>CM061041.1:134726074-135329408 GCA_030762985.1 Adelphocoris suturalis | reverse complement strand
AAATCTTCTATTTACCGTGCAAAAACACGCATGATATTCAAAACTGACGATTAAAGAGGATTCGTGGTTACGGCGAGGAGCATATTTTACAATAACGATCTCGGATTTACTAGGTAAACTAATTTTCTCCACTTCATGGAAAAACATTGGAATCATGGATATGTTTTTGGGTACTGTATGTAAAATTCTCTACTTTAATGCTTTTCCATGGTGTGATGAAAATTAGAACAATGAGCGTTACCCATGAATGCAAAAAAGCGTAACCACTTTAAATGGAAGGAGACTTCACCCTAAGGAGTTTGCAGTTTTTTCAACCGCACTCTCCGACAATGAGTAGGTTATCTCGGTGGTTATATCGGTCGTTAACACCTATCGCCACTGAGCCTGTGCAGGCGTAAAAATTCTTTGTCAGAGACTAAACACTTAAGTTATTCGGCCAAATCTATAGATAGCGATAGTTTTTATGGATTTCTGAAAAATTTCATCGCCGTAGGACGATTAGTGCTAGATAATATGGGGCACGTTATGGTTATCAATGTATACTGAAGTATAGATTTATTTTAATAATTTCGACTAATTTTGTGAACGATTACTAAATTTCTAATACACTAATTTTACAATAAGTGAAGTGAGGATGCTATACTGCCCAGCCAACTAGGCAAACTTTATTGAAAAATCTGATAGGGCTGTTTTTGAGAACTCTTTGAAAAAACATGGTTATTGGTTTTAAAAGGCATTTTAATAATTTTTTAATATTTTTGTGCTTCATGTATCTTGATTTAAACCACGAGAGAAACAAGTATTTACCTACCTGTTTAATACAAAATGCAGTATAGTATATGAAGTATAATATAATATATCTTCATGTAAGTATATGAAGATTAGTAGAAATTGATCTCAAACCGATACAAATCACGGACATTTGATTTTTCTCCCATATTTGTACCGCTGTAACAAGAAACAGTTGGAAGTTCTCTGCAGTACATCACGCTGTTAGTTACCTATTTCAAAGGCTCTTTGGTGAAGAATTTTGTCTGAATGAAACTCCATGGGTATAGTGTCAAATGAATGACTTCCTCTTCAAATAACATTTTTCGTTACAAGTATTATCGAGAGCTCCTGTTTTCATTTGCATCTATTCGCCGAAAGGAATATCTAAGGCAAATGTCTGATTCATGAGCCCGGGCGGTTGCCGGCGTTGAACCTTGCATAATCCAGGTTTGCGCAACAACCTAAAAATCACGTCTCGCCCTCATAAGATGGGATCGTTCAACGAAGCTGCGGGGGTCTCAGACCAACATTGTCCTCCGCGACAAAACCGCTTTCTACTCAACACAATTCCCCCCCACTTAAAGACACCCCTTCTTGCCCCAAGTTCATTGTAAACTGTATTTCACGACGTTGGAGGGGCCGTGCTTTGCTTTGACTGACTTGTGCAATCAACCCTGTCTTCCAGCGAGATTAGGGTAATGAGCTTATGTTTTTTCTGTAAAACATCTGGGCCTTATAGATTGCGCAGATGAGGCTGCATTTGTGTAATAGTGAAGGATAGCTCCAAGAAACTTGCAAGTTTGATGATTGTTATGCAACGGCCACTTCGGAGTATTTGCATTTTTCTGCTACCGTGGATACCTCATACTGCAACTAGATTCTCTAGTTTCTGTAAGCGCATTTGAGACTTTGCGGTCTCATCTTTAGGCCCAAAACATGTTCCAAGTGCATCAATCCATGAACCATGTGGATGCTATGCCAGGTATACAACTACGAGAAGTCATTCCACCATCCAACTTCAACTTCAAATCACTTTATTGGCAACAATAAATATAAAGTAATAAATACAAAAAAATGCAATGGATTAAAGAATTAAATATTATAAATTAGATAAATAAACAAATTAAATATGTACCGTTGCCCACCGAAGAATAAGTTGAAAAACTTGTGCTCCTCAGTGGAGTTCAATAATCAATGATATCAAAGAATCCAACATTTCATCCAACCGGCAACATTTCTGGATATGAGAAGAAGAAGATATTTCTCCCTTTCTGATTTAGATGATGATCCGTCCGTCCGTCCGTTTCGTAATATTGATTCATCATAAGCTTGTTCAGAACTGGTTCAATTGTTATTTAATGTGAATAAGATCACAGTCCCACTATCACCAACATCCACCAACTCATCTTCTATCACGCCAGTAGTTGTCTTCCCACCTTTCTCATCTAGACCTCTGCGATCACGCGGTAGAATATGGCTACCGAAAACTTAAATTCAAACCAAAAGGATGATATTTACACAATCCAAACTCCTATGCAAGCATTTCTAAACTACTATTTTCCCCAAATTGGCTTAAAAATATGTTTTCTTGCGATTTCTGAAAATGTAATAGGAATGAAAAACGCGATTCATTAATAAGCTCCAAATTAAGAAATTATTTTGCTATTCATTGTCAAGAATCGATTGACATTCTAGTATAAAACTGCTATAATTATAATTGCTAAATGCCGAGGAAAACTACAGAACTTTATACATGCAAAATGTTACTTAGTTTTTATTGTAATTATCCGTAAGGATCGAGCTCTAAAAGTGTCACTCATAAATGAATGGTGCAGAGCTATCTCGAAAGTAATTCACAGCTCCAGGAGAGGGGGGGGGAGGTGTCCGAACCAGGATTTTTAAGAGTAGTACCTGTAGCTAGTCTAAAGAAGAGGACTCTTTTCGAAAGGGAAAAATAATAAAAACTAATTACAAAAAATTAGCAGTTTTGACGGAATGCGGTAGGTGTAAAAATTCTAGAATGAACATCTACTCTAATTTAATAGGATAAAATATATAACTACGATGGTATTAAGCAATGAGGAGACTAAACTCAATCATGAGTGCCAACTATGGTAGCACCCAAGTCTATCTAAATTATGCATATGTTATTAGTTGAGAGTTTAGTCCGTTATTCTCGTCCTCACCGCGTATTTTGTCAGTGAACTTCCTACGCTAATTACAGTTCGGTGATGAAAAGGTTTTGCCGACGATTCTTAAGTCAGTTCGGACTTATATGGTGAGACTATCCGCTTTAAAGCCAGGGGCGTTGCAACTGGGACTGAGAGGCGGGATCTAGAGCACAGGTGCTCGACTTGAGGTTTCTAAATTATTTAGAACTAATCTCAAATTAAATAGCAGATGATTATCATTATGATCAATACAATTCTTGATATAGGTAGTTTTCATCTTGAAACTCGCCTATACTTCATTGATCTTCCAGCGTGTCCAGAATTCAAGGCTAGTAGACTGTTTCATTATGCAATTATCAAAGCCGAACCAAAACTCGTTCCTAACGATGAAATTCAATATACATAATTTTTTTGTCTGGAGGTAGTGGAGGTGAGGTGATAGAAACGACATTCCTCAATTTTTCAGCCGTTTATTGTGTCGTGTCAAAGTGTTCGCCGCATATGGCTTCTACAGGACTCTTGGTAAGTTAAAAGTGGACATATAAGTGGAGGAAATCATACATGTTTGGGTTGGATATATTGTACATGATTCGTCTACCTTATTTCACATTTGTTACGACTAAAAGGTATACAAAATATGTAAAGAGCTATAAAGCTTGGAAAATTGGCCATTTTTTTGAGATTGATGCAAATATATACAAGTTAGAGAAAGGGTAGCCATTTTTTTCCAAGCTTTAAAAAAATGCTTCGTAGGTTTGTTAAAATCATCTTCCGGAGATGAGTATTTAAAAATATGGCTACCCTCTCTCTTTTGCATTTTTGGCTTTTTTTAAAGTTTTATCGATTTTTTTAAAATCAAATTTTAATGGAATTTGAGTACTTTTTTAAGTATAAAATTTTAAATAAATTTTTGAATATTCTCTTTTATAGTTAATAAGATTTATTTCAGCAATATTCCACTAAAAAATAAAAATTTTACGATTTGTGGCCGTTTTTAGCTATTTTTAGTGATTTTTTAGTACATTTTTTGAAATTTGACCAATTTACTGTGCTCAAGAAGTTCTGACCAACGAACCAGCCATCTTTTCATTTGGAAAGCTTGATTTTTTGGCGCAAGAACGTATTTTTATCTAAATCCTAAGGAGAGATCAGTCCTGGAAGGACACATATATAAATACATGTATAAATATATATTTATATATATATATATATATATATATATATATATATATATATATATATATATATATATATATATATATATATATATATATATATATATATATATAGTTATAAGGGTTAAACTCTAAGGGCCGGTTCATCAGTCACCTAAGTTATCCCAGTGATAACTACCCCAGGGTTGAAGGAAGTTGTCCTGGGATAAGGCTAATTCAGGGCTAATCCAACTGGTGCGTTCATCAGTATGTTTTTGATTCAGGGCCAACTATCCCAGGGCTAACCCTGAAAATCGATTATTAGGATCGTGAATCCAGAGGGCTGTGGGAAACAAACCATAACCTTCCCGTTTATTTAGCGTTTATTTCTTGTTGAGAAGATGGCATTTTTATAAATAATGGAGCTTGTCTAGCCAGAGCGAAAGTTACCTGCTTGATTATGTTGCACGCAGAAGTTTTGCTGACACCACTGAAGTCACTCACTGATATCAGCATTGATCCCAGAGCATAAAATCGAAGAGTCAACAGCAGTTTCGTCATTGGAGCAATTGAGCTGTTCCAGTCAGTTGGAGATTCAATTTCCTGCTCAATGAGAGTGAGAACGAATAAAACCGTGGCTTTTCTCATTCGAAACCTCATAAAAAAATCGACATCATCCAACTCATGAAAGTGATCTACCCGTTCCCTAATCGTATGGGGTCGTCTTTCCCATTCCAAAAATCTTGCAAACTCTTCATCGTCCCCTGAAGAATCATCAGAGTAAACTATATTCATCTTGGATGACAAAAGATGACACAAATAAACACCAACACTTTTTGAAATAGATAACAAATACTAATGAAGTAATGCTATACAAACAACATAGCTCTGGGTCAAACCCCTTAACCCACCTAGCCGAGGTGGGTTAACTTTAACACAGGGATAAGGGTTGACCCAGGGGTAAGTAGACACTGATGAACGCACTATCCCACCATCGCGAGTTAACTCTCACATAGCCCTGGGCTAACTGTGACTGATGAACCGGCCCTAAGAGATTCGTTTCAGAATGCCTCAAAATGGATTTCAATGCTGACATTTTTCAAAAATTTTGATTTTAAAATTTTCTGAGCCATTGCAATAGTTCATTTTTTACGAAAATTCGCTAATTAACGCGATTGTGCTAAATGCGCTTTTCGGGCCTTGGTGTTCGGCTAATTCTCTCTCGTCAGCTAGAATCGCGGAATCCCGATAGGTAATGAAGACGTTTTGCTCACCTCAACGTTTTCTGGCTTTCACTGCTCCCCAGGTGCGATGAAGCTCACCTTGACTCGCGTCTTGAGGGGTCTCCTCTGAATTGTGGAGTAAGGACGCAGCGACTTATATGTCTTCTCGACCTTCGGCTCCGCCTCGAACGACCTCAGACACCTTATCTGTGATATACCTGAAACCTCAAACCCTTCTGCCTTCCTTCTCGCATCCGCCGGTAATTTTTCTTCAGAAGTAAAAACTGGTTTTCCTTCCAGCTTTGAGCCGGTAGCAGTGTCACGTACGGCCTTCTCGTCATGTTGCACTTTTTCGCAGGCCTTATACGCTGTGTTTGGTTACAGCTTGGTTCTAATCGTGACCAGGTTATCGGATGGATTATGATGAACTAGTGGCCTTCAACAGAACCTTCTGCGATCTCGGTAGACCAATCCATAAATTGTGGTTACAACCCACGTGATAAATTAGGTATCTACCCAGGTATTGGTAGGTACATCGGAGGAGGCAACGTTAAAACGCAGATATCTGGATTCCCTTACTACAACTATTTGAGCCGAATATATTTTTCAGCCATTTACGATTATGACGTAAGTTGTATTATGATAGGTAGGCTTTTGAATTACTACTGTGGATTAATTAATAATTAGGTACGCTCAAGGCTCAACTCACTCAACTTATCATTTGATTTAGTCTTTATTATTAAGGATATTTTTTCATGTCAAAAGAATAGTTAAGTGCATTTTAAATTTAATTAGGTATATAGGTTTATAATGTTCATCACTACATAAATACAAATTACAAATAGAAACTGAATGATTACATTTAAATTTCATATTTTTCGTTACCACCCACTTTGTGTAATGGTAGAGGTAGATAAATATGTACTAATTAGTGTTAGATTGATACCTACTAAAAGATATATGACCATTTATTAAACTAGCAATATAACTAAAAACCTACAACGAACAACCTATGTATAAATTATTAAATACATTGTATTGCAATAAATATGTTAATATGCTACCATTTATACTATAGGTACTACATAAACTACGTAAAAAAACACGTATATATCATTCATATTCGACCATTTCGTTTATATGCTTGAAATAAAGATCAAGTAGGAATAAGAACTCTTAGGTTTGTAGAACCTTTGTAACTATCTACCATCTACGTTACTAAAAACTCATGAGCATTTTCTTTTAAGCGCACCTCCTTTAAAGTAAAGAACGTCTCCTATTAGAAAATAAAGGAAAACATTAAGAAAATACAACTAATTATATGTTAGACTATGGATGCTGCTACTATACTACCTTACTTCTGACCGAACAATAAAACTATCAATATACAAACTGCACTTGTAAAAAACAAACCAAATACCCTTTAAGGAGTAACTATCAGAAAGTTTATATCATGCCTAATCGAAGCTATTCATGTACATTATTCTTACTACAAGTAGACTTACGACTAGTGGTTTGTGAGTATGAAAATACGAGCACCTACGTCCAGATATATAAGTATGCAAAAGTTTTATATAATGGTTTAGTTTCTTGACCGCTAGGTGATAATTA
This sequence comes from Adelphocoris suturalis, assembly GCA_030762985.1. Taxonomy (NCBI): domain Eukaryota; kingdom Metazoa; phylum Arthropoda; class Insecta; order Hemiptera; family Miridae; genus Adelphocoris; species Adelphocoris suturalis. The sequence continues at coordinate 135,322,478 of CM061041.1, read as the reverse complement.
GCACAGTTTTGGGATCTTGAAAGTCGGTCAGGCAACAACAAGATGAAATTTCAAAAGTCTATTAATTGAATAGCTGTTGTTTGACACGTTACATTATGACCAAAAGAAAAATTAATAATAAATATAAATATACATAGTGTTACATACCTCGGAGAATTTAGGCAGGTTTCTACAAAGTCATTTCATAGTTTATAACACATTCATGTCATTTACATACATTGACTAGTGAAAACACGTGACAAATTAAAAATTAGTTGAAAACCCCTACTTCTTAAAGTACTAACACGTTAGTTATGGACTAGGAGTTATTTGTCACGTGTTTTCACTAGTCAATGTATGTAAATGACATGAATGTGTAACAAACTACGAAATGACTTTGTAGAAACCTGCCTAAATTCTCCGAGGCATGTAATACTATGTATATTTATTACTAATTTTTCTTTTGGTCATAATGTAACGTACAGCTATTCAATTAATAGACTTTTGGAATTTCATCTTGATGTACCCCTGATGATGATTTATAAATACATCGAAACGTTGGCTTTGAAGACCTGAATTTTATTATTGTCTGACCGACTCTCAAGATCCCAAAACTGTGCCAAAAGTTTTATATATTTCAGGATTTTAACTTTTGCTTCACATAGCTTTCATTAGGATGATAACTCGTCCGTAAAAGGCTAGTTCAAAGTTTGTGTCATTTTGAGAGTGAGGTACATAAGATAAAACTATTCCATTCGAACGTACATTTTCTTTTATTACCTAACTTCTACTAATCAACGGTGTAGGTACGTGTATGGTGATATAAAAATATTAGTTAGGTCCTTGTGCCCAGATAATAGAACTTTCAAAATATCAACAATTTCATCGTAATATATTTCGTTTCTTCCACGTAATTTCTATGAAATAGAAGTTCATATTCGGTATTTGTGTCATCGTTTGCTATAAGGCAAGGAGAAACGATGAAGGAGTGGACGAGGAGGAGGCAACTGCCTACGAAAACCGGTCTTGCATTGAAAAGTGAATACGACTATAACGAAGTCAGCCCCACGTAACTTCTTACCAACTGGAGAGGGTGTGTGTCAGAATGAGAATGAATACCTTTTAAGCGGCGAGGTTCGCCGATCTGATTCACTTTCAATTTCAGAATTGGTTGGCACGACTGTAACAGAGTTACCTCCTGAGAGGTCCATCAAGCTCCCGTCAGAGCTCCAGAGATAGCGTTGTCGGCATCCCGTTGAGGAATCAATGGGAAAGACGCGCTGTTCTCGCTCATTCTAGACAGCTGTGTTGGCGTCGGTTAATATTCTGGTGACAGGAATATCAACCTTCCCCGAACATGGCTTATTAAAAGCTCATTAGTAGGGGTGGTATCTCTCTGACGGGATGCCTCTGTTACCTCCTCTACCTTTTTATGAGGATTTAGGCCCCCATTGCACCTCTGGGGGGGGCACCTAAATTCCTTATATGGTAGCAGAGCGTGGTTTGGATTATGCACGGCTGACGCCTAGTAGTCCAAATCCACTATTTTTGGGGCGTTAATGTTTCAGAAGAAACATGGCCCGGGGTTCCAGAAGGAATTCCCATTATCACCCTTTGGTATATAAATAATTTCATTGGTCTTTGAATTATAATTTCTCTCTTATTCCCTTTTTATATTTTATATACCATTTCATATTTTCTTTCTATGATATTTTCTTTCGATGATATTTTCTTTCAATGATATATTATTTCAATTTTATGCCACCTGAGTGCACAATTTAAGTCCCCTAAGTTGGGCAAATTCATTTTATACTATTTTCTTTCAATTTTTTTTTGCCACCTGAGTATTGCTATATGTCAATTACCAGGTTAGTGCACATTTTAAGTCCCCATAGTTGGGCAATTTAATTTTACTGTGCCTAGTCAGCCAGTGTCTGTGCCTAATAAGCCAGTCGTCATTCTTTGATTTCCATTCATTCAATTTCTATATATATTTTAATTTCCTAAGGTATAAGTCTCCATAGTTGAGCATCCGTTTTGTCCCGATTGTTCAATGAAGATACTTCTTATGAAGCTTCATTGACAATCCAGTTTTAATTTCTATTCCCCCATCCAAAACGCCAATGCAGCTATTTATGATTGAATGAGCATTAGTTCTCAGCTATTCACTATTCCACCCAACTACCATACTTGATCTTCAATCAAGTATGTCTTTAAGGGGAGGAGTGTAACAGAGTTACCTCCTGAGAGGTCCATCAAGCTCCCGTCAGAGCTCCAGAGATAGCGTTGTCGGCATCCCGTTGAGGAATCAATGGGAAAGACGCGCTGTTCTCGCTCATTCTAGACAGCTGTGTTGGCGTCGGTTGATTTTCTGGTGACAGGAATATCAACCTTCCCCGAACATGGCTTATTAAAAGCTCATTAGTAGGGGTGGTATCTCTCTGACGGGATGCCTCTGTTACCTCCTCTACCTTTTTATGAGGATTTAGGCCCCCATTGCACCTCTGGGGGGGGCACCTAAATTCCTTATACGACCTAGATCCATTAAATCGAAAAGGGATTCAAACCATCGGTTTTACCATAGGATCTAAACGGTATTCAGAGATGCTGAATAAAAATTGAGCTGGAAACCTATTCACGCTGTTCTGTGTTCCTGTGGTTATCCCCTGTGGTTGCCTCCTTCCGACAAACGTATTGGTGAGAATGTTGAGTAATGCATACACTTCATTGTTGTAGTAAATCTAAATTATCTCTTTGCAGATTCTTTGGCTATAACAGTATGCGTCGAGATTAAATAGGCCTTAACTAAGTAACCAAATCAAACGAAAATCAGATACAGGAAAATATATCTAGGAAAATATCTAGTGTAAACAACGATTTGAAACCCAAGATATATGTTTCAAAACTTGACCAAATACATATAACTGAACAAAAACGGCCCTTCGGGCCTCGCAAGGGGCTCTGCTAGTAGAAGAACAATTACGAAAGAAATGCGTGATAAATCGAGAGCTTTCCAACGAGTGGAGAACGATTTTTGTCCGGTGAAAACTAAATAAGTTTCATTTCCCCAGCAACGGCTTGGTTGTACGTGAAAATCAAAAGAAACAATTTCGTGACACATCCGCGTAACGTTTTTCGCTAGTTATTCCAAGGCTAAAGCATGTTCCATGCTAAAATAAAAAATTATCCGGGTGGTAAATTAGACATTCTCCAGGTTTCGTTCTAATCTAGACCTGTAGCAACGTATACACTGTTTCGTTGACTTTTTTTGGCATTACCCCCTCCATTCTTTCCTTTCTATCATGATGTTCAAAATTTCCGAGGTTTGTTGCACAACTCTACTAAAATTGAGATCGAACGAAATAGGATCACAAAAATTAATTAGAATTGTAGCCTGCGTAGCTTCAACTAAACTAAACACAAAGACATAGGTACATTTTTCTTTTCTTTTCGTCAGAGTTTCATTCTTAGAATGGTCTTGTATTCGATATTTTTCGTCGTGCTTGAGTTGTTTCACACCCCCCTGGATCAATTCTAATAGGGCGTCTCTCTAATAGACGAAGCCTTGCTTATATGACCTAGCTTCAGGAGTACGTCCTAAAAAATGTTGTGTAAGTTCACCAATTACAACTTCACTGAGAACTTAGAAACTCCCTCTGTTGAAATGGTTAACTTAGTCGATTTTTCCTGATAAACTACACGAGCCGGACTTTTGTGGGAGTCGACTCATGTCACAGCCACGAAATATTTATGTTACCACAGCCAGACGTTTAATATAAATTCAGTTAAAATACGACCGCGACTAAATATTTTTACTCGTTTGGAGCGCTGTGTTTTTCTAACAACAAATTCCGTAAGTTGGGACATAAATAAACACTAAATCACTGTAATTAATTGATTTACAAATACTTCGGGTATGTACAAATGTGTACACATAATAAGTCACTGTAATACATTTCTCTTGGGATCTATAAGAATTTACTACCAACAAATATTGATACATACCTTTATAAATTAGATACCTAGCGAATTTGTATTTATTGTTTATCTTTGAATAAAATGTACGATAGTGAACCTACAACTTCTCTCAACGTATGTAAGTGATAGGTGAATGAAACGGGATAAAAAGAAAACAGGAATATTAGGTAATGGAAATACTCGCAATAATACAAAATAGCCAGTTATTCATTTGGTATTACAGATATCAGATAAACAGTGTTTTATCAAAATATCTTCTTCATGATTGTATTGGGGAACATACGGAATGAAAAGATGATCTCTCCTAGTTATGTTGGTATCGAATTATACACGGTGTCCTGCAAAAGGTGGTCAGTACTTCAGGGGTCAATTTTAGAGCTCATTTCTGATCTTAAGATCCTTAGAAATTTTTTTCGAAAACAACAAAAGATCGAAAACACGAAAAAAATTTTAAATTATGAATTTGGTACTCTAAAACTAAACGTCTAAAAAAAATAAAATAAAATAAAATAACTCAATGACGAACACTTTTGGTCAGGATTGACCCATGAAGGATTGACCACCATGTGCGGGAGACCCTGTAGAAACTCGGTTTACGTTCAACGGTTCGTTCAGTAGAGACTACCTACATCCGGAGACTACCGAATCGGGTGAATATAATGGATGAGATGAATGCAGAATAATAAATGTCCGCATTGAAATGTTGGATGCGTGATCTACCTCACTAATCTAATATCATGATCTAATATCCTGTTCGCATTAAACAATCCTTCCCACATTCCTCCCCGACAAGACATCTTAATTTCGAGTACCTTAAGTACCTTCGAGTATCTTAAGTACGATTTTTGCTTCCGAGTCTACCTGTGTATGTGTGTCTGTCGTGTGTGCGCAAATCCTCGTAACAAGCTTTTTTTCCACAGCTTTCATCCGATTTGGATGAAATTTTCAGGGAATGTGCGGGCTAGGGGGTAGACAGTCCCCTATCTGTTTCATTGTTCTTGACTCAATACCTCACTCTGCGCATGCGCAAACGTAAATTTTATTAAGCATCATTTTCTCACGCCCTATTCGTTCAATCTCGCTCAAATTTGGATAATAGTTGGGGGATGACAATTTGATCATCTTATCAATTTCTACTGCGCATGCGCCTATGTGAAATCCTTGTAACGACCTTAATTTTCACTGTTTTCATCCGATTTCGATGGAATCGTCAGGGAATGTGCGGGTTAGGTTGTAGATGGTCCCCTATGAGTTTCATTGTTGCCAAATCAACACTTCATTCTGCGCATGCGCAAACGTAAATTCCATTATGTTCCATTTTTTCACACTCTAGTAGTTCGATTCCGCTCAAATTTGGATGATAATTGGTACAGGATGATTTGATTCCCTCATATCAGTTTCAACACGATTGTATCATTAATAGCTACTGCGCATGCGCCAATGTGAAACACATGTAATGACCTTAATTTCTTCATTTTTCATCCGATTTTGATACAATTGTCAGCAAATGCGAGGTTGTAGATGGTCCCGTAGCTATTACATTGTTTTCAGCTCATCATTTCATTCTGCGCTTTCACAAACGTAAATTACATTGAGTATCATTTTTCCGTTTCTCAATTGACCAATTATGACATTTTACGCTACTTCTTGATTTACTCTTTCCGCTATGGAATTTTTCAAGATCATTTAAAACTTTTCGATGATCTATACATTCATGATAGGTAAACGAGGAAGCTATGTGACACACCCAACATGGCAGACGTTTTTAATATGAATTCTGCTAAACAACCTACAATAATTTTCTGTTAAATTGATCCCTCCTAACAACCAAATACAACTGGTAGTTGTATTCATGACAAATTACTAGAATTGTTGTATGATGAAGCAGGACCTTCCTTTAACTCTAAATCAAAAACTAGCTTCATACGTCACACCAAACTAAAGCTCTGAAGAGGCCACATATATATGGCGAAAGTACTTAGCTCCTATCAAATAAACCAACTACCCAAGAGAAGCCTATAGATTTCTCCCTCAAAACCTGGAAATTACTGCTTAAAAGAGCATCATGGACGTGTGTAATTTATCTACCCAGGCCTCAATTCTCGAAGAAGAAGACGGAAAAAATACGAATTAGTATACACTTGTATACAATATTGTATAATACTACAACTACTCAACAACAATGTTCTGGTATGTTAGCTAAAAGCTATAACTACTTATTAGTATTTTGGCCCCAAAAATAATTTCTCTTAGCGAAATGAAAAACTCTTACATCGTGAACAAAGATGGTTCTATCGAATCTTGCATCTACGTTTAGTGATTGCCAGGAAGATTGGTTGTTACCTAAGATAGTATTCCTCGCAATTAACATGTGAGATAAATTATTATGTAAATAAAGTACCTAACTTATTATACCTTATAATACAAATAACAAACTGTTTAGATTTGCTTTAAACGGGTGAAGCCAATCATAATTGCCGGCTGTTCCCCCATATAATTTTATTTTTTCGACTTCTATAAAGTGAACACTAGGCGACCACAACAACTGTTCAATGTTATACCTAATTTGGACTGGATCGCATTAGCTAACGGGAAATCAAAACCTTCGAACACAGTTATATTTCAAGAAAATTAGAGTTCAAACTCGGGCCGGGGTCCATCTATGGAACATCAGACTCCGGTATGGCCCCTGGGGGTGATCTTGTGAGAGTTATCGATTCTACACTTCTCGGTCACTAGGTCACCCACCGGCTATGACTCTCACAACTCCTATCTTATTTCCGGTTCCGTCAATTCTCTGTGATTATATTATCATCCCCGCACAAATACCACTTTTATTTCCCCTCCATTAACGCACATGAGTTTCTTGCATGGAGACTGAGCATATTGCCATCATTACAATCAGTTCTGGTATTGCTTTCCGAACCATCCCTAAGGGTAGGGAATAAAAACAATACCTACCTAAGCATCCTGCATCAAGAAGTCTTGCTTCGGATCTTGATTAAGAAACATAAACAACATAATTATGGAGCATTCAACTGGAGAAAGATCCCAGAAATGAAGGGGAAGACGACAAGTTGAATTGTAGTGTCCTCGGTTTTCTTTATACATAAATTACTTTTAATATATAAATGAGCAGTATTGGCATAATGAGGAAACTAAACTTATATATTCATACCTTTTATGGCAAAGAATTAGTTTGGCGTAGGTGAGAAATGGCTGAAATGGGATGTGATGTGGTACAGTACGTACCAGGGGTTTCTTAGGTTTTACGTTGTCAAATCGCACATTTTCGTAGAAAATGATGTTACTGCAATGGCTCCAAAAATTGTAAAATCAAATTTACCAAAATTTTCTTCTTGGATTCGTTTTGAGGTGTAAATATGAATATATATACTCCTATTATATATACACCTATAGATGAAAAAGCGATAAAATCTAGAATGCCTCAAAACGCATTTCCATAAAGAAAATTTAGGAAAATTTTTATTTTGAAATTTGGAGCCATTGCATAGCTTCATTTTCTAAAAAAAACCAAATTCTAAAAAATCCAACAAAAACATTTAAAAATTTTAAATTCCAACTCAATCTAGTAGAAGTTTGGGGTAGGTGGTTCAGTTGATTCTGTATGTCTTGCAAATTTGCATGCGACCGAGAGTTTTACATCTGATTGACCTGGTTGCGATGAAACGCATATGGGATTGCCTAGATACTAGCCCGTATAACTCCTGAAAAATTCATAAAAATCAGATGTAAATTGTGAATGCTATGCGTGTTATACGTATTTCGTGTTTGTGCATAAGCAGAAGCCTATATCAGTAGGACTGTGTTTAGACCGTCTAAAGCGAGTGTATGCCGTTTATGCGGAGTGTGTTGCCAGGTGTTAATACAGGCCAAAATCACATCACAGGAAAAACTAAGATTACAGCAGTAATCATAGGGAAAAAATATTACGGCTGTAATCACAGGAAAAATTATGATTATGAGTGTAATTCAGGGGCGGCCGGTGAGGGGGGGCATCGGGACATTGCCCCAGTACATTTGGGAAAAAAGTAACAAACTGGAACGAAGACTTTACAAACAAAACTCGTCGTTTCAAATTAGAACAAAAAGCGCAGTCTGTAGCTCCATGCTGTGGCTCCGAGGTGGATGCTAGAAGGAATAGGTTTACGCTAAATCCAAGGAGGTTTAATGTAATTGCCGAAAAAAAAAACTGCGGTAAAGGGCTAATTCATAGGAAACATCGGTTTTTACTCCCAAATTCACATAAAAAACTTGTGATTACAATCGTAATTGCAAAAAAAGTTGTGATTACAAATGTATGTACAGAAAAAACTGTGATTACGAATCATAAGTGTAATCGTAATCATATCTTCAGGGTCTGTGATTATAATTGTAATCACAACTCTGAAACCCTATGATTGTAATCGTAATTGTGATTACGATTATGCCCAACTCTTGTACTAAGTAACTATACCTACCTACTTGATAGATATATAATTACCTACCTGTCTTTCCTGGGGACCTATTAGCCAAAACTGTCGAAAAAATAACTTTTTCAGCAACATGACTAGGTTATGGGTGGAATGCATAAGGCGAAGCAAAAGCTTCTACTTCTAAATGTGAAGAACATGCTTCGTTTTCTATCCATAAGCAAATGCTACAGCACTTGCTACCCCCTTTTACTTCGTAGTAAAGTAAGTGAAGCTAATACTGTAATCGTAATCATATCTTCAGGGTCTGTGATTATAATCGTAATCACAACTCTAAAACCCTATGATTGTAATCGTAATTATGATTACGATTACGCCCAACTCTGCTTAGTACTTACCTACTAGCAGATCGCTCGATGAGGACTTGAGAATCGGTGTCCGCTATACACTTGGTGAGTCCAATGAAAGATGAAACACGAAGAGATCTGTGGAGCGTCAAGACCTCAAGGGTCAACGACGGCCCGGCTCCGTGCAGCTGACGTCATCCGTCAGGCGCGCCTCAAGCCCTGTCCTTGGTTCTTGTCAACCAATACAAGCAGCCTGTTCAGCATTTCCTTTCTTCACACTCCTCGACCGGTCATTTCTCTTCTTCTTCTCGATGAAATAAAGAGGAAAAAAATTCTTCAAACAATGGTCTCCATTTGGACGTGCGAATCAAAGAGGAGATATAGTTTATAACGCACCCTTGTCCGTACAGTAATTTTTGTTATACGGGGCGTGCGCTTTCGATGCATACATCATCATCAGGCCGTCGAAACAGTACTGTTGCAAGAAATACCTACCTCAATAACACAGAAAAAGTACGTTGCCTTCCAAAAATGAAAATTCTCACTCGCATACTGCGTTTCAGAACTTCCCAAACAATTCCTTGATTGTCTTTCTCTGTAAGCGAATCTTTACAACGGGCATTTAACTCTATCTATCGAATTTTTATGAAATATTCGGGGATTATGTAAATGATCCAGAACAGTTTCGAAGGTCTGATGATGATGTCTTTGCATCGAAAGAGCTCGCCCCCGGTACTCGACTTGCTAGTAAGGAGTTTTTGCAGTTTTCCGTCTGAGTCGTTCAGCTGAGTCGTTGTACAAAAACAGGCTAATAAAAAGCAAAAGAAGCTAACCACTGAGTCGTACTGTACGAATAGGGAATCGTTCTACGATTGAATGAAACGATTCAAAAGTCACACTAACGTGACTACACTACTCCAAATCTTCATAATTAAGCCCGAGTCATAGATTACCTAACTTGTAATGAATTCTATCATAATGGAAGAAGTATCAAATTAGCAACAGCTTTATCTGTGGTTCAATTTTTCCACTAAAAATAGATGTAGAGGAAGAAGGAAGGGAACTTGGAACGGTAGGTAAGTTGTTAAGGCAACATTGAAATTTGCCTTGAGTTAGGGGAATCACATTAGGGAACTTCAACATGATCAATGATCAAGATGTACATACATACCTATATCATAAACATGTACCTACCTACCTGTACCCATTACCTACATATGTACGATATTTTACACTTTTTTCCCTTGGCCAATTACGTTTCATTATTGAAGATGTGGATACCTGCTAATACACGACAAAGATCAAAGACAGCCGTTTCTGTCTGTGTCTATTTTCTCTGTAATGTGGCACAGTCCCTACCCATTTCATCAAAATCGATTTATCAGTATCGGAGCTTCGTCTATAACAACCGATTTCAGGTTTGGCAGGTGCAATGGTTACCTATTTCAACAAAATTAGTAGGATACATCCTGATCCCGAATACCCTCGAACGAAATCGGACTGATGGTAGATCGTGAAGTTTTAGAATCCATTATAAGGTATCAGCATAATTTAAGTTAGGATGAATCCTACAAACCAGCCACCTTTTTTGAAAATCACGAATATTACAATGCGCATGTCATGCCACCTTGAAATAGGAACTAAAAAAAATTGATTATAGCATTATAGGTTATCGTCATGGAAGGTTACATGCGTATTCGGAGCTGTATTCGGTTTCCCTTGAGCTCCGAATAGGATTTTTCTATTCGTACAACGAATAGACCGCTAACCGTTAGCATTTTTCGCGCATGCGCAATGCTCCATTTCTATTCGTAGTTCCTCCCACTCGACTACGACTCAGCTTTGCAAAAACTCCCTATAATCTCCTGGAAACCGTCCCTCCAAGACAGTACACTACCTTACAATTCAGAGCGAATTTAAGACATTATACGACGAAAAATAGTTGAGAGAAAATTATAAAATAGCCTAACTCTCTCTATCATGCGTCTATCGAACAGACATTCCGGGTGTCCTGCAAGTAATGACTTTCCGCATCAATCCGTTAACATAATCCCCGAATATTTCATCAAAATTCGATATAAAGAAGTGGAATTAAATGCCCGTTGCAAGGATTTGGTTACAGAGAAAGACAAACAAGGAATCAAATTGTTTAGGAAGTTCTGAAACGCAGTATACAGTATTGTAAGGTAGACGTACTTTTTATTTGTGGTAGACAGGTATTTCTTGCAACATACTATATTTGGAAAATACTATGACATTACAAAGGTAGTTTGATTGTAGTTAATTCCATAAATTAACGCTAAGATAAATTGAATTGCACTATTAAACACACGCACTGAAGCGCACGCGCTTTTTTTCTCTCGATATGAATAGGTATGATAATCCCTAGGGGTCATTCTAAAAATTCTGTTACCATAATCGTTACCTCTTTTCTGATGATTTTCACTTTCAACCAACGGGTTTCTAAAGAAATGTAATTCCTGTAGTTTTCATCGCACAAGAATCGTTCCTTATTCGTTGGAAAGCTCTCGATTTGCTTGACCGTATTATGTTAACAAATGCGCAGTGCGAGGCCAACAATCTGAGATATGAGCGTGGTTGTGCGAATAATTGTTAACATACAGGTGGTTCTTCTCAATTAATTTTGTAAACACCAATGCAACCACTATTGGGATTTTCTAGTTTGAATCGACGTAGATATTCATGATCTAGTGCTTTTCCCAGTAAGGGGAAAGTTTACGATTCTTTAGATTAATGGAAAATTACACGAATAGATTGCAAAGAAATTACTGTTTTTACGTTTAACCTTCAGAAAACGAGCTGGATTTTTTACATTTTAACTAGGCATGCTTCATTTTCTATGAACTGCTTTTTGTATGTAAGTATGAAACGAATAGTTTCGTTAAGTAGGTGCATATGATCGATCATCAAAACTACCAGGCAATGAGGTGTAGTTATGAGATTCAAAATCGTGCCTACAAATCCTAGTTGGTAGTTAGTCAGGATTCTTAGGATGGGATCTTCTTCAATTTAAAATATAAAACGAACAGTTGGCTTTTTTACCGAGCACCTTAGATATGCTTAACATTGTGGTTCGCTCTCATGAAAGAATTTTTTGGCGAGACCTTTATTCATTTGCAAAACTCTAAACTAATAAAATAGGTCTATTACCTAGTACAGCAATTCGAGTTCATTGCAGTTTCCCCAACAAAGGAAGATTATTTATTAATATAAATATAACGACTATTATTAATACAAATATTTCCATGAAAAACTACACTCCTAACCTCTAAGACCTACTAAATAACATAAATTCAAAAGAGAACTTTTCATTTCGTTCACAATGAATAAAGATTGGTACAGTTCTGTACTTTTTCGAGATTTTGTATTTTTTGAACTTTTTTGGGAGTTTTATTAATTTTTCCGTGAAAATTAATATACCTATACCTACAAATAGCTTTCAACACTCAAGTTCTGGGGCTCTTAATTGGGCTGTACGTAGGTATCATCTTATGAGGAAGTTACACATCCTGCCCTCAGCTCTGAGGGGAGTAGATTGGAGTCAATATACGTAACGTGATGGGAGATAGTCCCCAACAAACGCATTTAAATGTGCCCACTTAATTGCCCGCACACGATCTGATTTCCGTAACAATACCAAGAGAAGGTAGATGTTCTCCACTATCGTATATAGATTATATGAGAAAATTTATTACCATGGAAGACCTAAATATGTTTTGTTACTCATCAAAATTTTAGTTACTATCAATAATTCACTGCAAATATGTTACAATTAGTGGATAAAATAATTTGTCTTTCAAGTTGAGCGAAACAAAATATGAAAGCCCTCTAGAGTTTTCACTAGCATTATTTGTTGCAAAACCATATGAAAACATAGCGTATTGTATGTGATTCTTTCCGTGTTCCCAAATCGTGAAATCCCCAGGGTACCCAGTAGGGTGCCCGCTTTTTTGGAAAAGGAGGAATTTTGATGACCTCCACCCTAAATTTGGTTTAAAATGTCAAAAAAATGACCCCTGAATTTTTTCAGATTTTTTTCATAACAAAAACCTTCGCCAGTAGCTCGATTTTGGTTTTTGAAATACGCTTTTTTTTTTTTTTTTTTGCCAATATCAGACTTTTGAATATAACTTCTACAAACTTCTTTGTACAATTGTGAAACTTTGTATACCTACTTACCTTTTTGGGGTCAATGAACTCGAATATGCAGTCAAAGCAAGTCGACATCAACAACGTTTGATAGTTTGGAATCTCAAAATCGTCAAAATAATGTAAAAAAATGACAACTTTTCATAATTCATTCTAAAATCATGAAAATTCGTATTTTTACTTATTTCTGTTAGAATTCTCATTAAATTTAAAAAAAATACAGTTCAGCGACTCAAAAAACATGAGATTACGAATTTTCATAATTTTACAATGTATTTTGAAAAATTGTCATTTTTTGACATGATTTTGAGATTCCAAACTCAAAAGTTGTAACTGTCAACTTGTTTTGGCTGCATATTCGAGTTCAGCGACCCCAAAAACGTAAGAATAAAAAGTTTCACAATTTTACAAAGAAGTTTGCAAAAGTTGTATTCAAAAGTCTGATATTGGCAAAAAAAAAGCGTATGTCAAAAACAAAAAACGAGCTACCGGCGTAGGTTTTTGTTATGCAAAAAAAAAACCGAAAAAGTCAGGGGTCATTTTTTTTACATTTTAAACCGAATTTCGGGTGGAGGTCATCAAAATTCCACCTTTCTCAAAATAGCGGGCATCCTACTACCCAGTATTTGAATTTAAATCAACCGATTTAGATTAATTTCTCAGGATCCTTGTAGACGAATGCCCTGAATGCCTTTCGGACCAGGAAATCCGATGTGAAAAAAGCTCATTCCACTAACAAAATTTCAATTTTGACAAAATATACTTTTCTATACTAGTCTTAGTAAGAAAATGCCTACCTGGGTCATTCTCAGTGAAGTTTCTCATTTGGGGCAGAGCCTTTTCTCTCTAATGGTGATAGATAGAGACAAGGGTAAAAAGGTTGTGAAGGGTATCACTCAGGAAACCACCTGACCCAGATATCCACGTAAACCATGCATTTATTCTTCAGTGTTTCATCACACAACTAGATCTACATTGCTGATATCATTTGTTCCAGATCAATAGCAAGTACAGCGAAGAGCTCGCGACTGAAGTGCTGGAATGGGTGAAAGAGATAACGGGCGAGCCGAGCAACACGAATGGGGACATGGATAACTTTTATGAGGTCCTCAGGGACGGCACACTTCTCTGCAAGTAAGTGCAGTTCACATATTTCTGTTGTATCAACTTTCACTTTACATGGTGAAACAATTAAACCCTCATTGTGGTGTGAGAAAATATAGGTACCTACTCATGTTAGCAAAAGTAGATCAACTAAGGCAAGTTTTTCTAAATACCTCCCTACTCGTTTTGCACTATTCCCGAGAACTATTTACTGGACAATAAGGTGACCTTCCAGTAACAGTCTCAGATTTAATATATTTATCTCCGCAGTAATAATAGGCGATCGCAAGAATAAGAAAGGTGGCTAATAATATATTTTTCAAATTTTTTAAAAATGTTAAACAAATTCAGTTGTTACCTATATTTCATAAGTTACTCGTACCAATATGTGGGGTAGTGGGCTTCGAGGAATGCATCCTAGGGTTGTTGAGGGTGAGAAATAGGTTAGCTTCTCGTATTTGTTTATTTGTTTAGCGCTTTCGCCTTAGTGGCCTCGTCAGAGCTTATTTTATATATGGGGGTTGCTTAGTTGGTACAATTTCCATTGGGCATTTTGAATGTCTTGTAATTTTATAGTCTCTATGAGGGACGCAAGGACGATGAGGGACGCAGGGACGACGGGATCATCATCCCAGAAGACACCAACCAAGTACAGCAGCAACCAGTATACAGCAGAAACAAGAGGATGGGTCCCTCTAATCATTGAAATAAATAAAAATACTTATATGGAGATGTGGTGAAATCCACCACCTCTTTTCAACAGCCCTTTTCAGGGCTACCAAAAAGAGGTAGGCACAACACAAAAATATTTATAAGACGTCGAGTTACAACTCCGTCAAACAAAATATTTCACCAGAGAGAAAATACTAAATTCTCTCCCAAAAGTGAAATATTAAAGAATAACACACAAGGCGACCTCCCCAAACATTTACTGGGCGAGAGAGATGCGACAAACATCTCGAAACAAGTCGCCTTGAATGAGAAACCTCAAACAGGAAAACTCAAGGTCGTTCAGCCACCCCCGGGGACCCCGTCACAGCGACGGACGCAGGGAAACCACCTCGAAAGACCAACTCAGCTATCATATGCACAGATACTGAGAAAACACTGTGCGAACCAATGAGATTGCACAGTCGAATTTATGAAATTAAGCGGACCAACCAGGAGGCGGCAGGAGGCGGCCACCTCCCTATAAATACCCCGCTGGGAGCCCTCCGAATTTCATTCCACTCTCCGCTCTCGACGACGACACCTCCGAAGTACGAAGAATTCTACACGCTCTACGCTGACGAACCTTCTGCATTGCGAGTTCATCTCAAGAACGGCTTCCTACTGCTTTCTACAAGCCAGACCTTCTCTCCACACAGATTTCGCATTGGCATCTACGAGTCCAGTGATTATTCATCCTGCTCATTGCCCAACGTAGTTCATCTGTCAGGACGCCACCCGGTACAGCTATCGATATTCTCTTTAGCTCGTACGCCCGAGGGACGTTCCGAGCCGTGTCGCCCGGGTTTCGTAGCATTAAGCTCGTAACCGACCGCTGTGGGCACGCCGGTAAATTACTCAGCTCCTCCGCTCTAATTTACCGTCTAAGGAAGCCTTTTTCAAGGCTACGAGGTAGGACCCTGACATACGAGCATTGGAAAGACGCTCTGTCAAGCGAGTCCACCTCCCAAACCCTCTATTTTTCACACATAGAGGCATCGAAACGAGCTAAAACTCGGTCATTTCGATGGAACGTCGGCCTTCCTACTTCCCCTTGCAAGGGGAGGCGGACGACGGCGAAGCCGGGCCGAGTAGCCCACGTAGTGCTCCCTACCGGCTACACGGCGAGTCCGCTGAACCCAGCGACAGCGCAAGGCGCGACCCTCACGTCCGGATCGCCTTCTCGCCCGACGTATTCGTTCAAGAAACGTTCGAGCAAGCCTCGCCTATACAAAAGACCGAGGAAACCTTTCAGACTCGCTCTGAAGCCGATCATTACGATTCGACCAAGCTGTCCGAATACCCACGATATTCAACGCAGGCTTACCCGGCCGATCCGAGTGTCAAATACACTCCAAATGTACAAAAAGCGACGGATACTTTTCAGTACCTCAACCAAGCTCAACATATTCCCCTTTCAGATATAAATATAAGGCCGGAATATTACAAAACGGCTCAGTACCAAACTGATCGAACCCAGCACTTGCTACGCGAGCCCAGCGCTCCACGCGGCTGCGACACGAACTATCTCCCCTTTCAGTCCGCCAAACCAGTTGACCTTGGCGGATCCGCCCACATTCCTCGCGGGAATGACCCGGGGACCAACCCGCATAACCGGGATATAAATGTCCGACTTGGCCTACCTACGCCAAGTAAAACATATATAAATCCACTACAGGAGACTATACAATTACAAGACATTCAAACTGCCCAATGGAAATTGTACCAACTAAGCAACCCCCATATATAAAATAAGTTCTGACGAGGCCACTAAGGCGAAAGCGCTAAGCAAATAAATAAATACGAGGAGCTAATCTATTTCTCACCCTTAACAACCCTAGGAAGTTACCAATACGTCAAATGAGTGTTCATTGTACAATGGACACAATCATGTTAAGGGCCGTTGTGTGTGGCTTCCGAAAACGTCTAAGCTCCCCCGATTCTTTTTTGGGTATTGTGAGAGATTGTTAAAAGTTGGAAGGAAGGTACATAATATCTAGGTAATTATAAAAATCAATTAACTTAAAGAAGACCACGAAAATTCGAAGAAACTGGTCCTTGCCTGGGATCTTAAACACGGTCCGGGATCACCATGAACACCTCACTTGCTCCCTTTTGAAGTGGCTGCTGTTTTATGAAGTGAAATCGCCTCGTAAGATATTAATTTCGAAATTAGCTTCTGGAGTTGTGGCAAGAGAGTTGGTGGTACGACAAATTAGATTTCATTGATTTTATTTATGTATCAAATCAAAGAAAATCTATATGTACCTATCATACATCTAAAAGTACATTCAGCTGATAAATAACTGGAATAAAACAGAAATATTTGCGAAATCCCTATATTTTTATAGATGTCCTTCAACAAAATTGATTTACTTGACGCACATTTGACGCTTTACAGGAAACATTTCGTTGTGATCTCAGCTTTCGTATGGTATTAGTGTGTGCTAAATTTACGAGTCGTAATTTGAATTCGGAGTCAAAGTCGGAGTCGGCATCGGAGCCGGAGTCGCCGTTGGAGTCAAGTCGGAGTCAAAGTTGAGTTGTGTTGAGCCAAGTTGAGTCAAGTCGAGTCGAGTTGAGATGAGTTGGGTCAAGTCGAGTTCAGTCCAGTCGAGTTGAGTTGAGTCTAGTTGAGTCCAGTCCAGTCGAGTTGAGTCTAGTTGAGTTGAGTCGAGTTGAGTTGAGTGTAAATGAGTTGAGTTGAAGTGTTAAGTTGAGTTGAGTCAAGTTGTGTTGTGTCGAGTTGAGTTGAGTTGACTGGAGTTGAGTTGAGTGGAGTCAGGACGTTGAGTTGAGTCGAGTTCAGTTGAGTTGAGTTGTGTTGAGTCGAGTCGAGTCCTGTCGGAGTTGGAGTCGGATTCAGAGTGGGCGCCACAGTTGGAATCAGAGTCGAGTCGAGTCGAGTCAAAGTTGATGTTGAGTTGGTCGAGTCGAAGTTTAAGTTGACAACTTATCGTATTTATTTTATTGTAATAACGAGAAAATTACTTTTGAGTACGATGGGTTTGAATCGATGAAATAATATTTTTTTGAAAATCCGTTGAAAACATGCACAGCTCTGCAAAAATTGGTCTGGGTGCTCGTAGGTCTAAAACTCAAACTCTGGCAAAACTGGAAATTGGCTCAGTCAAAGGGTCAGCGTGGAATGCGATGGTTATCTCTTGTATTGAGGACTAAACCAGTTAAGCCTATAGTCGAGCATAATTTTCTTCTCTAAACCAAATTTTGAGCACTTAAAAAACTGTGATCCCATAGAGTTTGTGGGTGAGTGTTGGGCTCATATTCTGACAGGATATGTACCTCCATAGTGAATTTACAGTTTAGGTACCTAAAAAGGTTTACGGCCGATTAAAAGTTATTCAAAGACATTACATAAAAAATCTTGAATTTAAAAATTCTCGAAAACAAAGCTCTTACAAAACTGTAAAAGGAACTTTCGTAGGAAATTAATACTAGAATCGACTCCTGAATACTCGTACTCCTGGAAATGGGATACCCTGTATGATACCTACGTAACTGTATGATAAATGTACCTATCACTGAGCGTATCTACTATATCTAAGCGAAAACCTTGAACTGTTGGATATAATGAATACCCTTTACTGTCCACAGATTGGTGAACCTCATGTCCCCTGGTAGCATCAAAAAGATCAACGAGAGCAAAATGGCCTTTAAATGCATGGAGAACATCGAAAAATTCCTGGCGGCTGCCAAAGCGATGGGAGTTCCAGCTCAAGAAACTTTCCAAACTGTCGATCTTTGGGAGCGTCAAAACCTCAACTCGGTTGTCATCTGCTTGCAATCGCTTGGCCGCAAGGTAACCTACACCGTCTTACCCCTTTTAGCGAATTTTCGTAAAAAATTGCAATGGCACTAAAATTTTTAAAATTAATATTTTCGAATTTTTTCTTCATTGAAATCCGTTTCGGGGCATTCTGAAACGAATCCTGGTCTTTAACGCTTTTTCATATGTATGTAGGTATCTATTTATTTATATATTTCTGGGTCATTCCAGACGATAACTCTCCTTAGGATTGAGATGAAAATTCCGTTCATGCGCCAAAAAATCAAGCTTTTCAAACGAAAGGATGAGTTCGTTAGCCAGCACTTTTTGAGCACATTAATTTGGTCAAATTTCAAAAAATGTAGTAACAAAATCACTAAAAATGGATTATAAAACGGCTAAAAATCGTTAAATTTATATTTTTGGTAGAATATCGCTCAAATAAAGTTTATTAAGTACGAAATTGAACATTCAAAAATTATTTATGCTGAAAAATGTACCTAAAAGTCATTAAAATATGCTAATAAATCGATAAAAACTGCGAAAAAAGCTAAAAAGTCAAAACCTCTATTTGAATAGGCGATAATTATTTAGAATATGTTTTTCCCCATAAAATTAAATAGTTAACAATTTCCTTGCACTCAAAAAGCTCACATTTCAAAACAATTCAACATTATACGATGATTTACGAAAATTCGCTCATACGATCATACTGCATGACTGGAACTATTTATCTATAAAAACATTTCCAGGATTGTGACCATATTCCAGCGAATTTTGATAATACTTATACTTGTCAAAAGTTTTTGAAATTTGGAGCACAACACCTTTTTCTAATATAATATTCTGCAACGTAAACCAATTATAGGTTTCAAAGAATTTGATGTAGGTACCTATCCAGTTTCATTAATTTTTAGCGTCTTTAAGAAAAAGATGAAGCTTTTGCAACGGCTCCAAAAACTTTCAAAATTTAAATTTCCGAAAACTTTTTCCATTTAAATCCGTTTTAAAGCATTCTGAAACTGTTTCTGAATTTTAAGACTTTTTCGTATATACCTATAAATGTCATTCTAAACAATAACTCTCGTTAGGATAGAAATTTTAAAAAAATTGATCAAGCATTCCAAATGAAAGGATGATATCGTTAGACAAAACTTTTTGAGCCCAATTAATCGGTCCATTTAAAAAAGAAAACAAATTGTGCGCAGGTGTGTGCTCAAAAATTTACTTAAATTTCGTTAAAATGTGCTAAAAATGATAAAACTACAAGAAATGGTGAAAATCTGGACATTTACTTGTACAGCAGGATATTAACTAGAGACAGTTTTACTGCTCACATGCTCATGCTGCGACAAGGGTTTTTAAGCACATTCTAATGAAATTTTAGCACATTTTTTGCATAGTTTTGTACAAATACTATGAAATTTTGCGTAAAAATTTATATTTAACAACTTTTTTCTCCCCCCTCCCCTCTCGCTCTATGATATATATTGATAAAGATTACTGGTCTGCGGAGAACTGGGTTAAAGAAAGCTTCTTATTGTTCTTTTATCTTGTTTGTTCTTGCTATAAAGGCATCAAGGCCCCATCTTCAAGTCCTAGGCATCTCACCTTCCTTCTACATCCTCTTAGGCGCATGGAGACAGCCCGGATAACACTAATTTGAGTTTTCACTCTCACCCAGTATGTGTCCACTTGTCGGCGAGCTTCTCGGCGAGCCGCTTGAGGAAGGTGTCATACTCCTTGTGAAGGGATCCGTCGCACCCAACTACTAGAGGGGTAAACGATCCACGAAGATCCTCCGCTGCTGCATCGTACTTTCTGTGCTTTGCATCTGCAGCTCGTTGGGCAGTAATTGGCCAGTCTAGGGAACATAAGAGAGATCCCCCTTCTTATAGAAGGTTGACATTTGTTTAGGAGAGCCTATCCCTCGTGGACTGCGCTTCTCCCCCCGCCGACTTGCCGGCTGGACACGACTCTCGCCCTCTGAGGAGGGCAAGAGGAAAGGTATGGCTCACTGTTCGGGAGCCCTTGCTTAAAGCTTTCTTTGCAAGGTACCTTCAAGCCAAAGCATTGCAGGTGAAGGTGAACCTTCTAGCTGGTGTCCAAGTTTATAGGAAAACTTACATGCCGAGACACATTACCAGGGTACGAGTCCTAAGTGATGCGATCTCTACCACTAAGCACCCTGGGCCCTGTGTCCCCACGTGTGCTCAACCACTGCCACCACGAATCCTACCTCATCAAGGGGGCAGGCTGGTGGCACTTTGGCATAGTGCCAGTGTGCTGGTAGCCTGGGGCTCCCCCCAACCCGTGGTACCGATTTTGAGATGGGAGATTGCCATGTTACTGGACTCTCCTCTGTCTCCAGATGCATGACCAGGTAGCAGGCCCGAGGGCAGAGAATTTGTACCTGTTCTCTAACCGCTCTACCTCTGCCTGAGTGAGGATATTCATCCCCAAACTCAGCCCAAACAATATGGGTGTGCAGAGGAGGGAGGCTCTTCACGAGCGCTTCGGTGCCCAGTTAGTGGGCTGGCTGTACACACCCAGCCAACCAGAGGTGAGAAGTTGAGTCGAGAGAACAGTAAGAAGAGGCGTCTGAGTTTATTACCCTTGTATCAAAGTATGCCACCCTCTCCTTGTTCCACACGCCATGAACCTTGATCCGCCACTAATCGTTGGTTTCCGTCATCTCCATCTTGCATCACTGGCTCGATTCCCACTGAGTTCCACGCCAGGCTGGTGATTCTGGCACATTGGTCTCTTATTTGATCGTGACCATACTTTACCAGGCCTCCTTTCTTACATTAAGCCCATGGTTCAGGTCCATCTGCTCACTGCATCCATCACAATGGCGTGGGAGTCCTAGAGGTTCCCACCCATATCTTACTGCAATACCATCACGAAATTCTGTTGGTGAGAGATCTAGGTCATCCTTTTGCAGCGGTGAGACAGTGAGCCATTGTGATGAATGCTTACTATGTACAATTCTTTTAAGGGCTCTCTTCCGTTTTTGGGGCAAATTGCTGTTGCGCAGGAGTCTTTCACTACTTGTAACGGCAGCAGCCATGTTGAGGGCTTTCTCTTCCTTCTGAACTTCTCTAACCCGATCTTCATGGCGATGCATCCCAAAGTTATTCCCAGTTGCCAGGGCTTCTTTGATTAACAACTTATAGTTTTTTCTATTTTTAGTGTTTTTACAGTACCTAAGTACCTACTTACATTTTTTGAAATTTGATTACAGATAATTACGTACAGATTTTTACAGCAATACAATTTTTGTTTGTATTACTTACAGGGAGCTTCGTACGGTCAGCCCAGCATCGGGCCCAAAGAGGCGGACAAAAACGTTCGCAACTTCAGCGAGGACCAACTGCGAGCCGGTCAAGGCGTCATCAGCTTGCAATACGGCAGCAACAAGGGCGCAACTCAAAGCGGAATCAACTTCGGCAACACCAGACACATGTAAACCAACGACGAACGAGGCTCCTATTTTATATTTTTATTTGTAAATAACATTCCATCTAGAACTACAACGAATCCTGGTGCTCCCCTGATTATTTTTTTTGTTTAAATAGAAGATAAGAAAACAGTTTATATTGTATTCGAATTTCCGATTTGTACGTAACTCCTATTATTTTTATTCTGTAAGCCCGTCAAGTTCTAGAGTAGGCAACCTTGAAAATGTTCTTCCATTAGTGCATAATGACACATATAGAAGTAGTGTTCAACACTCTATTTTTTTAGAGAAGTAAAATACCTACCTACTTATTTCGAAACCAGCAAACAAAATATTGTAAAAGTTCAGAATAATAAATTATTTTCTTGTAATAAAACCTCCCCTTCCTTTGTCTGTTGAATGTACCTATCATTGGAACCTATAACCTACACTGCTGTGAAAAATTGAGGGATCACTATCGAAAAAACTCGGTTTCGGATTTGTGGTGGCCGGATAGTAAAATACCTGTCTACTGGGACAAATTCTCACATTTAGGTAAATAGATATACAGAAAAAGAGTTTACGACAAATCCCAGCTCAATAGAATGGTCCAGTCTGAAGTAAACCAAGAACACATTTTGTGAAAAAATCTATTTTCGCTTCTTCAAACAAATGGTCTCTTTCAAGGGTTTACAAAAATTGTGTAGGTCATTGAAAAGCTGAGTTCATGCTGAACAATTTAGAAAAAAATTCTTCAAAAACGGTTCATTACCTATTTAAGGTTTACCAAAAATTCACACAGTTACTCACAAACACATTTACAACGTTCACACATTTACAACCAAAAATTCACTGAAAAAAGGAAGCAATTTTTAAAAAATGTGTTCAAAATTAAGGGACCACTGTGTTTTTTGTTATTTATTGGGGTGGAGGCGTGGAAGTAGGTTGCTAGGAGTGCAACTGTCACAAAAACACAGAGGCAAGAACAGCGAGTTGGTTAGGTCTAGTATTGTATGGGCAGGATCGCTACTCAGCCTTGAGCAAAAATAAGATAATAGTGAACCATTAGTAACCACTACAGCTGGGATTAGTTATTATTATTATTATAGCCCATATGACCAAACCATTATCCCATATACCAACATAAACATCTCTATTCCCAAGTATGACGACGAAGAAGGAAAGCCAAAGAGTAGAGGGCTAGAGGATGAACAGCCCAGGGAACAGGGGCGGAACGAATCCTCCACAGCCTTACACAGAAATCCCTCTCAACGGACAGTTGACAGTAAGGTTCACTGATGTCCCTCACCAGACGTGGCGACATGAAGAGGATTTCAGAAGGATTCGATGTCAATCTCCATGAAATAGAATGCCTACCCCAAGGCGTGTCTCGCCCATCTAGGTAGCAGGTAGAGTTTGTTCCGCAAAAAGAATGCCAAATAACCACCACCACCTCCGCACCCTCCACTGCCCCGCCTTCACCACTCATCTTCCGAAGCCTGCTCACCATACTGATCTGCTAAAATCAACTGTTCTTCCCATGCTCTCTATATATATTATTCCCAGGGGCGGCCGGTGAGGGGGGGCATCGGGACATTGCCCCAGTACTTTCGGGAAAATAGTCACAAACTAGAACAAAGCCTTTACAAATAACTCATCGTTTCAAATTAGAACAGGCTTTAGCTCCATGCTGTGGCTCGAAGGTGGATGCTAGAAGGAATATGTTTATGCCAAGGATCCATCTACCAGCGAAAAAGTACGTAGATTGCGATATCACTCTATCGAGAGGGAAATTTCGTCGATTCAGGTTAGACTGTGAAGGGAAATAATTGGGAAATAACGGGCAAGGAACGGGAAAAAGAGGTCAAAATGGGATATTTCCTATGATTTTTTGGGGCAGTGCCCCAGACAGGGTTTCAACTTTTCTAAAGACCGTAGAATGACATGTACGTCATGACTGGTTTTCACTAGAGGGGTTTCTGTTTATTCCGTTAGCCAAACTGATTCTCTTCTGGTCATTCCATGATTCAAGGAGGTGTGAACTACTTCTAGTTTCATTTTTTCTTTTACTCTGTGATATCTTCCCTACCATCCATGCTAAAAGTTCTAAACTACAACAACCTCTAAAGAGGTTACTTTTCTATTCTATAATCTAGAATCCTAGGTCCTATTCTGCTTTTTAAATGTGAAAATGTGTTCATATTTCTCTAATACATTCCTAGTTCCTATAATATGCACGTCTAACCTTTGAATAAGGATCGGTAGATTGAATGTTAGTATGTTGAACAACAGCACCTGGCGCCTGATCGGAATTAGGATTTGGGACTTAAGGTAAGTTTCCTTCACATTTTATTCCACATTCTCGTTAGTACTTATATATTAGCTTTGTTTTGACTTAAATTGTTAGAAGTAGGTAGCAATATTTCCACCCCAGTCAAACACTGTGGCGAATTTGCAATCAAAATCCTCTACAGATGGTAGTTATGAGGATATGGGGATTAGGGTGTTCATTAAAAGTTTGGGGAGAGACACCCCCTCACTTGAAATTAACACAAGTTGCTAAAAACGGGAAGGGAACTCATAAATTCAACCCTGAAATTTATAGCAAATACGAATGGATCACTGGGTACACTAGAAAGAATGCTTTGTTTTGTTTCATTGATTAATACTAATATTAGGTGGAGATGGGTTGTGGAGTCAGAATGGTGTGACTGATATAAAACATCTGACAGATAGGATTAAATCACACTAATCTAATTTAAAAAATCTCAATAACGTCACAGAATTAGCTTTGATTGGCCGTACAGTAACGAATGAGTAACGAAAACGTCTCTGATCAATATTTTCAGTAGAATATTGATCATTCTGGATGGGTTGCATTCATGAACCATCCCCCTCCTAGGTTCATGGTTGCATTGAAGAAAAAGGTTATACATAAGTGAGTGGTAGTTGTGGGGTTAGACAACATTTCTATAGCCTTTTGAAACAATTTTTAATTGACGTATGACGTCACACTCCTATCATTTCATCATAATTTAATTTGAGTTCTTTAATATTCCTTCAGAATTACTTCTCCTAAGTAGTTGACTAGTGCAATACAATCGAAGCCTTGATAATTTTTAATACATCTAATAATAAAGTAGTGTAGGTGTTTTTCTTGTTAGGATTGACGATAAACAGCCAGTTTTTTTATTGGTCCTATTGCAACGTACCTACATCCATAATAATTTTTCTCAGCTCTTTCCATGTTAGTTCATCACACCTAGTTCCATGAACATAATATCCATCGTAACCCAATAGTATAGATCCACACCAGCATTAAGCCACAACCAACCAACAAATCCGCAGGACCAATTAAAAAACTGGCTGTTTATCGTCATTCCTAAAGCCGGTTTCACATGGAGCGGTACAAGTGTAACAACCGGAAAGACGGAAGGCTGGAAAACCCAGTGGAGGGGGCGGCGGAATGCGGCAGGTTGTTCACATGAACATGGACACACAGAATCATAACCTTCCTACTGAAACCCTCTCTGATCTGAAACCTCTACTTGCGGTTATCAACATTCCTGTCCAATAAGCTTGCGCTCCGCTCGACGGAACGTGGCAACGGTATTAACATTTCTACCGCTGTCCACTGACCGCCCATTCCGGCAACATGGCAGCCACCATCCTCAACTGTTGTCCCAACAGCCAATCAGATTGCGTTCAATCTTTCCATCTTCCGGACATACCGCTCCATGTGAAACCAGCTTTAGTAAGTAAGTAGGTCCCTATAAGATAGTATTTTTAATTTAGTTTATTTAATTAATTTATTTATATTTATTTATCAATAATATTTAATGATCATGATTTATTGTCCATGGCATTTGACATAACCCAAGTGGGATTAATGTTTCATGTGTTTAGATCAAAATTAATTTACACTGAAAGCAAAACAAATGGATGAAAAACCTCCATGCTCTTTTTGACTGTCAAATAGGTAAATATTTTTGTGCCCCACTCCTTTTTCAGACCACCGGCCGCCACTGATTATTCCACTGCTGTTTTTCTACTAAATCACAAAATCGGTAAGGTGAGCAGGAAGGCGGGTCATTTTATGGTGCGAGGGTAGTGGAGGGGGCATTCACAGCTCCAGTCTGTCTTCAACAGACGCTGTGGTAGTTCGGCATCTCTTTTCGGAACAACTCTACCGAGGCATGTGATGAAGCTCAGGATCACCTCACACTAATGAAAGGCCAGATTCCTCATAAAGAAGCATTCTCCCTGCATCAAGAGTGAGTAGGTACCTATGAGGCAGCCTCAGCGATTTACATGGCCTGAGATATTTACCAATTTTTAAAAGCTCTGCCCTTTGTTACACACAAAGGGCACTCTGTCCCCTCTCGCACTTACCTACACTAAGATAACTGCTGGGAACTGAAATGTATCCATAGCTCTTTCAAGAACCACCAAATTAAGTCCATAGACTCAGACCACATGAAGTCCATTGTCTGTTGAATCCAAATTCAACTTTCCGCTGATGAGCTGCATTCGTGTAACTTTGGTGTCTCCATTCTGGTGAGCTTCGTCCCAACCTACTGGGATTAGTTGACCACCTAGTTGAACCTACTGGGATAAGTGGTTCCACATGTCTGGCTGTTTGGGTTAATATGGCCTCTGAATGAGTTCAACTAATTACACATTCGATCAATAAATTGATCAGCTCAATTTAAGGCAATGACAACTACACTATTATGAACAATATACCTACAGACTCAACATTTCTGGACTCGTTTCCTTCAACTCAGACAACAAGAACCGATCACAGGGAGCGACCAGGCACCGCAAACAGATCACTTTGCTCAATTTGGTAAGTATTTGTAGTATGTATCAGCAGGATATGTGCGTCCATCTCTATCCAATCATTCAAACCAGCTCGTAACGTTGTTTGATCGCCGTCGTAGCGTTTTGCTGTTCATTTACACATTAAGTATGTAGTTATTGAGTTATAAATGAGTTCGTTAATTTAATGTACTATACGCACACAATTTCTTTCTAACTGTCTTAGAATATACATAAGGACTCTACAAGATGAAAACAAGGCAGCGATCATTAGGTTAACCTTCGGCACCTGACCGAATGAACCTTCTAGGCTCAGGGTGATGCATTTTCGGTGCAAAAATACAAAAGCCAGCATCGAATTTAGGTAAGTTTAAGCAGGAGTTACATTTTTCTGCGTAGGTACCTACCTACCAGGAAATTTTTAAAACGCTCACCCATTCAGATAATTTTTCTTCCTATCCCTAGCATCCTGAATAATGTTGCTCCTTACGATACAATAATATACAGGCTATCCCTCAGATGAGGAAAGTAGGCAACGTTACTTGTTTAATAAAAATTAGTTGGGGAGAACCAAGTCAACAGGTCTAAAATAAGCAAACAAAAAATCTATTAGAATTCAATAGTAAATTAGCTAAAGGAACCTAACCAATTAGCATATGTACACCAATTTTTAAAGCTTCCTGCTACACTGCGTTGAAGAATGAACCACCAGCTTACAACCAAAGCCAAATTCAACGCAACATGGCTTTTAACAAATTTTAAAAAATAAGTAAAATGGCTCCAGAAATGTTTAAAATATCATTTTTCTTATGGAAATTAGTTTTGAGCCATTTTGAAATGATTTCTGGAATTTAAAATTGTTTCTCCTACAAAACCTACTTATATATTGTGACAGTTCCCATCAGATCCAAGAGAATGCGAGCCTATCCTCTATGTGGCTCGGATTTAGGGCCCATTGCACCTCTGGGGGCCGATCTAAGTCCGTTGAATCAATATGTAGGTAGGTACCTGGTCCTTGAAAATGGAAATAAAGAATTTCTGAAACGCCGCTAAATCAAAGCATTTTTGTTGAATACTCGACAGAAACTCAAAAACCTAAAATAGGAAGCGAAAGCGGCTTAAAATCGTTTGCATTTTGATATTATCATGTGCGATTTCGGGTCCCTAAAGTGCGGATGGAAATGACGAGTGAGCGAGATTCTCTCCTGTTCAACCTAGAAAATTGAAATATGATTGGAAACCTCTCTGGGACATCCAGAGACCAATGAAATTACTGGCTCCTTCCAGCTGAGCGAGCTAAATATCCACTGTAAGTAAAGTAAAGTAAGCAACCATTGCAGGTTTGGAGCTTTTCGTCCGACTGCCTCGGGCGTTGCGGACGTCAATCAGCTGTCCTCCAAGGAGGATCAGAATTCATTCTGATGATTTCGCTTATAGCTACTCATTGCCTCGCCCCCTTGAGTGGAGAGGAGTTCGCAATACAGAAGCGTGTGAATTACTTGGACGTCTGACCCTTACCGCCCATACAATACTTACCAGGCTCGACGTTGCTTAACTTCGCTAATCGCATGAGAAACGGTTCATTGCAACGCCTAACCCGTATGACTAAATCTCCACTGCCTAATCCGTACGGCTAAATCTCCACTATTCACCATAGGAAGTTGAAATTTGATAGAGGGGCCTCTCGGGGACAGCAAGGGACAAATGAAAAATTACGGGCCTGATTGCCTTAGTGAGCTAAATTCTGTCATGGTAGCAAACTTGTCAGCCAGACGTTTCTTTCAATTGCAATAAGCAAGGCATTAAGAAGGTGCCTACTTATGCATGGAAAAACTACATTCGAATAGAAGTGATTACTTTTCGAGTGTTCAGAACTCATTAGGTAGGTACCTAGGTATATCACAAATTATGGGTATCTACCTATTAGCGATAACCAATTCGTCGAAAGTTGTCTAACGTAGATACCTGAGGTGTTCCTATATCTAGACTGTTAGGTTCCTACCAAGTCCTGAGGTAGTAATTACCAACGAGTTCACCTTTTCCAGTCCATTGCTGATATCTCATGAGTAGGTAATCTGCGTCTTCAGCAAGTTTGCACACCCTTCCATTTTAATAATAAGGAACACAGGTACGCCGCTTCAAAATTCACGTTACCAAAATATTAACTACCTAATACCTAACTGAAACATTCAAAATACACTGCCAAGGGCATGGCACAGAAGCTTCCTCGTGGCCCTCACAGTATGTTACCATAAAATGTTCAGAAATGACCGGTTCACCATGATCATGACAAGAGTGCTGGGCAACCAAAAATTAGAACCTCCCCCTTTTGGGGTACAAAGCAAGGGAGCAAAAAAAATTAAATCCACCATTTATCTACCCTCATGCAACGGCTAAATTTGCCGGAAAAACAATGTTTCCCTAGTTTATACGTTTAGGCGTGATTGAAAAGGTGACATACTTACATACAACAAAAGATATTTAGATCTGATGAAAGTCGTTAACGTCATGGGTCATGCTTTCACAAGTGATTCGAAGGGAATCAAAGGTAGGTAGCAAATAATAAGTACAATAGTAGGAACATGACAGAAAGCTGCACTAGCGTAAAATAGTACCTACATGCAATCCAACCGTATGGCTAACTGATGAGTTCCTCCATTTAACTGACACCTTAAATTTCCCTCCCTTTCATTCATGCATCGATTCACTCCGTTAATAATTCAATTTACATTCACGCACTAATTTATACTTGGCCGGACTTATGACTATCACAAGAAAATTACGTTCACGCATGCGCTGAGCGTACCACTGATTCAATCATGATGATAGGGGACCATCTAGGGCTAAATCCACACTATTCCTGAAAATTTCAATGAAATCCGATCAAAATTATGCAAGTTATGGCTGTGGCAAGAAATATAGAAAGAGAGTCGCGCATGCGCACATCGTAGCGCAGATTCAATCGTGATAAAATGTCGAAAGGGACCTCAAGAAGCCTTCCCCGCATCATCCCTAAAAACCTTACTAAAATATGTTCAATACTGACGGACTTATGACTATCACAAGAACCTTACGTTCACGCATGACTATCACAAGAACCTGACGTTCACGCATGCACAGAGCGTACTACTGATTCAATCATGATGAAACTAACAGAGGACCATCTAGGGCTAAACCCACACTATTCCTGAAAATTTCATTGAAATCCAATCGAAATTGTGTTAGTTATGGCTGTGGAAGGAAATGTAGACAGACAGACGCTAGCGCATGCGTACAGCGTACCGATGATTCAATCGTGATAAAATTTCGTAAAGGACCTCAAAGGACCTTCCCCGCATCATCACTGAAAATCTAACCGAAATCTCTTCAACATTGACGGACTAATGAGTGTAACAAGAAAATCGCGTTCGCGCATGCCCAGAGCGTACCACGCACTCAATCATGATGAAACTAATAGGGGACCATCTAGGGCTAAACCCACACTATTCATGATATGTCATTAAATTGTAGAAGTAATGGCTGTGGCAAGGAAATGTGGACATACAGACGGACGGACAGACAGACACGAAACGAAATTTGTTGAGGAGGCCATGAAACGCAAGATGCGAGTGTAAATTTCGAAAAATGTACGTAGGTACCTATTTAATTTATATTTAAATTTGGTAAACAATTAATAACTGCCAAAATTTGTTTAAAATTCGTTTAAAATTGTAAAATTCGTTTACAATTTTAAAATTCGTTTGTCAAGCAAAATATTATTAAGATACCTAACGATTTTTGTCATAAATTTCAATTAAAATTTGTGCAATATCTTTGCACTAAAGTGCTATAATTTCCAAACAATCGGAAATAAATATGCAAAAAATAATCGCACATATCGGGCTGACTTTTTTTGTTGAACCGTGGAAAAATGCTTCTCCCTGCATGTATAATAATGTACGAACCCTTCTCTATTCTCGTGTTTGTATTTTTGAATCCCATGGAACACTTGAATCTCCTCATGGATTCGGATCAATCCTGTGGCTAGTAGTTTACGTGTTTTAAGTTATCTACAAATTACAACAGGAACTACGGATGTTTCAAACTAACCTACGGATCATTTTGCTTCCCCCTACTGAATTTATGTCTCCAAGGTTGGCAACACTACACGTTACTAATCCATGCCCGTGTAAACAGACGGTGGAACAGTCATTTTCTAAACTAACATTTGAATGAGTAGCGTTGATTTATTAGGTGCTTTATTCGTTCCTTATTATATTGGGAACATATCATATCACTCAATTCTATAAGATCTTAAGTTTAAATGAATTCGGATGACGATATTGACATTGGCCGCAGGACGTGGAAAAGAGCAACTTTACCCATTCAACAGGTTTGTTCAGCCTCATTGAACAGCTTTCACAATTTGCGCTAGTGTATTTTCAAATAATCAAACATTAATCTATTTTGCGATTAGCGCTTGAACCTTGCGGCATATCTGTCAAGGTAGGTACACACCGACATTACACCCATAATCAAGATGCATGTATTATAAAATATGTACGTATGTTGATAGGACGCATTCCGAGAAGGGTACGAAATTGGCCGCAAAGAACATTATCAGCAAGGATTTGACTGTGGGTACCGACAAGGTTTCAAAAATGGCTACAAAATGGGTTTGATCAATGCTACTTTAAAGTATGTTTGTTATAACTCATGAATGATAAGGTTTGGTTTCTCGACTGCTTTGTTCAAAATAAGATTTGTTGAGGTCTTGAGGTTCAGTCAGAAAATGTACCACGTTATTTCTAGGCCAAAGTTTCGGTATATTTGTATACCATCCTCAGTACCACGATATTTCTAGGCCAAAGTTTCGGTATATTTGTATACCATCCTCAGGGCTACAAAGAAATGCACCAGAGGAAGTCAGACTGCATTAATTATAGGCAGGAATAAAATATACATTAATATACGACATAGTTAGACACATATATAATATATAGGTACTTATGTACATTTTATTCCTGCCCATAATTAATGCATGTCTGACTTCCTCTGGTGCATTTCTTTGTAGCCCTGAGGATGGTATACAAATATACCGAAACTTTGGCCTAGAAATATCGTGGTACATTTTCTGACTGAACCTCAAGACCCCAACAAATCTTAACTCATGAATGTAACTTGATAAATATTGATAATACCTAATCATCTGCTTCACTTCTGTTCTTGGTTGTGTCATTCATTTCGGCAACGGTACGCCCTGCTCTTTGTGACAAGTGAAAGATTTTGGCCTGATTCTTTTATTCAACATCCAAATCAACCATACCTATTTGATTTCAGGGCAGTGAACGACCTGAATAATTCCGAATTGGACAGCCTAAAATTAAGTTCTTATGAGATGCCACATCGTGGACTGTGCGTAATGTGCCCAATTGAAAAGGAACTTATAACGAAGGAGAAGATGGCTGAAATCGCTTCACATTACGAAACGTTGGAGCAAATTCTTCTCAAACAAAACAGTGTTACGTTTCCAGAAGAAGAGATTTTGTCAATTTCGAATAAACTTGAACTAACAAGTTGATCTGCAAAAGACATTAAATGAGACGTATTTCCTAATATATTGTAATGGCTGCGATATATAGTGCTCGTTATTAAATTATAGCTCGATCACGAGGTTCATGTATTTGGGTCTTGAGTGATCTTTCAATGACTCGTGTTCAAACTTCCTGAATCTATTGTAGGAAATGATAATACAATCATTCATAGCTGAACGTGTGTTATATATTATTTCTAAATTGATTCTACTATATCAACCCCTTCCACTATCACCCGATAGTGTTTGACCAGTGTTTGACACTATCACCCGGAGGGACCAGTGTTTGACGCCTTAAGAGAAATTTTGACTTAGACAAACAATTAAGTTATGTTTTTTCGTTTGTTTAAACTTGAATCTTGCATCTATTGCTGCATGAGGATGTCCTCAAACTGTTCTGTAATGAGAAAATTTCTAATTTAAGCCACAAAACATCACGAATTCGTTTTTCTAAATGAATTTTTTGAGTCAGCACTTGACAGTCGAATTTTTGGTAGCACCTGTTATTGACACCAAATGATTGACACAACAGTTCTTCTGCAATAAAAACTAGAAAACGTTTAATTTGACATACTACAGGAATATTTGAATGTTCGGAAAGGTTGGATTGATCATGGAAGAAACGGGAGTTTGATATGTTTTTTTTTTTTTCTTTTTTTTTTCTTCCAATTTTTGATAGTTCATTCAAATCATGCTATTTCCTTTAGCTGATGGCAGGCACAGCAGCTCCATCCTCCAAATTCAGGTGACGCAACTTCCTGCGGCTTCCTCGTAAGCGTAGAGACACCGCCCGAATGATAGAAAATTGAATTTTCACTCTAACCCAGTTCAACACTTGGCTGTACGGCTTTGCCCACTTTTCACTGAGCCGATCTGCCAGTCTCTTAAGAAAAGCACTGTACTCCACATGTAAGGCACCATCACAAGAACAGATTAATGGAGTAAATGATCCTCTTCTGTCCTCTGCTGCCACATCATATTTTGCATGCTTCTGCTGTGAATGTGCCCTTGCAGTTGCGTCCCAATCTTGGTGAAGGTAAGAGGGGGCGTCGGCATTAACAATGCGGTTATCTAAAAACGCTTTCCTCCCACCTTCCCACAATCCTTCCACCACGATATCGGCGATGAGCGCTGGCCTCTCGTTTTCTGCTTCTCGTAATATTGGTTCCACTCCTACACTTCCCCAAGCTAGACTAGCGAGTTTAGCGCAATCATCCCTGTGGTTGTCATGTCCATGCTTGACAAGGCCCCCTTTTTTGCAATTGAGCGCATGAGTCAAACTCATTTGCTCTTCGCAACCATCACAATGTGACGGTAGCCCAGATGGGTCCCTTCCATATCTTAGGGCCAGTGCATCTCGAAACTGAGTAGCACTCAGATCAAAATTGTCAGCCATGGTTGGACTTACAGTCAACCACTGGGAAGATATTGCTTCTACTATTCGCTTTATTGAGCGGGACTGTTTGGCAGGGAGTAAATCAACGAGCTGTTCAAACTGAGCTTTCTGATCATTGTCTCGTACTGAGCGCCCTTGTTTCCTCACTCGCCTCACGTTTTCAATGTGCTCAGTTGTGTTCAGGGGATCTCCACTCCGAATAGCATGCATCAATATTGCACTGGATTCCGCCGATTCACTAGTTGAAAAAGCTGACGCACTGGGGTCTTTCACATCAACTCCACCTAGCCTTGCTGGTAAGCAGAAAAGCCTCCTCTCTAAATCTGTGATTTCCCTTCCTAGTAGATTCGGAATGAATGCAGTATTTATTTCTACTGATAGGGGCAGATAGGAATCATTACTTCCCTTTGTTACTCTCTGTAAAAATTCCCATTCACATTGGAGAGACCTTACGTAGGCTGCATATGCTGCCTGAGGACTTTTCGATGAAGCAGTTGCAAATTTTGAAACGCATTGAACCCACTCTGCAACTTTTGTTTTTACATACTCATCCCGATCTACGGAATCTCCTACAAAGCCTCCAAGAAACCTGCTTGAATAGCATATTTTTACATTTTGCCTTTTGAAATACTCCAAGTTATTCCTTGTTTCCATACCTCGTTTGACTACTAGAACGCTTTTGTTAGGTTCTGGGTAGTACCCAAACTTTGGACCTTCCTCTAGGAGCAATTCCATCCATTCTGCAATTGCTTCCATTGATCCGTAGCAGGCAGAATCGTCAGCATACCAATTCTGTATCCATCTTCTTGATTTGAGGCGTTTGATGAGAGGTAGCACTCCAATTGCATACATAATCATGGCTAAAGGATCTCCTTGTGTTGTACCTTCTTGACTCAATATATGCTTTTCATCTGTCAACAAAATCAAGGGGTATCCACGGTAGGTGTTGAATAAATGGTTTCGTGTATCAACGAAACAAACATTTGTTTCAACATTTTATAAATAAATTGAGCATTTAAAATTAGTTTTATTAATCTAAAATCTAAATATAAAATTAATGAGTATTCATGAAGACAAAGTTGAAAATATCACCTTCATATGTTTCATCTAAAAATAGGTACAATGTTTTCTCAATACCATAGGTACAATACGTTTCTAATGGTAAAATAGCAGCTTGTGATTTGCTGTGTATTTATATAAATAATAAAGAACGAATAGAGATCCATATTAGTGACAGCACTGTCAATTACTGGGGGTAGCATCAGTTTGGGGACTCGTAATTGACATTTGCATTTTCATCATTGATTATTTTCAAAAAATGATAGCATAAATGCGATCTACACAAAAAACCTGATTGAGAAAAACTAAAGGAGCTATCGAATTTGAAAATTTTGAGGGCATGGCGAAGCAAAATAAAGAAACAGCACCAAAGGAATATCAACACGAGGTTGCATTGGGTAATCTTCTCCAGATTTCACAGAAACCCGCCCGAAACCTTTTCCTGCCTTAATACTTCACTGAGAAGGTATTTTGTCTCAAAATGCAAAAGGATCAAGCCCGTAAAACACTTTAATGCCTTATTATTTAAATTTTTTGGTGAGATGTCAACACTGGTCCCTCCACCCTATCCACTCATTCTCGATTTCCATGGATTTGTTTATAAATAATGACAAGAGGTAAAACTCAAGGAATACCAACGATCCCATTTTTAAATATTTATAATTGTTTGAAGAGGAATATAACAATTATTAGCATACAATTTATATATAAAATTTTTAACTTGAACTTATAAAATCATATGAAAGCCACCACATGAAGAGTGGTTGGGTGACAGCAATGGACAATAAAATGTACATCTTCCGTTTACTCGAATAAATGGAAGAGGATGCTGCTGAGTACCCTGTATTAGGTTCGTAAGTGCACATAATTTGGTACTTGAGGGCACGAACGAGGAAAAATATAATAGCTGCACTGCTGTAGAGGAGAACAGCGTAGTAACCTTTTCGGTGGAATGCGAGACTCAAGAGAATGGACATAATTATTCCCACGAATTTATACCCAGCGAAAGCGAGAAGTTCGAAAGAGTTGAGATTAGTCTGAACGTTGAAGACGTAGATGGTGGCGAGCTGGATGGCCATTTCAATGATGATCCAAGCTAAAGCTTGAGTAGCGCAGATGGCAAGGAGATCCGGTTTGAATCTATCTTGGGTACCTAAGGCCAGGCCAGCGACCAATAGGTAAGTGACGTAAGCCATCAGCGGAATATACAAATCCGGGCTATTCAAATCGTGTCTTGGCTGAGCTGGGCCTTGGGCGTCGAATTTTCTAGTCCAATCTCCATGGGTGAAAGGAAATAGTACGAGTTTCAATTTTTGTGCAACGTAACTGGTATCGACAGCAAAGTAATGCTTAAGAAGAGGGACAGATACGTATTTGTTGAGTTCCTTGTTAACAATATCTTTCCCTGTGTCCATGACGTGGGTTCCAAAATGCATTGCAGCATTTGTAACCATCGGATTATTGAACAGCTGCTCAGGATTTGGAGTGAAGGGAAACTGACTCTGGGGAGTAGGGACCTGTCCAGGATACCCATACCTCGGATTGAATTGAGGTGTACCATACTGAGACATACCTGGCGTCATTCCTGGCATAGGAGGATAGTCTTGGTACCCTGGATACTGAGGTGGTGCAGATGGAGCATATCTTGGATCGTTATCATCTGGCATTTCCATACCTTCGCCCTGCTCCCTGTAGCCGTAACCCAAACGCTGATTTGGTGGATAATTCATTTTTGGATAGAGTGAGAAACTATTACGCAAGTTTACTAAAATTTACAAATCACAGATTTTAATCAACATCTCAAGTTCGAAGTGTTGATTGACATCAGGAATCAAGAATAACCTCTTTGAAACCTACTTCTTCCATTCCCTTTTGGTGGTGCCCTGAGCACCATGACGGACATAAGTTTCACTTCTTTCTGTTTAGGTTTTTTAATTTATTATGGAGTGAGTCATGTTCAATGTTATACCCAGAAAAATTTTGAAACATTCATCAACGACGTAGCATAGAAAATAGAATACTAAAATTACACGTCTTTGGTTTCTGTATCTATCTTGGAGAAGCGACGGTAGCGGCACGTATGAATGAAAATCGTTGAGATGGTCCTCGCCACTGTGAAGTGGAAAGAGGAAGCCACACAATCTCTTCTTTGTAGGTAGTAAATTGTAAAAGTAGGTTGCAAATACTTTGGTAGGTTTGGTGATATTTTTTCATCTGTTCTTCATTAGGTGTGGGCGGAAGAGGATATCGTCAATAATTCAAAGCTTCAATAACAGCGATTCCCTTGTTTAAGTGGTGGTGGTGGAGTAGTCTCATTTGGAAGATCGGATACATGTTATGGATTCTACGATATGAATATCTAACCTTTCACACTGTTACCAGTTGTATGAAGGTTAGGGATGTAGAACTTTTCGTTGCTGGAAAGTTCTGCATTTAATTGATTATACAATTAGAATAAAATTAACGTATCTTATTTATTTCCATTAGCTTCGTGAATAGTATTGAGTGAATATTACATTATCTTACCTAAATTGAATAATAGTTACCGATAGTTTTAAAACACTTCTCTACATTCTTCACGATTTTACCACTTATCGGAATCCTTGGGTTCACGTGACGTAAGTTTTCACAGTAAGTTAGAAGTTTATTTACGGTGAGGAAAGTTTAATACTATGTACCTAATAATAAGTAGATAGTACAAATTGAAGACGTGGAGCATAATATATTAATCAGCTGCACACACCAAACATATTATGACAATACCTTTGATATATTCAACAGTTCATCCGGAGGAATTAGCTCTCAGCAGACACCTTATTTCTGCATTCCTTTGCAGATGCTAGGTACTGTAATGAAATGAAACCTATTAAACAAGTTGCAGATGTACCTATACCCAATCCTGAGGAACCAGCTCTAATCAGACATTATACTTGTAAGATGTGCGAGTCTGACGAAACCCGGTGCCAACATTTCTTGAATCCCATTTCCTACTCCAATCCTAAACCAACTTTTCTTTTCTTTCTTTTTTTTAATTTATTTATTTTATTGAGACCATTACTGAACATTGTAACATTACTGACAACATGTAATATACCTCATTGGTGGAAAAGAGTAAATATCACACTATTTTCGCTTGTTCTAGGCTGACATCATGGCATCAGTCCTTGATTGTACATAGTACGCACCTACTTGATAGTTACGTCACTGATCACTGAACTATATTGTCATTCATGTATCGGGGTCTGGAGAGGCGTCTGAAGGGTGGTGGGTTGATTGGTCTTCGTGACGGAGATGGAAGTTGGTTGAGTGTCGGGTCAGGAATTCTTTCGGTGGTTCAAGTTTTAGATCGGTGAAAATAGTCTCATTTCGGACGAAAGGTGGTGCATGGACTATTTGTCTTTGAAGTATGTCGTTTTGATGATGTTTGAGCCTCCTGAATTGAGATTTGGAGCAGGTTCCCCATACTTCTGAGGCATACATCCAGATTGGTCGGATGAGTTTTTTGTACATCAGCACACGATTGAACAATGAGACATTCGGAGTGTGTAGTATTGATTATA
Organism: Adelphocoris suturalis; assembly: GCA_030762985.1. Lineage (NCBI taxonomy): Eukaryota > Metazoa > Arthropoda > Insecta > Hemiptera > Miridae > Adelphocoris > Adelphocoris suturalis. The sequence goes on along the minus strand of CM061041.1, from coordinate 135,284,122 downwards.
GTAGTAATTATAATAGTACTAAACCAACCCAGTAAAATAAAAATCAGAGCATAGAGAAATTCTCCCGGACTGTCTCAAGAAGAACAATCAAATAATGTACCTAGTAGGCCTTGCATGCCGACTTTCTTGAATCATCAAGGAGCCACTGTAGTCAGGCAAGTGGTCTGATGATTTTGATCTTTGTATTTTCACTACTTTAATGGAATTGATTCCTCATTAATTATTTCCGAATAATCTATCCACTAAAGGATTGGTGGTGAATGGTTTTAATGAGAAGTTTCGCAATCGCCTTTAATACACGTTTCTGGTACGAATGCTCTAAGTAGAAAAAAATGCGTGGTTCTGCAAAAATGTTACTGATGATGGCCTAACCGTCGAAATCTATTTAACATTGTAACTCTTTATTTTTCGTGGAAATAGACAACGTTTTTTCACTAAATTCCGTTTTGAAAAGGGTTTCCACCACTTCGTCGCGAGTGATTTAGTTCCTTTGTTGGGTTTATCTTATTATCACATCAGAACTTTTTTGACACGTTTCTCTCTCTCTTCCTTCAGAACTCTTTCAACATTTTGGTTGGTTTCCATTTTTCCCAATTTAATAGCAAATTGATCACTCATAACAACCAAAAGCACCTGGTTGCTGCTACCACATAATGAAGGAGGACACCCTTAACTCTAAAATCAACTATACTACAACTAAACTAAAGCTCTGAAGAGGCCACAAAAGGCGAAAGTACTGGGATGAACAAATAGAATCAAATACCCAAGCCTAGTCATCTGTACCTCAAATTTACTACCTTTGAACAGGATAATGGCACACCACCATACAAAGGTGTAGTTTATGTTACGTAAATGTAAATTATAACTCAAATTTTGTTTCAGTGCAATGGCAGATGACCGCATGCCCAAAGTAGACCTCACCAAAGAAGGAAATAAGAACATCATTGACTTCATCAAACTCGCTGAAAAGAACAACCTGGAAAGGGTCCAAAAACTGCAGAGGATCCGGAGAAACAATCTGATCACTGCGTTTTCCCTGGGCGCTGGAGTCCTTGGAATTTACGGCTACTCGATTTACGCAGTCGCCCAAGAATCTTTCTTGGACGACTTTGAGGAGCCAAAAATTAAGGAACAACAATGAGCGCGATGAAAGCTGTTCATCGATTGCCTCCTCTCCCCACCATCAAAGATATTTTACGGTTAGTGACAAACGTTGCAACATTCACTGATAAAATGAAACCGTTTATAAAATGCTTTTCATTTTGTTACACGTATCTGATTTTTGAGAACCCAATTGAAAAAACCGTTGGGGCTTCTGCCGATAGATGAAAATATCCTACTTTGTTTAGAAAAGCGTGAAGTTTACAGCACACGGATAATGTTCTTTAAGATTCGAAAAACAGACAACCTTGATAAATTTAATCGGTTTTAAATAGGAAAAACGAGAACTTGGTTGTTAAAATTACAAGGAATAGCTACTTCGTTTCAGGCATTACCGCTAGGGAGCCAACATTATGGCAGCAAAATGAGTACTGAGTTCATCTTTCTTTACTGCAACAATAAGAATCATTAAACCCATAGAATAAATTCATATATATAGTTCTTGAATAAAACAAAATATAATTCAATGAATTGTATGTTTTTTGAATTTATTTATTTATAATTTTATGATTTAATAGTATACATATTGAATATTAGTATTAAGTTATAATTTAATATTGTAATTTATGGAATTTAATAATTTATAATTCCAATGGAAAGTTAGTTTAATAAGAGTGAAACCTTACAAAACAACTCAATAAATAAACCACGCCAAACTTGGTAGACTTAATCCAGTTTGAGTCTTAGGGCCGGTTTCACCAAAACTTTTAATCAATGTTCACTCATTAAACCGAAGATCTCAGCTGTTGAACGATATCCGGTTTCACCAACTCCGGTTCAGATAAAGCAATGATCAAATGCGCTTAACCAGCGATCAAAACTAACCTGCCGAATTTGGGTGGTTAGCTTTCAAATCTACGATTTACTAGGTAGGTAGTTCTCGCCAACTTGGTTTACATGACCGAAATCATTTTTTGCTGCGTTTTCCCATCTAATTTGCTACATTTTCGTAGTTATTTCCTACAGGCACGAAAATGAACCACAGAAGATCGATTAGAGCATTGGTTTTCGAGGACGAATTTGACGATGTTGATATGAAGACTTTACAATTTACCGTCCTCGTTGGATTAGAGAGAGTACAGCGGTTTTCAGTCTCAATGAAATCAATTTTCTGAGGAGGTACAGACTTTCAAAAACTACTGTTTTTTCAGTCCTTGAACTAATTGATGATAGCATCGAATACATAAGTCACGGGTAGGGATATAGGTTGTAACAGACTTAGATCTCCCCCAGAGGTGCGATGGGGCCTAAATCCGCACTCATAAAGAGAAGGGGGTGTGACAGCACCATAAGAGATACAACTCGTACTAATAGCATATGTGCTATGTTCGGAGAAGATGATTTTCTGGTTCTCGGATCCTCATCAATCGCCAACCACAGCAGTTCAACAACTTGAGAATGACGCCTGGCGCGAAAGCGCAGCGCATTCTCTTGGATCTCACGGGAACTTTCACAAGGTACATACATGGAATGTACAAATACAGTTGTAAAATAGTGTTATAAAATAGCCAACGGCCGTTCAGCGGAAATGATTAATTCATCAAGTCTTAATGCTGCTGGGTTAGGAATGTCATCTGTAACTTAGAGATGATTTTCACACTTCACTTGGTTCTTCAATGATGTGGAGATCTTCAATACCCGATCAGGGAAAATTGCACAGGGTCACGCACCATTTGAATCTTTCAAGGGTCTCGGAAGACATCCTAAAACTCAAAAATACCCACGAAATGAGCGTTTATTCGTGGCCGAAAAAATCTTTGGCGTCTTCTACGCTGAATGCTTCTTTCTTGTCTGTATTCTTCAGCAGAAGATGATTCCCACATAATAAACACCGAAAAATTGTCAACTCACAATGCTGGAAAATAACAAGTTTACTGGTGAATGGACGTAGGTTAAAAATCGGCCATTTTTTACAACTGTAAAACAGTGACTTGTTCAAAATGATGGGGAAACACTTGTAACTTGTCCGAATTCGCCTGTACACTTGTTAATTTTCACAGTGCATTACAAGTCTACACTTGTACCTTAATGAAACGCTTGCACACTCAATTTCTACAACTTGAACATAAAATCGGCTTATAACTTGACACTTGTTGCTTTATGAAATAGGACCCTGGTGAGACGATTTTACTATGTACCTAGATATACACTTAACGTTGCTGTACAATCAATTCTAAAATAAAATGTCTTGATTGTTACAGTTTGTATAATTTACGAGCCTTGAAACAACTTTCCCAGAATTTTTTGATGGATACTCACATCACCGACAAAATTGCCAAATCTGCAGGACGAATGAAGGATGGATATGTTTGTGAGGTAAATTATGTGGATGTGATTATCTTGGTAATAATATAAACAAATCTTTTAGGAATGTTATTAAAACACAATATGCTCAGCTGTTAGTAGGGTTTTAAACTTTAGTATTTCTTACCTATTAGTGTTTGCCAAAATTTATTGCCAAATAATTTATTTTCTATTCAAAGCTTCGAATAAAACGCTGCAAATTATTACACAAAGGTTTATTATTTCTGTGTTATATAGCCGTTCTGCGCAGATCATTGGTCTATAATTATTAAACCTCGTAGGTATGTAATCTATGACCAGAACATGGCGCATCGTCCTTCCCAAAAAGGTTCATATTTTTACAGTTCCAAGACCCCGCAACAGTAAATGTTTAAAAAAAGGTCGATAGGTAAGGAAAGAATATAGGTTCAGAGGCCCCTCAGCTGATCAGTGCGCCTCCGTACCTCGTAATTGTTTCCGAAGAAATAATCTCCTGTTCAAGTAGAGGTTTTCAATTTTTAGCTTTTTTTGCAGTTTTAGTGAATTTTTGTGAAAAATGAAGCTATTGCAATGGCTCAGAAAATTTTAAAATCAAAATTCTTGAAAATTTCTTCATTGAAATTTGAATTTTGAGGCATTTTAAACGATTTCTGTAGTTGATTTTTCATAAGTATATATATATATATATATATATATATTTTTTTTTTTTTTTAATTGGTGACACTGAATATGGTAAAAACGTACCTATAAACTTTATTATTTTAAGGTTGTGTTATTTAAATGAATTTCTTGATTTAAATGTAAAATTCTGAACTACTCGACGAGTTTCAAAAATCGAACTATCATGCTCTTTTTACAACTCATTAAGCATAGTGTTTGTTTCATACCTATTCTTTCTAGTTTTCGCCGATGATGCTGCTGTTAAAAAATTTTAACTTCTTTTACAATGCCCTGACATATTATGATCTAGAACTAACTTACGGGCTGTATTTTCCTATGATTTAAATTTCACGATATTGCAGGTTGGACCAGGCCCTGGGAACATAACACGATCGATCATCAACCGTGAACCTTCATCCTTAGTAGTTATTGAGAAAGATCGGAGATTTCTACCAGCATTGGAAGTAAGAATTATGATATTTCCCTCGTTTTCAACTTTTTTGATAACGTTCGTATGTATTTTTCAGTTATATTCATAACGAACCATGATGTTTCCAGGCATACAATTAGCTTTCCGAAAAAAAGATCCGTAGATTTGGGTAAAACGCTTAGAAATTCATAGAACTAGGGAAAATCCGTAGATCTGGCAACCCTAACCTATGGGGGAAATTGGAGTACACACTAGGGTGCATCGAAAAAAAAAAAAATATATATATATATATTATATAAATCAAAAAAGTGTCCCCCTGAAAATTTTTCTTTTTTCTGGAGAATAAGTGAGTATTTTTTATTTATTTTTTTGACAACGGTCAGGTCTGCCACCATAACCTGAAAATACATAAAATTGTCAAATTTGTGGGAATATATCTTATAATATCTCTTATGGTGGCAGACCTTACCGTTGTCAAAAAAATAAAAATAAAATACTCTCTTGTTCTCCAGAAAAAAAGAAAATTTTTCAGGGGGGCACTTTTTTGATATATATTTTTCGATGCACCCTAGTACACACCTATATAAAATTAAATTGAAAGCCTTTCGGTTAGGTAGGTATCTATTTGTTTCCAAATTGTTCTTGAACGAAATTGAGTAAACTTAGTTCCTACAAAATACTTTTGGAAATATGAAAACCGTTTCGATTAACCACCCAGGTTTTCTCAGCTGTTTCCATTGTGAGGGGCACCAGATCTCGTGATTGAGCTACTTGTCTCCTCATGTTACTTTCTGTTAAGGGCGAACTTTGTTCTGGTATCATAGGGCTTCATTCAATGGAGTTGAAGGAGTTTGATCCTTATTTCCTTCAGGTGATCTCCCCCCTACTGTTTGAGGCAGAAGGGTGCTTTTCCTTATGATGGATGGCTTCACTCGTTTAATATGTACCCTCTTTGGTTTTCCTCTAACAATGATTATCACATTTAGCTTCGAGGGAACCTCAGTGATGGACCCTTCCACCCGGATCGCCTTCGTTCAAGAGCATGTCAGATGGGAATGCTAGCCATTGCACCATGGGAATGCTTGCCATTGTTGCACCTAGGAGTTGAATGGATTCAGAGTCCCAAATCGCACTAGTTGATCCATCGGTGTGCAAAGGACCTTTTGAACCCCTAGACAATATAGTGATAGTGGGACTGGGATTTCAACCCCTAGGTGCAACAACTATAGAAGTAGCTATAGAGGGATGTGAGCCATTCATGGCCTATGCAGCTGTTTGTGCTCTCGGTGGCCAGGCTCTGATATTGCTAGGATATGATGTGCTAAGTGAGAGGGAAGCCAGACATGATGTAAAACGGAAAATTGTCAATTTGTATGGTGAACCCATAAAAGCTCAGACACAAGAAGAGGGAGCAATATTTCCCAATACCATTATTCCTAGCTGTTTGTGGGGTGTCTCATGTAACTGATGTGGAAATAGAAACTTGAATTGTACACTTTGCGATGAAATTTTATATTGCAGATCATTAAATTTGTAGGAAGTACATATCCAAAATACAAAACATCCTTAAACGTGACAGGTTTTTGAATCGTTATTATTTGTTCATCAGGCACAGAAAAATGTTGGATCCAGTAAAAACGGTCGTTACCCTAACCACAGTTGAATAGATTTTCGGTAAAATCTGGCATATTGTTTATGGATCTCTCCTAGTCACATTTCTAATGTCGTTCGAAACTCCTTATGTCTGTCTCCTCGTCAAAAGGTTCAATTTTTGCATTAAAAATTATAAAATATATTTAAGCTGTGTAGGATCTCTTATATGACAATGGTGAATTTACAATTTTTGGTTCCTATTTCATTTTAAACAATTTTTCGTTTTCGTTTATATTTTTTCTTCCTGTAAACGAGCAAAAAAAGTACATGTTGTGTGGTGGCTGAACGGGATCGAAAGTAAAACACTTTATGTTTTTGTGGGATCCAAACTCAATAACGTTTATCTAGATAGGTATATAAAAATGAATTGCTGATCGTTAGTCTCGCTAAAACTAGAGAACGGCTGGACCGATTTGGCTAATTTTGTTACCTTAAATTATTTGTGGAAGTCCAGAGAGGGTTTAAAAGGTTTAAAATGTCAAATCTGCCCCATAGGGGGTGTTTAGGGGATTTGAATGGGGTATCTTTGTCATCACTGAAGAAACTGGGGATTTGATTGTCGAGTATGTTTGGATTACTCCAATTCAAGTCAAAGACTACTTCTTTCAAAATTTTCAAATCTGACCCACAATGGAGGGGGAGGGGGTGGGGGAGTTAAAGTGTTTCGAACGTCACTGAACGAACTGGAGATCCGAGTTGTCGAATATGTTTGGAGTATTCTAACTTAAATCACAGGCTACTTGAAAATTTTCAAATCTAACCCATAGAAGGGGGTGTTTTAGGGGAGGGGGGGGGGGAGAAATGGGGTATCTTTGTCATCACTGAACGAACTGGGGGTTTTTTTATTGTCGAATATGTTTAGATTACTCTAATTCAAGTCAAAGACTATTTTTTCAAATTTTTGAAACCTGACCCAGTGGGGAGGGGAGGGGGGGGATGTAAACGCTTAATGTTAACTACTTCTTTCAAAATGTTCAAATCTGACCCACAATGGGGGGGGAGGGGGTGGGGGAGTTAAAGCGTTTCGAACGTCACTGAACCAACTGGGGATCTGAATGGCCGAATCTATCAGAATTACTTCAACTTGGGTCACAGGCTATTTGATAATGTTCAAGTCAACCTGTGCAACGCACGGGTGAACCAGCTAGTTACGCAATAAAAAAGGGCATTAATATGGGAGAGCAATTGACCTAACGGAACACAATAACAGAATGGTTGGAACTCTTGCCGATCTCTTGCCCGCCCGGTCCACATGACCGTTATAGCGCTAGTGTTCAATACAGTAGTAACATGATAAGAAATTACACAGAAAGTTCGATGTTAATTTATCACTTTCACTGCACTTGCGGGAGTTCAGATAGGAAATTAATTTGGGAATAATCCGGGAAAGGAAAATGATCATAGTTCCGTACTGAAGTATGGCCCATATTTTCGTGACGTCACGCTTGGAGTAGGTTCGCGTTTCAGCCAAAGTCGGCCATGACGGCACTACGTCAATGAATCGCTACTCAACCAACCTATTTCACACAAGAAGTTTGCCGTCTCACGTCAACACAATTCGTGGTTATACGGCCATTTTTCAACAGTTTTGTTTTGAAAAAGTATAATATTGTAGCAATACAAAGTTTCAATTCGATTAAATGTTATAATAATCGTGCCTGCCAGTGCAATAATCGATTGTAGATTGCTGTCAACGATACCAATCTAACGTGAACGAGTTTTTATTTGGACTAGGAGCCTACTAACTATTGTAGTTAATCAGTGTAAGAAAACTAAAGAACTTCATTCGTTTAGGCTTTGAGAATAACTAGTAACCTGAAAAATAGTAAAGAAAAGATTATTGAAAATTCCTCAGGTGTCTGTGCTGTGTGGGTACCTAGCCATCGCTCAGGTAGCTTCATCAGCGTTTTATTATAAGTTCGTAGTACTATGCTTAACTGAGGAAGCTTTACTTGTTATATTGAATGAATAAAAGGAGAGATTTGATAGTTTGTCAAAGTAAACAAGGCAGGTTGTTGCTACACCAAGAAACGAAACTGCTTAGGTAGGTACGTACGTCCTACCAGATTTGCTGTTGGTTTAAAGTGCCTAAACAAAGTAGGTGGGTCGTTGCTTTGCCGACGAATACAGCTGCTGATTAGCAAGTTTGTCAAATATCGAATCAGGGAATATGCAACATGAATTAAAAACCAGCTGCAAGAAAAAAACTTGAAATGCATTCTTCTGAAGGTAAGATTTCATAAAGACGGCATTGGCAGTGCAGTTATTGCGCGAGTTTTGCAGTTACACAAATTTTAGGGACAAAAAAGGTAATTAGGTACCTACTTTCGTTTTTATCAATGAAGTACATGAACAAGTAATAATATACGGAAAGTATGTAGGTATACCTTCCCTCTAGGTACTTACCTTTCCACATGTGATACTTACTATTCCCGCCTAACAGAGCTCTCATAGCACACTCTTTCACAAGACCACTTTCACAGTACTCTAAAGATTTTTAGTTTCAATTGATTCAAAGAACAGTTCTGAAAACTAGATAGGTAATCCACAACATCTTCGCGGCTGATGTCTGGAACATCTAGAACACTTGTATGTCAACTCCCCAACACACAGTTCACATGGATCTCTACCCCACAGATTAAATCTTGCGTTCGTAGCGTTTGAGGTCATCACCTGATAATAACTTGATGTAATTTGCATACAATTTATCACCGTGCATATTGCAAATAATGAAAATATTGACTAGGAACTAGGTAAGACTATGTTATGCAGTTGTCCAGCTGTGGCTACAAATGGCGCATTTTCGCATAGTTTACTCGTCACCATGACAACAAGGTGAAATAACTTCCACTTCGCCTTGCCTCGATGTAAGGATGCGCTAGTGTCCAAGTCTCGAGAATATCACCCATACGAAGGGAGTAATTCAACTTAGAGCGACATTAGCGCTCTAGCATTAACTTATAAAACAAGCCCCTAACTTCATTCCAGTTCCGTGGCGGTAAATACAAATTTGGATAGGGCCAAACAGTGGCGTTTGGAAATATTGCATTACATTAAATAGATCCAAGGGCTGCATCCATTAAATTGCATGTGAGGGTGTATAAACTTGATTTCCCCTTACCGATGTTATGACACAATTATGTTATGGTATTTCCGATTTTGAGACTACTAGGACGGTAACGGTTGAAGCGTTTTTGGTTTTATTAATTTTTTGTACGATGCAGTTATGAACGCTCGGCAAATATATTTTTTAGTGATTATTTATCCATTTACTGGCAAACTTGTATTCTGGTTTCACATTGAAAACCAACTCTAATCAAATTTACAATTACAGATGCTGGCAGAAGCTTCACCATGCACTTTCAAGATTATTGTCGGTGATGTGTTGTCGTTCAATATGGAATCTTTATTTCCACCAGAAGAAGCGAAATTATGGACAGATGCACCGCCTAATATTCACCTCATTGGCAATCTACCCTTCAACGTAGCTACCCCGCTTATTATTCGTTGGCTCAAGAAAATTTCAGAAAGGTTAGTAGTGTCTGTTAGTCTTATACTTTTCGATGTATTTGTCAAAACCATTGTTTGGCCCTATCCAAATTTGTATTTACCGCCACGGGACTGGAATGGAGTTAGAGGCTTGTTTTCTAAAGTTACCGCTAGAGCGCTAATGTCGCTCTAAGTTGAATTACTCCCTTTGTATACTTCAGGATGGAACTATGATAATTTTCCTTTCCCTAATTATTCCCAAATTAATTTCCGATCTGAACTCCCGCAAGTGCAGTGAAAGTGATAAATTATCATCAAACTTGCTGTGTAATTTCTTAGCATTTTACCACTGTATTGAACACTAGCGCTATTACCGGTCCTGTGGACTGGGTGGGCAAGATATCGCCATTCTGTTTCTCGTGTTCCGTTAAGTCACTTGCTCTCCCATATTAACGCCCTTTTAATTGCGTAATAAACGTTATTGAGTTTGGATCCCGCAAAAACATGAAGTGTTTTCCTTTCGATCCCTTTCAACCTTGCTATATGTTAATAGCTAAATTGGCGCAACTTGATCATTGACTTATTCCTTCCTGCCAACTTTTGAGAGTCAAATCAATTGTCAACCGTTCCTTTTGGTTGTATTGAAGGGTTCTTGATTGGCTCAAAAGTTTTATGGCCAACTTATAATCATGCGCGACTATTCTACAGAACAAGGGACCCCACCTCCCACCATCCCCCCGAGAAATCGTAATTTTAGTAAAAATTAGTTTTATTGGCGATGTAATTCATGATGATGTATCGTTTTATACTGAAAGATGTACTTAAATTTCATTATTTTCTGAAAAATCGATAAACATAGGAAAAAATGGTGAAAATTCAAAGTCTAATTCGAATTGTAAGATATAAACTATATATATTGGTTTGAGTTTGAATTGTATACTCGTATTGTAGTTGTTTTCCCATAAAATTGGTAGGTACTTGGTTAATAATTTCTTTGTAATGTAACTTAATATAAAATTTTACGAATATTCGCTCACAAGATCATGTTGCATGACTGGAACATTTACTTTCTCGTCTAGTGACTCCCTTGTTCAGAATACCTTTTGTCTTCTTCAGGTCTTCAGTTTGGAAAATGGGGCGAGTACGGATGACGCTCACTTTTCAGAAAGAAGTAGCAGAGAGGATGGTGGCGCCAGTCCTAACGAAGGAAAGATGCCGCCTTAGCATAATGGCACAAAACTGGTGTCACATAGAGCACAAGTTCAATATTCCTGGTAATTCTTCTCAATGAATAATAGCTCAGTGAGGTTTTCAAATCCCCTTACGTGATAAAAATATTACTCTTAAATCATTTTATTTTGGTTTTAGGTAGAGCATTCGTCCCGAAACCTGATGTAGACGTTGGTGTAGTTCACTTCGTCCCTCTTGTCACTCCCATAATTGAGCTCCCGTTCGACCTCATTGAAAAAGTTGCTAGATGTTTGTTCAGCTTCAGGCAAAAATACTGCATCAAGGGTCTTGCGTGAGTATTTCAAATCTCTCCAAATCGTCCAACAATCAAATTGTGTACCTATTCTTACAGATTTGGATGGATTGGGTTTTGGTTAAATGAATAATAGCTACTCGGGAAATTAACTCGATGAGGTTATAATTATATTATCTCTCTCTATTATAAGCTCTGGAATCCGAGTAGTTGAGCCGAAGTTGGATGAAGAATCAAGAAGAATTACTTAATTTTCTTACCATTTTCTCGTCTATAGGCATATATGGAACGTACCTGATGTTTTCGGTTCATTATTTTCATCAATGAACCTATGTAATCGACCAAGAAAAAACATTTTACTCCCCCCCCCCCCCCCCCCATTCATCCAAATCTGTCTGTCCTCCGTGCGAAGCTTTTCGTCAAAACTACTGACCATTGTACGAAATTCGGCTAAAAATCTTACATCGACCCTCATTGTCATGTCTTATCATTTCTGACTATAATCTCGGCAACTATTATCAATCAGCACCAAGAGGGTGAAATTTATATGTATAAGGTGTATATAAATAAGATATGATAATGAGGTCGATGTATGATTTTTAGCCAAATAACGTTCAGAAAAAAACGGTGTTTTTTAAAGCTATCATTTCTATGAATTGAATGAGACTACCAGGGTTGCTGTATGTTCATCCGATCACTCTCCATAAGGGGAACTTCAGTGTCCCGGATACGAATTTTTTCCGCAACTACTTTATTTGGTTGTTAACGAATGCATATTTTGTCCTCCGGTCGTGCACATTCCACAAACATTTTTCAATGCTAGAGTGTATCGGTTAATTTCTGTTAGGTACTTATTATCCTGAATTTATCAAATACGTATGTTCACCTTGCAATTTTATTCGTGTTCCAGAACGCTTTTTCCAAAATCTACGAGAGATTCTTATTCTCAGCGTCTACTGAGTGAAGCCGACGTGCCACCCGACTCGAGACCTTTTCAGCTTACTGTTACTGAAGTGGGTCGAATTTGCATCGCTTACCAGAATATCCTCCACGAGAGTCCTCTGCTTGCAAAATACAATTATAGAAAACACATGGATAAAGAATTGGAAGACATTTTGAGGGAAGAGGAGGCAGTTTAGTACCCCATTAGACAAGCACTTGTTACCTTGTAAATATATAATGTTGGACAAAACTATTACATAGCTAAAATAAAGTGTTGTTCGCCCAACTCTATTTCCTTATATTTCTATTTTCCCATTTTTTCTTTGGTTCATTAGGTATGAATATACAATTTTCCTATGTAATATTGGGTTTTGAAAAAGTGTACACTTTTTCGCCACATTCTTTGAAATTAGATTTTGCCAAAATTGCTCAAATAGTGCTGTTTTACCAATAATTAATATTATACCTTCATGTGAAATGCGAGATATTATGGTGAAAGACCTGATGTTTTAATCTCAATTTTAAGGAAAGCGTGTGGAATGATACATAGGGAGACCGGGAACAGGTCTGAAATAAGAGAAAATAGATTCTTTGGCTTATTTCTGATAGAAAGTGCTTACTAGCATTCTTCAGGGAATTTTCGTAGAAAATGAAGCTATTGGAATGGCTTCAAAATGTTTAAAATCAAAATTTTGGAAATTGTCTTCATTGAAATCCATTTTGAGGCATTCTGAAACGAATCCTAAGAGGTAGCGCTTTTTCATATATATATATATACATATATATATATATATATATATATATATATATATATATATATATATATATATATATATATATATATATATATATATATATATATGATAACACCCCTTAGGATTGAAATTTTAAAAAAAATTCTTGCGCCTACAAATCATGCTTTCCAAATGAAAGGATGCGTTCGTTAGGTAGCACTTTTTGAGCTTATTAAATTTTTAAAAATATCCTCAAACAATCTCTAAAAACATCTAAACATTGTTAGATGCCTCATTCAGCAGAATATTGCTCAAATAAAGTTTATCAAATATAAAATAAAACATTCAAAATTATGCTAAAAATGTATTTCAATTTCATTAAAACTTGCTAAAAATCGTTAAAAACTACAAAAAATCTAAACATCCAAAATCTTTTTTTGAACAACAGATTATTATTATTTACTTAAAATAAGTTTTTTGCCATAAAATTAAGAGTTAACAATTTATATTTGCACTCAACAAGCTCAAATTTCAAGACAATGTAACGTAATACAATACTATAATTTACGAAAATTCGTTCATACGATCATGCTGCATGACTGGAACTTTTTTCATCTAAAATCTGCTACAACACCAATTTTTTAATCTTGAAAAATGAATTGAGGGTTAAGTAGATCAATTTGGAATAAGCGAATTTAAAGAATTGTTGAGTGGTTAGATGTCTGCTATTCACGCTTGAAACCAGAAATTTCGCAGCGCTTAAATTTGAAAAGGGCTACGTAAACTCCTGCAGGAAACACTTTGTCAGAACCACCGCTTTCCAGCAGTAGGTATTCAAGGTAGTCAATTTCACTTCGCTAATTACGGTAGAAAATGTGTGTAAGCTTGCTGTTATTGTTGTTCAAGAGGCGATATCTTCGTAACTTTACGGGATTTAATTCCGTTACTGTTGAAGATATGGTTGTCTGAAGGACACAATAGCCTACAAAAAACACATTCACCTTGTGAAGAGGGTTCAGGTCTATAAACCAAGCGAATTACGAAAGGTGTTACTTTATTAACTACTCATTGAATTGACGTGATGAACAATTAACAACAACTGTAAAAAATGGTTCATTACTATCTAAACGATAAGTAAATATATAACAAAGAATGTAGGTAGGTACCTACCTATTTAGGTACTTGTATCTACCTTCGAGAAAATATATGCATAGCGTGAGTAAGGTAAGTCGTATTATCGCCTAGTAATAAGCATACGAACAAATTATTGACAAAAAGTTCCATTCCAGCAGTATGAGCGAATTTTCGTGAATTATCGGTATTATCTACTCTGTTTTGAAATTTGAGCACTTGGTGTGCGAAGAAATTTCAAAAAACTCGTTCTAAATAATAGGTACAATCATCTTGCGATTCCAAGAAGATTTGGGATTTTTAGCTTTCATTGTTGAGAAAACGTTTTTGGCTAAATTTTTTTTTTTTTTTTTTTTAATTGATTTTTTGAAATTTGACCTATTTAATATGCTTAAAAAGTGCTGGCCAACGAACTCGTCCTTTCATTTGAAAAGCTGTATTCATATATATGCAAGAACGGAAATTTTATGTTATCGTATGGAATGATATATATATATATATATACACTGATAAAACCAGGTATATAAGGTAAACCTGATATATATATACTATAAAAAATTACCTACTTTATGTTTTATTTTACTTCACTTTCTGTCATGTATTATTTTCTGAAAAAAAGCCACAGTTCCTTTGAGCCTGACGGCTAAAATTAAAAAACATGAATATGCTTTCACACGACTCGCTCCTCGTTGATTCTCTGAACCCGACCCCCCATCGGCCTCTGAACTCTGTTTATCATTCTGCCATCAATCCTAAAACATGGAATCATGTTTTAGCTCCTCGCTCTCACTTTATTATAGAAATGATCACGACCATTGAGCTCTTGTGAGATGATGATCTCCTAATAGAAACTCGCGAGTGAACATTCACTTTATTATAGAAATGATCACGACGATTGAGCTCTTGTGAGATGATGATCTCCTAATAGAAACTCGCGAGTAAACATTCACTTTATTATAGAAAGAGGCTAAAGAGGCTACATACGAAATTACAGCTTCCTATAGTGTAAAGTATAGAAATTACCTATTAAAATAATTTAACCACCGCTTCACAAATCTAACCGTTCTCGCAATATTCGGATCACCTGCTATGAATCACATAATCGAAACACCAGCTCAATGAAATCATCAGAAATTAACAAGCGGTTGCAATCATGTTCACAATATCAATAATTGAGAATGATCACCTGTGTGTAAACAATTATTCATATAACCATGCTCATAACTCAGCTTGTTGGCCACGCACTTCGCAGTAGTTAATATAGTATGGTTGGATAAATCGAGAGCTTTCGAACTAATGGTCAACGAATTTTGTGGGATGAAAAACGACGAAGTATCATATCCCTAGCAACGACTCGGTTGTAAGCGGAAATCATCACAATTATTGGCGCTACTTTCGTTGCACTCTCGTGGGACATTTTTCGGTAGTTAGGTCACGGCTAAAGCATATTCATGCTAAAATCATCGATGTAGGTATTTCATGTTCTTAATTTGTTTTTCGTATAGGCAAAACTACATGAATAGGGTCCTGCCCCAGGACTGAAACGTCGTAGGAAAATAAATAACTACACAAAAACTAGCTTGGTCATTTCTCAACCTTAAGTTCACATATTTGACTAGTCAGAAGCTCACCACTATAGGTATATATATACATATATATATATGAGCATTAAACCATTAAACTCTAGGGTTCGTTTCAGAATGCCTTGAAACTATTTCACTAGGTACCTATTTAAAAAAAAAATTGAGCCAATGCAATATGTTTATTTATTTTATTTTATTTATTTTATTTTATTTTTTTTTTTACGAAAATTGGCTAAATGTAACGGCAATGTAGAATAATGACGAAAATGTAAGGTCTCTGAAGGCGTTAGAAAAATTCAGAGTAGGTATTTCGAGGCAAGGTTACTAAAATGAATTGAAAACTCAGCTGTGCACAACTAAATGAATGGTGGTTTCTGTGGCACAATACTAAGAAGAAGTTCAAATCGCTGAAGACAATATGAAAGGTCCGTTTCACAGGCTGATAGTGTGCTGCGTACTAAAATGACTAAAAGGGGAATCTAAAATAACGAAGAGCGTAACGCCACAGGTTTTATAGTACTTAGGTACCCTAAGATAAATATGTAGGTATGTACCTACCATTAACGTGCGATATTAGTCAGTTTACCCTTCACTACAGTAAGTTATCGTAAGGATGGTCACACTGGTTAAAGTTTGATCAGCCAACGTTGGCCACACTTACTGTTATCAGTAGTCTTATCTCTGTGACTCAAGCTACATCAGTTGATCTGTTCGGTTTCGGTGTAATTTTTCCCTAAAACTATCATTAGTAACTGAAGTATTTATTAGCTTATTTCACTGCTATCTGATTGTTGTTCATTAGTTACTCCACCTGATTAGTTGCCAAACGGATATTAAGGTAAGAAGGATATTAATTTGATGGGGTTTGTGAATTGTGACCTTATTTCTTCATGAGACTTCTTGTATCTGATTGGGTGGGGTATAGGTATAAGTACCTACTCTATTCTTGGCCTGTAGGCACTATTGATGATATTCCCCTGTTAGTTTATAATAATTATAATTAATTACATTATCTACCTAAGTGCTGGGATGGAAAGATTGATTTTGATGTAGATAATAGGTACGATCAGGTGATACTGTAGTACATAGATAAGGATATATTTTCATGATTAATATTCACGTTCGTGTTTTTCTCCAATTATTATTGGGTTAACAGTTTTTTCGTTAACTCCTATTAAAATTAGCCTTTGTGGCTATGCTGTATCCCCGCTATGTATGTTTAGTACACCTCTTGTTGATGAACCTGTTCAAAAACCATGTCTCTTACGGCCGTAGATAATGTGGGCAACATGAACTGAACGTTTTTGGTATAAGTTGGAAAACTAAAGCATTCCCCTGAAGTACTACCCTCAAGAATCCTTGGCAGCTCATAAATATATATATATAGTTTTGGTGAAGGATGTAATATTAACTCGAATGTAATATTATTTTGAGGTGTTACAGATGGTCGGAAAATATTGGAGACAAATAAATATAATTTACGAAATTGAGAATATTCCGCCGTATCGGCGTCGTCAGCTCTAGACTAGACTAGAACTGACGACGGCGAAAATATACATTGAAGAGTTACCACTCCATGTGGAATGGTATTAAGTGCCATTGGGCAACCCACGAGGTGAGCACATTACATAATTTGTTCGAATTAAGTTATTTCTTTCACTAGAATTCCCTAGCTAGGTATTCCGAACTTGATTCCTTTCTTCCTTGCAGTTCCTGGGTAATGTAATGTAATTTATTGACATATAGGACGTATATCCCACCTCGCATGTCAAGTTTGACAGAATAGGCGATAATAAAGTAAGAAGAACTAGGAACACAGTAAAGGTGGGTTCACATCCATGCGTAAATGCGGCTATGCGTTTGAGTAGTGGAGGGCGTTGGAAGTAGTAGAGGGGAGTGCGTAAATGCGTCAGGCCGTTCACAACCATCCGGCAACGTTATCACTTTATTTTATCACTGCGTTATCATTTGCCCAAAGTTCGCTACCTTCTTATCTTATCTTTCATTATCAAACAAAAGAAAACTGCGCAATGGGCAACTGCGCACATGCGTAAATGCGTCTATCCGGTAAAATATCTAATTTTTCAGATTTTCAGATGTTTCAGTCTGTCCGTTTCTCCGTCAAGATTCACCCCACTCCTCCGACTGCCGCTAGCCAATCAGAAGGCCGAACGCATGACCGGATAGCCGCATTTACGCATTTACGCATGGATGTGAACCCACCTTAAGTTACAACTAAAGCCAGAAGGGCATCTAAATTTTAAGCCTGAAGGGCAACTTAGTTTAAAGGAAGATAAATCATA
This sequence comes from Adelphocoris suturalis, assembly GCA_030762985.1. Taxonomy (NCBI): domain Eukaryota; kingdom Metazoa; phylum Arthropoda; class Insecta; order Hemiptera; family Miridae; genus Adelphocoris; species Adelphocoris suturalis. Next base: position 135,266,270 of record CM061041.1, on the reverse strand, counting down.
AAGTTCCAGAAATATGTATACGGGAGAATCAGTCGACATATGGGATGAAATACTAGAAAAAAAAAAATACTAGATGTGGTGAATTAACCGCCCACTTTCATCAGCCCTTTTCAGGGCTACCACATTTAAATTCTCAAGGTAGAATTACACACTTAAGACGTCGTGTTAAGCCCACGCGAAACAAAGTATTTCGCCCGAGAGTTTTCACAAAAAACTCTCTCACGGACGAAATTTCCTCACGAAATCAACAAGCCAAACACCCACTGCGGGAGAGAGGCTCGACAAGACAACACACAAAAGTTGCCTTGAGAACAACAGCCCAAGGAAACGATCAATTGACCTCTACGGAGCTCAAGGGCGAGGCTAACAAACCAACTCGACAATCTTATGCACAGATTGTGAGAGAAACTATGCGAGCCAATAAAGAAACACCTGTTGAGCTAAAGAAATTAAGCGGACCAACCAGGAGACAGCCCGGATGAGCCGAGAATTTGAGAAACTAATTTGCATACTAACCATAAAGTGGCCACCCGATCGGAGGCGGCCACCCCCCTATAAATACCACGCACGGAGCCCAGCGTGCTCATTCGAATCTCAACCTCTCCGCTGATGTCATCTCTCCTTCCAGACGAAGTGACTACACGCATCGAGCAAGATTTTCTACCTTCCCATTCTCATCGACTTCTTGGTAGCTTCGAGTTCGGACTCCTCCACTCACTACCCAACGAAGCCTTCTTCAGTCAGGTCATCGCCCGGTGCAAGCTAAGATTTCTATCTTCCTTGCACGCCCGCTGGGGTGACTTAGCCGTGCCACCCGGACCTCGCAGCCCTAAGCTCTTGGTCGCCCGCTGGGACACGCCGGTTAATCGCACTTCTCATACGATCCGATTAACTGTCCAAGGAAGTCCTTCTAAGGACTCGGAGAGGACCCTAACATCGATCTGGGAGAGAGATCTGTTAAGCGAGTCCCTCCTCTTCAAAAACCCTTTTTCAGAGCCAAAAAGGTATTTCCGAACAAATTTTATATTTCGTTCGTACGATGGAGAGAGGTCCCTCTTTCCTCGGAGGAGCCGGGGCGGAGGATCTCGGAGCGGGCGGCAAATGCTCCGAGACACGCTATCCACCCGCATTCCAACGACGATCCACAGCTAGTTTCAGTGATGGGATCGACGCGTTGCCTACCAACTCTGCGACAGACTTGGTGATTACACATTCACCTGTACAACAGGTCGAGGATACTTTCCAGACCCTTTCGGAAAGTAATTCTACCTTCAAGCATGAATATCCTCGATATTCAACGCACGGTTACTCCGCCGACACGAGTGCATTGTACACTCCCGTCATGCATAAATCACACGATCGAAACGGTACTTTTCAGTACTCTGATCAAGCCAACTCGGCTCCGCAAAAAAATATCTGCCTAAAACCCAATTATTACACGGGAAAACAATACCCAGCTCGACAACCCCAAGAGGTTCGAGCCGAGCCTAGCGCTCCTCACGGCCCGACAATGAACGAGCCTTATAATTCTACGATCAACCCCGTTGACCTTGACAATGCTGCTTATTTCCCGTCCGGAAACCACCTAGGGTTTAACCCTCATAAACAAAGCATGGGTACTTTTCATAACACCCCACTTGGTCTACCTACACCAAGTAAAACGTATATAAATCCACTACACTAGAATTGTCAAATGTAATAAAATCCTGTCAAGTTAGGGGAAGAGAGAAAGAGAAGAAGGGAAGAGAGGAAGATAAGAAGAGTGAAAAGAGATAGATATTGAAAGTAGAAAGAGGAAGGAGTTTAATGCTCATTGAGGAAGTGGCGCACAACAGCAGACCTGAACGCACCATGGGAGGGAGCACACCGCATCGAAACTGGAAGGGAATTCCATAGCCTCGCTCCGACTGCAATGGAAACTGACCTAGCCATGGGCATGCTAAAGTGCCGTTTAATAGCAATATTTTATAGCAGCGTTTAATACCAATCTACATTTTACTAAAATTATTGATTCAGGGTTTTTTTTTCATTCTTGTGGCTACCAAACCAAAGAAAACCAACTATCATTGTGGACACCGACTGTACTTCCGAAAAAAGGTTTCTGAATTTCACTAAAATAGCGAATTGAGGGAAGTAGGACAAGGGAGCCCTAGTATCATAGGGCAGCATCCATGGCAGGGGGAGTGCGTCTTTTAGTCAGATGAAGCATGTCCGTCAACCTTTACCACTACCTTTCTAGCTGTTTCAATTCCTCTGATCACGCTGTTTAATGAGTTATTTGTCCTTCAGTGCTGCTCATATAAGGAATTTTGCTTTGTTATTTTCAATAATGAACCTTTGTAATCTACTTATAAAAATTATGCTCTTATTCATACAGGGATCTTAGTGCCAGAGTGGGTAGAGCTTTGAGATCACAATTTCAAATCTCAGTAGGTAGTGGTATGATTTTTTATTGGCTTTTTTACTCATGTACAGACCGGTGAAGGTTAGGTCGTGTTTTTTTCGGTTGGCCAACGTCTTTGTAGTTATATTTACTGGATATACCCAAGACTTCGTTTAATAATTATTAAAGACCAGTGATCTGTTTAGAAGGGCTGTTTAATTAAACCTATTTTTGTAATAATTTGCAGCGTTTTTAACAATGGATTTAACTGGAGTTTGTTATATATTCTCTGGAGGACTCTGGATGAATATTGGTATCGAAATCTCTACAAACTTCCCAGATATTACACAGATACTAACAACAGATACAAATGACACAGATAGTTGGAACATGCTCCATATTTTTGGGTGTACTTTAGTCCTGCCCCCCATTTTCAAAACAAAATTTCTTTACTTCAAACTATTGTTTTCTAATTTTAAAAATATGATTTGGAATCGTTAGAGTCTCCTCTTTCTCATAGTTGAAATTTTAAACATTCTAAAATCGATTTACATTGCTTGGTTGTGGTTTAAAAAAGTGGGGGGCAGCACTAAAGTTTTTGCCTAGTCAAAAACTTTGGTCTTGCCCCCCACGGGATTTGCTAGGAATATGAACAAATAAATCATACGTGATTGCCAAAAACGAATTTTACTTGACTCAAATAAATGCATTTTGTTTCCCATTATACCTATTCATTTGAATTAGGATTATATAGCTTTTCTAATATTGGCAAGAAAGACATGAATGGGTCGGACTTAGTCATTTTGACAAGCTTCCTCCACATGAAGTCACAAAGAGGTTTGTGAAACCGTGAATGCATTTTTCCAATTAATCGATATTTTATCAAAGGATTGATTTAGCATGATTTTATTTTTGAGATCCCACCAAACCATGTACATCATTTTGATCCATTTTTCCAACCATTTTTCCAATTAATCTGTATTTTATCAAAAGGAGAGGGTTTTTTTTTTTTTTTTTACTTTTGAGATGCGAGCATGCAAGCATCCAAAACACCAAACTATACGTATTATTCTGAATTATTTATTAACTAATTAATATTTTACCAAAAGGATTGATTTAGGATGTTTTTTATATTTGAGATGCGAGCTTCCAGACCACCAAACTGTGCATATCATTCTGATCCATTTTTCCAATTAGTCTATACTTTAGCAGAAGGATTGATTAAGGATGTTTTTTTTTTTTAATTTTTGGGATGCGAGCATTCAGACCTAGCATTCTCGTCTAAATGTTTTCCTAATTCTAAGCACTGCTTACATATATAGCAAATGTAAGCATTGTTTTCACTTTTGGGAGAAAAAAAAATTGGTTTGGTCTCCAAAATCAAAATTTCCACTCGCATTTTACGTTTTAGACCATTCTGAACAACTTTGGTTCCGTGTCTGTCTGTTTGTGTGTGTGTCTGTCGTGTGTCCGCAAATCCTTGTAACAAGCTTATTTTCCACAGTTTTCATCTGATTTGGATGACATTTTCTGGGAATGTACGAGATAGGCTGTCCTCTATGAGTTTCATTGTTCTTGACTCAATTACTCACTCTGCGCATGCGCAAACGTAAATTGTACCAAGCATCATTTTCTCACGCCCTAGTCGTCCGATCTCTTTCAAATTTGGATGATAGTTGGGGGATGACTATTTGATCATCTTATATCGATTTCAACGTGATTGTATCATTAATAATTACTGCGCATGCGCCAATATGAAATCCTTGTAACAAGCCTATTTTCCACAGTTTTCATCCGATCTGGATGAAATTTTTAGAGAATGTGCGGGCTAGGAGTTAGACTTTCCCCTATAAGTTTCATTGTTGCGAAATCAATGCTCCGCTCTACGCATGCGCAAACGTAAATTCCATTATGTTCCATTTTTCACGCCCTGGTTGTCCGATCTCGCTCATATTTGGATGATAGTTGGGGGATGACGATTTGATCATCCCATATCAATTTCAACATGATTGTATCATTAATAGCTACTGCGCATGTGCCTATGTGAAATCCTTGTTACGACCTTAATTTCCACTGTCTCCATCCGATTTCGATGAAATTGTCAGAGAATGCGCGGGTTAGGTTGTAGATGGTCCCCTATCAGTTTCATTGATGCCAAATCAATACTTTATTCTGCGCATGCTCAAACGTAAATTCCATCATGTTCTATCTTTTCACTCTCTAGTCGTTCGAATTCGCTTAAATTTGGATGACAGTTGGAAGAAGATGATAGGTGAACGAGGAAGCTATGTGTCAGATCCAACTTGACAGACGTTTTATTTTATTATTATTATTTTATTTTTATTCATTTATTTTGAGAGAGAGAGAGAGAGAGAGAGAGAGAGAGAGAGAGAGAGAGAGAGAGAGAGAGAGAGAGAGAGAGAGAGAGAGAGAGAGAGAGAGAGAGAGAGAGAGAGAGAGAGAGAGAGAGAGAGAGAGAGAGAGGGGGGGGAGAGAGAGAGATGCAAGATTGCGAGCATCCAGACCTCCAAATTAAATGCAAAGAAAAACTCCCACTCTTATGAAATTGAACTAGGTTGACTCCAACACTAATTATCCAACTATTCGCTTGACGGGGACGAGTCCAATAACTCCCACAGTGATACAGTGATTGTCTGTGTCATCAGTCATAAACAAGTGTTATATTTCTAGGTTTTATCACCAATTAGATAGTGGGGGGCCCCTTAACTTTTTTAAACCACAATTAAGAAATTTAAATCGATTTTAGGATGTTTCAGATGTCAACGATGAGAAAGAGGGGACTCTAGCGATACCAAATCATATTTTTAAAGTTTGAAAACGATGGTTTGAAGTGGAGAAATCTCGTTTTGAAAAAGAGAGGCAGGATTAAAGTACACCCGTATTTTTAAAATTTTACCCGTAAGGGAAATGCATTGAGGGCCCAGGAGATCTACCCACAGTGAGGCGTGCTGAAGCAGGGTTTACTAGTCAAATAAACCTTTTAATTGTTAGTTACACCTTTTAAATAGGATAAAGGTGAATTTGGTTTGTATCATTGAAAGTGAATTTAATGATTTCCTTTAATGCAGCCTAGTAATGCGTGTGTGGGCACTCTATCAATGTTGATACCTACTACATGTTTCAGCTCTCAAGATGTCAACCACCCTCAAACCTTATCTGTCTGCGGTTCGCAAGACTCTGGAAGCTGCGATGTGTGTGGATAATTTTTGCTCCCAGGAAGTCGAGCGTCACAACAAACCAGAAGTGGAGGTTAGTGGCCAGTCTGGAGTAAACCAAGAACACGTATTGTGGAGGGGGAAAATATAGATTTTCACATCTTCAAACAACAGTTGTCCAACTGGTCTCTTTCGAGGCTTTCTCAAAATCGTTCACGTCAGTGAAAAGTTGAGTACATGCTGAAGAAAAAGAAAACAAATCTTCAAAAATGGTTCATTACTTAAGGTTTTACTGCCAAAAATTCATTGAAAAAAGTAAGCGATATTTGAAAAATTGTGTTCACAATTAAGGGATCACTGTGTTTTGGTGTTTTGAGGATGCTGGGAGCTGGAGGCGGATTGCTACTGCCAAAAAAAGTCAAGTGGTAAAATGAATGATGGTAGGCAATTACTTGAAAGTAGAAAATAATGGTAACTCTTCGAATTCAATCTAACCAATTCAATTCAGTATCGGGTTTGCCACCTTGGGCCACGCAGAGAGCCGTTGCCAATCACATTGGTGAAATCCTCCTGCGTGATGGTTTCCCATTTTTATCAAATTTCTACGACCAAAGTGGCAAGGCCTGAAATTAAACTTTTGAAATAAATAACGAGAGTGGTATTTTATCAAAACTTCGAACACCCTGAAAATGTGGGGAAAATTACGGCAAGGCTTACCAGCGAAGTTCAGCGATTCTTGCTCTAAGCCTTCTGAATGTGAACGAACCAACCGTGATAACCTCAAGGTAGGTTACACGGCAAAGAGAATACTTCAAAAAACGCTAAACGTGCTCTGTTCATTTCGATCCCCAGTTCCCTTCAATTTAATTAATTTATGATATCCTCATAAGAGATATTAAAACACTGAATAGCACGTCCCACACATAGCTGGGCTGCGACCTGGCCATTCCATCACTTCAATCCTAGCTTGGTCGGGGTTTTTGATTTGCATGGATGCTTCAAGAATTTTTCTGTGTATAATTACGAACATTTCTGTATTTAATTAACTAATATTATTTACACATACGAGAACAAAACACGAACCTATGCCAAAACTGAGTTTTTCGACAGTGATCCCTTAATTTTGTTCAGCTGAGTGGATGATTTCTAGGCTATTTTGAATTTCTCGGGTTCAAGGTTTTTCTTGGAATGAGAATTTTCAGAATTTGTTGGTGTTGCTCAAGGTAAATTTTACTAGATTCTTCTTCGAAAGATTTTTCCTCATAAAACCGTTTTGGAGCCTCAAGAATCGAACCCTGATTTTGCTTCCTCACTACCGAAGGTAGGGTCAAGCTTGGTGTTCGTGATTGAAGTCGAAAAAATTTTTGTCCTCCAAAATCAAAATTTCCACTTGCTTTTTACGTTTCAGAACTTGCTGATCAATTTTGGTTCCTTGTCTGTCAGTCTGTAGTAAATCCTTGTCACGCCCAAAACTATACCGAGTTTCAATCCGATTCCAATGAAATTTTCAGGGATTGTGCGGGTTAGCTCCTACACGGTCCCCTATAATCTTCAACGCTGTCGAATAAACAGTAGCCTGTGCGCATGCGCCAACGTGAATTTCTCATAACGTCGTTTTCTCATCATCTGTTGGTCCGATTTCATTCAAACTCGGTAGGTAATAGGGTATATGTTCTAGAAAACTCCCCTATAAATTATATCGCGATTGGTAGAGTAATGACCTTTGCGTATGCGTGAAACTAATATCGATGGACTCAGGCAAAACTCCGAGTCTAATGGAACGATTTTGATGAAATTTTCAGGAATTGTGCGGGATACCTTCTAGACGGTCCCCTATAGGTTTCATTGCCGTCACACAAATAGTAGTCTGTGCGCATTTGCAAACGTTAATTCATTATAACGTCGATTTCGTGTCATCTATTGATCCGATTTCGTTCAAACTCAGAGTGTAGATGGGTATATAATCCAGGTAAATTCCTTATAAATCATATCACGATTGGTGGAGTAACAACTATGGCGCATGCGCAAAACTAAAATTGATCGCCAGTAAAAAAAACTCTGAGACTAATGGACCGATATTTATGAAATTTTCAAGGTTTGTGCGGTTTAGCTCCTAGACGTCCCCTATGGGTGATATTCTCGAGACTTGGACACTAGCGCATCCTTACGTCGAGGCAAGCGAAATCGAAGTTATTTCACCTTGTTGTCATGGTGACGAGTAAACATATGCGAAAATGCCCCATTTGTAGTCACAGCTGGACAACAGCATAACACAGTCTCACCTAGTTCCGAGTCAATATTTTCATTATTTGTAATATGCAAGGTGATAAATTGTACGCAAATTACACCACGTTATTATCAGGTGTTGACCTCAAACGCTACGAATGCAAGATTTAATCTGTGGGGTAGAGATCCATATTTATGAAATGTTTGTTGGGGAGTTGACATACAAGTGTTCTAGATGATCCAGACATCAGCCGCAAAAATGTTGTGGATTACCTATCTAGTTTTAGAACTGTTCTTTGAATCAATTGAAACTAAAAATCTTTAGAGTACTGTGAAAGTGGTCTTGTGAAAGGATGTGTTATGAGAGCTCTGTTAGGCGGGAATAGTAAGTTGTATCTCATGTGGAAAGGTAAGTACCTAGAGGTAAGGTATACTTACATACTTTCCGTATATTATTACTTGTTCATGTAGGTACTTCATTGATCAAAACGAAAGTAGGTACCTAAGTAGGACCTTTTCTGTCCATAAAATTTGCGTAACTGCAAAACTCGCGCAATAACTGCACTGCCAATCTTTATGAAATCTTACCTTCAGAGAAATGCATTTCAAGGTTTTTTCCTTGCAGCTGGCTAAACGAATAAGTTCTTTAGTTTTCTGACACTGATTAACTACTATAGTTAGTAGGCTCCTAGTCCAAATAAAAACTCGTTCACGTTAGATTGGTATTTTTGACAGCAATCTACAATCAATTATTGCGCTGGCAGGCATGATTATTATAAAATTTAGTCGAATTGAAACTTTGTATTGCTACAATATTATACTTTTTCAAAACAAAACTGTTGAAAAATGGCCTTATAATCACGAATTATGTTGACGTGAGACGGCAAACTTCTTGTGAGAAATAGCTTTGTTGAGTAGCGATTCATTGACGTAGGGCGGTCTCATGGCCGACTTTGGCTGAAACGCGAACCGTGACGTCACGAGAATATGGGCTATAAATTGCATTGCCTTTGGATTAATAGTACCGAGGCTGTGCTCATGCGCAAACACTAATTCCTTATAACGTCGACTTATCAATCATTTCATTCGCACTTTGTTCACTAAACTGATTCAATGCGTCCATGTTACAATATGAGGAAGCTTTACTGCCCACCCTACCTGGCAGACGATTTTAACCCTTCACATACTAGCATATTTTACTGAGATATGTTATAATTGCATTGGTAACACTAAGTTTCCATTGTCCAGGTTCAAACAAGCAAAGAGCTCCTTCTGACGCCCATTACCATCAGCCGCAGTGAAACCGAACGTGTCCTAATCGAAGGGTCCATCAACTCCGTCAGGATCAGCATTGGCGTCAAACAGGCTGACGACATTGAGAAGTTCCTCTGCAAGAAATTCATGCGGTTCATGATGATGAGGTCAGAAAATTTCATTGTCCTCAGGCGCAAAGCCATCGAAGGTTACGACATCAGCTTCCTCATCACAAACTTCCACACTGAGCAGATGTACAAACACAAACTGGTCGATTTCGTCCATCATTTCATGGAAGAAATTGACAAGGAAATCAGTGAGATGAAATTGGCCGTCAATGCACGGGCTAGGATTTGTACTGAAGAGTTTTTGAAAAGATTCTAAGTAGAAGAAAAATCAGCAACCTCTACCTATTACGAAAAGTATTCTTCCAAAGACTAACCTATGGTCTTATAATGCTGAGTGTAATCTCTACAACGTGCAAGGGTGTTGTTATACAACGTATTATAATTGAGAATGTGCAATAAGTATTGAATCGTTTTGTATGATACATCTGGAATCATAAAACTGCAAACGAGTACAGTTGTCCTATACCAGTATTACTTTGGTACCTACCTACTCTGTTATGCAATGCAAATCAGTTGTATCATTAATGGGGGTTTTATTTGCTATGTATATTTCTGTGTCAAACCCCAGTATTTTACTGACAAGTTTTTGTTTGCATGGGTGCTTTAAGAATTTCTCTGTGTATAATCACGAACATTTCTGTTTTTAATCAACTAATATTATTTATAGATACGAGCATTGGTAGTATCGAATATCTTATGTACTCTTGTTAAAAGATTAAGAAAAAGACTCTTGTTCTATTCATGTATACGTTTTCATAGAATTTCGGACAAGACGGTGGAAAATAAATCAGGAAGAAAAATGTTTTTTCCTCCTCCTATGATGTTTTTGTCTTGTTTATTAAGACATGTTTGTCATCTGAGTGCTAAGTATAGAATTGAGACTCAAAAATTATTTGTTTCTTGTCACCCAGTGGCTGAGACATGTTTTTGAAAAGATTCAAACTATGTGTTGTAGGTAAATACGTTTCTCCGGTTCGTTAAAATGTCGAGTTGAGTCTAGGGCGATGTTCCTTTTGAGGGAATTCAAAAAAGTATTTATTTATTATATTTCAAGCCTGTTATATAGGTGCCATTCCAATTTTCTCTTATCCTTTCGGGACGTTTGAAAGTAAAAAAATGAAAGCCTATACTGAATAAAGATAATAAAATGGATGGGATTCACTTAATGGTGAACTCATGATATACTGATTACAGTAGAAAATTTGGTCGTAAAGATATTTCTTCAGGGACAGCAACGCCTTCTTTAGTCTTTTAGTGAATTTTCATAGAAAATGAAGCTATTGCAAGGGCTCCAAAAATTTTAAAATCAAAATTATCAAAAAAAAAAATTTCCATTGAAATCCGGTTTGAGGTATTCTGAAACGAATCCTAGAGTTTAACACTTTTTCATGTCTGTGTTTGTGTCATCCTGATGATAACTCTCCTTAGGATTGAGATTTAAAATTCCGTTCCTGCACCAAAAAATCAAGCTTTCCTTATGGAAATATGAGTTCGTTGGCCAGAACGAGGAGGAGACCTGGCCAACAGTCCTTCCTTTTGCCCAGAATAGTTAGCTTCAGAAACATCTTAAACTAACGTAAAAATACATTTTCGCGAGATTGTCCACTAACAAGTTCATCAATAGGGATGAATTTATCAACTCCTTTCCTATCAAAAGCAGCTTGTAGGAGTTTGAAATTCTGGATGTATTCATGCTCGTGGTAGGCTTCAAATTGTACACGCTTGAGTTGTATACTTCAGGGAATAGTATGTCCATTAGCTACGATTATGCAGCTCTGGTGGATGGTTCCTCCGCCCTAGAAAACTGGTAACAAGGCATTAATTTATCCAATCTAATAAATACTTCTTGCTCCTAGATTTTCTGTCAGAGTGTTTGGAGAAACATTGTTGATCATTTTGAGAGACAATCAGGACACCTCTTGTGTTAGGTAGTAGGTAGGTAGAGGATCCACCGCGTTATCCCGATGGAAGCACACAGTAAAGTAGGAATTTAGGAAATAATATCATATGAACATTTATTTTTCTATTTCAACATGAGATGAAAGCGTCATCAATGAGCAGACCTGCACAACACTTTGTATTCTTGTCTGTGGATAGCTAATGATGCTAACTTTTATAACTGTACTATGATTTGTCAACTGCCCTCTCTTTTTTCTGAAACCATTAATTCTTCACTTTATTAGGAGGAATTATATTCCATTGAAGAGTGTCAATAATGCCCCATAGATGATGCATATAAAGGTAGGCACCATTTCACGTGGTTCCTTCTTCTAATTTTGCAATTTGGCCAAAATTCAACTTTTGTTATTAGAACTTGTTAGGGCTTCAGTCAGATGTATGGTTCTGCCACCTTTTGGCATCTGTACCTACTTGCTGATTGACTTTCATTCAGAGTCCATCAAGTCAACCATTCGGTTCCCATTTAGTTTAGGAGATTGATCAAAGCTTCGAGTCTTATTTAAGCATTAACGGACTATATTCTAAACAATTTGGTCATATTTTGTGAGTTAGGTACCTACCTATACGATCTGCGAGATCTGTAATAAAATTGCGGTCCTAAAGAGAACTGCAATCTCATAACGAATGTGCAAGGATTTCATGCATGGAATGAAACCACTCTCAAAATCACTTTCTACCATTATTTGCTACCACCTGAACAACTATAGGAATTAAATTATATGCGTTCAGTGAAACCAACAACAGCCTCATCATACTGTTCTCTGTGATAGTGATTTTAAGGTTGGTAGGTTATCTAAGTTTCATCTTCCGTGCAAACTTCCTTTTTTCCTTGTTTAAAAAAATGCACCTAAAATAACAAGAAAAAAAGGTAAATACTTCGAAATGTCCTTAGGAATTACCTACATACTTAAATTTGACGTTGAATGGACCAAAATTACAACTACCTTCCAAATTAGGTTGGTACCTACAGAGTGCAGGTACTTACAAATACAAAGTGCATGTACAATACTCGTACAATACTCGAAAAATCGCAAGTACAATTACAAGTACATGATGTACTTGTACTTGAAATAAAATTGGTACTCAAAAGTACAATTACTTTTAATTGAAGTTCTAAGTACAAGTACTTGTAATTGAAGTTCTAAGTACAAGTACACAAGTATTTGTACTTATTAATCTTAGTGTAAGTACATCAGGATTTGTACTTGTCTAGGTGACAACAAGGCTGTACTTGTACTTCAAGCACATTCTCTATTTTAACCTAGAATACTACGGTGAATGGTGAAGGATCCCCTTGTACTCACTAAAAAGTAGAATTGCAGGTGCATGTACTTGTACTTGGCAAGTACTTTCGAAGTACTTGCGTCTTCTGCAGCTATACCTCTTCATTCTTATTACTGATTTTCCTCGACTGCTGTAAAATGTCAGTAGATTTTCTCAAGTACTTGAAGAAAGAACTTTAAGTGCCAATGTACATGGGTATCCGAACTCTGGGTACCTGGCTACATAGTTGTTTCTACTTCGACCCGGGGTTCCATAAAGCATTCCAAAAGTTTGTTCTTAATCGTGGCAGATAAGTACCTAGTTAATGTCGATCACGATTTATTCGTGAGTATCATCACCAGAATAGATCAGTTTATAGTTCAGCATCGCATGATTAGTACTTATTTTCCGATGTTTCACAATAGAACTGTCGAAAATGGTGATCATAGATTTACTGTCTACTGCTATATTTACTACTGTTTACTATCTGATATACTCAGCAGATAGTGCAGTTCTAAGATCAGCTTGGCTGTCTCGACATTAAATTTGCTACATCATTCGTAATTTCGAAGAAAATACGAGAATAATATATTTGAGAATGGAATAAGTACCTACCTCTATCCAATGCTCGCCCTATATCTTTTTAATTTTTATTGCTTTTTTATTATTGTCTTCTAACAACCTAAGTTGTAAGTAAATAACACATTTAATATAATTCTTGTCATATTACTTTTCATAATAGAAAGATACCTCAGTGATTTATCCGTATCTGGTACCTATATAGGTATGTATGTTCCAACAGAAGGTCTCAATGTTGGGATCAACTTTTTTCCACAGTTTTTTAAATCGCAGTTCAAAATCTGTTAGCAGTGAAATGATCCTGTTGGAGCACTTAGTCATCAATGGTTCATAAAAAACACTTAGCATAAACACCAAATACAATCGAAAGGACTGAAGGTTGTGTCACTCAGATGAAATCTAGATTTATTAATGAATAGGTTAGTATGCAATAGGTTTCAAAACATTAGGGTTTCCTATCCAATGGCATCCAACTACACTCCCCGGGGTGCCCAACTTCTGTCTAGCTGCAGTTAAACCTCCAACAGACTTTCTCGTAGTTGACAGAGTAATGACACTGTTGGAACAGTTTGCCTTCAACGGTTTATTAAAATACTAGCTGGTTCACCCGTGCGTTGCACAGGTTGACTTGAATGTACGCAAGCCCCCGCCCTCACCCATCACATTTTGGGACACCCATATGGGTCTGATTAAAAAAAGTCCTTAGTTAAAAGTACTTACTTATAAATTGCATATTAGGACCAAAGTACTGAATCAAACCCCACTCCCTTTCCACAACCCTCCCCCCCCCCCCCCACCATATTTCAGATTAAAAATATTCTTGATAGGTAACCCAAAAGAACGTTAGACTAATCCAATTTCATTCGTCCGAACATCAGATCACCAGTTCGTTCGGTGATGACCAAATTATTCCATTTAACCACCCCCTCCCTTTTTTTTTCCTTACCACAAACACCCCCCTATGGTTGAGGCTAGAAAATATTTCAATAGCCTGTGATTGAGGTTGACGTAATCTAAACATATTCGCCCAATCAGATCCCCAGTTTGTTCAGTGATGTCAAAGATACCCCTTTCCAAACCCCTCCCCCAAAAACACCCCTATGGGTCGGAATTGAAAATTTCTAAGTAGGCTGTGGTTTTTTAGTGTTATCCAAACATATTTTATCAATCAGGTCCTCAGTTTATTCAGTGATGTTCAAGATAACCCCATTCCACCCCCACCTTTCCCTCAAAATACGCGTTGTGGTTCAGTTTGTGATTCAAGTTAGAGTATCCCAAATATATTTAATCAATCAGGTCCTCGGTTTATTCCGTGATGTCCAAGATACCTCATTTCACCCCCCCCCCCCCCCCCCCCCCACCACCCACCTCCAAGAAAACACCCCCTTTGGGTCAGATTTGAAAATTTTTAAGTAGCCTGGAATTTGAGCTAGTGTAATTCGAACATATTTTAGCAATCAGGTCCCCAGTTTATTCACCCCCCCCCCCCCACAAACACCCCCTATGGGTTAGATTTGAAAATTATCAAGTAGCTTGTGATTTAACTTAGAATGCTCCAAACATATTCGACAACTCAGATCTCCAGTTGGTTCAGTGACGTTCGAAACGCTATAACTCTCCCCCCCCCCCCCCCCCCCCCCATTGTGTAGTCTTTGACTTGAATTAGAGTAATCCAAACATATTCGACAATTGAATCCCCAGTTTGTTCAGTGATGACAGATCCCCCCCCCCTTCCTCCCCTAAAACACCCCCTATGGGGCAGATTTGAAAATTTTCAAGAAACCTGTGATTTAAGTTAGAATAATCCTAACATATTCGCCCTATCAGATCTCCAGTTCGTTCAGTGGTGTCCAAGATACCCCATTTCACCCCCTCCCTTAAAACACCCCCACTGGCTCGAATTTTAAAAACTTCAAATAGCTTATAATTTAAGTTGGACTGATACAGACATTTCCCCCCCACTCATACCCATCAGATGTTCAATGACCCCTGAAACCGTGAAAAGCGGACAAACATACGGACAGACAGAGACAAATTGAGAAAGTGGTACCAATCGTCTACAGATGAAACGGAAAAGAAACGCAAAATTTAATGATTCTAATCAATGTACAGACAGACATACTTACGATTTTATTAATATGAATTTGGCAGCTCAAAACCCAACGAGAAACGAAAAAACAAAGTCTTGGGTGTGTCACTTTTTTTTTTTTTTAATTTTTTTATTGAGGTTTGCGATAGCGATAGCACTCTGGAGTGGCCAACTTTTGTCAGACCTTGGTCATACAGCAGTTGAACCACGTGCAGGTTCTGGTTGGTTTCTGTCGACAGATTCCTTTTGTTGGATCGCAAGGTTTAATTCTTTCCGTACTGTACGTTGGGCATATTTTACGAAATTCCTTGATAGTTTTAGACATGTAAACGAAGCATCATCAAAATCTAATATACGAGGAATATAAATCACCGTCGCAAGATATAAATCATCCTTTTACCCATAACACCAGCATTTCCTTAATTCTATTTCATCTTTTAAGAGGTCAGTAATTTCATGAGGTCATCCATCATTCTGAACCATTTTATTGGTTGTTTGTTATATATTTTTAAAAAAACCTAATATGTATTAGATTACGCATTTAAACTGTAAATTCATTTGTGAAATTCTAGTAATGATTTTGTGGTATCTGTTATCCTTGTATTTATGTAAAGTTGTACTTGTCTTATTTTATATAAACTTTTGTAATTTTATATGAATTCCATGCTCCATACGATCATTGTGAACTTGAAATTGTTTCAATACAATTATTAAAATTGTTTGTGCATTAAAAGAACTTTTTCTTCTTGTTCTACCTTTAAGTTTTGGATGAAAAGGGCATTTTACAGCAGTTGTGGGTGTTTCGCTTGAGTTCAACGGAAGCTTCCTTAGCAAAGATACACACATTCCTTATATGTGTGTAGGCAGGTACATAATCGAAATTCATGTTTCAAATACAGCAATCTTCTGATCACATATAGCAACTAATCGTAACAACTTATGGATTGTATATGTATTTACAGGGTACCTACTTAGTACTTTCGATTATAACTGAAAGGAACAAACAATAGGTATTTACACTAGAGACTCAATTGAACAAAAAACTGCAACATCCAAAAAAAACAAAACAAAAATTTAACTGCAATTTTCATACAGTGCTGTACACAGGGTGAGGTATTTTGTACTGAAATTCAGCATAAGAACTATGTTTTATTGTAAATTTCATAGAGAAACGCTTGCATACGAGTCTGCTACACATTGGGATATTTTATGTCTTTAGTTGCAGACTCGTATGCAAGCTCTGAGAGCCACTCATCTGATCCGGACCCAGGGCATCGTCAAGTAAATGTCCTAAAGAGGCTACATACGAAATTACAGCTTCCACGAGTGTAAAGTATAGAAATTACCTATTAAAATGATTTAACCACCGCTTCACAAATCAAACCGTTCTCGCAATATTCGGATCACCTGCTATGAATCAAATCATCGAAACACCAGCTAAATGAAATCATCAGAAATTAACAAGCGGTTGCAATCATTTTTACAATATCAATTATTGAGAATGATCACCTGAGTGTACACAATTATTCAAATAACCATGCTCATAACTCAGCTTGTTGGCCACGCGCTTCGCAGTAGTTAACATAATATGATTGGATAAATCGAGAGCTTTCGAACGAATGGTCAACGAATTTTGTGGGATGAAAAACGACGAAGTCGGTACCATTTCCCTAGCAACGACTCGGTTGTAAGCGGAAATCATCAGAAAACCAACCGTAACGCTTTTTCTTAACGCTTTTTTCGTTTATGTGCCAAAGACATAAAATGTCAAAACAGTGGTGAATGTTTTCTACTGAGTTGCAAACTTTCATCTTTTTACTATATCAGTGTACACACCCTATTTTATGAATTCCAATGTTGTTTTATAAAAAAAAAAAAAAAAAAAAAAAAAAAAAAAAAGCGAATAACGAATAAATGTGGGAACTTGAAATAATGTAAAAGTATGGGTAGGTGGATTTTTGAAAGTCCTCCTATTCCAACTATTTATTCAAGTTCACTTTTTTCCCCCCAGTTTGCAGACAGTGTCCAATTTTGCCGTTTTAGGTGGAAAATATTTAAATTTTCAGAAGATTCTCAAGAGATTTAATTTCTCAGATATTGATGAGAATCTTCAAGTTTTCAAAGCTACAAACTGTTTTCGCAGAAACCCCTATTTTTGTATATGTATCTATCCTACGGAAATCTTCAGGAGAACAAAACTGTTCCCCAAAACCACGCAGTCATCCGGACATTGTTGTCTTCAAATTTATTTCGTCTGAAAAAACATATAGGTAGTGTAGGACAATAGTCAATATTTTATATATGTATATAGTTACCAGCGAAGGAACACACATAGTAACCACTCAAGAGGAAAAAGAAAACTGTAGACAAGACATCAATGACAACATAAATAAAATTAAAAAATATATATAATTATTCAGGGACCTCTTTTTCAACTGAGGAGTGTCGCTGTTCTGTAGGAGACAGTGTTTTCGAAATCAAGCATTTTAATTTCTCCCTTGATGGGAAAAACAAAAGATCATGGATATGTCTAGTACCTACTGCTTACCAGTAGGTACCTACTACTCAATTGTATACCAACCATGTTCTGCCTTCTTTTCACAAGATTATTCCATTATGGTTACAAATCAATATTAGTTTTTAACTTAGAGTAATACATCAGCATTCCTTGACACTACAATGGCTTAGAGGTCATGAAATGTCGTGGTAAAATGAGAGCATTCCAAAAAGTGGCGAACGATTTTCCTACTATGAAAACTATGGGAGTTACTCTTCCCTAGTAACGCCTTGGTTGTACGTGAAAATCAATAGAAAATGTGCCGGTCGGGAAAAAAAGTGTCGGTCGGGAAAAAAAGTGTCACGAAAAATTCCTTGACCCCCAGCCAAAAGACATATCCATGTCAAAAAAAACTTTAAGGTATACTAAGAAAACATTATTTAAGTTATATTGAACAGATACTAAAATTGAAGTTATAAGAGGTATGTAACAGCAACGTGGACGAAAATACTGTCACAAGTCATTGACAGTGTTCCAAGCCCTGAAGATGAAACATAAATATTTCGAAACGTTGGCCTAGAATATAGACTTTTCATTGACCAACCCTCGAGAAACCAAAACATTTTATATATAACTAGCTTGTTCACCCGTGCGTTGCACCCAAATTAAAGCAATCCGATAGATTCGCCCACTCAGATCCCCAGTTGGTTCAGTGACGTTCAAAACGCTTTAACATCCTTCCCCCCCCCCCCTCCCCACGCCACAGGGTCATATTTCAAAAATTTGAAAAAGTAGTAGGTATTTGACTTGAATTGGAGTAATCCGAACATATTCGACAATCAAATCCCCAGTTTGTTCAGTGATGACAAAGATACCCCATTCTCCCCCTCCCTCCTCCCTTAAAACATCCCCTATGGGGCAGATTTGAAAATTTTCAAGAAACCTGTGATTTAAGTTAGAATAATCCTAACATATTCGCCCTATCAGATCTCCAGTTCGTTCAGTAGTGTCCAATATACCCCATTTCACCCCCTCCCCTGAAACACTCCACTGGCTCAATTTTTAAAAATGTTTTAATAGCCTATGATTTAAGTTGGACTGATACAGACATTCCCCCCCCCCCCCCCTGATGATTTTGAATTTTAAACCTTCCCTGGACTTCCACAAATAATAAATTTTTAGACAAAATTTGCCAGATCGGTCCAGCCGTTCTCGAGTTTTAACGAGACTAACGAACAGTAATTGATGTTTATATATAATTATTATAACAAAATTTTTTAAATTGCTAATAAATATTTTAGTACACAAGTCAGGAAGATATAAGAATTCCTTTAGTGAAATCGGTGAACTAGGGAATATTATTGCTGCCCCTAAGTACGAGAATTCTTTACATGCACTTAAGTGGTAAAAACCGCTGGCGGTTAGTGAAACTAGGAATTGTCACAAACATTTAAAAATAAAAATATCTCTAGCACCACGTGGGTACAATAAATTTTGATTCATGTCAATTGGTAGATGTCCTAAAAATTGACGAAAATCACACCAAAAATTACTGGAGGCATTTCCCTCTGTCAAGTAAACGATATTTTCATTCGTTAATATGGTTCAGTAGTACTTACTTGTCTCCTTCACATCCATTACGAAACCGTCTACTTCATCTGAACATCGGTAAATAGCTACTGAGTGATAATGACGATTCCTTCGAGAAAACCAGAAATACTTGTTTAATACCCGTTCCACCACGGAGGATCATGAACTAATCCAGGGTTAATCCAGTTATGTCACTGCCGTTTTTGAGATATAACTCCCGAGTCGGGATTAACCCCTATGGTGGAACGCGCCCTAAACAAATTAGGAAGCAGTACCTGTGAGTTGAGACAGCTGTAGGTATCGCCAGTGGCAACCCAATTGGCCAATGTTGGTCCCTCCTTTTTGTTACCTAAATTGTTTTGAAATTTGAGCACTTTGAGCGCAAAGAAATGGTTAACAGTATCTACATTCTACCTTTTAAAAAAAAAATGAAGAAACAAAATTCTCAATACCTAATACCTAAGTACTCTTTTTTTCAAAAAGATTTGGAATTTTTAATCCACTATTTTTTTTCTCTAGATTTTATTGATTTTTCAGCAAATAGGTATAAGATAAAAGTTATTTATACCTAAATTATAGCAAATTTTTGTAGAAAATGAAGCTATTGCAATGGATTAAGATAAAAATTCCGTTCTTGCGCAAAAAAATCAAGCATTCCAAACGAAAGGATGAGTTCGTTGCCCAACACTTTTTGAGCAAATTTAATTCGTCAAATTTCAAAAAATGTACAAAAAAAAAAAAAATAAATAAATAAATAAAATCACTAGAAATGGCATTAAACGACTGAAACCGGCTAAAAATCGTTGAATATATATTTTTGGCCAAAGTTTAGTTAATAAAAGTTAATCAACAACGAACTAAAACCCCATAAAATGTACCTATGCTACGAAATATGCAGAAAAATGTAGGTAATTGAATTTCATCAATATTTGATTAAAAATCGATTAAAAGACTGAAAATTGCTGAAAATCCAATATATATTTTGAATGGTAGAATATTATTTGGAACAAGATTATTGGCGTAGAGTTAGTGACTCAATTCGTTGCCCTCAAAGTGCTCAAATTTCAAAACAATGTAACATAATATAATACAATAATCAATAAATTAAATTTATAGATGATTTTATATAATTTATAGATGAATAATCATTTATAGATGAATTTCTTATACAAAAATTCGCTCATACGATCATGCTGCATGGCTGGAACTTTTCAGCATAATTTCAGCATAATTTCATATAATTTCATACATGAATTTTATACTTAATGTTCTTATTCGTAGTTGATAAACTCCTTTTGCAAAAAATATCAATTTAATGATTGTTACCTTTTTTGCCATTTTTTTAAAAGGGATTTTTCCAGTACATTTTTTTAATTTGACCAATTTACCTATTGAGCACAAAAAGTACTGCCCAACAAATTCATCCATTCTTTCGCGATACTTGACTTTTGATGAAATTCTCACTGGTTAATCTTTAGAGGGCAAAAGTCCATTTTACAAAGCTTACAAAGCTATTTGTATGTATTTTATAGGGTGTAGGCACTTTTTTTTATAGGTTTTTTTCAAAAGATGTAGGGATTGGACATGCAACAGGTAGGTTACTGTGGTGAAAACCACCCCCTCTTTTCAACAGCCCTTTTCAGGGCTACCAAAAAGAGGTAGACATGGCACACAAATGTTTATAAGACGTCGAGTTATAACTCCGTCAAACAAAATATTTCACCAGAGAAAAAATGCGAAATTCTCTCTCAAAAGTGAAATATTATCAAATAACATACAAGGCGACCTCCCTAAACACTTACTGGGCGAGAGAGACGCGACAAGTATCTCGAACCAAGTCGCCTTGAATGAGAAAACTCAAACAGACAATCAAATGTCCTCTAGAACTAACAAGGACGGTTCTAGCAAGCCTACACGCCAATCAGAAACTCTGATTGCGCGAGAGACAATAGACGAACCAACCAGGAGGCGGCAAGCAACCACCTCTGGTTCAGAAGCCACCCCGGGGACCCTGTCTCAGCAACGGACGCAGAGAAGCCACCCCCGGGGACCCCGTCTAAACAACGGACGCAGAGAAGCCACCCGAGGACCCCGTCTAAACGACGGACGCAGAGAAGCCACCCCGGGGACCCTGTCCCAGCGACGGACGCAGAGAAGCCACCTCCGGGGACCCCGTCTCAGAGACGGACGCGGGGAAGCCACCCCCAAAAAACCAACTCAGCTATCAAATTCACAGATTCTGAGAAAACAATGTGCGAGCCAATAAGAAAACACATGGTGAACTAATGAAATTAAGCGGACCAATCAGGGGGCGGCAGGAGGCGGCCACCTCCCTATAATTACCCCGCACGGAGCCCTCCGAAATCATTCCACTCTCCGCTCTCGACGACTACACTCTACCAGTACGAAGTTTCTACACGCTCTACGCTGACGACCCTTCTGCTCACGAGTTCTTCTCAGAACGGCTTTCTACTGCTCACAAGGCATATCTTCTCTCCTCACAGATCTCGCTTTGGCATCTACGAGTCCAGTGATCCTTTATCCTGCTCATTGCCCAACGTAGTTCTTCTGTCAGAACGCCACCCGGTACATCTATTGATATTCTCATTAGATCGTACGCCCGCTGGGACGTTCGAGACGTGTCGCCCGGGTTTTGTAGCACTAAGCTCGTCACCGACCGCTGGGGCACGCCGATAAATTACTCAGCTCATCCGCTCTAATTTATCGTCCAAGGAAGCCTTTTTCAAGGCTACAAGGTAGGACCCTGACATCCGAGCAAAGGAAAGAAGCTCTGTCAAGCGAGTCCACCTTCCAAATCCTGCATCCTATACGGAGAGGTATTAAAAACGAGTTAATCAACTCGGGTACATCGATGGAGCGCCGCCCGTCCTACTTCCTCATGCAAGAGGAAGCAGAACACGGCGCGGCCGGGAGCTCTAGCCCGCGAAGCGCTCCCTACCCGATACTCGACTCGTCCGCTGGTCCTAGCGACAGACAAAGGCTCGATTCTCGCGAAGAGATCGCCTTACTACCTAACGTATCCATGAAGGAAACGTTAGGCCAAGCCTCACACACACAAAAGTTCGAGGATACCTTCCAGACTCGCTCTGAAGTCAATCATCATGATTCGACAAAGATATCCGAATATCCACGATATTCTACACAAGGCTACCCGGCCGATCCGAGTGTCAAACGCACTCCCAACTTGCTCAAGTTCCTCCCGCCAAGCAAGCTGACCTTGGCGATTTCGTTCACATTCCTTTCGGAAATACTACAGGAACTAACCCGCATAATCAGAGCATAAATGTCCCACTTGGTCTACCTACACCAAGTCAGACATATATAAATCCACTACAGTTACCTATGGTATTATTGAATAAAATGAGCTTTTCTTTTACTTTCATGAGTCAGGATTGACAGGGACCCAGTGATTGACATCTCACCAAGAAGTTTTGATAATAAGGCATTTAAAAGTGTTTTACGGATTTGATCCATTTGAATTTTTAGACAAAATACCTTCTCAGTAAAGTATAAAGGCGGGAAAAGGTTCTTGTGAAATCTGGAGAAGGTTACCCAACAGAACCTCGTGTTGTAATTTCTTTGGTGCTGTTTCTTGTGATTTCGATAAGCGTTTTATTTTGCTTCACCATGCCCTCCACATTTTCAAATTCGATTGTTTCCATAGTTTTTCTCAATCAGTTTTTTGTGTAGATTGCATTTATGCTATCATTTTTTGGAAATAGTCAAAGATAACATGTGAAAATGCAAATGTCAATTACTAGTCCCCAAACTGATGCTCCCCTCAGTGATTGACAGTGCTGTCAATATTGATCTCTATTCGTTCTTGTCATTCGTTCTTTATTTTTTATATTCATATAAATACATAGCAACTCACAAGCTGCTAGTTTACCATTAGAAACGTATTGTGCCTACCCATTGTATCGAGAAAACATTGTACCTATTTTGTGATGAAACATCCGGTGATATTTTCAACTTTGTCTTTATGAATACTCATATTACTTTTATATTTAGATTAATAAAACTAAGTTCAAATGCTCAATTTATTTGTAAAATGTTGAACTAAATGTTTTGTTGATAAAAGGAATCATTAATTGCTGAACAACTGCTGTGTCAATCATAGGGGGTCAATCACAGGTACAACGAAAATGTTGGCTGTCAAATACTGGGTCAAAAAATTGATTTCGAAAAAACGAATTAATGATGTTTTATGGTTTAATTAGTGATTTTTTCAATATCGAGCAGTTTGAGGACATCCTGATGCAGCAATATATGTAAGATTCAAGTTTGAATAAACGAAAAAACATAACTTAATTCCTTGTCAAAGTCAAAATGTCTCTTAAGGTGTCAAACACTGGCCCTACCACCCTATTGCACCTATTATAGAACCTACATGAGAAATACCTGGGTAGCTATTCGAATTCGGAGGTAAAAAACCGCGGCGTTTCTAGTGCGACGTCGCTCCCGCAGATCGCATTGCTATCGAATGGCGTCCCTTCTGTTTACTCGAGTTCGTGGAAGGGAACGGGAAGGGGTTGCGAACGGCTCAGTGTATTCATGGTGTATTTCAGCGTTGGTTGGCAAGTGAAGTGAATTTTGTGATCAATTTGTTGTTTTGTTGATAAGTTGTGACAAGTGCTCCCGTTCTATTGATTCATCCCTGATTGGACAACCGCCCTACGCGAGAAAGTCGATTCAAAGTGACGAAGTAAGTCTCCTTCTGTTCTACTCTGGCAATGCCATTTCATAGGATCGTCTGAGGTGAATCACCTTGGCTACCTGCCTTCATTGGCACTTATCTAACTTTCTAAGGAGCTTTGCAACATTCCCTTCTGTTTCGAATAGTAGGTAACCTAATTCTCCGTTTCTGTGCCAGATGTCATGTGAGGAGATTGAGGTTTTAGATAGTTATACCTATTTAGAAGACAAAGCAACATACAGCAGATGAGAGGTATCTAACCTGCAACGGTGAAATGTGGACGATTCGTCAGGCTATCTCCTTCATTCCTTTTCTTATCTTCGTACTTCATCTTTACTCCTAGGTTCACCATCTTTTCTACCCCTATAGCCAGTTACACTGCAAGGAATGAAACTGAGGGATTATGATGTTGGTGCCTACATACTATTAACATACTTACCGAGTTGATAGGTAAAGTACCTATCTAGTGGTAGTGTTATTTTCTAACATTAAAGTCCTACCTACTATTTATGTAGTTACTGCATACGCAATAGGTTTTAGGTTACTAAATAGGCAGTAGGTTCATAACCAATGTTTTGATAATAATAAAGTACTGGATGCGGTACGTCCGGCCTTGACATGATGGGCCTATAGATGCGAAACTTGCTTACCAGTCGGAACTTATTCCTACCGTACAAAATCTGTTCTTTGGGCTCTGCATATTTCAACTGTGCTTTTGAATTCTGTCACATTCTGGAATTTATATACACTCCAAGGATAACTGGCGTAATGTCAACAGGTGTTTCATATTCATGAAATGCCTAGAAAGGTCAGAAACAGGTTGGCTCACTTTACCTTTTAAGATCACAACTCATATTACGAACATCTGATATTTCTATTTGTGCGTGGAACATCTATGTATTCAGATCAGTTCATCAGAGAGAACGTGTTCATCAATAGTTCCATGTGGTGGGTCAAGCCACCACATCCGCTATGTCCTCCTCCGGAATTATGGAGTATCATCGTACTGCTACAGTACGTTTGACAGTATTCAAATACACTCCTGGAATCAACAATGTATTCAGTACCTACTGCACTAATCAACAGCCCAGTGTTCGTCCAAAATGTCACCATATAGCATTTACAAGTCAAATTAACCTTTTTACATGTCAAATTAACCTTTTTGCAAGTCAATCTAACCCTTATACAAATCAAAATATCACTTTTACAAATCAAAATAACCCTCCTTGAGCAATGCGCGAAAATCGTTGAAGGGCAAAGAAATAGGAGTACGGGTTTAACTGGCATTCCTTTTTCATGAATTTCTACCCCAGTATTCCTTCTCACTGTGATCTTTAAGTAATTTTCATTACAAAGCCTACCTACCTACCTGCCTAAGCCTGCCTACCTCATTTTTTTGTTGGAAAATTTTGATATATTTTTGGTTGGAAAATTGATATTTTTGTTGATTGAGTTTTTGATGGAAAGTTTTGATACATTTTTAAAATTGATATTTTTAAATTATTATAGGTATTACACCTACTTTGTCGTATTCAATGTATTCAGTTTCTTTTCTTTGCCCTTCAACGATTTTTGCGCATTGCTCAAGGAGGGTTATTTTGATTTGTAAAAGGGTTATTTTGATTTGTAAAAAGGTTAAATTGACTTGTAAAAAGGTTAATTTGACTTGTACAAAGGTTAATTTGACTTGTAAATGCTATAAACAGGCTACTTATTGGTCATGGAAGAACTAGATTCTTTCTTTACACAATGAACAAGGTCGGCTCCTCTCTCCATAAGTGCAGAAAAGAGGAAATTCAGGACATGTCCCGCATTTTTCTGCATTGCCCTCACACCCTAAACTTCATACCTACTTCCAATAATGCGTGGCACTTTACATTTTTGCTCGCACAGCTGATTTGACTTCATTGACTTTCCTCCTCATCGTCACTTCCAGTGGTCACCTAGAGGCTATGTACCAAATTTCAGAGCTCTAGGGTGAACGAGAGAGAAGTTAGTTTTATTTCTCACACAGCTTATTTGATTTCCTTCTCATCACTTTATGTTGTCTTCAAGAGTCTGTGTTCCTTATTTCAGCGCTCTAGGGTGCTGGGGAAAAAGGATCCTTGGGATATTTTTCATAAAGTGTGGTATAGTTTTTTGGCGTGATAAGAGATTGTTACAGACATACTGGTAGACATAGAACTAAAAATGATCAACAAGCTCTAAAACCCAATAAGACATTGGAAATTTTGATTTAGGGCAAACGTTTAAAGTTCGTACACGAACACGGCTTCCGGCTACCTTCTGTAGTGAGGAAGCACAAATCCAATATACCTAGCGCTGTGTTTAGGGGACACAAGGAGATGGACGTACGCATTTTAAACGATTTTATCTCTAAGTTACTGTATAGCCCACCGAATGTTAATTGCCAATTTTTCGCAGTGCATTGGTCTTACGGAGTGCAGAGTACTCAACTCGTACCTAACTGGATGTCTTTACGTCGCGTCGTTCCGAAACCTTGTTTTCAGAAACTCTAGTTTTGGAAACAGAAACTTACTGATTCGTAAATACAGGATTTTAGTTTGTTTAGCTATGAATTGTGGGATTCCAGAAAATGTTTCCAGGCCATTACATTACTCTTTGGCCCTTTGGGTGTTTGGAAGGTGAATTTGTAAGTTTTGCTACTTGATCCCTGTTTATAAAAAGGCCTTCTGTCCTTAAATTGGTTTTTTTTTAAATTAAACTCCAACGTTTCTTCCCAGGAACTGGGGCTTCTTCAGGGAGCTTATATTCAAAAGTGTAAAATATCTTCTTATAGTTTTCTTCTTTTTACGAGTCGTTGCTAGGGAAATGGTACTTCGTCGTTTTTCATCCCACAAAATTCGTTGACCATTCGTTCGAAAGCTCTCGATTTATCCAACAATATTATGTTAACTACTGCGAAGTGCGTGTCCAACAAACTGAGTTATGAGCATGGTTATATAAATAATTGTTTACACACAGGTGATCATTCTCAATAATTGATATTGTGAACATGATTGCAACCGCTTGTTAATTTCTGATGATTTCATTGAGCTTGTGTTTCGATGATTTGATTCATAGCAGGTGATCTGAGTATTACGAAAACGGTTTGATTTGTGAAGCGGAGGTTAAATAATTTGAATAGGTAATTTCTATACTTAACACTCTAGGAAGCTGTAATTTCGTTTGTAGCCTCTTTAGGACTTTTACTTGACGATGCTCAGGGTCCGGATCAGATGTGTGGCTCTTAAAGCTAATTTCTATGCTTTACACTCTAGGAAGCTGTAATTTCGTATGTAGCCTCTTTAGGATTGTTTTTTTTTGTTAAAAATCGAATTTAAAGTTATGAGTTTTTGAAAATCAAATCTAAAATTGTTTACGTTTAGGGTGGAGGGACTAGTGATTGACAGGGACCCAGTGATTGACATCTCACCAAGAAGTTTTAATAATAAGGCATTTAAAAGTGTTTTACGGGCTTGATCCATTTTGTTGCAAAATACCTTCTCAGTAAAGTATAGAGGCGGGAAAAGGTTTGTGGCGGGGTTTTGTGAAATCTAGAGAAGGTTACCCAGCAGAACCACGTGCTGTAATTTCTTTGGTGCTGTTTCTTGTGATTTTGCTATGGAGCTAAGCGTTTTATTCTGCTCCACCATGCCCTTCACTTTTTCAAATTCGATTGTTTCCATGGTTTTTCTCAATCAGTTTTTTGTTCAGCTTGCATTATTGCTATCATTTTTTGGAAATAATCAAAGATAATATGCGAAAATGTCAATTACTAGTTCCCAAACTGATGCTCCCCTCAGTGATTGACAGTGCTGTCAATATGGATCTCTATTCGTTCTTGTCATTCGTTCTTTATTTTTTATATTTTCATAAATATTTAGCAACTCACAAGCTGCTAGTTCACCATTAGAATCGTGCTGTGCCTATGGGGTCAAGGTAACATTGTACCTATTTTTTTTATGAAACATCCGGTGATATTTTCAACTTCGTCTTTATGAATACTCAAATTAATTTTATATTTAGATTAATAAAACTTTGAAGCTTTTCTTCCAAACTGGACTTCGGAATTAATGAAATGTCGATCAAAAATTACGTATCGACCAAGTACCTATATATGTACCTACATATATCATTAGACTTACAAAATATTAGGCACACATTTTTTATAAACTATATTCAGAAATTCGTGCACTAAATTGTGCTGACAAACATAGACTTAAATTTCATTAAAATTTTTAAAAAATCGATTCAAAAAATGGACTAAATTGTTAAAAGCCCTAATATTGATTTGCATACCAAATATTATTCAGATTATTATTTAATTATATAATATTGTTTTCGTCCTAAGTTGTATAGTTGGCAATGTTTGTGATTAACTTGCTCAAATTTGAAAATAATTTACACAACTTTGCTGCGTAAAATTACACAACTTTTTTTTATGGTCATGCTACACTATTGGAGCTTTTTTACACAGAAAAATATCAAACTTCTGTGTAATATTTAGCAGCTTTTGCTTTGTGAGGTCCGTCAATCCTGTTTGTTTCTCTATAGTTGGTAATCTATTGCCGCGACTCGATCGCTACCCTCAATCATAAGTCATTTCTAATTACTCTTTGGAAATAAATAGGATACGTTTTTAAACTAACGAAGAGGTGAGGAGCAATTTCGAGACTATCAATCATTCAACCT
Organism: Adelphocoris suturalis; assembly: GCA_030762985.1. Taxonomy (NCBI): domain Eukaryota; kingdom Metazoa; phylum Arthropoda; class Insecta; order Hemiptera; family Miridae; genus Adelphocoris; species Adelphocoris suturalis. The sequence continues at coordinate 135,237,714 of CM061041.1, read as the reverse complement.
GTGTAGGAAAACGCGTGGTGTGCAGACTGTGCCGGACTCTTAATTTATTCTCGTGCCACAATGGCATGTGTGGGCCGAGTGTTGATGACGGCATCCCAATACGGTTGATCAATGCAGCTTATGTAAATTGAATTTTTCCTCTATCCATCATGTCGAAAGAAAAGTTTATATTTTTAATACTTACCCTTAGTTACGATAATGACGTTGGGACGCTCATTTGATTCATGGCTTATGCGATTATGCAGATTCCATATCCAGATTCTCAGACTGTCCGAGTTTGCTGGATTGCGCTGAAGGTTGACGAAATCCAGGTTAGGTGAGTCTCTCGTATCCGATCCGTGTGGAAAGTTGGTGGGTAGTATAAGTTTCTTCGTTTATCTACGTTAATAAAATCGTACGTATGTCTGTCTGTACAATGACTAGAACCGTGACATTTTGCGTTTCTTTTCCGTTTCATGTTATTTGTAGAAGATTGGTACCATTTAATAAATTTGAAAAATGACTATACCGTTGGAAAGCTGGGATTTGGATGCAACTTTAAGGCTTACAGCATAAAAAGTTTCATCGAAATGTTTCAAGAGACAAACTGAAAAAAGTGAATCTTTCGGAATTTTTTAAATTTTCACTTACGGACTATTAATTAATTTGAAAAGTCATAGCGAGATAGGAAATCTTACGCTCTTTTCAACGGTATAATCAGATTTTTTGAGTTTTGACTGAAAATTTAGGGAGTTATGACAGTTTTAGTGACACAAAGTCGAAAACGCTAATAAAATTTCGAAAGTGGTCTTTAGCGTGGATTAAAAAATATATGTTGTAGGACAAAAAAGTCAGAAATTAGTAGTAAAATGGAACCCTAGCCGGTGGTGCGCCCGAATGTGCGACACCCTGTATATATGACGTTTTACAAATTCACTAATTTTTAATTGGAAAATCCAGAAACGAAACTAATTATCTTGTTAGTCTACTGTTACATAGAACAAATCCTTGCGAAATCAATCAAATTATTTCAGTTCTCTATTGTAGTGTCTCACTGGGCGAACTAAATGCTCTTCTTGAGCTGGTGTACCAAATACATATAGCTAGTTGTCTTCTGCTTTTTCTACTTTTTCCACTGCAGTATCTGAAAGTCAATTTCTTAGCTGCTTATCGGATTGACGATCCTGCTTTGATGAGTTTGGTTTCCTCATTTATAGGATGGGTGAAGGGCTGCTGTTACATACTCGTAGTTTTTCCATTTGTATAGTCTGAAAAACATAAACGGTAACTTCTATAAAAAGTGTTTTTATAGTAGGCTTGGTGAAAATAGGAATGGAGACCTTGTCTTACCTGCTCTATGGTTTGGTAAGGGGAAAGTGTTGATTAGTTGTTATACTGACGACGTAATAACCGTTGTTTTTGTAGTTAGCACGAATTTGAAAGTAGGTTTTAATTTTAATATCTTATTCTCTGAATATTCACATCATGATCAGCTCAATATTTTTAGTTTCGATTTGGATGGGATTTGCAAAATTAATTCTTCCTTGGATACAATCAGGCCGATCAATCAACGCTACACGCTGATGCATCTTAACATATACTCCTTTTCGTATATTTTAGGACACTGTAACTGTTCATTCCCTTCTCTGACGCTGCCGTCTCTTATGTTCTGTAGACGACATTGTAACTAATACTGAACTATGTTCTTATAATCATCACTAGCTCCTCTGGTTACATCACCTCATTAACTATGTGAGAAAATTCAACAGCGTAGTGAACTTTATGTACCTATTCTGTGCTCACATAGAGCTCAAATTTCAATACAGTGGAAAAAAGTTTGCCGATATGGAAATGCTCTGAGTGGATGTATTTTTGTGAGGTTTTGATCATCATGTAGAATTTCAAGAATATCATTGCTGATTCTGACAAGATTATTTAATGTAGCAGGTGCTTTATTTGTCGTCCTGATCGAAGTTTAGCTTGATTTAGTCTGAAACCAGGTCAATGTTAATCGGCAGACAGTGGAAGGAATGCTCGACTGCCTTGATGCCTGAGAATGTTGTGTGTCGCACCTCGAGTACAGCCACCCGGTTTGTGTTCACTCTGACCTGGTTCATGGGGGAAAGATATTTCGAACGACAAAGCATCTTAAAGTGGATGGAAGCCCGGCGGTGAAAACAATATCCCTGCAACAATGTGAGGGCCGGGTCAATGCGGCTCTCACGTAGCCCAGTCAACCCCAAGGCGAAGAAAAATGTTTTAGCTCGTTCTTCAAAACCCCTCCCGCCACCCCGGAAATTCTATAAAAGGTTTTCCTCGCCCACCAATCACGTGTCAATCCGTAACCCTTTGCGACGGATTTGTGGGGCTCAGCCGACCGTCTGTATAACAGCCTTCTAAACCGCTGGTCTTGTAACAAATGGCGAGGGGAGGCCATTACGACGGTTCCCAGAAAGCCCGATGGCTCGAGAGACTTCCCATCATGTGGACTAGGTAAATGGAGCACGCGAATTTGATTGTCCCTGGAAATGTATGCAGTGCAACTGCCTCCGTAATCTGGAACATATCAAAAAGCCAAGATTGGTGGTTAAAGTCTAGGGAAAGGGGCACAAACAAGTTCGTATTGAAGAAACTATCAATATTGATGATTTGTCTCAAAGTCATTCCAAAATGTCACGGTACACGCGTTATGTAGCCTTTAGGTACAATCACGGTACACCCAATTGTTAATTAGTTCACTATTCTGTTGATTTTTTTCACATATATGATTTACTATTAGTATATGATGTAGGTAGGTGATGTAGTAGCCAGGGTAAACATTACATGTCACAAAGGTTCAGCGTGTATGGTTGATAATACACTCTTTACCTAATACTTTAATATCTCTATCTCTCGTCAATAATTCCCAACTTCTCGGACTGTAATCCCCAACTTTTTTCCATTTCTTTAAGACGGTAAGTAGGTATAATTTATCACGGATACCTTCATTATGGAAATTACCTGATCAATCATCATAATTATTAGCACTTTTGGTCTCTGGGTGTTCCTTAATGCTGCGCTGGCTGAGGTTCGACGGTGTTCACCCCTTAATTCTCTTCTGACCCCCTAATGAAGCCGCTAAACCATTCAAATGCTCGACGAAAGAAGTAAGAGTTTTCGGTTGGATTCATACCAGTCATACAATGTACAAGTATAAACATTGCCTAGGGGAAAGAAAAATAAAGTTCAATCTGATTTGGGAAAAAAGGTGGTAGAATGGTGATAAATGTTGGAAAATGTAAGGTTGAGTCGTGAACATGAGTGATCAAAATGGCCATACAATGTAGACAGAATTTATCAAAAAATGATGTCAAGATCGACCCACTAAGAGTAATGAATGTCAACAATCGGGAATGGGGTCGGAACTAATAAAGCGCCTCTATCGCCGAGCTTTCGAAAAATATATTTTCTTCATCGAAACGTTTTCTGTGATAGTATATTTCTGTGATAGTTTGTTCCTGCCTATATTTATATAAATGTTTATTTGTTTAAGCCTGTGCCTAATGATATGTTTGTTGAATTATAATAATAGTTGTTTTATATATATATTTATTGAGTAGTTGTTGATAGCTGGTGCTCATTTTTATTTTCACATTACCTGTAATAGCGTGGATAATTCTTCTTTTGGTTTTCCTTCTTCTGTTATGACTGTGAGGATGAGGGGTGGCGCTTCTCATCAGTACTAGGAGCCCTTGAGCCTTGATGAAGAAAATATATTTTTCGAAAGCTCGGCGATAGAGGCGCTTTATTAGTTCCGACCCCATTCCCGAATGTTCACATTCATTTATCAAAAAAATGCATCAAATAGACGCAAAAAACTGCCCCATTAGCTCAACTCTGCAAGTTCTACTTATAGGCAAAATATGTCAGGGCATCATATTGAATCAGAAGCATAATGAGCGCTAATGGTGCTATCCAACAGGTTGACCTACCGATTTATCGATTTATACGCGCACACACACCAAGGTTATTTTATGGGTGGCAATTGTCGGTAAACTCCTCTAATTTTGCATCCTTGCAAAATAATATTGGAAAAGAAAACACAAAATAGGATCAAATAATAATTGCTGAGTTTTCTTGTGGAAATTCAATAGTAAATTGGTTATTTTAAAGTAAAATGTGCGTGGACAAACTAGCAAAATTATATTTTTCAGCAATTAGAATGTTGAACATTTTTTTCTCTCTTAGTCCAAATATTGAAAGTTTTAAAATTTTCATAATGTTAATTTTTCAATCATTGGATAAATTGTATTTTAGTTGAGATTTCTCCAGTGTTACAAATGGTGAGTGAAAAATCGCTAATCAGTGAGCAGTCAAAATTCGCATGTTGGGAAATTGGAGGGAAACTGGGGACTTGAAAATTGGTGAGTCAGAAATTTTCCAAGTTGGAAAACTCGCCAAGCAGATTGGGCAAGAGGAGGTTAATAATTGGTATTGTAAAGTAGAGAAACTGGTACAAATGGGAAATTGTAAGTTGAAATATGGGCAAGTTGGGATACTAGTCAGTTGAAAAATTGTACAAAAAAACCAAACAATTCTAAACAAATTGGAAAGTTGGAAAATGTCCTACTTCTTCCACCTTTAAAAATTAACAAGTTAGACATTTTCTGCGTGGGAATAAAGAAAAATGCAATTGAAAAACAAAAGGAAGTTGACTTCGGAAGTATGATAAATTCCTCTTGTTATGTTGATAAATTTCCTCTTTTGATCATAAAAAACTTGAATTTTATGAAATTGATTCGTAAAGTGCTATTAGTTGAAAATCGTAAATTTACTTCCCAAAATCAGCCATTGTCAAATCACCAAAAATCGGGTTTGGTATCGTTTTCAATGATTTTCGCCAGTTTTTTCAAATTTTCGGTGGTACCTGGATCAGCGGACCAACTAGTATAAATTTTGGGTGCTTATCCTTTATCCTCGTAGGTATACTTTTCATTTCCGCATAGTGGATTAACCAATGACATGTTCTGAATTTGACATCGGAAAGAAAGTCATGGAGCTTGAGGTACCATGACCCTTGTTAAGTTGATAAAATTCCTTATTTGACCACAAAAAACTTGAATTTTATGGAAAAAAAACTTTAATTTTATAATAAATTTAAAAGGTGAGATGCTTGAAAGTCGAACAGGAAAAAATAAAAATAAATAAATAGGTAGGTTGAGAAGTACAAAGAAGTCAAAATTATAGAGTTGTAAGGTATGGATCAATTGCTGCTGTTAAATTTTCGAGGTAAGTAATGATTTAAAATACATTCGGAAAAAGATTGAACACATAAATATGTGTGCCTACCTAAACAGTTGAAGAGGTGTATTTAAATTACACACCATTATTCTCGGAGAGACGATGAAAGATGGAATATTACTATATAAGTAGGTGTGATTAAATAGAAAATGGTAATTTTCCTGACTGCCATTTATAAATGGTACCTATATAAGTAATATAAATGAGTGAAGTTGATTTATCTACTTCTGTTGATCTATCGTTAAAATTAACGTACATTCGAAACATGTAATTGGTGAATTCTCCATGTAGTTGTGAAAGGGATTTGAGGGGTCAAGGCTTGTACCAAGTATTTCAATGTTCCAGTTTAACAAAATTTTGCATTTTAATGCAATTGCATTTTTAAATGATTTTTTTTATCACGTTTTTTGAAATTTGTCGAATTTGTTGTGATCAAAAAGTGCTGTCCAACGAACTTTTCCTTTTGGAATGCTTGATTTTTTTAGCGAAACTGCGGATTATGTCATGGATATGTCTTAGCTCTGCAGATCATTCCTAATATCCGTCCGACGGAAATTACTGCCACGCTTTTTTAGTGCATTACGCTTTTAGTAAAAGTAATAGTTTACGTACAACCAATCGTTGCGAGGGAGAATATAAATTCCTGATTTCCCGTCCCAAAATAATCGTTCACCACTCGTTGGAAAGCTGTGAATTTATTAAACTTATCTTACCCCCCTCCATAATCCCCCTGAGAAGAACTAGGTGCACGCTTTGATACGTATACATACTAAATTATTGTGACGCTCACTGGATCAATCCACTACCCTACGATAAGTAAAAAAATAGTTTTATTTTAAGAATTGTCTAGGTTTGGTTTAATGGTGTCACATAGTCGCGCCCATCATGCCAATTATTCCATTAACTGCTTAATATTTTCTTGTGAGTTTCCTGGTTAATTTATAGTATATAATCATTGCGAACCAGAATCATTAATGGATACGCGTTAACCAAATGTGATGTGGTGATACGAACACGTATTTTTTGGTGTTTCCCAATTTAATATCCCAATGTCGATCGGATAGTGTAAATATTATTAACTGCAAAATGTGAGGGACTCCATAAACGGAAGGAACAAACCTTCTCATCTAGTGGTTCCCCGTCAAATGTAGGTAACATGCAAATAGCTGAGTAGGTCAACTCGATTATCCTTAGATGTCCTCATTCTGCGTTTAACAGTTCTGAAGAATCGTTCATCATAGAAGGAAAACGCATCTCACCAAGAGTTCATAACATGTCTGCAAACTGTATTTAAAGCCTTCAGAGCCCTTGGCGTTTCTGATAAACTAAACCTGCTGGATGGCGTTTGTCCGCGTCAAGTGTCGGACGTCTTGGCGTGTATGGGGCGGACTGTCTATCCTCTTGGATTTCTCACGGCACAGCTCTTGATGATCCGTTGTCTGTTGAGCAATTATGGGCTAAAACCTCCTTGTTGTACAAGCTAGGTTTGACCACGTCGTCTTGTTTGAGGATCACGATCATGGTTCGTATCTACACGAACACGCTTGCTTCATACAGATCAAACTGGATTTTCTGGCGAATTAAATTTTTGATTTCTACATACAGAGTGGTTTCAAATATAATGAACTATCTGGTCGGTGGGTAGCCATTCGTAATCTACTCGTTACCCTACCAAAACTGCAATAGCATATACTCAGGAGAATAGAACCAAAACTTACGTAAACGTATGGCTGGACACGACTGCGATATCACTAATACCACTAAACAACAAACTGCAATTGATTATCACTGCACTGAAAACAATCATAAAGCTTGTTTCAGTAACATAAAATCATTAGGACAAAAAACAGTCTTCTGTTGAACGTAAAATCATTGAAAGCATATTTTTAAAAATAGTGACATAAGTATGAACAAAAAAAAAAAGGAACTTAAGCACCTTAGCGAACAGTTCATACCTTTATTTTAGAATATAATAACACCTACCTACAAAAATACCCCTTAATCCACCCAGGAAAAAAATCCTAGCTTATATAATACTTAATAACTAATAATAGCATTATTTATCGCCATAAACATATTGTACAAGTAATATACCTCAGCTATCCTGTAAAAATGCAAAACGACCTCTTACCCCCCTTTTTCCAAAAACTAAAAACAAATCAATAAATTCACATACTGTGTCTACACCTACCCTTCAGGCATAATGTAACATGGAAGAACCCTTATTCCCCAGTTTCTTGTCCTTACCTAACAACTGTGCTTGTCCCATGTTGTGCCTCTTTTCTTTCATCTTTTAAATGATACAATTTTAAATTATGACTGTAATGACCGACATGAGGGCGATGAGGATCCCTTACACCAGCTCGAATTATCATGCTCTTCAAATAGATAACCACTACCTACACAATCCAGCCCCCAGATAAGGTGATTAATGTAGAAACCTAACCAACCCACAAAATAAGTTTTGCATTTCTACTGGGAGTACTTACTTTTAGCTATCAAACCATAACTCGGCAGGGGCCATGTTATGAGCAGCCTTTACTTTATAATGGATAAAGCACAAAACAATACTTTCACTACACAAGATACAATATAGTACCTCTTAACAACCTACCTTAGTATCCCATGTCCTAATAGTGATATTGGATGTTTAATGACTTAATTATAAGAATACCCAGTATGATTAATGCCAGGCCCGTGATGAGACCTAATAGGCGAAAGTACTTGGAAAACTAAATAAAAATGATGAGAAAAAGCCGAACCTATCACTCATCCCCCTCAAACCACCCCTACCATACATAATGAACTTACTTTTGTGATCTCTTGGCAAATTTCTCACTCATCTTGAATGTAGGTACCTACTTACCGTATATCAGAGTCACAAATTGAATCTTAACTCCCTTTTTTCCACCAAAAAACCGCTTTTAAATGATTTTTTTTAGTTAGTGTGTTGGGCAATAAATATCGAGTATTCTGTAGACCGTTCGGCGAATTTCAGAAATTTATATTTGTTGATAGAGCAGTTATGTATTAATAAAAATGTTTACTAAGAAGGTACCAAGTTAGGTCCACTGATTCGCCTCAATAGAAGGCATCAGTCCGAATTTTCTTGCTTCAGCAATCCCGGCTCGGGGGCGAAAGTCCAAGGGCCCTTTAAAAGAAGCAAAATATCATGCACAAAATTGTCTATTATTCCTGTGTTACATTGCTCTTCTGCATAAATTACTGTGTCTATACTAGTATAGTCAGTCATCACACGTACCTACATAGACAGTTATAACCAAAAATACTTACTGAATAAGATCGAGTCGAAACAGCAAATTGTCAGCCTACTGCATGTGTATCTATGCGATTCACAGTCGTGTTATACCCCACCAGGCTCCTTAAGTTATTTGTATTCCATAACCTTTATAAAATTACCCTGGAAAAAGGGGGGGAGGGGGACAAAATAAGGCATAACAAATAAATTCAAAATTCGTCAAGTAAAGTGCGAAACTTGCATCATAGAATTGGGGCTCCGAACTAACAAGTCTCGCCGCTAGGAGCGCTAGGGGGCGAAGGACCTAAGGAACATGGTGGTTTACATGAATTTCCCCTCGTTGATAGTTTGCGTTCCCCCTTTTCGCTCTACGATTCCCCGCACCATCAATCTCATCAATACTGGTCAAAAATGAGAATTATATTATTAATGAATAAATGATTATATTAAAGAAACACAAAAACCTGCAAAAAAAAGTGTCTGTGACTGCCCATATATGCAAAAAAAGAAGAGCAAATCGGTTAGGTCCTTGCTTACGTGCTGCGTTCTATCTCGAGCTTCTCATGTTCGGAGCCACATTGAGAGGTCTGCTAGTGTTAGCATTCGATTCTGTCTATATTTCATGCTTTGCATACAATTTGTACATAATTTTTATAGAATTTAATATATACTTAACATTGCTCGAACTCGTCAGCAATGTAATCAAGGAGTTGTTTGGGCATGCGGGGACAAATGAAGAAATTCTCAATATGTTTAGATTACGAAGGCCTGATTTGCCTATATTGAGTAGGTATATTGGTAGGAGGAAAAGAACGCCCACTGTGCGGTAAATTCCGCGATTTCTATTTATTTATTTTTATTTATTCGCCCAATCGGGCAATAAAAACGTCAACAATAGAGTAGTCAATAATGAGTAGAACAATAGTCAGTATCAAAATTCAACAAAATTATAGTATAAAATAAAACAATAGTCCTAGGCTAGAGGAGCATGCTAGAGTAAGTACAAAAAAATTCCTCAGCATGCTGAAAAATGAATTATTAAAACTACACTAATTGGGGAAAACTGATCGTGGAGAAGTCGTCAGTACTATATTGTTCTGCGTGTATCAATGTTTTCTTCAGGTACTTCTTGAATGATGTCTCCGGGAGCTCTTGAGTCGACCTGAGCAGAAGATTGAAGAATCTAGTCGCAACTTGTATTGGATCAGTCGGTCTTGATGCTGTGAGGCGAGCTTGAGGGGGTCAAAGGTTTCTGCAGGTTCTCGTGGTTATACCCATGTTTGTCTGTGCCACGGTGCAAGAGATCGGCGTTACGGTGAATGCAAGAGTGCAAAAGGCAAGAGAGTGCGTATACAAGCCCGGGCAACGTCAGGATTTCGAGTTCTCGAAAATGGCCCCGACAACTCTCGTTCCATCCAAGCTTCCCCATGATCCGTATGGCTTTCTTTTGAAGTTTAAAAATCGTTGACGAGTGAGGAGAGTTACCCCATAGGATCTCGCAATAGGATAAGCGGCTATGGAAGCATGCGTGGTACGCATTTTAATGTCATCATCTGACACCGCATTCGTCAACCTCCGAAGCATGAATAAGCGGGATGAGAGCTTGCCAGACAGCGAGGCAATGTGGCTGACCCACGAAAGGCGATTATTGTTCGATGCATACGTATGTATTTACTATGAGCTTCAGCCAACTACAATAGTGTACCAGCTAACATATAAGGGCACACTTCTGTAAAAATATGTTTTGAAATTAACGATTCATTTCTTGTTCCATTGATATTTTGAATTGTGTTCGTTCCAACAATAATTTGTTATGGGGGAGTTCAATGTTGCCAACTAGAAAACACTGAAACGCCACACAGCCGTTGGGTATAATTAAGTTTGTTGAAAACAACAAAACTTAGAGGGTTTTATTAAAAATGTATGGCTACCTACCTACCTACCTACCTACCTATGTCATTTTCTCAACGAAAACTATGTTTTGATGCAAAACGTAGCTTTGGAGACTGGTAAGACAGTTTAGTGAACATTGTTTCAATAGTCTGAAATTCATTGAATTCGAATATCAATTACTCCAAGCGGAGGGAACCCAAGCAATCCAAGTGAAGTGAATCCGCTAACCTTTTTGATTCGGAGAAGGTGTGTGTTTAGCTTCGCTCTCAGTGTGCGTTCTGCCAGTTCGGAACGGTTCTGGGCAAGCGCAGTCGAATTTTGTCGTTCGCAGTGCCAGAACGCCCAGTTCTGGACCGCCAAGAACGCGGAATTTTCCGGATCTCACGGAGTAAACAACTTTCTTCTTCTTCATCGAAATCGTACTTAATCATACTTTAGTTTCTAAGTGTTTGTATAAGTATGTACCTATTCTATAATCGAAATTTCAACTAGCTCGTCAAGTTCGGAAAGCGATAGTTTCTACGATGGAGTTTCATGGTTTATAGACGATGAGGGCGAGATTGAAGTCATAGTTGTATCTCGTCTACTTCCAAAAAACTCAAATTTTTTTCCAGTATACTCCTCAGTCATCGTGGTTTTTTTCTTCCCCCCCCGTGGGGTAATAGTTGAGTAATATTCACGGGCATAATGAGTAATATATTCTTGGACACTAAAAATATTCTGAAAAGGAGCAACAGAAGGTAACAAGAGTTGAGTGAGGTTACAAACAACAACACAGGTTATTCCACTTCCAAATTCTTAACTCGTTCGCAGTGCAGAACGCGGTTCCACAAGTTCCGGGACGCTCCGGGGCGCTCTGATTTCGACTATTGTTTTTCGATTTAAAGAAGGCATACATGAATGTCCGAATTATGGAGACTTTTTCAAATGACCAAAGCGTTTTTCCAATGTTTTTCTAGTTCCTTTCTGATGGAACTAGGGAGCTTCAAATTAGGTTGGTATTATGGACAATTTATTGACCTCATACAATCATAATACCCATCTCACGATGTCGCTAGTATTTTTTCGGGCGTTCTACATTCGCTCAAAAATATCTCGTTATCGTGTTTGTTTAAAGTCTTGCCTTCACTTATCTGCCCAAGCCCTCCCGCTCTCCTTGTTTTTTTGAAGACCTAGAATTAACTCGAGCCCGGCGTGATGCCCTGGGAATCGATACTGGTTCACTTGAGTATAGCAAGCAGCTGTCGGCGGATGGAGTACTGAGTCATGATCAGATGGCGGCCCTCCCCCAGATCCAACCATTACGAAGGAACTTGGTCAACTCATTTCCTTCGCCCTGCACAGTGTATAACCGCATTACCACGATGCCCGACCGCTGACCTTATTTTCGTAGGTAGTTCAAAGGTTTAGTGGACCGATGAAAGGGTGACCTTGATTTGCTGATTGCTTGACGATTATCGATCACCGTTCCCCAAAAAGTCCAAGCTTGTTAAAAGTTAATTTCAAATTACGATTATAGCTCTTTCATATGAACCTCATAAATGTATCACTTTTTCAAACCTAAAAAATTTTCAAGCTAAATTCGACATTTATACTACTAGTTTTCGTTAATGAAATCAGAACAAGCCTTACTTCTTTGGAAACATCGAAATTTTTGGGAACATCGAACTTATTGTAATTGGGGCACTTGATAAATAATACTCGTATTCTCAACAGACTGTGTTCTTCAGCTTTTCTATTTGAGACATCCCATTCACGATTTAAGTAATTTTGTCTTTTATTACGCCAGCTGCTGGAATGAAATAGTTTGAAAATATATGGAAGCACTTGGTTGGATAGCCGATTGTTGCCAGCGTTGTTTTGCCTACGAGGTATTCATTTCCCACCACAAAGCGCGCGTTTCTTTGTCGCTCTCAGGAAAAAGCCAGGTAGGCAGGACTTGACACTCGCTCCCAGCTATTTTCCACTCCTTCCATATTGCTGACCCAAGCAGGGCCGCCTTGTCCGATTGAATCTTCAGCTCTTCCATTCGCTCGGCGACTGTTGGATCGTTCGCGAACATTTTTTAATTCGATTCCACGTGGTTTATGGATAGTGATGATTTATGGTTTTCGAACACCTGTCTTCAGTAAAGAACGTTATCAAATAGCACAGGTAATTGAACCGATGTGTATAAATTCATGTGTTGTGATTCAGTTCTCTATCTCATAAGGAGTCAGGATATGTCAGGATAACATTGCTAATTATCCTTGTTGAATATCCTTATTATTATTATTATTCAAGAGAAGGCGTTATCGTCCTTACTGTATTGACAGAACGATTGGAAGTACTCGCTTAGGTTGATCACATCGTTATGCTATTAGAAAATAGTTTTGGGAATCTGGTTGGGTTCAATAATTACCAAGGACTCAGAGTCTAATGGACCGATTTTTATGAAATTTTCAAGGATAGTGCGGTTTAGCTCCTAGACGTTCCTCTAAAAATGTCATTGCAGTTGGAATAATAGTAGCCCGTGTGCATGCGCAAACGTAAAGTTCTTATAACGTCGACTTATCAATCATTTTTTCGACGTAATTTTTTCTTCTATTGATCCTATTCGTCCGGACAACCGATTCTATGTGTGAGGAAGCTATACTGCCCACCCAACTTGGCAGAAGTTTTTGCCCAGGAGTCACGTGGTACCAATTGTTTAAAGAAAAAATGACCAACACTGCCAAAACCGTCCTAAATCCCGTCAATGTATTTGGCAAAATCAAACATTTTCACGATACTTGCAATTAATCGTTATTTACATTGAAAATCTTCATTTATACGAGTTTTTTTTCTTTATTTCTTTATTCTAATACAAATACATAAAAATTGAAAATAAAATGCTCTTCAGAAATAATAATTACAGATTTCTTAAAAAAGATACAGAAACTTATCCCCTATACATTAATATTGTTCCAGCAACATTGGATCGGAGTGCAATGAAAACAAAACATGCACCCATCCAAGAGAGAAAATATAATAACGAAGTTAAACAGCAGTAGTATAGCAGATTAGTTATAACATGATGAAGTGTTTTTTGAGTTCCTGACCAGTTTTACAGTTTCCATTTAAAAGCGCCGATCTCAAAGGTTCCGGAAGAGCATTAAACCCACGTACACCTCGTGCTCGGTATGAGTTGTAACCAAGAGTAGTGCAAAAATAAGGAATAGTCATAGAGTTGCAAGAATGGAATCTGGTGTAAATTAAATGGTTAGGCGTGGAAAAACTTTTTTCTTTCAAGATCTGTTTAATGCAATGAAGCTCCATCAGTAAGGGAAATTTTAAAATATTCAAATGTTTAAATAAGGGTTCGGTATGGTCCAAAAACCTCTTCTTACTTATAATTCTTATTAGCTGTTTTTGGGTGATGACAATGGGCAAGAGGGTGGTGGGATAAGTGGCACCCCTTGCAGGAATACCGTACAAAAGCACTGATTGAACAAGTGCATAGTAAAATATTTTAATAGAGGCAATGATAATATTTTATTTAATATAGCAAAGATTTAAATTTATTTTCTTAATCTTGTGTTGACTTAACGAAACTTGTTGCTCCTCCCACTTAACCCGGCTATCAAACACAACCCCCAAATATTTCACCTCTAAAGCTCTTGTTATTTTTGGGCATGTTGCACAACATGTTGTATCACAATCAGCTCCATGTAATAGCACCTCCATGTCCAGCGCTGGCTCGGACATTGAAGATAGAGTTAATTAGTGAGTAACAATATTTTTCGACTGTAAACAGCTTTGAATTCAGTACCAGTCTTCATTGCCAAATGCAGGCTAAAGCCCAGTTTGGAGCCCTTGCAGGGTGCCCAGATGAGCCATATCTTGCATACCTCATTATTGCTATTGTTATTGTTATAATTATAATGGTCATCACCACTGTCATTATCATTATTATTGTAGTAATAATATGTAATGATTATTGTTATTATTATTACAAAAACCGTCATTTTGCGTAATTTCTCACGCTCTTCGCTGTCATGAATAGTCTGATCTCGTGGCCTCTGTTTACTGACCATCAGCACACACTGTTACGAGAGGTTTTGGGAATATAAAGGGATAGAAGAATCACTTTTTCATCATATTATTTGAATTCAGTCATTCACCTTTCTCTTTCAGATCTCTTAGCTACATTTTCTCATATTACTTACTTGTCTCCCACTTTTGTGTTTAACGAATTGCAATTTTTGGAAAGCGTATAAGGGTCTTAGGCCAGAATTTGCTATTATTGTGTTTATAGTTATAACTCTTGGTTTATGACTCGTATGTCGAATCAAGTATCCGTGTAAATATTGCTTACTCATACTCAAACACAGAAAAGCAAAGGCTTTTCAAAGATTAATGGTATTATAAATCGCGAAGTTAGTTACCTACCTATCAAGAGGTGTACGCACCGTTAGGGCCTTGCTGTAGGTACTCATGAGAATAGCCCTCTCTTGTTAGCGTTACTTGATGGCGTTTTCAAAAGCTGTTTTTATTGTTCACAGGTGCTTGCGCTGAGGGGCTGTTAGCCCCATAAACATGGCCCCGTCTTGATAAGGTAAGTTGAGACCTGCGTCTACTGCGTTGTGAAAGCGAGCTTGTTTTATTTTATGTACCCACTTGTAATCTTTCATGGCAGTTTTATTAGAACTAGAACCGCGGCGAATACCTACCTGCCTAAAACCATCGCCTGTACCTGTGAACCTTCATCACATTAGGAATAATTTTTGAATTCCGGCACGGGTACTTGAAAGAACACCTAGTTATTTTGAGACAAAGTGGGTTCCTACAGTTTATTAGAGTTTGCTTTTAGTTTATTAGGTAATTTCAATAATGAACCTTTGTAATCGACCAAGAAAAAACATTTAATACCCTACCTCTTTTTCATAATTAAATCCGCTTCAAGGTACGCAGATTAAAAAAAGATAATTGAATCCGTTTCAAGATACGTAGAATAAAAAAAAGACCTAATAGTATTAATGAGATAAAATTTTAAAAAATTTAAAAAATTCATCAGTCTGCAGTCCTAATCTTTTTTCCGAAAGTACTGAACCAACGTTTACGAACTTTTTCTTAAACATCATTCATTGGCATGGCATGTGCCAGTTCAGTATCTCAGTATCATTTTCAACCAACCCCTTTCGGTAAAATTTAAGGGTTGACATGGCTGATTTCAATAGCCATTATTTCCAAGAATTGAATAAAAATAACCGGGTTGCTGTACGTTCATCCGTTCGTAATCTTGAGTCATGAGATGAGACACTGAGGTCCTCTCTGGGCCAATGAATGGCAAAAGCGTCGTTTGAGGTCCAGGGCATAAATCTAAGCAAAGGCAGTTATTTTTGGCATTGAAAATGTCTTAGTCGACGTGTCAACCGGAAATTTTGTTACGCGAAGAAAATAACGTCACGCATCCTATAAACAAGTTAGGTGTTGTTTTCTTTTGATTTTCACGTACAACCAAGCCGTTGCTGGGGAAATGAAGGTTCTTTAGTTTTCACCGGACAAAAATCGTTCTCCACTCGTTGGAAAGCTCTCGATTTATCACTCATTGCCTTTCGTACTTGTTCTTCCATTCATGACGTAGTTTTATATTTATTTATGTTATGAATGGATATATTAAACAATGCCGCTCGTTTTGTTGTCACTTGGTTGAGAATTAATCTTGGTTATAGTAAATGTAGACGCGCACCATAAGAGAAAATTACCTACCTATGAATTCATATTCGTGGAAGAATTGGGCATAGTCAAGCCTGGCTTACAGCTAATTCAGTAGCTAATTGTGTGTCAATAATTATTTTTGTTTTCTAATTGTTATTTTATTTAAAAAAAAAAAAAAACATTGAAATTATTGAGACATTTTCAATGCTCATAGCTCTTCTCTCATAAGAGAGAAAGTACGAGCGGCCTGCCGCGTTTTTTAAATTTATTAATTAATTTATTTATTTTTTGCGACTGAACACCAGATCGGTAGTAGGCCAGTGATTTTTAGGTGTATCTAAACGATGTCAGGCATTAGGCGCACATCTCTATTGCTACTCGGGCAACGCATGTCTTGGGGCTTATAAAACGCCGAATTTTGACTACGTGCCCGCAATCATGACCCTCTACAAGGCGCTTGTACTTCCGATTTTGGAGTATGCCTCCCTTGTGCGGAACCCACATTACCAGTGCTATATCAACCAGATTGGAAGAGTCCACCGCAGGTACATAAGCTATATAGCCTCCACACTCCACGAAGTTGATTATTAGAGGCTGAACTTAATGTGCGGCCTCTTGAACTCAACATTGAGGAGACTTTTGGCAGATGTCGGTTCCTTCTTAGGTTGTTCATGGGGGTGAGTGGATGCACCGGAGCTTTTATCAAAAACTAGCCACTCCGGCTCGCTTCGCTCGCCTCCACGTTCAGCCGGGGGCAAGCCCCCGGGCCCCCCATTAAGTTGCTGGCTTCGCTCGCAAGTTGTGGCTGTATAGATGCGATGGCCTTTTACTGTCGAGTGGGACTTGTAGAATGGTTGGAAACGGTAGATCACTAATGGTAGGTTTAACGTCTGTAGGGGATGTTGCTCGCTTCGCTCGTGTGAGGAAGTTATACTGCCCTCCGAACTTGGCAGACGTTTTTTTCTGTTGGAAATTCTTACAAACAAATTAAATGTTATAAAACTACGTGGAACCACGAATTGTTTATTAGATTTAATAAAGATAGGCCATTATTTTATCTGCGTAGAAGGGCTCTCCTTTTCCCCGTCTATTATTCTGTTGGAATGTCTTTCAATCGGAGAGGTTCAGGCCTGCGTCTTACTGACGGCACAATTAACTTCTCATTTTAATCGCTTCGCCTCCCTTCCCCTCGCATTTTGACCAACTTCCCGTCACTTTTTTCGATATCCGATTTCGGATTCAGATTCGGCGGAATCAAAACTGTATTTCGCCCGCAAACACCGTCCCGAAAAACGTCTCTTTATGGGGTCAGTTTTAATGAGAAAAAAAAAGAAGTTTTTCGTCGGAATTTTTGAGAAAACGGGTCGTTATTCTTTGATTTTTTAGACGCGTTTCCCGATACTTTTTTCCCAATCCGATCTCGCCGTCGTCTTCCTCATAGAAAAACCTACGAAACCGGTATTTTTACGGAATTTTCGACGGCCGTTTAGTGGGGAAGGGGAAGCGGGGAAGTCGAAAAGAACGGCATTAAAACGGGCTCCCACCCCCTCCCGCCCTACAGCCCATGGTTCGGGTGGGATTAGAAAATTTTAAAATCGCTTATACACCCTGTCGGAAAATCCCAAAAAAATCCCCCACTCGTAGACTCCCGCCACTGAGCCGTTTGGCCGTGCATAGACACGACAAACAAATAGACAAACAAACAGACGGAGTTTCATTCTTATAAAATCTATACTATTTATAAGAATGAAACTCCGTTTGTCTGTCGTGTCTATGCACGGCCAAACGGCTGAGTGGGGGGAGTGTACGAGTGGGGGGATCTTCTTGAGATTTTCCAAAAGTGGGAGCGAGCGAATTTAAAATTGTTTAATCCCACCCGAACCATGGGCCGTAGGGCGGGAGGGGGGTCGAAGTAAGAATTAATGTGCGCTTTTTGGACTTCCCCGCTTCCCCTACCCCTCTAAACGGCCGTTGAGAATTCCGGAAAAATACGGGTTTCGTAGGTTTTTGAACGAGGAAGACGACGGCGCAATCGGATCGCGAAAAAAGTATCGGGAAATGCGTTAAAAAAATGCGAGAATACGGACCCGTTTTCTCGAAAAGTCCGCCGAAAAACTTGGTTTTTTCCGATTAAAATATACCCCATAAAGGTACGTTTTTCGGAACGGTTTTCGCGGGCGAAATACAGCTTTGGGTCCGCCGAATCTGAATCCGAAATCGGATATCGAAAAAAGTGACGTTAAGTCGGTCAAATCGCGAGCGGAAGCGAGAAGAAGCGTTTAACATCAGAAATTAATTTTGCCGTGTTCGCGAGAAGGCTCTACGAAGACGTCAAGGGGTTTGTCAGGTATTTCACAATGTTACCTGCAGGCCTATTTCAAAAGAATAAATACGGGTTTTTTCCTACCTATATACAGGTATATCCTTGCGAGCGAAGCGAGCAACATCCCCGAATAATCTTTTTGTGGTTCCACGTAGTTTTATAAGATTTAATTTGTTTGTAAGAATTTCCAACAGAAAAAAACGTCTGCCAAGTTGGGTGGGCAGTATAACTCCCTCAAGCGAGCCAAGCGAGCAGCATCCCCTACAGAAGTTAAACCTACCCTTAGAGATCTACCGTTTCCGAGCGAAGCGAGCAACATCCCCTACACACGTTAAACCTACCCTTAGGGATCTACCGTTTGCGAGCAAAGCGAGCAACATGCCCTACATGCCACACTTTGCGAGCGAAGCGAGAGCCATGTCAACAGAATAAATTCGGATTTTTTCCTACAAATATACAGCAATACCTTGCGAGCGAAGCGAGCAACATCCCCGAATAAACTTTTTGTGGTTCCACTTAGTTTCATAAGATTTAATTTGTTTGTAAGAATTTCCAACAGAAAAAAACGTCTGCCAAGTTGGGTGGGCAGTATAACTTCCTCAAGCGAGCGAAGCGAGCAGCATCCCTTACAGAAGTTAAACCTACCCTTAGGGATCTATCGTTTGCGAGCGAAGCGAGCAACATTCCCTACATGCCACACTTTGCGAGCGAAGCGAGCAATATTCCCTACATGCCACACTTTGCGAGCGAAGCGAGCAATTGAATGGGGGGACCGGGGGGCTTGCCCCCCGGCTGGACGTGGAGGCGAGCGTAGCGAGCCGGAGCGGCTAGTAGTATAGATAAATCTTGTTGCACTCCAGGGCTCGCGCTCGAGTAATCTGTTCTGGATTCCATTCTCTCCCTCCAACTACTTATACAATCGCCCATTGTCCAGATTGCCACGAGTAATGAACTGTGCCATCCAAGAGAGCCCAGATATTGATATTTTTCTTCAGTCAGTGTCAGTGCTCAAATATAAAATTGTTCGCAGCTTGATACTTAGCTTGACTTTTTATTGAAAAAACAGTTTTACCTTAATATTCTACACAACCCTTGTATTGGGCTTGCCCATATAACAAAACATAAATAAATAATAAATTAGTTCAAAGCAAACATATTTTACCTTTGTTCGTGTTGGATCGTTACATCTTGGAACGCGTAGTGCCATAAAGAAGGAGCTATAATATAGGCTAAATAATTAAGTAATTCATCATTGTGAGGTACTTGGGCGCCGTTTAGTTCTTCTACGTTCTACAACCTCTAGGTTGTACATATCTATTTGATAACAAATAACAATTAATTTGGTTTCAATTTATTGAAATTTGCATTACAAAGCAGCACAATTGCACTTAGTTTAGTTCCTATCTAAAAGTAAACCTTCTATGGGTTTCTAACATAATTCTCGTATAACATACGGTGGGCCTTAAGTAAATAAACACCGTTTGCTAACTTTTTTATAAATATTACATAAGTAAAAGTACCAAAACAAGACTTGTCTCTTTGAGTGGAGTGCTGTGACATATTTACGCCATTGGCGGTAGTACTTATTGTTCCTGGCTCGACTATTTTGTCTTCTTCAGTTTCTCGTGACTGTTCAATTTGTTGGATTGTTCGGAAGTCGTGCTGCTCCCCACAGGGCGGTTCGAAATTTCACTTTATTTTACATCCCAATCTTTTACAACTTTTCCTTTTTCAATTATCATGTACACAATCCTCTACTGCCCTATAAAAATCGTCGCTCGTCGTCGACTATCTGTTTTGATTATCGAACAGGGCAACTAATTCTGGAACGAAGCTAGGTTATTAAAATAGAAAAAAAACTTTCTTTCAAGTTTTCGTGTTATCGTAAGTAAGTCCTCTTGGTCCTGTCACGGAGGTTCGTGATCAACCCGGAACACAATGGATCAAATAATTACCTTTCACTGAGCCGTTGTTGTAAGCTTTGACCCCTGGCTGCTTCAATACCACCTTTGACTTCCTACCTTCATGGGTTTTTCTTACGTAGCGAACGAACCCTTCGGTCGATGATGGTGGGATTGAGAAGGTGCCGTGACAAATTCTCTGTGACAGTGACAGCCCTGTTCAACCCTCTACGTTGTTCACATAGGTAGTCGCGTGTGGTATTGTTCATTCTCCGGAACTACCCCCTCTACATGAAATCTACTGACAGGTGTTGATGGTGTTCAGCACAAATTAGTAAACTTTGTAAACCTCATGCATCTGCACCAAGTTACTCAGAACATAAAGTATTTGATTACAATGAGCTCAGCACCTAACACGAACTAAAATATTCCTTTCTCACAGCCCTTCAACCTGATTCTGATTGAATCCCATTGGTCGAGAGAAAGGAAAGGTGGCTGGAGGTACAACCAATTAAGTGCAAGCAAAGTGAAGGGGGATTATAGCTAATCAGATGAAGTGAAAGGAGAAGAAGAATTACTGGTTTCAACAGTTTGAAGGGATAATTCCAAGCTTTATAGAAATGGACTTATCAGAGGTGAAATATATTGAGGGATATCCTCATTTAAACATTTACCAGATCTGTCACTTTTGATAATTTCGAATTTTTCAAGTACATTCAACATACCTCCCTTTGGACAAAAATGAAGAAATTCTACAAACTATCTGTCAAATCAAAATTGTAAGTATGATTGGATTCCTTAAGATGTTTCACAAATGTAGACTTACCCTTATTTTCCCTGAAATCCTCCTGATGCTCGTCTATTCTTTCCCTGAATTTCCTACTTGTTTGACCGCAATATTTGAAGCCACAAGAACAATTTAATTTATAAACCACACTTTTATCCTGAACATTGATTTCGTCCTTAACGGACCCTAGTAATGCTTTAAGACTATTTTTAGTTCTAAAACCTACTTTGCAACCTCTCGATGATAGAATTTTGCCGATTTGATCCGAAATTTTCCCATAACAAGGTATACTTATACATTCAATATACCTCCCTTTGGACAAAAATAAAGAAATTCTACAAACTATCTGTCAAATCAAAATCGTAAGTATGATTGGATTCCTTAAGATGTTTTGCAAATGTAGACCTACCCGTACTTTCCCTGAAATCCTCCTGATGCTCTTCTATTCTTTCCTGAATTTCCTACCAGTTTGACCGAAATTCTCGTTATTGTTTGTTACTGATGATGGCCAAACCTTCGAAATCGATTTAACATTGTAACTCTTCATTTTTTCGTGGAAATAGATAGATTTTTCACTAACTTCCGTTCAGCAACTAAAATGAGAAAATCTTATACGCGACTTATTCAGCCGAATTAGGAAAGCCTTCCACCACTTTTAATTCAGAAGCCCGTTTTCAAAGGTTTTATAAGGCAGGTAGTAGGTAGTATTCCCCTTGCAGTACTGACTCAATTGGTAAGAAGTGTATGAAACTCTGTTACGTGTCTCGGACGAGCGAGCGATGGGAGCAGACACAGCTATTATTGAATAAGAATGATTTTATTCACTTTGGATAATATAATATTTGAGAAATTTGACGGAATAACCGGAGTCTGTGACACTGTGGCTTTTTAATCTGTTAGCCGGAGTCTGTGACACTGTGGCTTTTTAATCTGTTAGCCGGAGTCTGTGATACCGTGGCTCAACAATAATAGCCAGTGTCTGTGACAATATGGTGAAATGGAATAGCCACAGGCAGTGACTGACTTCGTGGCTTCTTAATCTATTAGCAGGAGTCTGTGAAACTTTGACTCAACAAATCTAATAGCCGATGTCTGTGACACTATGGGGAAATGGAATACCCGGAGTCTGTGATACTGTGGATCAACTAATAATTGCCAGTGACTGTGACACCGTGGCGAAATGGAACAGCCGGAGTCTTTGATACCTTGGCCCGTAATCTGTGACACCGTGGCCCAACTATAACAGCCGGGGTCTGTGACACTGTGGCTTCTTAATCTGTTAGCCGGACTCTGTGACACTGTGGCTTCTTAATCTGTTAGCCGGACTCTGATACTGTGGATCAACTAATAATTGCCAGTGTCTATGACACCGTGGCGAAATGGAACAGCCAGAGTCTGTGACACCGTGGCCCAACTATATCTCCTAGCTACCTTCCAGCACATCGTACCTGTGAAGAAGTAAGGAAGCGCCAGTGTTGCCTCTTTTTATATAGCATTTCCAGACCAAATACAACCTTTTCCAGACCCAATTAAACCTTTTTCAAACCAAATTAAACCTTTTCCAAACCAAATCAAACTTTTTCCAAACCGAATTGAACCTTTTCCAAACCAAATTAAACATTTTCCAAACCAAATTAAACTTGTTTCAAACCAAATTAAACTTTTTTCACCATACTGTAGATTCAACTGCAAGTTTCAGACTGTAAATACGTGAAAATCAATCAAAAAAATCTACATCGAAAATACTTCCATACTTCACAGTTTTTCGATAATTGCATTGAATGCAACAATTGATATCAATATTGTTGGAAAACATCAAGAAATCTCGTTATCAAGCTTGAAATCGATACTTACGGTAATGATTTTCTTGCCACTATGGATATATTTTCTCAGATCCGAAGGTCTGGAAATATGGCCAGTACGGATGGATGATCCTGAAGTATTTCCAGAAAGACGTCTGCATCGAAAATGTTGTGTTATGGAAAATGTTGTGTATGGTGACTTGAAGTGTTGTGCTATAGACATATGTAGACTTGGAAAAAAAACGCCTTATGTAATACATGGTTTTGGGGTATTTTTTCGTGCTGAACCATGTAATGATGTACATTTATTGATATTTGCCACACCAACTTAACTTTTCCTCACCCCTTTCCACACAGCACAAAGCGCACCAAAAAACGCTTGCATACGAGTCTGCAACACATTGGGACATTTTGTCTTTAGTTGAAGACAAGTATGTGTTGCAGACTCGTATGCAAGCTCTAAGAGCCACTCATCTGATCCGGACCTTGGGCATCGTCAAGTAAATGTCCTAAAGAGGCTACATACGAAATTACAGCTTCCGAGAGTGTAAAGTATAGAAATTACCTATTAAAATGATTTAACCACCGCTTCACAAATCAAACCGTATATTTGGATCACCTGCTATGAATCAAATCATCGAAACACCAGCTCAATGAAATCATCAGAAATTAACAAGCGGTGGCAATCATGTTCACAATATCAATTATTGAGAATGATCACCTGAGTGTACACAATTATTCAAATAACCTTGCTCATAACTCAGCTTGTTGGCCACGCACTTCGCAGTAGTTAACACAATACGGTTGGATAAATCGAGAGCTTTCCAACGAATGGTCAACGAATTTTGTGGGATGAAAATCAACGAAGTACCATTTCCCTAGCAACGACTCGGTTGTAAGCGGAAATCATCAGAATATTTTCGTGAGTAATTTTCTGTGACTTTTTTTTTTTTCAAGTTTACGTGCCATAGCAAAAACATAAAATATAAAAAAAAAAAAAAAAAAAAAAAAAAAAATCGAATGACAAGCTTGCATGATACAGTAACTTTTTTCTAACAGTGAATTAAGAGTACCCGGAAAGTGTACCGTTTTCGGGATGGTTTAAGGTTGATTTCCCTATCTCGAATCGAGATAGTTTTAAGGTAATCTATAATAGCTTGAGCCTGAGACTCCGTGGGTTAACCAAGAACTGAACGAGGTACTGAGAAGGTTTCAAAAGAAGAACGAGTTTGCCTGGAAAGCTGTAACGATACATTTATGCTCCTGACCGGGCTGCCATTATATTTATATGCTCGGCCCCACCGGAACCTCCCTTTCCAGGGTAGGTACCCTCCTCTCTACTTGCTCGTATATTTATATTGAAAACTAAAAGATTCACAAGTCGGGCGCAACACTAAGAAAAATATTAAAAAGGCATTTTCAAAATTAGATATACCAACTTCAATGAATACAATGAGACCGCTGGAGCACTGTGCTATCAACCAGATTGGGTCGATCCCACTATATTTTGACATGGATATGTCTTTGCTCTGGGGGGTCAACCAAAAATTTCCGTGACGCAAAATTTGTGTCACAATTTCAGTGTTTTTCACGTACAACCCATTCGTTGCTAGGGGAATGGAACTTCCGCAGTTTTCATCGCACAGAAATCGTTCGCCACTCGTTGGAATGCGCTTGATTTATGTGATAAATGTTCACATCTCAAGCTACCAATTCCCCCCTCCTTACGTACCTGGCTACATTCCTAAACTAAGTTGATTGGACTATAAACAATTTTAATAAGCCGGTTACAATATTCTTAACGTAAAGCAATAGCATAATTTACTCCACTCCATAGGAAACATTTTCATCCACTTGACAGCAGTCGACTGTTAACAACAACTCATTGTAGTGGCTTCTCTCCACAGTTATTTTCAACATTTCTATAGGTAAGTAAACCGTTGTTTTGTTGGAATTAGTCGGGATTCGTTTAAAGTTGAAGGATTTGTTTACAACTCTCGTGTACAACCGTTATGAAATCCCCAATCAAAGACATATCCATGTAACATGGTATCTGCTTGTAAAGCAGATAGTGGAACTCGTTTACGAGTTACTATAAAATTTGCGTTTCCGTTATGTTAACTACTGCGAGGTGCGTGGCCAACAAGCTGAGTTATGAGCAAGGTTATTTGAATAATTGTGTACACTCAGGTGATCATTCTCAATAATTGATATTGTGAACATGATTGCCACCGCTTTTTTCGTATAGTGTTGCTGTTTGTCGATTGTGAATGACACTAGATATCTCACATTAATGTATGGACCAATATAATATAGGTATTGAAATAAACCTTTATGTATTAATTTGCTGCGCCGTTAGGTCATTTTCCGATTCACCTGAATATTTCATTTTATTTTGAGTGTTTTACACGAGTTGTTATCCATTGTTATCTAGTTTTGCTCTTCACTGTTTGAATGAATGCCCTCTTCCCAGCTTTTGGGCATTAAATCGTCATGTTCGAAATTCTCTGTCAGCGAGGATGCGCAATTCCGCGATGTCCTGCCAACGAACCGGCGGTGGCGATCGGCACGACAAGCGCAGTGAAGGCAGCGAAGGTACCTTCCAACTCCTCCCACCTCTTTCAGCTCTTGACCCTCTCGATGCTCCTTTCTTCTGTGACTCTCCAGTCTTCTGCTAACACTCTGCATGTTAGCTACGCTCCGGAGCTACATAATCAAAAATAAAAGCGCGTGCCAAATCAAAACGAAAACATTGTGTGCCAAAATCGAGTTTCGTCAACATCGCACCATCCCGAACTTGTTCCGCTCGTTTCGTCGCGGCCCCTTCGTAGACCGATGACATTTGTGTAGTGGGTGATCGTGTTTTGTGCTTCCGAACAATGTGCCATAAAGGATACGGTTTCTGCGATGTGTGTCGGTTCACATCATAACATGGTAAGATAAGGCCTTACATTCAGTAGCCCATTATAAATTGGTGAGACTAATATAATCCTAACTAATATAATCCTAATTGATTCATGATTTATCATTTCGTTTGGCTGTGAGGCTGAAGTACTGAAGGGTTAACATTTAATTTCCATTAGGCTGACATGAATAGACTACCTGTTAGCCGCCATGATAACTTCGATAACTTCGATTCGCCCTAAAGTGAACGATTTCTTATCAACACGCGTGTTAGATTGTAAACATAATGGACTGTCCTTGAATCTCTTTGAGGAATAGATTGATTCGTTCACCTATCGTTTTGTTAGGTCAGAAATAACGAATTTACTCCTATGTTTAATTACATTATATTAATTACAAATACAAAAATACAACAACAATTAAAAAAATATAATATAATTACAACTCAACCATGATGCCATTTGGTTCATGGTATTGTCCATAGGAAATTCCTCATAATGTCCTTCTCTACATTTTCTTTAATAAATTAATATAAATTGAGACACACTTGACTTTGACACAGATCATGCTATCTAAAACGTGTTCCTCTCTGATGAACATCGTTCCTACTAGAAGCAATTTTTTTTCTAATCCTGAAGTCAATGAATAAGAATAACTATAAATAGGTATGTATTGCTTGGACTTGAAAATATTAGTTTTTCCGTCGAAAACGGTGAAGAGTTGTTGCACTTACTGATAGTCTGAAATGCGAACGGGATTAAACTAATGTTAATTATCTTCGAATAATCACAAAACAGAAAATGAACGCATAATGTATTATTGTGTATTACTTCTTATTAGTGTTCGGACAGATTACGGAAATTCCACGCCGTTAGGTTTTAAGTGATCGGAAATGGCTTCCCACTAGGTCATTCGAAAACGTTTAATGAGATGCCTCTTTCTGCACCTGTTCAATTTTTTTGGCTGTAATGTATTAACAATTTTCTCAAATCAAGTAAATTTCGTTTGTAAACTATGTGTTCTGGGCTTCATGAGGATTTTCCTGGATCAGGAAGAGAAGTGTCTGTGTTTGGCACTTGAACGTTATCTTTACTTAATGAACATGATATGAAATTTTATTAAAATTCATAATCATGGCGTAAAAAACGAAAAATTGCTGTAAGTAATGTTTTCCTCGAAAACATCCAGTTTTGAGAATTCACGTGGTAAGTACTATTTAAGGGAGTACACCGATTCTCAATATATACATCATAATAGTTTAAAGAGCCCTTGAACTATAGAAATGTTGACTAAAACTGTAATTTCTTCGGCTTTTCGAGGATGAAATAACGTAGTTAGACTTGGGGATTGAGCTAAAGTCATGTTTGAGGAAGAGAAAAATGATAGCTAAAACCTAAAACCATTTTAGCTCCTAAATCACCCAAGGAGGCCTTTAGAAGTTCTCTAAAATAACACCTTTTATTAGGGTTTCAGATGAAGAATTACGCGCATGAATAATATAGGTTCACAGGAAAGTAGTATGACGACAGTTATCTCCCTTTCCCATCTATCCGAATGGCTAGGTGAATCAGTAACCGATCCGAACATTCACACGAGCCTCTTTATGTTGGTGTAAATGTTAGCTGACATCTCTCATTCGATTCATCAAATTCTGATTGGCTCTGAATCAATAGTATTTCACGGGTAATCAATGGGTATTTCACGGATCCGGTGTTCTTTTCGGCAACAATTATTTCCGATCCGATTCAAGGACAATACCAGGCGGTGAGTTTGACTGGGGTGGTACATCTGTCAAATAATAACGCAGGTGTCCTAAGGTCAGCTCAGCGAGGACGGAAACCTCGCGTAGAGCAAAAGAGCAAAAATGCTGGCTTGGTCCCTAGTAAAAGCGTGTGCCTAAATTGAAAACTGAAATTTTCATGCTTCTACTCATAATATTAAGATTTGTTGGGGTCTTGAGGTTCAGTCATTATCGATTCCATCTTTTGTTCGTATTCTTGCTTATACATGAGGACATTAGAGTTTGCCTTATCTGATTTTAGAACTAGGAGGTTTGTATTATTTTTTAGGAAAAGTCTAGTTTTCTTAACAAGCTCATTGTAGCAATCAGGTTTGGTATGTTGGCTTTTCTTTTGCACAAAATTGGTCATGATATTAACGATTTGACCTCTTGTAATATTTCGTTCTTCAATTGGAACAAGTTCATCTATTATACTTTCAAGATCACAAATCATTTGAATTATTGGAAGATCTTTGCTTGAGTATTCTATGCCTAATTTTGGGCCTAAGCTTAGGAATTCGGAAATATCCATAGGAACGTCGATATCAGTAAGGTTTGTGAGCCATCCTCTATTTAATGTTTCCGAATGTGTATACTTACCTATCAGAGCATGATACTTCTCAATCTGGGTTTGTTTAACCTCCCTGAACATTCGTTCATATACATTGTTTTGTTGACCCATGTACTCCACAAAGATGTGTAAATCTACAGTATCCCTAAATTCAGTGATTAGTCTCCTACGGTTTTCCTCTAGTTGTTTGAGTTCCCATATACATACTTTGATCTCCATAGATAAATAATGTTTTTTAAATGTGTTAACCATATTTTCAATTTGATTATAGTAAGGGTGTTCTGATCTCATAAGTCTATATGTACACTTAGGGTGGAATTCATAGACAAAGCCTGAGTGTGTGTGTTCACTCGCACTCACCTAAATGGAGGGTCACCCTCAACTCACAAGTTCGAATTCATAGTTGAGTGGAGTGGTTCACTCAACAGTTAGGGGCACACTCAGATTACAGGAGCTCAACAGTGCACTCAGGGGTCACTCAACACTTTTTCAACATAAGTTGGCAGCCCTGACAGTATGTTGTAGGGGAAGTTTCCCTGGTTTGAGGGAAAAAAGGACGGGGAAATTCCCTCTCACATTCCGCACTGATCAATAACAGTTCTCAAAGGTTACACTTTTCTTTGTGTTTTTGCTTTTTAAGCTATTATCCTTGTTCCTTGGGGAGACAGGACATAGGCCTTATCAGACAAAAACCAAAGTTATTGGTCCTCCCGCCTGGATCGGCGCAGCCATAAGTTGAAGTGAATCCTTGTTGCTTGTTTGTTGAAGTGCTGATAATTTGTGTTTATTATCTATTGAATTGTATAATTATGTATAGAGTTGTGACGAAAAAGAAGTGAGAAAATGAGAAAACAATGATTCGCCAGTTAGTTTTGAAGAACAGATATGTGTAGTTGAAAATAAGAAGAGTTATGGTATAATGAGACTTTTGGACAAAAAGAAAACGTGAGGTTTTAGAAGAGCTTCAAGCAATCACATTTTCTTTGAATTCTCATTGATTGTACATCCTGATGAATGGAAGGTAGGTACCTACCGACAATTCATTCCACAAACCAAGATGAATCTGAAAACTATGCACTACAAACTTGTTATGTAGAGATCGCATAAAATCAAAGAGCGACCAGCACTTTCAGCTGTGGTACCTAGTTATAAATCCTTTCCATTTATTTTAGGCTCCTAAGGGTTCGTAGTTGTTCATGACTGTATCTTTCCCGAATCGGAATAGTTTGCAAAATATTTCGTTGTTGATTGTGTAACATTCGAATGGGATCTGTCACATCAAACATGTACCTAACTACCGTTTAGGAACACCCTAACTACTCTCATGTGTGCGTACTCATGAAGTTTTTGAATAAACTCTGAACTAAATAAACGATGTATGTTCTACTATATTACCTATTCCTATACCTACGTGAAAATAATAATAAAAGGTATCAGTTGACGCACTTAAGTGACCTCCTGCCGTCACTCAGGATTTTACACCATTGAGCTGAGGGTGATACTCACCTCAACGCCATTTTTTGTTTATGAATCCCGTTGAGTGTGCACTTGGGTTGCACACTCAGTGCACCCTCAGGGTCGCCCTCAAATCACGTCTATGAATCGCACAGAGTGCATGAATTCCCTTATCGATACACTTAGGGGCCCACTCAGACTCAATTCCCATCTATGAATTCCGCCCTTAATTTCATTTACGATGTGAGCTGGAAAAACGCGCGATCTTCTGCAACGAAGGAGGAAGATGCGGTTATTTTTCTTGTTTGCGAGTTTATTGAAATTCCGGCCTATTTGATGAGCTAATTTAGTTGCTGTTGGTCCATATTGCTGCCTAAGTCGTCTGAAAAGTTGTTGTTCCTCTGGGCATATTCGATGTTCTGTTGTTTCCTCCATGATGTAAAGATAACGTTTGGTTTCTTGACCTTATTCTTTCAAATCTTATTTTGAACAAAGCAATCAAGAAACCAAACCTTATCTCTACTCATAAAGTAGCCAATTTTCGGTTTTAATTATTCTGACACTTTATGTCTTTACTTTGTCACATAGGACCGAAAAGTGTCACGTTACGTTACGTTACCGAACAGTGTTACTTTTGATTTTCTGGTGATTATCGCTTACAACCTCTTAGGCATTTATCATCGTACACTAATCGTTCGCCAGCCCTTGGAAAGCTCTCGATTTACCTAACCGTATTATGTTAACCACTGCGCAGTGCGTGGTCAACAATCTGAGTTATGAGCGTGGTTGTCTGAATGATTATTTAAATACAAGTGGTCCTTTTTTATTTATTTTTGAAAAAAACCATATTTTGTATTGCTTAATTGTATTACCAAGTACTAGTCTGTTAGAATACAAAGTAAATGAATCAAGTGTACATCCATTTCGAAAACCATAATCTCTCCTCGTGTCCTATCTCGACATAAGTAGTAACGATCACTCCCTACGATGTTTACTGCCATCATCCATTGAAATTATTGTCGTTGAGTCTGCAGATAATCGAAGGCCGAATGATCGATCACGCAGGGTTGCATCATTTTATTGGAACGAGTTTCAACAGTTGACGCATGCGGGACCGCAACCGCAAAACCTTGTGTATAAATTACATGTATAACTCGAGAACAGTGTTTTCCATTTTCTGACTTAAGTGTTCGTCTAATTTCATCAAATTATTTCCCTAGTATCCATTACCTGGTCAAGTTTCAGCGTAAAAGAAAATGAACTAAAAAAGTATGAAGTTTAGGGTTAGCGAGGGTTGGTCAGTAATTAAAAAGCTCTTCTACGCCGACGTTTCGTTATATTTGTATTGCATCTTCAGGACTACAGTATAACAGAGGATAACAAGTGGCACAGTGGTACAGTCTGGCATATAGACTATAAAGACAGCAAAACTGATATTACATTGGCACATAATGTTAACCTAATTACTAACATTTTTATGCAAAATCTGATACATGAATCAATTTGAGATTTTTAATTAAGGGGTTACATTATAATTATATTACTATATAATTGACTGAAATTTCTGGTGTCCCCCCTAAAATTGCAGGTGTTTGGGGTGTATGTAACGCCTTCACTAAGCATTAGGCACATAGGGGATCTGTTTTATAATTCAATGTCAAGAGCAGTTCCAACACAGGCCCCCCTCATATTTCCTCCAAGGAAGGAGTCATCTATTCACCATACTTGAAGTTCTACTCATAGTTTAATTTATATTCCATTTCCAATCATTCCATCTTCATGTCAACTAGTAAAAGTATTAGGACAACAACAACACCATTATCAGTGTTATCAGACAAACAAGCCCACGTGGCATTTTTCTATGCAATATGTATCCTCTTTAATAATTTTCATCATAATTATCAAGTTTCTATTATTATAAACAGTCTCCAGTTAGCATGTATGAAAATAGTGTACAAGTACAATGTGTCCAGCAAGGATTGTATAACGTGCAATGAGGACCTAAAATTTTTCCTGCTCCACTACTAAGGTACTACCTACTTTGTTATTCATTATTTTACTTAAAACATTTTCTAGTTTCAGTGTCATAATTAGTCAAACGTTCCATTATAAGTAGCCACATTAATTCACATTAATTCATGTATCAGATTTTGCATGAAAAATTTTAGTAATTAGGTTAACATTATGTACCTATGTTATATCAGTTTTGCTGTCTTTATAGTCTATATGCCAGACTGTACCACTTGTTATCCTCTGTTGCACTGTAGTCCTGAAGATGCTGTACAAATATAGTGAAATGAAGCGTAGAAGAGTTGCCAAAACTAACATAATCCAAAAAAAGTATATTATGAAAATAAGACATTTTTCTCTTCCACCCCACAGTTCGTTCGCCCGTATGTGTTGAGCTGCTGAAGATTCCCGGTTTGATTGCATATCCCTTTGCTCGAACTGCCCCCAGCGGTTTTCATATTAGATACTGCTAATTTCCTGCTGAACTCAATCGTGCCTCTATTTTAGGCCGCAACGTGTAATTTAGCTTCCTCGCAACTAGCTGGGTACCTACCTAGTTGCCGGATGATATTCGATTATTATCGGTCATCGTTAGCAATTTCCTCAACTACTTCTTCCATCCATTATAGATGAACCCATATCCATATAAAGGGAACTCGTTCGATGAATAATATTTTTTGAGGGGGAATGTGATTTTATAGCAATTTCATATATTAATTTATGCTAATCAACGTCTCGACTCAACAGGCACGGCATTTCCGATCCAAATTTATGGTTTTTGAAGCCCAATTAACCTCATGCAAACCTAATGAATAATTGAATTGTTTTTCAACTTAGTGTTCTATTTAGCGTCTTCAGAATTATTCGATTCTTAGTCAGAATGACCAGAAAGACTAAGTCTTTTTAACTGTTTAGGGGTAGAATTAATTAGTCTGGCAAGATCAAGTCTTGCTTCGGAAAATGCTAAATTTGGCTAGAAGCAGTGTCATAGATTTCTGTGGTTTTCTGTGCTCAAGTCATCCTACTTATCTGGGAAACAATGCAGTCAATGAACTGTTCAGCCAAAACCGACGCTGCGCCAGACGTTGGCGGCAGATTGGATGTGGTCCAACCACAATACGCCTGGAGTCACCTTGGTTTTTGCGTTGCATCAGGAACGCAATCTACGTGTTCGATATTTTTATACTTTCCTTGTGGGCTTTAGTGAGGCGGTTCCTATAACGAAGATTGGAGGAACCGCCAGGATTGATAGCTGTGTTTCTGTCAGAAATCGACGTTAATCTCTCGATAAAGTCACTGGCTACCTACTTGCGAGATCATGAAAAAGAGATCTCAGGGATCATGAAAAATGCCAGATATTATTACAAAAAGGTTTATTATTTTCTTATAGATTAGTCGATCTGCGTAGATCACAGGTAAATTTATTCATCAGGTCAGGCATCACAAGTGCATAGGCATTTGTAACAAGAAAACCGAATAATATCGAGCAAAATTAGCTGAAGTTTAGACTACTCTTGCATACCAAACCAAACTCGCTTTATGACTAGGTTGCTCCCTTATCATGTCTTTGGTCACTCCCGATCATCTGATACTCTTCATATTGCGCTATTTGGAAAGCTCTCGTTGAGATCTTTAAGCTGATGGAATAAAATTGACCTAATATTATTCAACATAGTTATTTAAAATGAAGAAAAATCCTGAAGAAACAGGTGGAATTGCCCATCCTAGCCCTACCTGATGAGAAAAGCACATCTATCAGAGCATCGAATCTATAGATGCAGGCAGAAATGACTGAAGCTTAATGTATTGCGTATAGTCTAGATTTTGAGCTTGTCAAATAATCCACCTAATCGAAAAATACATCTATGGATTTTGCTATTATTAGAAAATGGGATAGATCCTTGTAAGTACCTACTGAGTGAAGTTTCAAGTGGCGTAATATCCCGAAATCGCCCTTTATTTCTTTGAAGGACCCATCAATATTCGTGTATGGATAAAACCCAGATTACCCCTGTATTTTCATAACACTCTCCCTCCTCCCCACTCTATAACAAACTCGAGAAATTTTATCAGCTTTTGCAAAATTATCATATTTACGTATCTTTTGGAGGAATCCGTCGTCACTAGCAAGTCGAGTACCGTGGGCAAGCGCTTTCGATGAAAAGACATCATCATCAGGCCGTTGAAATTGTACTGACGGATTCCTCTGAAATTTACGTAAATGATGATTTTACTATCACTACTAGCGGAAATAACCTTTTAGGTATAATACTATGTCCTTTTGCATCCCGAAACTCGGGCAATTAGACTATTTGTTTTCCTGCTGTATCAATTTTCCAGATGATAAATATATGTAATTTCGTCGGAGGTAATATGCACTTGTCTAGTAAGGTCTTCAACCGTGTCGGTTTCTTTGTGCTGTTCGAAGGTGGATTTTGTAACGACCTCTAAGTCTGGCGCAAGAAGGAAGTCCTCCTCTCGTGTAACAAGCCATTCCCAATTCTTCGACACCTATCGCAAGTTTTGATCTCTCGGCCTCGAATTCGGCGTTGTGAACAATCCTTTAATTGGTGCTTTGTATCACTGCTTGAATCTATTGGAATGCTGGGCTCTAAAACGATTCGTCTCAATCGTGTCGGATCGGACATTATCTAACGCTTGGGAAGAAAAAGTTCCAATCATGCAGCATGATCGTATTAAGCGAATTTTCGTAAATTATCGCATTGTATAATGTTAAATTGTTTTGAAATTTGAGCTTTTTGAATGCAAGGAAATTGTTAACTATAAATTTTTATGACGAAAAACGTATTCTAAATAATAATCTCCTATTCAAATTTTAGCAATTTTTTAAAGGAATTTTTAGCTTTTTTTTGCAGTTTTTATCGATTTTTTTAGCAAATTTTAATGAATTTTAAGTACATTTTTCAGCATAACTTTGTTTGATTTGATTGTAAATCGGTAAAATTGGAAGTATACACAGATATCATCGTCGTGTACCTACTGTATATAAAAAACTTATCACTACGTTGAAATGAAAACACACAGGTCACGATTCGAAGGAATAATTTTATTGGAAAGGCAGCAATTTACATAACCATGAAACCAAACGTAATAATTATCAATTGACTGTAGTGGAAACCACTAAAATCATCATCATTCATTGTTCCATGTCACTGGTCGAAATAATCTTCAAATGACTCCAGCAATGAGTAGCGTGTGGCTTACTTCAGTTCTCGTTTTGTTTTTATAGGATTGGCTTCGCTAAAAATCCTCTTGCATTGTGCATTTGAGTAAGGGAAGGCAAATGCGTTCAATACAAATTTCGGCTGGAGTAGCATTATTTCTTTTCTAACCTAGATAGTAAGTACCGAGCTACGAAACGGCTGTCCTTCTCCTAAACCTGTTGCAATCTCATGAACTAATGCTAAAATGATAGGTAAATAGATTTATAATAATTTATTTACCTAGGTTTTCCATTTTACCGTATTTTCGCGTACGGTAAGTAATGAGATTGGTAACCCAATTGGTAACCCAATTTGGGACAATTGGTAACCCTTTGTACCAGTAAACCATTATTTGGATTGGTTGTTATTGGATAACAATAACAATAATTATAAATTCAACGTAACTAGGGGAATTTGTTAGTTGGTTGTCCCGTTTCAAATTTGTGGCGGAATACCTACATGTTAAAACGCATGGAAATAATTACCTTTGAATCATGGAGTACCTAGTTGGTATTAAAAAAAAAAAGGAATGCACTGACATCATCGTTGTATTCGTGATTTTCATGATTCGATACCCGTCCCTCCTTAATGAC
Source organism: Adelphocoris suturalis (assembly GCA_030762985.1). Lineage (NCBI taxonomy): Eukaryota > Metazoa > Arthropoda > Insecta > Hemiptera > Miridae > Adelphocoris > Adelphocoris suturalis. Next base: position 135,202,274 of record CM061041.1, on the reverse strand, counting down.
GCCTTGGAATGTTACCCTCCACGCCATGTCCGATTTTTCTGTCTGGACGGGGTAAAGTCATGAATGAAATGTTGGGTGAGAATCTTGGAACTCCATAAATCGGGCCAACGGGCGTTTCACTTTCTTTAGGCAGGATACCTCCTCCGTGCTGTTGATTGATCGCTGCACATTAGGGCCACGTGTTGCTCCTTGAAGCCGCGAGAAGCTCTCTTTTTTTTCCCCTTGCAAGATTCATATTTTCGCTCACACTGTCTTTACTCTTGATTCGTCTCGGCCCCAGTGACCTCGAATCAAAATGCACGTTTGTCACTTCGTCATGGGGTTTAATAGATAGATAGCTCATCTGTATACAGATGTGATGGTCCTTCATTGTAAATATTCCTACATCAGGGTGTCCACAGGTTACGGATTCCCGGAAAGTCACGGATTTAATAGTAGGGCACGCATATTTCGGAAAGTCACGGATTTTAATATAGAAGTCAACGACTTTTATGGCGTCGGTAACTAAATAATCATAATTAATGCCGATACCGGGATTCACAAAACATACGAAAGAATCAACTGAGATTTTTGAATCTGTACAGAACTTTTGAATCTAATATTCTGTAAGAAGTCTTAGTCTTCTGTACTTTATAACTAGGCTAGAATCAATAAAAAAGTTATGAAGATCTAATTTTATATAGGCTACGTATTTCCGTACGCTATTCTTAAAGAAATTAAAGCCTGTAAAGGTCACCGATTTTTAAAATTTAGAACCCCAAAACGTCCCCGATTTTTATTTTACAGATCTAGTAGACACCCTGTACATTTTAGGTGGGCGAGAATGGTCAACTTGTGTTCATGGGACATCACTGAAATCTTGGTAAAACCTGGTAGGTCTTCGTTTATCTAATAGGCATCGTTGTATCATTATTGTAATTTTAATCGGCTGTGCTTGAAAGAAATCATTGGTTCTGCTGTACCTTCCTACTTCAAATTACATTTACCAAGGAATGTATTTAATTAAAGAGTTAAAAAAAAACCTCAAGAGTTGAAAAAAGGAATTAAAAAAAAAAATCTTCGAAACGGACATACCTACATATTACAACAATATACTTACACAATACAAATATAGTACAATATAGTATATTTACTCTACATATTGGTTTTAGCAACCTAACCATCAAGAATCCGTAAAATCATCAACCTATTCGATTTTCCAAATCACTTATATTTTAATTTAGTATTCTTACATTATAATAGAATAGTTGATATTCCTCATTTCAGTGGATTTTATTATTATTTTATATTTTTTAATTTTTTATTTTTTTACGTCACAATTCTCCTTACCACCGTTTTTCGCTTCTTCTTGGTTTAACCAATCAAAACTTGAAAATCCTTCAGGGTTTACAACTATGAAGTTTTTGTGCGATTCGTTTTTCCGATCAGATTCTCTAAATTTGGAGCAATAAGCATGCAGACGCTTTATTTGGTGTAGACGCGTCTCAGCGTGTATATGAAGTTACAAGGCTGTTTAGTTTCCATGACAACAGGTACACTTATGAACTGAAACCACTTAGATACTCAATCCGTTTTTATACAAGATAATAGTATAAAAACATCTTTATGCAAGACTTCGCTACAAGATTCCTCCCATCTCTTGAAAATTTCCATTAGAATTTCCCATGTTTTAATTCAGAAAACTCGCATTTTTTTGTCATTCAAACTTTAAGGGTGACCGATTCTTGCATAATTTTATTTTTTGATTCCACCAACAGCTACAACTGGCTCCCCTCTGAAATGTAAATGGCTTAGCGATTTGGATATTCCAGAACGTAATTCTTTCAGAATATTCTCTTTTATTCTTACGGTCGTTTCAAGTTACGTATACCGTTTTAAAAAAATTAGTAAGTATTCAAACATGCTGTGGTTTGCCTTCAAGGTTTATTATACACCAGCACTCTCTAATTTCACTCATCGTCTCATCTTTGTTCAGACTTTTCGGAAATCGTCTAAGAGAACGTATTTAGATTCCGAGGGTCGTTCTAGTTTATCCATCGGAATTCCAATTGGCTTCTTTGTCACTGTATTTCCAAAACTACCGGCTACATCATTTATGCGTGACCTGACGTTGGAAGTAACTCCATTATTATTCAAAATACTTTTCCTTGCTCTACTTCCCGTTATTTTTCTCAGTCAAAATCACGTTCTATTACGTCTCTTGTCTATCGACCTATATATGTAGAGGAGCCTATTATGGTTATTTCATCTCTTATTCCTAATTTCCCTCGAATTCTATTTTACTTGCAAAGAATCACTCTGTAAAACCAAAGTCAATAAAGCCATATTCTGCCAATCCTCTTTCACTTCCCCTTTATTCAATCTTGTATTTTTGTGAATATTGCTTAGTATGGAACAACTTGCATAGAATTGAGTTCCAGTACTTCTTGAAATGTGGATGATTCTACCATTTCTTTTTCACATAATCACGAAGAATGAGTCAATAAATAAACTTAAAATCAATATAAATACTGATTGGCTACCATTTTTAGACGACTGCCTAAATGTAGTCTTTAATCAAATAATTAACTTCTCATCCAACGTGTCAAGTCTAGTGAACCATTTACGTACGATCAGGTTAACAAACAGACAAAGTGAATAACTAACGGTAACATGGTATGCCTTCAAAACTGAAATTAGGTAAATTTAGTTGACAAATTACACATACAACGTATCTTTATTTGGACAGTTTAAATTATTACAATACTACAAAAAAGGTCTTTATGTCCTTAATTTGGGTTTTTTGTTTTTCTCTAACGTTTCTCCTTCAGGAACTGGGGATTCTTCAGGGAGAAAATAGAATTAAATTTAGAATGTCAAATAATTTAAAATTGTAAAATCTCTAACGTTTTGTTTTTGTATGAAAATCAAATTTATAATCAGCAGTTTATGAAAATCAAATTTATAATCAGCAGTTTATTAAAATCAAATTTAAAATTGTCTTATTACCTTATTTAGGTAACTGTGAACAACATCAGCATCTTTATCTGTATGTTCTAACTAGTTCGCTGGTAACAGTAAGTATGCATAAAGTAAATTTTAAAGTACTGCCGAAAAATCAAATGTATTTTCGGCAGTTAACTGAATTTAAATTTTTTTCTTGACCATTTCCAGAAAGGTTTATTTTTTTCAATTTAGTTTCTCTTCCCATAATTTTGAAATTCCGTAGTTCGTAGTAAATATGTACTAAGATCGGCAATGTACAACCTACGTGTTTCTTGTTTCTTCTTGTAGATCCTATTTATGTTTTGGAAAACGGACGTCTCGACTTGCACAGGACATGAATGAATGACAATGAATCTGGACAATGAATGAATGAATGAAGTCGTACCTACGAGAAGAAGATGAAGAAACGCGTTGTGGCAAGAGACTCAAATTGGCACAAGAACAATTATTGGCAGTAGATCATACAGATTAATATACAATTTCAAATTTGATTTTCTTAAAAAAGAACACGTTAGAGATTTTACAGTTTTAAATTTGATATTTTAAATTCATCTCCCTGAAGAAGTTCCAGTTCTTGGGGAGACTCGTTTGTTAGAATAAAAAACCAAATTAAGGATAGAAAAGCCTTTATTTGTTGAGTTTTGTAATAATGACACATGGATAGTCTCTGTCGCCATGGGCTGAAAGCTCATAGCAATGAATGAAATATTATCGAGGGAGCGCTATATTGTTGCTGAATATCAGAGTCGACCAAATCGTACTTGCAAGTACAAAGTACGAGTGCAAGTAATTGAAAGTAATTGCTGGTACAATTCCTCAAAAGTACTTGTACTTGAAATTGCTGTGGCAAGTACAATTACAAGTACTTTGTAATTGAATAGCCAAGACAAGTAAAAGTACTTGCCAATGTTTTAGTACGTGAACTAAAGTACTCGAGTACTTGGACTTGTGAAATCAACAAGTACTTGTAATTGTACTTGTACTTTAGGCAACGCAAGTACTCCTATCCCTCTCAAATCTTGAAAATATGTCGGTAATCACAGAATTTCTGACGATGAGCTAGTCGATGGTAATCATTGCATTTTTGAAGGAAAAGATGAGCTATTTGGATGCTTCAAAACTTCGTAAACGGAGAGAAGCGGAATTTCGAAAAGCGGGGACCCCCTGGGTATCTATTTCAGATCCTCCGGAACACAAAATTTAGATTTTAGGGAGCTTTCTCAAGACTTGAACTTTAATTTTAAGAAAAGGTAAGGCCCCGATAGATTTCATTCGGAAACGGAAAGACTTTCTGAAGAGAAATATTATTGATTTTCAACAAAAAATTGTAATGCACTTGCTGTACTTGAATTACAATTACAACAAGTACTTGTAATTGTACAAACGCAAGTAGAAGTACATTTAATAGTAATTGAAGCTTGACCCCCACGGATACAAGTACTTGTGCTTGTAACTACAAGCACTTGTACTTGTAACTACAAGCACTTGTACTTGTAACTACAAGTAATTATACTTGTGCGGTTAAAAGTCGAAACAGGTAAAGTAATTGTACTTGTCAAGTACTTTCAAAGTACTTGAAGCTGTTGAATCACTAATTCCATTCTGCGCCTTTCAGGAACATGCCTCTGAAGTGGAAAATTTAAGTTCTAACGAAATCTTGTAATTGAAATGAGTACTTGAGTACTTTCAATTCTGCTGAATATATAGTCTACTTCAATACTTTATTGCTTATAAAACCAATCAAGTTGGTGTTGTAACAATGAAATTGGGAATACATTCCCGTAATCTACGTGTACATAACCGAATGTCAACCCTCTATACCAAAATTATGAGTTAAGACGAAGGTTCAACATTTATTAACAGTGCAATGGAAAGTAGACAAATTTGACTTGAACACTTTTTCAGTAGGGCGACTGATTTATCTGTATATGGATGTTTCCTGCGTTGAGTACAGTGGCCTCACAATGACATTACTAAGTTGGTGTGTATGACTTGAATGATGAATGGATGATTAGTGTGGACATTTTTGACCTACCCCAGTGTTGGGCATAATATTATCGTCGAATACGAATACAATTGTAATCGCTATAATTATTCGTTGATTCTGAGTCAACTGCGATTATATTCGTATTCGTGTAATCGTATTCGTCTGTCGGCGATTACACGAATACAACCTATAAAAATGCGTCACGGTCATCAATTTCAATAGGGCGTCCCTCCTACAATATGCAAAGCCTTGCTAGTATTACCTAGCTTCAGAGGCATGTCCTATTGAAATAAATTTGAGACAAATAGACTGGGCTCCAGACGTTAAATTCGCTTTAAGGACGTCCCTCTGAAGCTAGGTAATATTAGCAAGGCTTCGCATATTATAGGAGGGACGCCCTATTTAAATTGATAACCGTGACGCATTTTCATGAGTTGTATTCTTGTAATCGCCGTCAGACGAATACGATTACGCGAATACGAATATAATCGCAGGTCTCAGAATCAACGAATGATTATCGCGATTACAATCGTATTCTTATTCGACGATAAGAATTTTGCCGATAAGATTATGCCCAACACTGACCTACCCCATCTATTCGATTGTTTGATTGAGCGCTCCTCGATAATTAACGGAACCGACCGATTTTTAACGTGAACAATGAAATGGAGAGGGCAACGTTTGCCCAGTGGAGTGTCACAATGGCTACCTATTGTCGACGCAATGACATCCAACCGACCACGTTGCGTCATAAATCCGATTGCCAAACATCCGCGGAAAGGAAAAACGAAGTAGGTCTTAAGGCTGAAACGTATTTAGAAGCCATCAGGGTTAATAATGGGTTGGGGCTGAGTTATAGCGGTAGTTGGAACCACCAAGCCGTCTGTGCCGCCAAACAAACCATTAAGCGTTGGCAGAACTACTATTAGGACGTGGCAGTGGGCTGGGCCCATTCGGGTGAACATCCTCATCTTACTAACGCAGTGCTGAGGTCAAGAACAGTAGCTAGCTAGCGGTACTACTTCTGGTATATACCCCACGTCTGCCATTGCTCAGAATGCAAACAATGTTCTAACTGCCCTACTTTAAAGCCGAAAATCAATCTTTCCAATCGAAAGGATGAGTTCGTTGGCCAGCACTTTTTGAGCCCATTAAATTGGTCTAAGTTCAAAAAAATTGCCAAATACGGCTAAAAATCGTTAAATTTGTATTTTTTAGCTGATTATTGCTCAAAAAAAGTTTAATAACTATAAAATAGAACATTTAAAAATTTATTACCAAATAATGCTGAAGAATGTACTCAAATTTCAATAAAATTTGCTAAAAAATCGATAAAACTGCAAAAAAAAGCTAAAAATCCAAAACCTTATTTTTAATTGCATGCATCATGCTGCATGACTGGAACTCCATCGATTTCTGTGATGTAACTCGATGGTCCGAAATCGCTAAAGTATTGATGATAGTTTGGGGTTAAGTCATTGTTGGGTCTGAATTTCGGGGATGTGGAATTTTCTGTTCCCCATAAATTTATGGGTAAGTATCCTATGGATTATGTTTTCCCACCATTCGTCCATATTTCAATCAGTGTTGTGTTCATAAACGAATTTTATTTAAAAAATTATCCCTTGCCCTTTGGCGAATATACTTACATCTCGCACAATTCAATAGCCCAAATTCCTCCAAAATTGAAGAGTTGTGTATTTCTTAAGAGGTGCTAAAGAGTAGTGTCAAAATGATCGGCTTAGTGCCTAGAAGGTCCCCAATAACTAGCCTGAACCTCATGAACCCCATGAACCTCAATTTCATGAAATACCTCTGTTTCTCACCATCTAATGGCCCGAATTCGATAAAAATTATAGATTAGGTGAAGGATAGTCTTAAAGTGATTCCTTATTGTGGAATTGAACCTGGATTAGTTTTGAGGTAGTTATTAGTTGAGAATGAAAGACTCTAAGACTATTCCTCTGTTTTTATTATTATTACATTTCAAGAATGGAAGAAGTTCGAGTGGTCGGCGACCTTCTTCCCCTCATACGTAGAGCTCGAGCGCGTTCTTCTAACTCCCCCTCACCCTGCCACCACCAAATTGATTATGAACTTTACCCATGGGTGTGAAATAGGTACTTTAGCTAAATGGGAATGGACTTTATTTCTAACTAGCCGCTCCGGCTCGCTACGCTCGCCTCCACGTCCAGCCGGGGGGCAAGCCCCCCGGACCCCCCATTAAATTGCTCGCTTCGCTCGCAAAGTGTGGCATGTAGGGAATATTGCTCGCTTCGCTCGCAAAGTGTGGCATGTAGGGAATGTTGCTCGCTTCGCTCGCAAAGTGTGGCATGTAGGGAATGTTGCTCGCTTCGCTCGCAAAGTGTGGCATGTAGGGAATGTTGGTCGCTTCGCTCGCAAAGTGTGGCATGTAGGGAATGTTGCTCGCTTCGCTCGCAAAGTGTGGCTTGTAGGGAATGTTGCTCGCTTCGCTCGCAAAGTGTGGCTGTATACATGCGATGTATTACAATTGAAACGTGTAGGGGATGTTGCTCGCTTCGCTCGCAAACGGTAGATCACTAAGGGTAGTTTTAACTTCTGTAGGGGATGTTGCTTGCTCCGCTCGCTTGAGGAAGTTATACTGCCCACCCAACTTGGCAGACGTTTTTTTCTGTAGGAAATTCTTACAAACAAATTAAATCTTATAAAACTACGTGGAACCACGAAAAGTTTATTAGGGGATGTTGCTCGCTTCGCTCGCAAGGTATACCTGTATATCCTTGAGGAAGTTATACTGCCCACCCAACTTGGCAGACGTTTTTTTCTGTTGGAAATTCTTACAAACAAATTAAATCTTATAAAACTATGTGGAACCACGAAAAGTTTATTAGGGGATGTTGCTCGCTTCGCTCGCAAGGTATACCTGTATATGTGTAGGACAAAGTCCGTATTTATTCTGTTGAAATGGCTCTCGCTTCGCTCGCAAGGTAGGTACCTATGTATACCTGCTCGCGTAGAAGTGCAAATGGGAACCCCCCTGTGAGGGTCCCTTCTGGTAAGCAACGTTGTGAAACGGGCGGCCCGGGTCGATTAAAAATGTCATATTAAACGGTTCCCCTCGCTTCCGCTGGCAATTCGACCGAGTTCTCGTCACTTTTTTCGATATCCGATTTCGGATTCAGATTCGGCGGACCCAAAGCTGTATTTCGCCCGCGAAAACCGTTCCGAAAAACGTACCTTTATGGGGTATATTTTAATCGGAAAAAACGTAGTTTTTGTCGGACTTTTCGAGAAAACACGGTCCGTACTTTTGCATTTTATTGACGCATTTCCCGATACTTTTTTCGCGATCCGATCGCGCCGTCGTCTTTCTCGTTTCTAAACCTACGAAACCGGTATTTTTTAGGGATTTTCGACGGCCGTTAAGAGGGGTAGGGGAAGCGGGGAATTCTAAAAAGCGCACATTAATTACTACTTCGACCCCCCTCCCGCCCTACGGCCCATGGTTCGGGTGGGATTAGAAAATTTTAAATTCGCTTATACACCCTATCGGAAAATCCCGAGAAGATCCCCCCACTCGTAGATCCGGCCCACTCAGCCGTTTGGCCGTGCATAGACACGACAAACAAACAACACAAACAGACAGACGGAGTTTCATTCCTATAAATAACTAGCCGCTCCGGCTCGCTACGCTCGCCTCCACATCCAGCCGGGGGGCAAGCCCCCCGGACCCCCCATTAAGTTGCTCGCTTCGCTCGCAAAGTGTGACGTGAAGGGAATATTGCTCGCTTTGCTCGCAAAGTCTGGCATGTAGGAAATGTTGCTCGCTTTGCTCGCTTCGCTCGCAAGGTGTGACAATAGATCCCTAAGGGTAGGTTTAACGTGTGTAGGGGGATGTTGCTCGCTTCGCTCACAAACGGTAGATCTCTAAGGGTAGGTTTAACTTCTGTAGGGGATGCTGCTTGCTTCGCTCGCTTGAGGAAGTTATACTGCCCACCCAACTTGGCAGACGTTTTTTTCTGTTGGAAATTCTTACAAACAAATTAAATCTTATAAAACTACGTGGAACCACGAAAAGTTTATTCGGGGATGCTGCTCGCTTCGCTCGCTTGAGGAAGTTATACTGCCCACCCAACTTGGCAGACGTTTTTTTCTGTTGGAAATTCTTACAAACAAATTAAATCTTATAAAACTACGTGGAACCACGAAAAGTTTATTCGGGGATGTTGCTCGCTTCGCTCGCAAGGTATACCTGTATATGTGTAGGACAAAGTCCGTATTTATTCTGTTGAAATGGCTCTCGCTTCGCTCTCAAGGTACCTATGTATACCTGCTCGCCTCGCAAGGTTGTGAAACACCTTAGTCATCGAACCCCAAACACGGCACATATAATTTCTCATATTAAATGCTTCCCTCGCTTCCCCTCGCAATTCGAGGTCGCTACGCTCGCCTCCACGACCAGCCGGGAGGCAAGCCCCCCGGACCCCCCATTAAATTGCTCGCTTCGCTCGCAAAGTGTGGCTGTATGCATGCGATGTATTACAATTGAAACATGTAGGGGATGTTGCTCGCTTCGCTCGCAAATGGTAGATCCCTAAGGGTAGGTTTTACTTCTGTAGGGGATGCTGCTCGCTTTGCTCGCTTGAAGAAATTATACTGCCCACCCAACTTGGCAGACGTTTTTTTTCTGTTGGAAATTCTTACAAACAAATTAATTCTTATAAAACTACGTGGAACCACGAAAAGTTTATTAGGGAATGTTGTACTGCCCACCCAACTTGGCAGACGTTTTTTTCAGTTGGGAATTCTTACAAACAAATTAAATCTTATAAAACTACGTGGAACCACGAAAAGTTTATTCTTGGATGTTGCTCGCTTCGCTCGCAAGGTATACCTGTATATGTGTAGGACAAAGTCCGTATTTATTATTTGAAATGGCTCTCGCTTCGCTCGCAAGGTAGGTACCTGCTCGCCTCGCAACATTGTGACATCGAACCCTTCACGTCAATTCTTGAGCCTTCTCTCGTCCACGGCACAATTTTAATCGCTTTGCTCGCTTCCGCTCGCAATTTGACCGAGTTCTCGTCACTTTTTTCGATATCCGATTTCGGATTCAGATTCGGCGGGATCAAACCTTTATTTCGCCCGCGAAAACCGTTCCGAAAAACGTACCTTTATGGGGTATATTTTAATTTTAAAAAACCAAGTTTTTCGTCGGAATTTTCGAGAAAACGGGTCCGTACTCTCGCATTTTTTTGACGCATTTCCCGATACTTTTTTCGCGATCCAATCGCGCCGTCATCTTCCTCGTAGGAAAACCTACGAAACCGGTATTTTTCCGGAATTTTCGACGGCCGTTTAGAGGGGTAGAGGATGCGGGGAAGTGGAAAAAGCGCACATTAATTCTTACTTCGACCCCCCTCCCGCCCTACGGCCCATGGTTCGGGTGGGATTAAACAATTTTAAATTCGCTCGCTCCCACTTTTGGAAAATCCCAAGAAGATCCCCCCACTCGTAGATCCAGCCCACTCAGCCGTTTGGCCGTGCATAGCATGGACAGACAAACAGACGGAGTTTCATTCTTATTAATAATAGAGATAGAGATAGAGATAGAGATAGAGATGACCAACGACTGCGACACCAACCGCAGACTCCTATGATTTGTCGTTTTCTTTCTATGTTTTCGGTGATGAAATCAAAGTTTCCCTTTGCCCAGGCGGGATCTCCTTTGCCTTTGTGACGTCACCACTACACAAAACTTGAAAAAGTCACAGAAATCGTCATATTCGAATTCGGTGCGGTTGGTGTCAAATTTCTTAGGATGGAATGTATTCCCATTAAAAAATATAAAATGAATACGTGGGCAACGCTCATTCTATACGCCTAAGCTACCAAAAGTGATTGTGATATACTACCCTACTTGGAAGGCGTTTTTACCATAATGATGTGCCTTGAACGTTGCTATCAATCGCCGGCAGCTCCACTAATAATTCGGTAGGATATTTCTCTCGTTTTAGATGTCATTGTAGAATACTGGACGAATTCAAATCTTACCTAAATAATTAAAAAAAGCTGTAATGAAGTTTAAATTGCAGACACTAAGTTCATGGGAGACGCCACAGCGTCCATTCTCAAAATTCTCATCCGTAAGTCTTCCAAGACAAAAACTCTTAAAAAGTTTTTCCTTCCTTTGTCTTATGGGACTCGGCTCGCCCTGGTTGTTGTTTCGAATCTTGTTTCCCCGGGTGGTCCGAATGAGAAGGCAATATCGCCGGGGATTACTGAAGCACATGGTGCACGGGGCCGCAGATGCCTGCAGCTTTACCTACCTACGTTTTTATTTGTTTTCTTCTACGTCGACTTGGATAATTAGAAACGGTGTCTCTTGAGGGGTTGTTCACTCATCGATCATCTTTCTCCTGTAGCTGTTGCTGATCGATTTGATCCCGGTCCCCTCAGACAAAGTTTGTTAGCTATTCAAATACTCTTCAAACATCGAGAACCGAACATGGCCAGAACATCTACTGCTGTTAATCTAAAATCATTTGCCTCCTAATAAGATATCAAACACTTTCTTATACATACTTACGCATGATCTTCAAGTATATTTTGTAAGAATCACAGTGAAAAACGTCTATCAAGTTGGGTAGGCAGTATAGCCTCCTTGCTTTTTGTAAATCAAGTATCACACTACCAGTTAATGGGGCTCCACATTTGAAGATCCCCAGGCAGAGCGCAGCACCGAGCTCGGAGCCGTGAACGCTAATTCAAAACGATGTTCCTTTGTTTTACTATGAATTGTTTCTCACGACGAATTATAACCAACCAGTTTTTCTTCATTTAAGAAATTGAGCTTATTTTGCATTTATTGCAATAATTGCATTTGTACCCAAAACAACGTGAACGAAGAGAAGGGTCGCAGAAGAACTTGGCAGCTACGTAAGGTAGGTAGATATTTACTCTACTTCGCACAGTGGTGCCAGCGGGGACAAAACCCCAGTATTCGATCACCTCAAATCTTGATGTTTGAGTCGTCATCTTGATGTCGTTTTATCGAATCAATTTTCATTTAGAACCTCACCAGATGGAGAACACTTAAATATAACAAATAATGGAAAACTGCCAGTTTACAGCTACTTTTTACGATGAATTTTGGCAAAACTAAAAGTTATCTAAAAGGTACCTGCTAAGAAGTCTTAATATAATGTTATTGAAGGAAATTTGCCTCCAATTGGTTAAAAATGGGCAACATGAGGATAGGCGTATACTGTCATATGGATGATATCTGTAATCATCACGAAATGTTACGCACTAAGGAGTTTTTGAATGTTACCTACACGGACCTAAGCTCTCTGCTTAGTATGAAACCAATCTAGAGGTGCTCTACCAAAAAATTTAAAAATGCAGCTGCAGTTGTTTTCTGAATCCGAGGCATGCGTTATACAGGGTGTCCCAAAAGCGAACTCCTCCCTCTCTTATTTTTCCCACAATTTTCGAGATATCGAAAATTTCAAGATTTTCAAGGTGCCTGTAATATTAAGTTTTCAGCAAACAAAAATCAGAAAAACAAAAATCCAAAAGTCTTGGACAATCCAAAGGGGAGGGGGGGGGGGGATTGGGTACTTGGAATTTTTATTATGCCGTTCTTTGTTTTCAGAAAAATACGAATAGAAAAACGATACTCTACGCGCCAATGTAAAAAGTTACAGTCATGCGGCATGATCGTATGAGCGAATTTTCATGGTTTTCCGCGAATGCTCAGGTTCCTTGCGCGAGTTGGTTGGCCGTGCTCGGGCAGTGTAAACACCCTCCTTTTTGGCGTAAATACTCGCCCACGCCGATCAATGTTTGTGAACAGCGTTCGTTCGTGCGCGGGGTCGATCCGTCGGCTTCGGTTTTCCGCGAATGCTCAGGTTCCTTGACATGTTTGCGAACGGCGCGCGCTCAGTGTAAATGGGCCTGTAAAGGCCCGATCACACAGGACGCGTTATAACGCGACGTTAAGCGTTCCAGTAACGTCGCGTTACCGAGATACGGTACATTGCATCACCCCCGTCTCACACACGGCGGTACCTCTCAGCGATTCTTTCAGTAACGCGACGTCAGCCAAGCGGGTTGTACAAAATTACAAAATATCGCGTGCTGAGGGCGTTCTCCTCGGTCCTTCTGTTTATCTTCTGGATATCCACCGCTATTAGTTCATGTAGGTCCTCGAAATTTTGTCTCGACATGCGGAAATAGTTCACAAAACGAGCGCAACTCCCGACATAGACGGTGGTATTCCCCAAGCTCTTCCCTCCTTTGATTGATTGGGTGAACCCAATACCGTCTATTCCTGCGATCTAATAGCGCTAGAAGAAGTAGAGCTTCTTCCTCATCAGAGTCATTGTCAGAAATCATTATAGATTATAGACAAATTAGATAAATTATAGACGCTGGGAACCGCGAACCCCTTGAGTAGCACAGACAAGACTGGGTCTCGCGCCCTGATAACGCCCAGTAATAACGCGGTGTATGTGACGTTGCTATATCGCCGAACGTCGGGGGGAACACGCGTTCCTATAACGTCGCGTTATGACGCGTCCTGTGTGATCTGGCCTTAAATCGCCGACAGATCGACCCCGCGCTCGAACGAACGCTGTTCACGAACATTGCTTGGCGCGGGCTAGTGTTTACACTGCACGCGCACCATCATAGTGACGCCCAGTGTAAATGGGCCTTAAATTATCTTACTAAATTATATTAAATTGTTTTGAAAACTAATGATTTGATAAACTCATAATAATTTTCTACAATTCATGAAAAATTTTGGATTTTTTAAACCAGGCTTTATTTATTTTTTGGGAAATCTTAATGGAATTCAAGTACGATTTTCAGCATTGATAGGTGCATATTTTATTGTCGTAGTTCATCGTTAATAAATGACTTTTGACTGAAAATTTCAGCCGTTTTTAGCCATATTTAGTGATTTTTCAAGCACGTTTTTGAAATTTGACCAATTTAATTTGCTCAATAAAAGCTGGCCAACGAACTCACCCTTTCGTTTGGGATGCTCGATGTTTTGGCTCAAGAAAGGAATTTTCTTTAATCCTTAGGAAAGTTATCCTCTGGAAGGACACACCCACCCGCCCGCTGTCTGGTTTTGAAGTAATATTATACCTAATTTTCGGGTTTAAACGAGATCTCAATTCTCAGGTGATCAAAGTATCCATGATATATGGCACACATCTTAATCCATAATTTGGTCTTCTAATGCTTCATAATTCATTCATCAGCCGAAATGTTACAGACTCGAGGTTTTAACAGCGGTCAACACAAAGGGTACTAGTTTATTAACTGTTTTTCGTGTTTAAGGGAGAAGAACGTGATAATAACAGCATCGTGCGCTAATTACTGGTGTGGATGCTCACAGACGCTCTAAACTACAATTTTGATGAAATATGGAATAGGAGCACCCAAAGGTGACCAAGTTATATAATTGTGTGCTCGCAGAAGAAACGACGAAACCCTCGAAATCTACCGACTCGAGAGCAGCGAACTGGAGTTGGCCCAGGCATTACTTTTTCGCCTATCGCTCGTTACCTAGTTATAGTTTTCTCTCTGTCCAAATAATGCGTTATTCAATAGACAACGTAATGTCTTCAAGTGTTTTATACCATTTCATTTTTCTACTTGCCCTTAAGTAACAGTCCTAAAAGCTTCTTTCGTTTGTATTCTATTGCATTTTTTTGTGTGCATTCTTTGCATTTTCGTATTGTTTATTTTCATTGCTCGTGTTTTGATTGTACTTGAGTACATTTCTGGTAGCCATCCGTAGCCGAATGCTGCTAGGAATTTCCTCTCCCGATCCCCGAATGGAACAAAGGAGTCATTTGTTATAGGTACATAATTTGCATGTGTTTTGGGTGGATAAAATTATTCAATTGCCTTATCCTTAAAAAAGTATGAATATCCCTAGAAATGGAGGGAAATTGAAGGATGGACTCAAGATGATTGCTTATGAATTTCAATACGATCAGATCAGTGGTAGTAAACTTATTTGTATTGTTTTACGTATCTTCATCATTGGCTAAACACTGAAACTATTCGGACAATTTTGATCAAAATGTCAGGAATCGAAGCAGGTTTGCTCGTAGAAGGTCGTCATAAGTTCCTTAACTGTCAGACTGTTGGTAGCTCGAATACGCTAGCCGTAATGCCATGAAACACCTCTTGTATTTTTACTTCTTACCTGATGGCCCGAAATCGAGGTTCGGCTAATATGAATCTCAATACGATCGCTCACAGTGAAAATGGACATTTTAAAACATAGATGTTATTCTTTAGGAAAGCGTTTAATGATAGGAAGTTGTCAAAATACCCGTGTAAAGAAAACTCAATGACGATATAGGGAAACGATTCCACCTCACTGTCCATTTATGACGAAAATTCATTTTCTCCGGAAAATTTGCTGTCGGGGAGATTTCAGCTTCGTTCTCAGTGTGCGTCCTGCCAGTTCGGAACGGTTCTGGGCAAGCGCAGTCGAGTTTTGTCGTTCACAGTGCCTGAACGCCCAGTTCCGGAGAGCCGCCCTGCCAGTTCCGAACGGTTGTAACAGTCCCCGATTTTTTTCGAAACTGTCAGAACGTAAGAACGTAGTAAAGAACGTAAGTAAAGACGTAAGTAAAGAACGTAAGGACTTAGTAGACGCATGCGCTTCACAATTATTTTTTTAAACAATACGCTCTCTTCGGCTTTGGTTGCCGTGTGTTCGCTGTAATTTTCCCTGTAAAATTTCGCTTTGTTCTGTTGTTCGCTGTTCTTCATTTGAATTTCTTCATCGAAATGTCAACTAGTTGCTCGTCAAGTTCGGAAAGCGATAGTTTCTACAATGGTGGTGAAGGTTCATGGTTGGTATACGATGAGGACGAGATTGAAGTTGAAATCAAATCTCGTCTACATCCACGAAACTCGATTTTTTTTTCGACGAAATCGTGCTTAGGTTTGACCTCGAAGAGTTTGTTACAAACAACAATACAGGTTATTCCGCTTCCAAGTTGTGAAATCGTTCGCCGTGCAGAACGCGGTTCCACAAGTTCCGGAACGCCACGGAATTTCCCGTCCCAATTTTGATGAGTTCGAGAACTGTCAGAACGAGAACGAAGCTTTCAATGGCTCAGATTCTTGTTTGTTGGCAGAAATGAGACATCCGTAAAATTAGCTACCTAAATGCTTTTGGCCCAAGCTAAATAGCCTTATTTCATACATGAATTCGCTAAAAGGAGAAGACAAAGAATAAATAGAGGAATGGGGACACAGGTAGATGTGACGTGAGAAAGGTGCGGTAGAATAAGATATTTGTGCGTCTAACCTCGAACTGGAGATCCTGTACGACATTCTTCTTTCGTGCATGATGACATTCCTACCGCCGAGAGTCATTAAAACGACGTTGAGTCAATAGAAAGGAAAAGGAGCCTGGAGGAAAAGGAATAAGGACCTTCAGATAAGAGCGTGCATACTCGTGTGTGAGCTCCACTCACAGCCTCCGCCCATTGTCTGATCATGCGAGCGGCTTTATCAGTGTCCGGCGGTCCTACTCGCGGACTTTCCCTGGACGGGACGACTCTGCTAATTGAAAGGGAACGAGTCGAGCCTTCGAGGACATGTCCAAGTAAACTGCAACTTTCGTTGACATCCGTCACTTCGCGGTGTCGGTGGTCCGGCTTTCGACGTTGTAAGGGTTTTTTGCCCGTTTAAACCGTATTTTACATAGAAGTGGAAACCCGTTTCAAAACCCTCAACTAGTTGGGGGGCACGGAAAGGAGTTCCGTAGTTGAAAGGAGTTGCCTATTAGTTCCGGAGAGAGGTTTCCCCTAATCCACATGCACATCTCATCAACACATCCCTTTCTGGGACTGGGGAACCTACTCAGACTTCGTTCTTAGTTGTGTTCTTTCCTAGGTACATGATTCCATTATGATTGCATGTAGTAGAAATTAAGTCATTTAGTCCTACGAAAGTAGGCTAACCGTTTTGACGAAACAGTCCAATTTCTTTCGAAGGTACCAATAATAACAGTTTAACGAATCGTTTAGCAGCTGTATTGATGACCCAGAATCGAAGATGTCCTCTTTCTCCACGGCAGTTTTGGTTGTTAGTTATGACGTCATTATTCTACCAATTCTATGACTTTCCTCCACGTCAAAGATTTTCTTCATCCTCCTGAACTAGTGTTATGCTATACAGATAAATAAAATATACAACTTGGTACCTATCTGTTGGTTTATTAATAGAATATTATGAAATACGTAGTGCGCAATGTAATGTCACTGTTTCTGAATAAAGTCTAAAAAAGTCCAAACATTTCGTGGTTTTTCGGCTCTCAAAAGTTAACCTCCACCCAGAAATCGTCGCAACCCTTGTACAGTTCTATTTGATGTCCACGAAGTGGTTTAAAATCATAGCCGCTTCGACACGATTTTATATGAAGCAAAAGTTTAATTTGCCTGGGCTAATTAATCAAAGCTCTGAAGATGCCTGTTGTCTCATAAGAAACACGTTTCAGTGTATGGGCAGTCAATATCTGGAAAGTAAGAGATGTCAAGTCTCTGTCTGGCCACTTCGGGAGTGAATAAGGAAATTTCTATATTTTTGGGACAAATAATTCAGTCACTGTAGCCATAGATGGTAGTAAAGCCTTCTAACACCTTCTTAACAGGGCTCATCAACTTGTGATCCAAGTTCCTAAGCATAGGATTGGGACCAAACGTCCAATTAAGCCACTTCCCAGCTTTCCAAGAATCTTTATGATTGCTGATTAGTCAAAGTTTTAGTATTTTTCTGTACCTGTCATGCCAATTACTTATAGAATATTTTATTATTATTGAAAATCTCACGGGCGATTACATTAAAAAAATCTTTTTGCAAAAACTGAACTTTGTTCAGCCCCTACCTTGTTCTAGGTTTCTAACTCATTAAGCAGGTATTATGATTGTAAGCATGCTTGTTTTGGAATAACTTGCTCTGTGTAAACATGTTTTGTCACCACCCACCCCACAATCGCGTAAATTTTCATATTCGATTCAATAACCCACAACGAAACCATTAAGATACAAAGCAGTTTCAATTTCCTGTCGGGAATGAATGCGCGTTTCTTCACCAATCTCACGATAAGATTGTGGCCATTCCTGATAAATTCATCATCTTCAACTTACTTCCACATCGAGTGATCGTTTGCACACGCAATAGCAGTGTTTTCTATGGGGGAACAATCTCACGATCACGAACTGTGCTAATGATCAAAGAGAAATAGTGAAAATGGTGCTGTCCGAACGATCCGTAGTACACCTTTCTTGGAATGCCAATGATTTATTCCAAGGTTCTTTCTGTATTTGGTTCGGTGCCTCGTTAACTTTTGAGTTACGACTTGCATCGTGTCTGATTCGCACCATATTCGCTCTCCATGTGGGTCAATAGAGGAAACTCGCTGATTCTGAAGAAAGTTGCACACCTGTCCGAACTTTTCGTGGTGTATTTTCACTTATAAAAATTGGTATATTCCGCGAATTTTTACTTTCCCCTCAACCCAGAGCGTTCAGAGAGATTTTTATGATCAGCCTATAATTTGTGTTTGTGGTGGGACGAGGGTGGGGGTGGAAATTTGATAAACAGCTCAAGAAATATTGTGAAACAATTACCGTAGGTACTTACGGAAGTAGCCATAAAACGTTACTGCCATTTCTACAAAAAGCTCAAGGTATTGTTCAGGCTATCTTTCAGCTAATATATTGAATAATGGCGGCCTAAAAGAGGATTTATGTTTATTGCTAACACCTCGTATAAAATAGTGAACACATCCCTACAACCTAACCTCCCAATATTATTCTTAATGTTCGCCAAATAACATATATTATATAAATGTTATTTGTTGATGATTGAGAAATATTACGTTAATTTACGAACATTACGTAAATATTTACATACTATTTGCCTGACTTTTGTAATGTCATGTTTTGGCCGCTACAAATTCGATTTAATTTGAAATGAACAAGATTCAAATAAGTTGATGAATTTTTAATTCACTGAAATAACTGTAATCATGTAATTGAAGTTCTCAAGTTAATAAAGTATGTATATGTAGTGTAATTACGTAGTTGGATAAGAATATAACTTGCTAATCATGATCTTACGAGCAACTTTTTTTTATATATCTAAACATACATAGATCAAGTTTTAGTGCACCGGAATAGCCTTCTTCGAATTTTTTTTTGTCATGCTAGATTTTTTGCGAAAAATTTTCATTTTTTTCTTCAATTTCCATTCAAGTTGAGTTATTGTTTGGCATGAAAACTTATTATAATCATGCATAAAGAATGTTGTATTTCAGGAACCGTTTTGGAATGTTCCAAAACAGATTTCCTCAAAAAAAAAAAAAAAAAAAAATCAATTTCTTCAACATTTTGGGAAAATTAACTAATGTATTTTCTAGGTAAATATTATTTATCTTTCCATCTTCGCCGTATCATTCGTTTCGATGTAGATGGACGCTCATCTGAGGTAGATTCATTTGTCGCTTCTTTAAGCTTTGGAACGCCTGCTGCGATTTCGATATTGACAGATTTTTATTCCAAACATCAACGTTTACAACCTTGTTGTAAGACAGACGATTCGCTTATGTTTTTTTGTTCGATCGTGCTAGAAAATAAACGTTTAATCGAAAACAAACAGCGCATCTGGTTACTACTTTCCTTCTGGCTTATCAGAAAATTGAATCTTGTTATAGAGGCGTTCTATGAGACGGTCGAGGGAAACAAGTTTACTGCCGTTGTAAAATCAAAGATGAGCTGTACACCTTGAGCCACTTCTTTCTTGATAGCGTCTGATGGATAAAACATTGTGGGATCACCGTGAAGAGTTAAATACATAAATCAAGAGAATTACAGGGTCAATGAAGATGACACGGGAGTGAGGTAGAGACAACCGCCCGAGTAAAAACCGTGCGAGAGATGGATGGTTTCTGGGTTAATAAAAGAACTTGTTACTAGTCGGTATCTAGGTCTAGCCATGTTAATCACACTGGGCCCCAGGTCTTGTGTCTTGTGAGAACCCGCCTCTCATTCGAGATTGAAAAAATCCTCGCGGCGCGCACAGAGCACACATGCCTTCTCAAGTAACTACTCTAGGTGAGTGTTGTCCGAGTATGTGAAAGCGGATGACCTGAAGGAGGACGGTGATTATTATGAGTTATAGTATTACTTCTCCATGGAACACGTGGCCGGGCGATCCTTCCCGGAGGGCTATTTCACGGGACAACGGAACAGTCCTTGCTCGTAGGACCTTGACCCGGCTTCCATCAAACTGGGACAAATCCTCGGATTTTTTTTTCTTACTCAATATCATCAACAAATTCCATTTATGGCGTGCACGCTTTGTCATTTTTGCTTCCCTCTAACGAAATGTATGAAGCTCATCCACGGAGTTTTAAATGTTCTAGCTATGCAATATGATCGTATATGAGCGAATTTTCCTAAATCATCGTATTATATGTATATACGTTAAATTGTTTTTAGATTTGAGTACTTTGAGTGCAAAGAAATGGGTAACTATCAATTTTATGTCAAAAATACTCGTTCTAAACAATAATCTTCTATTCCAACAAAGATTTTGGATTCAGGATTTTTTCAATTATCAGTTTATTTTAACAGCTATTAATTGAATTGAAATGTAATTTTCAGCTTACTTTTGTGTACCCATTTTTTAATGATCTTAAATAAACTTCTTTTGAGTAATAAGCTGTTTCCACAACTTCGTTGCGAGTTTTTTAGTTTTCCTAGTTTTTTAGTTCGCACATGTAGATTTCCTAAGTTTTGGATGGAGTATTCCAGTGGTTCGAAATTTCGCGGTTTTTACTTCAAACTCCAATCCTCAATCCTTGAAGAAACCCATATATTATTATCGATGCACTAGTTTCGAAATGGTAGGGCAGTAAAGGAACCTGTATGAGTTTGTAAAACATTGTGCTATCAGAATGGATTGAAAAAGATAACTAGACGTTCAACAGCACGTCCAACCCCCCATCATCAGTTCTTCTTCATATTCCACCTCCGTAACATCATTTTAGGCGTAAATCTGATCTGTTTGTCCAACTAATCCGTGTCTTGCTAAGAGATTGATTTAGGATATTTTTTATTTTTGAGATGCGAGCTTGCGAGCGTCCAGACCACTAAACTATAAAAATCAATCTTATCTATCGTTGGCCTGTTTCATTATACGGAAGCTGATTATTATAAGGAAGCCGGTTTATTATACGGAGGCTGGTGGTGGGGGGTATGACGGTGCTCTTGAACGCCAAGTAAAAAGATAGAATCATTGAAAATTTCAGGTTGGTAACAGCTGGTCTCTCACTATTATCTCGTTATCACCCTCATTTCGCGGGCAAATTACACCGTGGTATCGTCTAAATCAACGTTTAAACTTTAAATTGACGTTTCACGTTGACAGTGTTAATCGATGTTCAATGATAACAGTGTAAACATTGATTACGTTGGACGTTGGTGAAACCCGTTTGTTTTAAATCAACGTTCAAAACTCTGGTTCCTTAAAACAATGATCTACTTTAACCATGGTTAGGAGTCTTGGTGAAACCGGCCCTAAG
The DNA here is from genome assembly GCA_030762985.1 of Adelphocoris suturalis. NCBI lineage: Eukaryota > Metazoa > Arthropoda > Insecta > Hemiptera > Miridae > Adelphocoris > Adelphocoris suturalis. Next base: position 135,180,687 of record CM061041.1, on the reverse strand, counting down.
TGATGAAATTAATGAATCGTTTCAGAATACTTACCTCAGAATTTCCATGAAGAAAATGTCATTTCAGAGATTTTCCTAGTTCCTGTTAATAAATTTGAGATCTTTTTGTGAATTAAGAAGTACTGTAAGTATTTCTAACCCATCATTTCTCGTGTGTTGGTCATTTTCAATAATGAAAAAATGCACAAAATGTTTTTTTTTCTCCTTCTAAATTCGATCTATGTGATATGATGATAAAATCCACAAATTATGGACACCATAGTAATTTTTCAATTTACCCATGAAGCAATATTTTTCAAATTGGAGTTTATTTTCTCTGCACAAAGAATGCTGTCTTTCTACTGGATTCGTGATGATTGATTTTCAGGAGAAATAATTGTTTGTGACGATTCAAATCTATATCTGCTGGACCGATTTTAAACATATACATTTTGCATGAGTATTTTAAAATTGAGAGCTCAATTCAGAGTGACTCAGAACAAATTTTTATGGAGGTGGATATATATGTATATATTTAGTTCTGTTGTGTACCTAGTATAGTATCCAAGGGCGTACGCAGGGGTGGGGCAACTGGGGCAGTTGCCCCAGTAGACTACCCACTCCGTAATTATCTCGTCACACAAATTAATACGCATCTCTGTAAAGTATCTCTGTATATCCCATATTTGGATTCACTACCAATTTCATTACAAGACCGATTATCGGATGATAATAATGTAACAGCTTTAGAGGGATTGGTACTTCATGCATCGAAGATGTTGGAAATGTCAAAGGAAAAACTCAAACAGCGACTGACCCACTTTTGTAAGTTTTATGGTCTGGATACTCTCATTGAAACAGAGGCTGAGCTATGGCGTAGATTTTAGATTAAAAAGGGTCTTACTACAGAAAAATTGAACGATTTGGATTTGATCCATGTATTGCAAGAAAGAGACCAAGGGGTTTTACCCCCAAGTGAAATCGGCGCTTAACGTTCTTCTCGTACAGCCGTGCACAACGTGTACAATTGAAAGGTCATTCAGCTCGTTGAGAACGGTTAAATCAAGGTTGAGGTCAACCATGTCAGAAGCCCGTCTCAACAGACTATGCCTATTGAATGTACCCAGAAAGTTGGTCCTCAAGAAGAAAAATCAATTTGTTGATGAAGTGTTGAAACTTTTTTGTGAAAACCCCAGGCGTTTGATGTTGCAGTTATAATAATTTTCAAGTTGTTCTCAATTCATTACATTTTATATAAATTATAACTTTGCATTTACCCTCATTTGGTTCATGATTGTTTTTGCCTACATCGGTCTTGTAAAATTACCGTTGGCCCCAGTAGAGCAAAGAGTCCGCATACGCCCTTGATAGTATCTACCTATTTACTAAAACGGTGATTTTCTCATTTTTCGCTGAAAATACTAGAACCCCTTATTTTAGAATAAAATCCGCGGATTTGGTCTGAAGCCTAGTACAAAATGTATAATCTTACATTCTTCTTGATTGTGTGTCAAAGCTGTTGCCGGTGTCAATGTTAACTCGGTTGGTTTGATTTCTTATGCGTAATTCCTAATAGCAAGACGATTTCTTATCAAGTGGACTATTATTAAAAACATTAACGGTTTATTTCGGTTTGTGGGGACTCAGATAAGGTTCAACATACGTAATAGACTGATGACCGAACATATTCCAACCGACCAAAAGAGTTTTGAGCGGCAATCGACGCTAATCAAACCCTTTTTTCCACACCGGCTCAGCGAAAGTTCTTTAATTGAAATCTGCACCACAACCGCCAATACTGTAGAACAGGATTCAACTGAGCTGAAGTAGCTCGTAATTTAGTTACTTTCGCTACTCACTCACCGCGAGAACAATAGCATCAATGAGGTCCAAAAACAGAACGGCAGGAAATCTGCGGTATCTCATTTTGAAGAATTGAGAGCTACTGGAATTACAGATCGTTTATAATGGAAAATAAGTCTGAGTAACGACAATGGTGGGAATGCAAAGGAATGAATGAAATACGAGTAGGTAGGTACTTAATATCAATCCATCTTGAACAGATTTGGAAAGTCTTTGAAGGTTGATCAATTCAGGATTCATTGCTGATTGCTATTGCTGCAGCATCGGGTTTTTGCGTCCTGACCTACCGTGAGAGCGTTGTTTTTACTTTAGAATATTATGAAATATTTGTGGCCCCTAAAATCAAAGTATTCACTAGCATATATTAAGAAAAAGTACTAATAAGAAAAAGAAACAGGTCTCCAATAAAAGATGAAACAGTTATTCCCATTAACAGTCAAGCTATCTAGCTGTGAGCAATTTTATTTTTAACCAGCCACCCACGCAGCATGGACACCTGAGGAATTTTCAATAATTTTTTCTTTACTATTTTTCAGGTTAATTATTCTCAAAGCCTAAACGAATGGAGTTCTTTAGTTTTCGGACACTGATTAACTATAATAGTTCGTAGGTTCCTAGTCCAAATAAAAACTCGTTCACCGTTAGATTGTTATCGTTGGCTACAACCTACAACCAATAATCGCGCTGGCAGGTACGATTATTGTAACTATTTAGTTGAATTGAAACTTTGTATTGCTACAATATTACTTTTGCGAAACAAAACTGCTGAAAAATATGGCTTTATAACCACGAATTAGGTTGAAGTGAGACGGCTAACTTCTTGTGAAAAATAGGTTGGTTGAGTTGCGATTCACTGACGTGGGCCGACTTTGGCTGAAACGCTAACCTACTCCAGGCGTGGCGTCACGAGAATATGGGCTCTAAGAAATGTATATTTCTTGGATATAGTTGAAATTCAAGGTGCCATTCTAGATTTTACCCGAAGCGGATTTCCTTCGAAAATGTGAATATTATTCAAAGATATATATGTGATGATTACATTTCCCTTGTGATGACTACTTTTAGGCAAAGTAAAGTACCTTATACAGAATTATGCCTGGAAGCCGAGAAGCGCCGTTATGGTGGTTTCTGTTCCTGCATTTTTGATGCAGAGTAAGTGTTTCGCAAGATTTGTGGTGCATCTTGAGTGAGCACGTGCCACCTAAGCGGCGTTCCTAATTTAAGGCGTTCGTTGCTGCTCACCTCACTACAGTTTACCAGGGCTTAAATAACACCAAGGGGTTGGAGGTGCGAACGATCGTTGAAATATGCATGGCTTAGATGAGGTCGTTTCTCAAATATATTACGGACTTTCTGAAACAAAATTTTATCATGAATGTATAGTTCCATTTTATTCTAGAAAAGATTTGTCTAGCAATCCCAAGCCTAACAGTCCACGGATACAACGCACCTGTGGATCGAAGAAGAGAATTAAAAGCTTTGAAAAAACCACCACTTCTACCAAAAAAGTACTTTACCCTTTCGCTATCAGTTTTGAAATATTATTTTTCCTCAGATTTTCTTTTGAGCCGATATCCCGTTGGTTGTTTTTAGCCCCAAATTATGATGTGCCAGTTTTTCCCAATGGTATGATGCCCGAACATGTTTGTTACTGTGTAGTATGAGTGTAAAGAATTCAAGAATCGTAGTAAAAATCACAAGAAAAGTGTATGAATCTAAATGTAAAATCAATGTAAAATCAATTATGATCAAACCAAGTATATAATATCAAATATATCTTTAATAAAGCGAAGTATAGCATATCGAAGTATAGTAATATCGAAACAAAAGCACACAAAGCACCTAATATATTTTAACACAAACCCAGACCAGTATAGAAGAAAATCTAGCATTATCTGAAAAAAATAATACGATACAGAACCGGCACACGGACAACAGAAACGTTCTAGAAGGGAAAGAAAACATGAATATTCTCAAGAGGAAGGTGATGGACATTTTTAGACCGGAATTAAATTGCGTTCTTGAGGATTATGAAGTTATAGGTTTAAGTTTAGGCACCATCCAACCTTCTAGACCAGTTCACATTCATTTTGCTAAGAATTTCTCTAAATCTTCGTACGCCAGAACATTTTCAAATTCAAAGGATCCCAATTCAATACATCCGAGTTCTACGATAGACGAACAATGCCGTGACGAAGAATGCCGTTTTGATTGGAGATGAACTGCTGGTTGATGGAAAAAAACTGATTATTCACTATGGACGAAGTACGTTGGAGGATTCTACATCTACTGGGTCAGAAGTGGAGATTAATCTGAATACTCCTCCTCCGTCCCCTCCCAACATTTCCAGAAAACAGGTCAAGAAGAAGATGAAAATCTACAAGAGATAGAACGAACATCAACACCGCTTAGGAAATTTTGGCAATGACTCGGGATTATTATTGAAATTTGGCAGTGGAGTGTAGGCATTATTGATTGTGATCTATGTTAACTATGCAGTGCTCATTTATTATACGTAAATTATGTGAACCTATATAAGTATATCATCGGCTTTGATACATCATAAGTAAAAGTATAACATTGTTTGTTGAGGCAGAAATGAAGGCAAGATATCATGTGCTATTTTTTAATACGAGGGACGATCAAAAAGTAAGAATACAAGACATTTTGCGCAGCAGGGAAATTTTTGTTTTCAAATGTGGCACCCCTGCTTGTTGGACGGGATCATTCTGAACAAAATAAGAGGTCCCGCGTTTCAGTGCGACCCTTAGTTTGACATTGAGAGCTTTTTGAAATGTGCGCTTCTGTGAACATCCCCGCCACCTCCATCGCCTTGCCTGCCCGATGCTGTGTACGCGAAGTGATTCGTTTTCTTTTTGCTAAAGGTGAAAAACCAGGTGAAATTCATCACCAGGGGACCACAATCAACGCCAATGCGTATTGTGAAACTTTGAAAAAACTGCGTCGTGCAATTCAGAACAAATGGCGTGGCATTTTGTCGAAGGGAGTCACTCTTTTGCACAATGCCACCCCTCACTCTGCCGGAAAAACGCAGTCTCTCTTGGTGTCAATTGGGTGGGATATTTTCTCCCACTCCCCGCACAGCCCAGACCTTGTTCCTTGTGACTTTCATCTGTTTGGCCAACTGAAGGAATTTTTGGGGGGAAAACACTATTCCAATGACGAGGACCTCAAGAATGACGTTACCGTTTGGCTTGAAGAGGTGGCGGGAGAGGACTACAATGCAGGAATTGTGAAGCTCATTTCTCGGTATAAAAAATGTTTGGAATTAGACGGCGACTTCGTGGAAAAATAATTATATACCTGAAGTACCCACCCTGTGAATTTCATTGAAATAAAAATTTTTTTGATTGAGCTAGAGCGTTTGTATTCTTACTTTTTGATCGTACCTCGTATGTATTTAAGGAACTCCTTGTAACACCTACGGGTTATACAATAAAATTGAATTGAATTTATACTCCTGGTGAGTTGAACCCTAGCTTTCTACCCCACTTTTACCTACGATTTTCTCTATAGAAATGGTTTTGAAATAGGCAGGAGTAGTTTTGAAGGATTTTTTGTGTTTTCCATTGAGTTTCCATTGGGTCTTTTGAACCAAAAAGTAAACAATAGGGCCGCCATTGATTGGAAGAAGCCTTTGATGGTTCCGCTAAGCTTCTAGAGTTCTTAAAAACTACCATCTTGAAGCTGAAATTAATGAAAGAGTTGGTTCTATAGCCAATTGTGGTGCCCCACGCTCATAAAAGTTGTTCCCGTTTTATTATTGATTCGCCTGGGCTTACCTCATTGAGTGTGGTTCTAATTCAATTATGTGAATTCAAATTTACATTATTGCGTAATTTGTGCTCATTATACGACAACATTGCTTACGCAAAATTGTGTAACGTCTGTAGACCTAAAAACAATCTACGGTGCCTGTTAATGGAAAACTAATGCAAACTACATTCAGGAAACTGAACTATTCAGGAAAAGAACCAATATAGCGAAGAATACACAGCAAGCCACTTAAACGGATCACACGTCCCTTTACGTAACTCTCTCCCGCCGTACTTACGTACTTTTCAGGGGGATTACGCGCAGCAAAGCTTAAAAAACCGTAAACGGACCTTTTTGAAATAGGAAATCCCGTTACTTCGTAATTCGAAACTTAAACAAACCGCATTTATTATTCGACTGAATAAGCATTACCACGTGCCGCACATTCTTAATGGCATTGGTTAAAGTTTGGAGTAACCCTATAGTCTGTAGGTATTCCTCCAGTCTAGGAAACTTTGAAGCCTTTCATGGTCCTAGGAAAACCTAGAAGGGTTGATTATCCCAAATGCTGTTTATAAAAGCCGTTTGTCTGGCGACCTGGAAAACTTGGAAAAATCAGGGAATTTTATAAGCTCTGAAAACAAGAAAAACTAATAAAAAATTAATAAATCAATACATTTGAAGAAACACCAGAGAAAACAGAAAATATAAATGCTCTGCATTGATTTTGCTTTGGAAGTAACATTATTTTAGTGAATTTTCATAGAAAATGAAAATCAAAAATCAAAATTTTTGAAAAATTTCTCCGTTGAAATCCGTTTTTAGGCATTCTAAAAAGAATCCTGCAGTTAGCGTTTTTTCATATGTATATACGACTCTGAAAAGTACAGTAAGTGTGCATAGCTCAAATAATGTATAGTGCTTTTAAGTTTCCTACATTACATATGTTTATATATATGCTATACATTAATTCTGAAGGACAACTATACAAAAGGAAGAGATTACAAAATGATTTTTATACTCAACAGGAAGATACGGCCTCTACAATTTATTCATTGCTAAAAATATATGTGGGTGTGGAAGTCCTCTTGCAGAATATTTGTTATGTCGCAACAAATGTTAGTTCTGGCGATGCTACATTTCTGTTACATCAAACTACAAATTGAGATCAGTTTCAGCATTTTTTTGTGAGGATGCATTCATATTATTCAATATTGATTATTTCGATTAGTAGAAACTCATTTTAGAACTTCCAATATAAAATCATAGAAATAATATTATCACATTGGATATTGGATGTACTTATGACCAAGAGAAAGTTCAAAATATTTCGTTGAATAAAGTCCGTGTCCAGGGGCCCGTTTTATAAAACAACAAGTTAGAAGTGTACAAGTTAACAAGTGTAGGTACTTGTAATGCACGGTAAACTAGAAACAAGTGTTTCACCAAAACAAAGAGTGCAAGTGTAGAAAAGTTACACTTGTAGAAGCTAAGTTTACAAGTGTAGCAGAAAAGAAAAATGGCGTATGGGAACTAACGAGATGAACAACGTTATCGTACATGACTAAGTGTAATGATTGAAAGACAGACAAATATAAACCGATAAGTGGAAAAAGTGTGTATTTGATTTCAACTTATTCTGATGGCTGGCATAATCGGATTTCTCCTCTTCATTCAGCGGAAATGATTAATCAATTCATCAAATCTCAATGCTGCTGGGTTAGGAGTGTCATGTGTAACTTCGAAATTATCTTCACTTTGTTCTTCAATGATAGGGAGATCCTCAATACCCGATCAGGAAAAATTGCAGACGGTCCTAAATCTCTCGTTAAACTCGAAAATACCCATGCAAAAATCGTTGGCATCTTCTACGCTGAATGCTTCTTTTTTGTCTGTATTCTTCAGCAGAAAATTATTCCCACATATTAAACACAGAAAAATGGTCAACTCACAATGCTGGAAAATAACAAGTTTACAGGTGAATGGCCGTAGGTTAAAAATTGGCCATTTTTACAACTGTAAAACAATGACTTGTACAAAATGATGGGGAAACACTTGTAACTTGTCCAAATTCGCCTGTACACTTATTAATTTTCACTGTGCATTACAAGTCTACACTTGTACCTTCATGAAACAACGCTTGCACACTCATTTTTTTACGACTTGTACATAAAATCGGGTTGTAACTTGTCACTTGTTGCTTTATGAAATAGGCCCCAGGACATTTCCTGAGTGAAGGTGTGGTTACCGCAGGAACTATCAAGGTTACGATATTGGATGAGTAGGAAACCGCAGTATTGGTACATCGTGCAGGTGACGAGTTCACTACCTATCACGTAAACACGTAAAGGACTTGAGATTGAACAAACAAAGGCCATATCATAACCACGAAGGCACCTCTGAAACCACCACCCACGCTGAGTAGTTGTCGAGATAAGCGAAGAACGTATTTGAGAGCGAGAGCGGAAATGATCCGATCATTTTAAAAATAGACTCATGCATATTCAACAGTCTGCCACTCAATGGATCAAAGCCCATTGAAATACGTTTAGTGAGGGAGGGCTCCAAATATACCACGAATGTCTCTGAGGTCGTATACCTACTACCTACTTATTCCTCTCCCTAAAAGTCTTCCGATTACTCAACAATGAAGTTAGGAAAGAGCTTATGCGAAAGAAATTAGAGCCGATTTGTTCTCTCATTTACGAATCGTGATTAAAGTACGTAAGTAGTGCTGTACGTGTAAAAAACTTCAAGTGAGAGGCTTCTCACGTCTTTCCTGACAAGTATTCTACTTGCTTGGGTGTTATTGGTATTTATACGCAAAACCAGTGGCGTAGCTAAGTCATTTCTCATGGAGGGGCAACAGTCAAGGATTTCGTTTATTTTTACAGTTTTAGTATTCATTTCTAGTAGGTACTTGTTGTTGAATATTCGAAGACTGTATATTAAACTGTCAAACATATAAGTAGATTTCCAATGGTTTTTTCGTAATGATTTGAAATATCAATAATATTATTATTAAAGCGTACCTAATACTATTTAGAATACTACGGATGAACTGAGGAGCACGAGGCTTATATACTCGTCCTATCACACTAGACTTACTGCCTGCAAAATCATATATTTAGGTATGTGGTCGCTTCTCTACGTTACTTCAGCGCAAAAAACACTTTGCTTCTAGACAATATCACATGATTGTATTATACGAGTATAAGCATGCAGAATAAAAAACGGGGCAAGAAACCGAGACCGGAAAACAACAAAATGTAAACAAAACAAACTCAAATCAGCAATAGAAATATAGCTTCAATAGATTATTGTAGCTGGTTAGAATAGAACTATTGCTACAATAGATTATTTTAATATTATCTATTAAACTGTTTCAATCACCACAGAAGGCTTCTATTTATTGTTTTTTTCTTTATTTTTAACTGTGATTTAAATCGTAAATAATATAATAGAAACGATATACCTACCAACAATAAAAAATTAATAAAAGGGGAAACACCAAGCTCGATCAAGTAGGCAGTGAAAAGTATGGGAAGTTCGTAGGGGAATTCGATGGATACTGAACAATGGATATTTTTCTAGGGAAAAATCGCATAAATATGGGTAGTAGGGTAATATGGGTACCCCCCCTGAAGGTAGTGGGAAACGACTTGATTTCAGTTTGCAGTATCCACATTTCCGTTTCGTTGACTAGGTGATTATACTCCTCTCCGAGGAGCTGTACAATATCCACGCCATTTTGTCCTTACACTCCTAATAAGAATTTCTTTACTTCTAAGAGCGTCTAAAGTTGCTAGGCAACCGGATCCGTATAATTATAATCGTTTTTTACTGATTACCTACCTAATTTTACACCTACTTAATTTTATACAACCTGTTAAAGAATGACTTTTATTGCTAACATTACTTAAATTTTGTCAACAATTGCATGTATGTGTTGATAATTATAATTTACTGGAGGGTCAAGACAAAGAGGGACATAATTCATGTCCCCACCTTAGAGAAGAGCACTTGTATAATACTTTTATTTTAAAAACATTATATGAAAAAGCGTTATACTCTATAGGGTTCGTTTCTGAATGCCTTTTGAAGCGGATTTCAATGAAGAAAATTTTGATTTTAAACTTTTGGAGCCATTGGAATAGCTTATTTTTTTGCGAATATTCGCTAAAAAATGAAAATGGATTTTATACTGAAATTTTAGTACTAACCGGAAGAAAATGACACGAACGATACTATGAGTAAGTGAAATAACTACTTAACGCTGGATAGTGAGGTTGATATTCAAATTCACACAATCTAACGTATTTTCATTTAAAATTGATGATAAACGTAATTTTGACTAATGCCAATTAATTCAACTTTAATTTGACTGGGAAGAAAAAGCAAAGAAGCGATGGTAGTAATTACCGAAGAGAAACAATATAGCAACCTATCACCTATTTAATGATTATTCCATACTATTTTCCTTCTCTTACCGCCCTATCATTATCTTTGATTTGAAGGCTGATGATGGCGTTTCCTTAAAGTTTCAATTTCGCTCAGGATTATATAAACTCGTGTGCTAAATTACCAAGTTGAGTTTCTGTATTCAGACGAAAGCCCTATTTTCTATCCTATCCAAAAAAAGTGGCGTAGGCTGCTGAGTGGGCCCATTACCTTATTAAGGATCCATCCTTTCACTTTTGAGTCATTTCCACCGTCCGGACTTCATGCTGGTTCATCCATATTTTCTTCAATTTTAACTTTTACTCCTTTCTTCCGGGACGAACAAATACTGATCTATCATACTAATATTGATATTGATCATACTAATCAAATATCAGTAATAATATACAAACTTTGTCCTTATTTTCATGCATGTTTTATTCTAAACAGAAGACTTTTGTAGTCTTAAGTATGAAATGTAACACAAAACTCGGCTAAAAGCGTAACAACGTAATACACCGTAATAACGCCTAATTCATTGTTTCTCAAGAGTACTTTCTCAATCAGACGTATTCGAATAATTTTTGGCTCCTATTTGTGTTATTCGATTCATTATTGCCTATTCAAAATCATCGTAGTAAAAGTACACATTGTATTGTACTGAACTGTTCTTGTTTCTAAAAACTAATTTATAGGCGATTGTTGCTATTAATTATGTTTCCCATTACTTTCGTGGCGTTATCCCCCACGGTCTTGAGAGTTTGACGCCTACGGCCGTTTTTAAAGAGTTTGTAGACTTTCGCAGCCACCCTAACCCTCATTTGTTTTAAGCTGCATCATAAACTTCTACACCGTGTAACTTAAACCTCCGGTGCTTTTAAACGCCGTTTAAGATAAAGTTAGCGCAAAGTGGTCCCTTCCCCTAAGAGCTTCGGTACTCCGCTTTTCCGGCGTTAATTTGAAAATCAAGATATAATGTACTTTCACATACTACTTACCCAACAATACTCTGAATTTCTATATCCTCCCGCTCGCTACGAAATTGATTCTGCCATTTTATGTAGGTATGCCATGCCTCTACTTATTTCAATAGAGACACATAAATATGATGATAGTACAAAAGTAGATCTAGGCTACTTAGCTTACTTTTTCAACGGTAGGCTTGGCCCGTGCTGTTGGTTAAGGTCTAAGCGATTTGCCCATAATTAATTAGAAAAACTTTCTATAGTAAAATTATTGTTTTATAATTGAGGAGCTGACATGGAAAAGCAGTTAAGTCCAAAAATCAAATTTCATAGGAACTCCCTCTGAACTCTTATCAGATTTTTTTGGACATAATCTCTTCTCCATGCAAAGGTTACACATTTATTCAGGGTGCGATCTAGCAAGGACGGGAGGACCTAAGGCCGTTGGCGTGACTGTTGACTTGCACTTCGACGGAAAAAAATGTTCTTTAGATTTTTGGACTTGTCTGCTTTTCCATGTCAGCTCCTCAATTGTTGTTTTATTATTGTTTTATAATGCTGTTTAGCATAGTTTCGCAATCCACTGCCCCATTTTTCACTAGCCTCGTTACAATTTGCTTTTTGTAGTTTGGTCTATGGTCTAGTATAATTTTGAGCTCTTTTCATATGACTATCTCGGGCCCTGTGAATGAAGTACATAATAAATTTCGGACTGTGTGTGGACAGCGTTAGTCACAATTTGACATTCCCTGCCACTAAAAATCTTGTGGTATATGCTGGATTACGCTGTGAATTTATCATTTGTGATCATTTGTGGATACTTATGGAATTTCAAAAGTTAGAATTTAACATATAGCTGCCTTATGGTAAGCAGCTTTGCTATATTATATACATTTATAGATGGCGTCATGGGCGGTAATGATAACATTATTTTCATCATGATTTTCTGACTTACATGTAATTTATTTATATGTGAGGATTATGTTCCCCCACATGCATTATTCCATATTGGAGCACAGACTGTAGCATACTATAATCAATAAGTTTTATCGTATCTCTCGGAAGTGTGTGCCTAATGTTGTAAAAAATGTACATACATTTCTTAATTTTATCGTGAGTATAGACAATATGTCATTTCCAATTTAGCTCTTCGTCCAAAACTATACCAAGATTCTTATGCATGGCAACGCGCTCTATTGCGCCACATGAACAAATGATATTTGGTTTGCATGTATGTAATGTGATGCATGAATCTTTCTCATCAACATATGTTTTGTGTCCTCCATAAATAATCAATCTTGACTCTTTCGTGTTTAAAGTTAGATAGTTTTCATAGAACCATTTTCCTACCACGTTGAACACTAGGTTTGCATCTGCGAATATATAACTGATACTCTGGTTCTTCCTGATACGCCTACAAGAATTAGTCACCCGGCTGGCCGATTCTGGTGGGCATTTGATTTATTCTCCGATTCAGATTACTTGTTTGGAATACAAGTGCATACCTTGATATGTACTCGCTGATTTCAAGCCCTCGTTTTTGTTTTTCTTGTAGAGTTATTACTGTTACTATATGATTATAATGATGCCAATATATATATATATATATATATATATATATATATATATATATATATATGACATACCAGACGATACCTCTCCTTAGAATTAAATAAAATGCTCCAACAACTTGTACTCGTACCTACTTCCATGGATTTTCTTCACGAATTTAGATTAAATTTGGATTTTTCTGAATTGAATTTGTTCATGACTTTTCTCTTTCAATCGAATGTCCTCTTTCCCATACTGAAAACACATGTCCTGTTGTACTACCACGTGTAATACCTAAAAGCGAGGGGAATGGTCTTTTCCCATTGCACAGGTACTACACTTCAATTAGTTACTAAGCAACATGGTGTCATGATATACGAGTTTTGTCAAAAATCATTAAAGTTCTCCGTCTATCGTGCTAGTCAAATTATTCCCATATTCGCGGTCGGGTGCAGAAGCGTGTCTGCTGAGGCTCCCGGTCGTGTTCTTGTGCAATGTCCGAAAATTACTATGAAAGCCACTTTTGTTGGCTCATCTCGGATTACAAAAGATGCGATACGCTCCGGGCGGAATCCCCTCGAGACATCCTGTCGATGGACTCGGTCGCTTGAACTTTCTCATCTGTAAACGACTTGGTGGGCGTTAAAGGGAGAAACGATTGGTGTAATTGTTGGTGGGGTCAAGTTGATCTAAACTCCGAGTTAATATTGTTTACTAGCGTTTAGTGGGTGACGCACCGTTTTAGGGTTCTGCCGTCATTTCCTGCGGTTGTAACCTTCTCGAATTCTCCTTTCTAATTCTTTGGTAGTGAAGGGAAACGAAATTCTGACGTATAAAGACAGTAATTACAAGAAACTCGCAAAATCCAGTAACCGCACGAAAACCTGAAAACTTTCATTTCATTACCGATGGCGAAGTCGGCTGGTTTGGATGTGTTATTTCCAATATTGAACCAATGGCGCTAATCAAGGTTTTGAAGGGAAAAAAATACACATGACTGTGAATCGGAGTGCGGCTTTCAGACTCAAAAGTCTGCTGAACTGCAGTTTATCGTAGGTATTTTTTGATGATTTTCGTAGAAAATGAAACTATTGCAATAACTCCATAGATGCTAAGATGAACATTTTTGGAAAATTTCTTCTTCGATATCCGTTTTGAGGCATTGTAGAACGGATCCTAGAGTTGAATGCTTTTTCAAATATTTATTATATGTATATTTATTTAAAGTGCAGTAGGTGTTTCCTTGCAGGAATGACGATACAGCCCATTTTATCACTGCGACGTTTCTGCCTCCAACACTGGGAGGCCCTAGTCATGAAAAAACTTGGAAAACCTCATTGAAAAACTGAGCATGAAATGTTACCTATCTAGGTTATAACGTTGGCTAACAGATGTATAAAAATTAAACATAACTAACTCTTTTCTGTTCCCTTTGTTATTTGCTTAATTTACAATCTATGGCACCAGCGCTTTATCCAGCTTTTGCATTAGCAGTAACCACAAAATTGGTTGAATTGATTATACTTCATTATAGGCCATTGAATTCTCAGTTCTTCCGTCGGATACCATCATACACACTCGTGAAAGTTGTCTAGTTTGATACTATGTTCCTTATCAGTCAGTTCCTCCATCAACCGATCTCTCCAAGATGTCTGATCACAACTCAAGTGTGAACCCTAAGAGTCGGTCTCCTCGTCTTTTTATAGACAAAGGACATTTAAATGTCTGTGTTTTGGTCGAAAGGGTGAAATCAAAGCGCTCGCCTAATAAACGGCCGATCCCGTTTCCGATAACCTCTCACTCGACGCCTCACGTTGCTGCTCTCTCCTAAGCCGCTTAAAAACGCCCTTTTCAAAACAAACCTGGTTTTGACTGGAAATAGATCCGTCTGGCACGTGACTTCCTTCCGCGGCATCTCTGTTTCGGCCTTTCCCCCGTCTTTTTTTCTTTCTTATATATTACGCCTACTATACTCAGTAGACTCTGGGTTACCAGGTTACATTCAATCTTTTTCTGAATCACATTAATACTTTTTAGTATGCTCATACTTTAGCCAAACCCCGCCCGAAAACATTACGAAAATGTGTCATACGGAAGAGTTGAGTTACCTGAGTTCGTATCGAGTAGACAAAAAGTTCGCATTTAGTCCGTAGAGTGATATAAAAAAGTTCGCTCTTTTAGCCAATTTTCGTAGAAAATGAAGTTATTGCAATGGCTTGAACAATTTTAAAATAAAAAATTTTGAAACATCGATATTATATATCTTTTGGCACAGATGTGCAGTGAAAATCAAAACACAAACAAAGAATGAAACTTACACAATTATTATTAATATTTCGGCGTTTGCCTTTTTCAAAATTAAGAGTATATATATATATTTATATATGTGTCCTTCCAGACAATAACCCTCCTTAGGATTGAGATAAAAATTCCGTTCTTGCGTCAAAAAACTAAGCTTTCCAAGTGAAAGGATGATTTCGTTGGCGAGCACTTTTTGAGCACATTAAATTCATACATTTCAATAAATGTGCTGAAAAAAATCACTAAAAATGGCTAAAATCGGCTGAAAATCGTTCAATTTATATTTTTTAGCTGAATATGGCTCAAATAAAGTTTATTAACTACTAAATAGGGCATTAAAAAATCCATGCACAAAATTTTGCTGAAAAATGTACTTAAAATGCATTCAAATTTTCTAAAAAAAAGTTCCAGTCAGGCAGCAGGAATGTATGAGCGAATTTTTGTCAATTATCGTTCTATATTATGTTACATTGTTTTGAAAATTAAGGATTTTGAGAGAAAAGAAAATGTTAACCACCAATTTTTTGCAAAAAAACTCGTTCTAAAATATTCTGCGATCCAAAAAGAGATTTTGGATTTTTAACTTTTTGAAGTTTTTATCGATTTTTTAGCACTTTTTAATGAAATTTAAGTGCACTATAATTTCGTACATTCATTTTTTAATGCTCTACTAGTCTACTTCATAGTTATTAAACATTATGTGAGCAATATTCTGCTAAACAATATTTAAGTATTTTTAGCGATAAGTATTTTTAGCGATTTTTTTAACAATTCTTTTGAAATTTGACCTATTTAATGTGATTAAAAAAATTCTGGCCAACGAACTCGCCCTTTCGTTTGGAAAGCTTGATTTTTTGGCGCAACAACGGAATTTTTATCTCATTCCTAAGGAGAGTTAAACTCTAAAATTCGTTTCAGGATGTCTCAAAACGGATTTCAATGAAGAAAATTTTCGAAAATCTTGATTTTAAAATTTTTGGAGCCATTGCAATAGCTTCATTTTCTACGAAAATTCGCTAAAATCGATAAAAACTGCAATAAAAGCTAAGAATTCAAAATCTCTATTTGAATAGGGGATTATTATTTAAAATACGTTCTTTGCCATAAAATTAATGGTTGAACATTTCCTTACACTCAAAAAGCTTAAATTTCAAAACCATTTAACAATATACAATACGATAATTTACGAAAATTCGCTCATACGATCATGCTGCATGACTTAAATTTTCCAACCCTTAGTGGGAGATAAGAAAGAAAAAAAAAAAAAAAAAACGTTCAGAAATTTTATGCTGAACATTACAAAAAGTTGTTTGCAAAATATGGTATCTTTCAATCTTTTTATGACTTGGGTTTCAATAACATTGAAGAAACAATATCATGAAATCACCGTATGATTTTACTTCCAAATAAACCAAGAAATACATCTTTTCCTGTTAGAGAACGTTTTCCCTAAAAAAAAAAAAAAAAAAAAAAAAAAAAAAAAAAAAAACCTATTAGTCCACATTTTTCAAGGAAGACGATGTACCACTCCCATTTGGCAAACATTTGTTGCCTTTGACGCCTCGTGTTATACAACTTGAATATCAAGGATGTGGATAAGGTGACTCGTCTGTTTGTGAAATGAATATGCTACTGTTGCACAAGAGAATCTTCCTTTTTTCGCGCGAATTATATGAACGCTGACATCTCTTGACGGCGCGGCGCATCAATTTTACTTTCCGAACTCCCCAAAGGACTAAGGGGAGGTTATGCAATCACGATGACTTTTTTCTCAGTGCACTTTGGTTCGGCCCCTAACGGAGATGTCTATACGAATCTGGAAAATTTATGTACTTTCATGTTCTTTCCGCTCGTTGTTATTGATATGCATTTTGACACCTCGTAGGTTTGGTATTTTTAAGCTCTCCCTGTTTTCAGTGGTTTAATTTGGTATTAACTATTTTTTGTTAATTAATTATGTTTAAAAAACGCTGCAAATTATTTCACAAAGGTTTATTATTTTTTCAATTGAGTTTGATCGTAGTTTTAGTTGGCTTGCGTACGTCATGAGGCCCGTCCAGACTCCTCGGCGTGTCCTATTTCGAGTTGCCACAACCTATACTTCTATAATTATATACGCATGTTTATATTTCTCGATTTGAGCTCCTATCTATTCAAATAGTTATTGCCTTAATAATATCATTATCTAAGTACGTACGAAAAGTCGAGAGGATATGTTATTAAATATGCGTAGGCAAAGCATTGGTATTAACACACAAATATGACCTAGAAAAAAACATATATTCATGCCTCAAGGAACGCTGTACCCACCTCATGGTGCCGCGGTGTATTATATGGGTATAACACGTAAAAGTAATAAATATTCATTCTCCTACACCCCTCTGCTACGCCCCTGGTCACTCCAGCCACCACAAGGTGCCGCGGCGCCTCCTCTCACTCCACCCCCCGCTCACCCCCCTCACCACCCACCGTGACCCCCTGCGTACGCGTGCGTAAGTCTAACACTCAAAGCCTCGAAAAAGAACGCTTTTTCTCCCGTTTTTGGCCCATAGCATCTATACGAGTAAAGCGATCGGGACCAACTAGACCCCAAATGGAGTCTATGTGCGAAAGAACGGGTTTTTTAAGTAAATTCTTAGGCCTTTTATGGCCCGAACGGCGGACGAACATTTCAAATTTGGATTCTACGCACCTTGACACGTTAAGTGACAAAGTTTGAGGGGAGTTTATACAAATTTTTTGCTACACGATCACATAGGCTTATTATTGGAAATAATAAACCAAAATGGGTTGGTACCGGACTGGTTATATTCTCACTACAGTAGAAGGGCGCATTGAAGTATAATGTAGGTTACAGATTTGAATAAAATCGATAACGTTGGTACTTCTAAAAGTGGATTCACAAAATCTTTCTAATGTACTGCCGCTAAACGACGAACAGTTTCATAAAATTGAACGACTCTGAAAGTTAATAACGAATAATATTAATAATCCTGAACGCTCTCATATCTGCGGTAGTTTTGAAAGAAATAAAGCAGGCAAAAGATGGTGAAAGTGTTTTCATAATATTCGAAGGGAATTGCAGTTATACAAAACTAATGTACTGCAAGAATCATCGAAGGAACCAAATACGGTTTTTAAACGAAAAGCAACGATACTTTCCGAGATAATTTCCCATCTCACGAACTTGAAAGATACAGTAAATTTCACCCTCATAACCGTGTATTTCCGGAACCGAGTTATTCGTTGGGAGGTTATTAAAACCTCTCGCTTTGCGATAATGTGAGATAAAAGTCCCCCTCGGGATAAGAGAAGAGGCCGGGCAAGGGTCTTCCTAATTGGAGAAAACCAAGGGAGAGATAGAAGCTGTGGCGTGCATCCGCGCCATATGCGAACACACCCGAAGTAGCCCTCGAGAGTTAGTGTGGGTGTTCCGCGGGAGACTTAAATGTAGAAAGTTTTGTCTGTTTAAAGAAGGAACAGGGACGAAAGGGCAGAGCTAGTAACATGTATTATGTATCAAGCCGTCGTACTATACCTAACCTACCTTTGTTTTCAGTGAGAGACGGCGACCCCTATTTTGCGGTAACCATAAAGTTACCGAGCCGTTTTCTAAACAAGTGGAGTGAGCACTTGAAATAGGATCAAAGCACCACAGGACCGCAATAGAAAGGGCTACTTTTCCTCTGATAAATGCAGTCTCTAGTTGATGCTGTTTGTCGATGCATTGGAGGTCTTCGATCACGAACTATTTGTACTTGAATTCATCCAATCTGTTGATAATAAAATGTTTACGTATTCACATAATAACTGCATAGGTAATTATTGTTTTACCAAGATTTACTTAGGGCCGGGTTATCAATTACCTAAATTACCTGCTGGATAGCTATACTGAGTATAGCGCTATACTCCAGATAAAGAATGTAAGTCGTTTATCAATGCCGAATTACCTAGCGGATAAAGTTATCCCCTCAGATAAATTCTGTCTGGTTGATAGCGCCGTTAGCATCCTCATTGGTGTCTGTAGGCGACAAAATAAGGGCGATTTACACATAGAGCTACCACAGAGTAGAGTAGGAGCTACATTTTCTTCATGGATCGACTATTAAAAAACCGGGTCTGACGTTATTTCCACAAAAGTGTCTATCATGCTCTCAAGCTCGGCAAAAAACAAACCACCTCATTTTTGCCATTTGCTATTTGCTTCATTTCTAGTGAGAGAAATAGATAGACGAATTGCAATATTGCAACCTGAATTATTATGAATTAATTATTGTGATCAGTAAGTTGTGGACTTGATTTTATCTTAGAACTTCGATCTGTGTTAGAATCTAAAGAACGGTATCTTTGTCCAACCGAAACCTCAATAAAAATACTCACTCGTCCCATATTAGTAGGTGATCTACACGGGGTCTTACTTGGTATGTACGGTCTTCTTTTCCATTCAACGAATTATGTTTTTTTTTTCTTTTTTCTTTATTGTTTGAGACTATTATACAGTAAATATTCCTCTTTGAATTAGTGCACAAACAGTAATTATTTTCTCAAATATATATCTACAACCATGGTTGTAGATGTACAATTAAAATGTTATTTAAATGAAAATGAAAGTATTACTTGTGAAATGATAAGATTATATTTTTAATTTCTGATAATGTCCATGATGTGACGAGGGCGGGATAGACGGACGTTTTCCGGGATCTGGAATCCTTCTTTCACCAAAGGGTTGTAGTGGTCATTGTTGCGTTGTACGAAGGAGTTGCAGCATTTATTTAGGATTTCTGTCGGCGTTTCAAGGTGTTGGTTATTATATATTGTTTCGTTCCTTACAAATGGAGGAGCTTGTACAATCTGTCGTTGTAAGATTCGGTTTTGCTGCTGCTCTATTCTTCGGAATTCCGATCTAGAGCAGGTACCCCAAACGGTCAGTGCGTAGGTCCAAATGGGTCGTATTAGAGTTTTATAAATTATTATTTTATTTTGCAGTGACAGGTGTGAACTCCCAAGGAGAGATTTCAGCTGCGTTCTTGACTTTCATAATCACTTCGCTGACTTGGTCGTGAAACGTCAAATGTTTGTCCAAAATGACTCCAAGGAATTATGCTATTATCTCAACGAATTGAACTACGATAGAATATTCGCAGTTGCTGCTATTTTAAGACAAATCCCTAAATATACATTACATCAGAAGGTACAAAAATAAAGACAATCAAACTTGAGATTCAAATAGATATCTATTAGATATCTAGATATACTAGATATCTCATTAACCTACAGTTATAATTGTTATCCAGCCGTCCAGGGACCAGATAAATTAAAACGCCAGATAGGTTTAATTAGGGATGGATGGAAAAACTTGTAATGCCCTTAGTTTTCATCCGATTTTGATAAAATTGTCAGCGAATGCGCGGTTTAGGTGGTAGATGGTCTCGTACCTATTCCATTGTTTTCAACTCATCATTTCATTCTGTGCTCGCACAAACGTAATTTACACTGATTATAATTGTTTCGTTTCTTAATTGACCAATTATGACATTTCACGCTACTTCTTGATTTACTCTTTTCCGCTATGCAGTTTTTCAAGATCATTTAAAACTTTTCAATGATTTTATGTGTGTAAAAAGAGATATGTATGATTTTATATTGTTATTTATCCTTGTATTTTCAAAAAATTATAATTCTTCTTTTATTTTCAGGTAAGCGATCTTGGTTGCGGAGTACTTGTTAGCGTTGGGAGGGAGATTCTCTCCTACGTGGGGTATCAACGTTTGTAAGTAGACGAAATATTATTTTCCCTTACAAGAACGTACCCGGTGATTCGGCGGCTGTGTAGAAGGCGATCATTATCCCCTGCCTCCCCATATCCTGCATTATTTGGAGTGCATAATAATTTTCCTGAGCTGGGAAGGTTTGATGGACGCTTTCAGCCTTTCTCGCGGGTCTAGTCAGAAGTTGGACGGTCCGTCAAGACCTACGCGCCGCTTTGCCAGTCAAATGCGAGTGAACTATGTACATAGAAAGTCGTTTGGAGGGTTAGGTGGAGAAAACTGCCAGTCCCAAGTGTTACAGTACCCACCAACGTGTATTTAACATATCGAGTTTGCTCTGTATCGGTTGATTAATAGTTGGGGTCTGCCAACTTTAAATGGAGAAATAAATTACGTACAGCAAAAGTGGGGAAGTTACTCCGTTTTCTCAGAGATCCAGCTTTTCTTTCCAAAAACCGGTCTACAACCCAATGGAAAACTATTGCATACGTCAGTTAATGCTGTATCGCTTGGCCTAATCAATTTCAGGCCCATAAATGAATAAACATTGATTTAAATCTGTAGACTCAATTAGGGTATTCTATAAATTAAATTCAAGAACAAAAATACTTTAATCAGTTTGTCATTTATCTACAATAAACTCGGGTTTATTGCCGGAAATCTGAGATGTTATTAGGCACTATAGTTGACTTCAACATAAAAGCAGCAAATTGACTGCATAATGATGCAAAAAAGGATAACAGCTATGGTTTGTTTTCAACCATATTGATTTCTTTTTATTCCCTTAATGTCTCGATTTAATGGCAATAGTTTACTTATTGCATAGATTACAATGCTAGGTATGTTTTTTTCTTTTTCAAGATTTATGATAGGTTTGAGCGAACCCTCTAACTCAATTAATGGTCACGTGTGTTAGGTGTTGAATCAAACTACGTTGATTTATCTTGATTCATTCATTTAAAATATACAGGCTGACTGAACTCACATCTGCATTCTTGGTCAAATCTTCATGTTTTGCACTTTGCATGTCTTTGCAAAGTTCGATTTGTTGTGCAAAGAGTTTACATAATTGATCTCCCCAACAATCACTCTCTCAGGACTTATTGAAAAAATCAAACAACGAATGGACGTTGTTTGATGTGCCAATAATGTGTACGTCTATTTAACCGGTAGTTCACTTTTGGTGTTACGATAATAGCGTTGATGTTGTTTACGATTTGTATTGTTAGTGATATTAACAGTAGCAAGAGCGAATATCTGCACAAATACATAGTTGTCTCCATGATACCTCCTGTTCCATGAGACCAAACACTCTTTTAGCGAATTTTTGAAGAAAATTAAGCTATTGCTCTCGCCTCAAAATTTTTAGAATGTGAATTTTTGAAAAAATGTTATGCAGAAATCCGTTTCAGGCTATTCTGAATCATATTCTGAAGTTTAACGCATTTTTTTATGTATGTATGTATATATGTATATATGTATGTATGTATGTATGTATGTATGTATGTGTCATTCCAGACGATAACTGTCCGTAGAATTGTGCTAGAAACTTCAAACAAATTTTAAAATGTTAAGGACACAAAACGAAAGTTCAAGTTCGTTGGCCAGCATGATCGGATTACATCTTCGGGTTGAAATTTTCAAAAATGTAGTCAAAAATTTCAAAATAGCCTGTTTTTTGCAATTTGTTGTGCGAAATAATTTTTTCAGCATACTAACATGTGGTATATTCGGAATCAGCGTAAAATTTCCTATAAGAATATGTATTAAGTTTTCAAAAATTTCAAAGTTGAAAAATCAGTCAAAATCGAAATAATGCCGTTCGCTAGTTGTAAAAATCGGTAATATTTGCATGAAACATTGTCCAAATTCAGATTGAACTACTCTTATGGAAGTATCCCTGTATAACCAATCCTATAACCATGCTGTTTAAAACGTAGGTAGTAGGTGCTTTAAAAAAAAAAAAAAAAAAAAAAAAAAAAAAAAAATTTAGGACTTGAATTAATAATTTGATTCCATGTTTGTCTATCAAAATCATAAACTAAAATTTCTCTACACGATCAATAGCGGCTGAAATGTCGAAGATTTCTTCAAAAATTCGCTCATGGGGTCATGCTGCATGACTGGACTTTTTGATCACATCAGCCTTAATGATTTATTGTGTTAAACGTAAATACTTTGATTTTGTTCAATAAAAATATTTAATGGCATTTTATCGATTAGTCACCATGTTACGAGGCACAATTTATGTTTAAATTGTCAATTTACAGTTTAAATCACGTGGAATTTTCTATGATGTATACTGTCACTATTATATTTTGTGTTGTGCTGAATTTCCGTGGAAGTTGTGATAAATTTGTCTTGAAAGGGTTGGGGTGTGTTTAAAATGATCGTCAGTTTGGTGGGCTTTATCATATTCATAATGTACATCGTAGTTTTACAAGTCAGATGTCACGTTCGGAATTTCAATTTCATTAAATTTCATCGTTACACCTACGTAGAGGATATAATATTATCTAGGGCTCATCTCGCACATCCTGAAGGTATAGAAAAAATCGGTTATTGGGGAGGTTATGACGTCAGGCACTTTACCTCTGGATGCTTGAAATTGCTGTCTCTTGCTGAAATGCAAAGGAATTTACAAAAAAAGGTCAAGGCAACAGAAATGTTCTCATTATTTAATTACTTATTGAAATATATTTCAAATACGAAAGTGTTTATACTCTCATCTGAATTCAAGTATGTGGAACATTTTATTTCCAGCTAAAAGCGAAGAATTGGTGGCAAATGTCCGGTTTTCATATTTCCTATGGTAGGTTGGCTATCTTACGAAATCAGCCGCGACTTCTGGAGGCCCACCAACATCTTTTATTTGGCAATCGACTCAAGAAAGCTATCTAAAGCTCAAACATCATATGATTATTGTCCCTTTTATTGTGAGAAGGAATTCTCTATCTCTTCTGTTAGCCATCACTTATGCATTCTCTCTTTCAGTTTTAGATTAAAGTAAATAATCTTGAAATATCGGAGATAATCTTGAGTTAATAGTTCTAGACGTATATCGCTAATAGTTCTAGTAGGTAATATCGAGATTTTGTCGCGAAATTCCCTGTTACCAGGTATTTACGTATTCTTATGTTTCCTGACTGACTACCTAGTATATTAATTACACAAATCTTATTTTATAAAAGTTATTAAAATACCTACACTAATTAGTTTTTTTGAAACCCAAAAAATGATTAGGTATTTTGGGCTTTCGATTGTTTAATTAAGCACCAACATAAATTATTAATCAATGAACGACATTTGAAAAATACCAGCTCAAATTTAACCTCAGGTTTATCTAGCATTACTTAGCTATAAGGGTAAAATCCCTAATTCATTAAAGGTTTGCGCCTTTATCGGTATCCAGGTAACGGATATCAATTGTAGTTAGTAATTATTATTCAATCTTCTGGCTATATGTGATAAGTCCACTATTATCTTTAAGAATGAATAAAGGTAGCTACTGGTGGAAATTATCGGTGCACAAAATTGTAAGTATTTAAAAAAAATCCCACTAATTTAATTTAAACAAAACATACATTAAGTGAAGAAAATATTATTTATTGGATTGCATGGAAAATTTCTATATGATAGAAGGTGGGCTTATCGTCGGATGTCGACCTCCTTTGTTTATGTGAGCTGGCGTTCAAGAGACATTTTAAATTATTTTTATAGACAAACATTTCTCGAATTATTTATGTTACCCCATTCTTCAAAGTGTTTTGTTGTGCTATTTATTATTGTTGAGAATTGGTGATCTCTATTTTTTTTGCCATATAAAGCTTGTTATTGTTTGTTGTGAGATTAATGTTATGGAATCTATCGTAGCATTGTTTAAATCTAGATTAAAATAAATATTATTATCATAAAACTGTAAATTGGGCAATTTCGCTCTCAAATAAAATTAAATAAATAAATTTAAAAATTCATGTAAGAAATAGATATCAATAACTATGCGTGGAATTAATTTCTGCATAATTTTTAATGTTTTACTATATACTTTCCAACTTTGTCCGGTTTTTCCCCTATCTCACCTGGCAACCCTGGTCGTATGCCACGTACGATCGTTGCATGGGGAACGAGAGAATCCAACGAGTCAGTTCAGTTGGCTAATTACCGCTTCTTCGGCACTCAGCCATACACCGACGAGCTACACTTTCATCTTTCGAAATCGAATGTCAGGGCACTTTTACTAGGTATACTTACTAACAGCTCATCTTGTTGTTTTTTCCCCTTGCATTCACTTCCTGGAGAACTGACCTGCCTCGTCGCTGCTCCACGGTTGTTGAGCTAATGCACCTAAAGTCGCCCTACCGGTCAAAGCGCAACGGTTTGATGCATCTTAGAGCTCTGGTCTACAAGTGGTCTTTTACAACTTGGCAAGACGGGTACTTGACTTCTCTTTGATGCACAGAAGCGGTTTCCGTCCTTTTTATACTGACAATTGTAAAAGCGGCCGTGGCGTAGCTAAATCATTTCTTATGGAGCGGCAATAGCAACAGTAAATGATTGTATCTTATTGTTATAGTATCAATTTACAGCACTAGGAGTTGGATGGACAAATAGAAGTGTATTATAGGCGTACTAGAGGAACGCGCTGATTCTTCAGTCACGATACTGACTCTTTGTTTTTTATTATAATTTTCAACTTCTTCAATGATAATTTCAAGCACAATTTTTAAACTTTGTCTATGTACCTACAGTTTTGTGCACAAAACCTGTCAAATGTTCAAATAGGTATAGTTTTTTCGTCATGATTTTAAATGGCATACATTGTCATATACCTGTTTATTATATCCTAGTGTAGTACTTACTATTTAGAAAAATAATTTTAAAAACTACGGTAAATACAAAGCTACTGATGGGGGGGGGGGGGGATATGTTTTTATGTTTTACTAGACTTACTGCCTGATCGGTCTAACATGAATCGCTACGTCAGCGCGAAAAAAAACTTTTTCTTGTATACATGGATTTATTCATCTATCAAAGAAATAATAAACCATTGTTTAATAATTTGCAGCGTTTTTTTCTGTTATGCCAAATTTCTTAAGTATCATCAGTTGGTTTTATGATCAGAAAACTTAGAAGAAGATAAGTATGTGTGTGTTTGCGAGGCACACAAAAACGTGGTAGACATCCTGAACTTTTTCCCGATTTTCAAATTATGAAGCATAGTTACAAGTTTGACGCTTAACTTCAGCGGAATCAGTTGTTGCCTTTCAGAATTTCTCAACATGTCTTTTTATTGTAGAAATTAAGAGTAAGATTCGATTTTTACGGTGGTAGTATTGAAGTTTAGCACGCTTAACACGTTATGACATCATAAACACTTGAACGGGGTTTGTTATATGTGTCGTTATAGATATTGCCATACAAGATCATTGACATATTTGTGTCTCCGCTTTCCACACTCTGTTTGGTGGCATTAATTCCCATTATTTTTTTTACAAGGTTCATATAATTGTGGTATGAGGTTAGTGAAGAATTATAAAGTTGAGTTTCTCGTCTAAATAACATAAATAAAAATGTTATTTTAATGTGGTGGCCAGTCATGGAAAACCTGGAAAACTGTGAAAGTCAGTAAGTTTGTTGCATCGGGAAATGCCAGGCAATTTCTTATAAAATTAATGTAAGTCAGAGAATTTCAGAAGTACGGGGAGGTCATAGAGTATATAGATTAGGTTTGAAATGTGGAGTTGTAGTACATAGGTACCTATTTAGTTGAAGTTGATGTGATAACTTCGCTCCATTCCTTAACACAACTCTCTTGCTGAACCAACGCCAATGCGAATAGACTATGTAGGTACCACCTGGTTTTTGTTCACAATCAAATTCATCCTGAGTTAGGTCTGAGGTTTTAGATCAGAAAAATCCCGGTTTTGGCTGGTGGTTGGAAGCTTTTTGCCGCTACTCGTTGTCGATCCATGCAGTTCCTGATGCAAATTTTGTGCTACCACACTCTCCCACAGTAATCTTGGAGTTCGGTCCCACCACAGTCGTATAAATAGGAAGTCACGTCGCAAATTAATGAGTAACAATGAAGACTGGTTTAACGTTTTGAATTTTTTTCCAATTTCATTAATGATTTACTACTTTTAAATTTCCATCGATTTATTGATACCGAATTGTATATAATTTATTATTATTATAAATTTTATTATTTTATAATAAATATATTAGTAAGATTGAAGATTGGTTAGAATTACTATTTTGGGTTTTTCTTATTTCCAATAGTAATGGTTTTATCCAATTATCGAAATCGCTAGAACAGTCTGGGAAAAGTCATGGAAAAGGCAGCTAATTTTGAAATGTCTATTTAGCGACCGCGTTATTTATTCTGTTCCGATTTATGTGTCTGGAATGTGAAACATTCCAACAGTATCGTCAAGTTATTGTAAGCCATTACGATTCCTATCATGTGAGCCTTGCCCGCCGATTGTCCGGTGTCCTTCAGCCGGAGTGGAACCGGAAACTTGGCATCGGTTCTTGTTGGCTCCGTCTCGTGATTCATTCCCCATCCGCAGCCCTTGAAAGATTGAATGCTTTAGGAGCGGCTCAGTTATGAGCGTCGTATGTTTTATCAATTAGCTTCAAATAGCTTGCGCCTTTACGGTCTTCATGAATCATTTCTTATCCCATTCATCCATTATATTTTTCGTTTGTCGGTTATGGGCATCAAACATGATCAAACTGCTTTCTGCACTGCGAAAGATCTTGGAACGCTAGTAGTGCGCATGCGGGAAGAACGTCCTCGCTCTGCGAATGCCGAACTCAATTCCAGGGCTGAGGGTGTGGCTCTGCGAACGACAAAACTAAACTGTGATCGCGCAGAAGCCTTCGGAACGGACAGAACTATATCTACAAACGAAGGCATTATTGTACCTTACGCCCTGTCTGACAGAATAGCGGAATAGGTCAGGATGGGGTTCTTGAGCTACGAATGGTGATCGACACCTTATATAAGTGTTTGCAGTTACAGTGTTACAGCAATTACATTCAGATTAGGTATAGCTTTTACATGAACCAAGTTGGCGAAAGTCTTCTGGTCACTTCTGAAAACGAAACTTCGCCTATTATTAAACAAATGTTTGTTATTTGTCTGCCCAGATGAATTCTACCCGGAGTTTAATGTACTTAATTTCAATGAAATTTCCAGAAATGAACTGGTGAACCTAGATGGTCTCTAGTGATGGAAGGAAGGTAACCAAACTGCGCTTGCAACAAACACGAAATTCTTAAAAACAGGAACAAGTTCAAAATTAAGTATAGGTTCCCATGAAAATTTCCGGAAACATTCAGATTCGGCTAAGTTCAGATGGTACATTCCGTATGAATTCCATTTCTGTGATGAAGTAGACGCTGTGCATACGCAAATCGTACATACAAATAACTCCTCCATTTTCTGCGAGTTTTAATAACATTTTTAGGGTGCATGAGTGGGTGTAGCTTTTACTTAGTCTACGTATGAAGGTCTAAAATTCTCATCTAAGAATGCAACGACAGAATGCTATGTAGCAACGACATCAAGAAGGCTTGTGTTTCCGTTACCTTGTGATCTCCCATTCCTTTGCTATTGACCTATTAGCTAATTTGAGCTAATTTGTTTTTTATTAAACCTATGAAGCTAAAATTTGAAATGGGCAACCTTGGGACGTATAGAAAATCTGTTCTACAGAATTATAGTCTGAAACCCCCTAGATCAGCCGTGTCATCTCCGGGGCTAATTTCTAAACGCTAAAATATTGAAAGGAGTCCTCTTGGCACATCCGTAAACGAATCATAAGGTCTGCTGCCCCCTGTTGCAGCTGAGTGAGCTCCGGAGCTAATTTATTTGGTATTCAGTATAGCTTTGTTTACGTAGTTAGTTTGCAGCGTTTTACTTTTTGTGATTTCTCGAAAATCACTTGCGGGAGCGATTTCTCATTTAACCGGTCGTCCTTTGAATCCTAGCAACCATCAGAAAAACGGAATTTATATACGTCCATCGTGTCAAAATATAATCTATGATGGTACCTGACTCACCTCTAAAACAATTTTATATTGACGAAACGATCCTCCATCTCGTGCAATTCAGAATGATGAGATCGTGGATTGCGCTACGTTATTACGTAGGAAGACCAAGTTCCCCCACATGTTTCTATATTACTGCGGAAGGTGAGTTCAGCGATTTTCTATATTTTTTTCTAGCGTGGGCCCAAAGCACACAATTTATTATTATGCCAAGATTGATCGTTATTGCATACAGATTCTGAATAGCGTTTTCCAAGACCTTGTCAACGACCTTTAGCCAACAATGAAGAGCGTGGGAAGGCGGTTTCACTGCGACTCCCTCCTCTGGTGGTCCCGTTGATGGCTCCAAATTGGAGTCGCCTTTTTCACCGCCTGTCCACATCCAGGGATCGTGATTTTTGTGGAGCCCGTATAAATTTGTAATACCGAGGAACGACCAGCGGCGCAATTACTTTTACCCGTTGTTAAATGGTTAGATAAATGTCTATTCGTTTCTGTCAGAACCTTTCATTCTGTTGATCCTGTCTTCTGTTTTTATCACTCTGTGGAAAATAAGCGTTACCTTCCAGCTCATTTCATAGTTTTAAATGAAAGTAAGTTTCGACCTTGGAATTTGTGCAAAACGGTACTCATTGTCATATTCCTAAATTATTGTTCAAATTTAGTTTGGTTGAAGACGTCACTCTGGGCAAAGGTCTCCCTGCAGGAGGGTGGGTTGCAATAAAATCCTAATTGGTTGTAGCCGAAATTCTCAGCGTAAGCCTGATACTACTATGACTGCGTTCGGAATTAATCGTAATGAATTAATATGTGTTGTAATTAACTCCGAACGCAGTCACACTAGAATCAGGCTTACGCTGAAAATTTCGGAAGCGCAGTTTTCCTATTCATGAGCAATAAGCTTTGCAAATATTCTTTGTCGTTGTAATCATTAAATGCTATTTAAAGGAAAACCGTTGATCCACTTGTACTGTCATATTTTATTATTATTTGGCATTTTTTGGTAAATGAAAATTCTATGAGAACTTTGAAAGTGCACACGTTAGATAGACTATAATAATTAGCACTATAATAGTTAGATAGAATATTCTGCACACATTTATGTTTGTCTAATTCGTATAGTCAGATGTTAATGTCAGTTGGTAGTTCCAGAAAATAATTCCCTTGGCCTTTCAGATTTCTCGGTCATTGGAAAACAAATGAAGTTAAAATAAGGTGCCGATTTGGGTAGACGGTAGGTATAGTTTTCTCAATTAATGTAACATGGACGTAATTATTTAATGGCGGTTCAGTTTTACACATTATCTACTGTATCGCCTGTTCTTTAGTGCCAAGTAATAATGACTCGGCTGCGATTAACTTATACCCTTATTTTTAGGGATTAACCCAATCAATCCCTGGATGTGTGATCAAAAACCTTCCAGTCATGTAGCATGAACGTAGGATCGACGAAATTTTCGTATTATATAATTTTGAATTGTTTTGAAATATGTATTATTTTGTATTTATGTATTATTAGTTTATATATATTATTTTGAAAAAAGCTCATGCTTTCTGAGTGCAAAGAAATTGTCAACTATTAATTTTACGGCAAAAAATGTATTGTAAATGATAATCTGCTATTCAAAAATAGATTTTGGATTTTTAGCTTTCTTGCAGTTGTTATCGAATTTTAACAAATTTTAATCGCGAAATTGTAAAAATTTTGGATTTTCTACAAGAACTTGCTAATTAGTCGAATGGTCTGGGTTCAGCTACAACGGATGTTACGTTCGTGCGTCTGCATTGTTCATATGTACTGATCTAATTGCGATGAAATTCATAAGCAATCAACTCCAATTTCGGAGGAATTTGATTCGAGGAGGAGTCGGAATTTCATGAAAGTCACGTTTGTGCCTGCGCACACGTTCCTATTCGGTTCTTGGAGTATTAGGGAACTTAGTAATACAGCCTAACCTGCACAATACCTAAAAGTACCACATACAGAGACATGGAACCCTAATTCTTCAAAGGCTATAAAACGCAATAATGAATTGTGAATTTCGATTTTGGTGGACACAAATGTGGAAAAAATTATGAAGGAACGTAATATAGGGTTGTTCATATAAATGTGAAACAGTGCAACTCTATCTTCGTTTGGGTTGGTTAAAAAAGGTCCGCGTGAATGCTGAACTACTGTTAAGGAATTGGATTCAAGCTGTCAGCTTCAGTTAGCCTCCTTGGTAATGTGATAGGCGAAGAAGCCACGTGAGTTCGAACGTGTGCGTAGTGTTGTCCCATTATGCTGCCTCCGACCATAAAAGAGGATATCACGTGACCATCACGCCCCCCTGAGCCTTCTCACACCGTTCTACTTGGACGCTGCACAAATAGCTTATAATTCAAGATGAGAAAGTTGCTGGGAAGATGAAACTTACAGTCTACGCATATTCCAATTTTTAAAAAAGCATATCAGGTTAGATGTAAAGGTGAGGTGATCAATTTATCCTCCTTATGAAATAACCCACAGCTACTCATTGTGACTTCTATGCTACTCAACTTCTCAAGATCCAACGAATCAAATCATCCTCCGTTTCAGAGATTTTAAAACTTCTTACTATTATCCAGAAGAATAGGAAAATGCCTTGAAACTCCAAACATAATTACTGATAAATATATAACTATAAATTACCTTATAATTTATATTGAGGCTTATTCCTGAGCTACAGGCCCGTTGGTTCTTCAACCAACAAAGACGAAGCAATCTGGAGCATGGCTGAGAAGAGCAGGCATATCATTATCGCTTTTTAAAAATATAGTTTTTCGCACTTTTGATACGCTTTGACAACAATACCTGCAAAATTGTCTGATAGTTATTGCGTGTTTCTCAAAGTGTTAAAGTAACGTAAAAAAAATTAAAATGTGAGGTTTAACCATTACATTTGAAGTAGCTGCCTGCAAATGTTGCTGATTGTTAAAATCGTCTTATTTAATGGCAGCGGTGGTTCTTGTAGTTGTGTTACTCCAGCCTTTGTTCTTGCTGGTAGGTAATCACTGACAATTTTCGGTAGAAAAGTAATGGGTTAGTCTTCTTCAGCTTCAACTGAGATGAAGACCAGCAAATAATTTTCATGACATCATCGGTTTTTCTTCAATGGTTTTTCTTTCATAAATCAGTACGTGTTACTAAGGAATAAACCAATAAACAAAACCGAAGTACGAGTAAGACCTCATGAGCGAATTTTCATAATGTATAATGTGTAGGATCCGGATCTTAAGGACCTTATTTTCTCAAAATATACCCTTGAAATCGAGAAAAATATCGAAAAAAAAGTTCCAGTCACGCAGCATGAACATATGAGCAAATTTTCGTAAATTATTGTACTATATTATGTTACATCAGTTTTGAAAATTAAGGACTTGAAGGAAAAAAATTGTTAACTACCTATTTTATGGCAAGAACCTCGTTCTAAATAATATTCTCCGTTTCAAAAAGAGATTTTGGATTCTTAACTTTTTTTTTACAGTTTCTATAGATTTTAGCGAATGTTAGTGAAAAATGAAGCTATTGCAATGGCTTGAAAAATTTTTAAATCAAAATTTTTGAAAAACTTCTTCATTGAAATCCGTTTTGAGGCAATCTGAAACGAATTCTTGAGTTTTACGCCATTAGATTGCCATGATTCTTCGAAGGTTGGAACTTATGCAATCAGTCGTTGTAAGACCTGTTCATCTTTCCTTCGCTCTCTAATATTTTATACCTAGTTTTATTTTCTAGAAAGTTGTGTTATGTTTTTCTTAATAGAGGTCGTGGACGTGAAATTACTGTCATCCGTCGACATAAAGTTTCTAAGCCTCCTCGTATGACCATAAAGAAATCACCAGCTGTTTTGGGGGGAACAATTAAGTATTTTTATCTCCTCCGTCTACATTATTCGTTATGCTACATCGGTTTTTGCGTAGAAATTTCCTTACGTGATACCGGTCACGGTTCCTCTAATGAAACTCTTCACTCTTGTTAGGTAGTTCATCTTAGGGAGATTGGCCTCTTGATTGTTCGCTTCCTCCTTTCTAACGTGATTCCAGTGTTGACCTGTTGGCATGTTTGTTTGCCTTATGATAACTAGATAATAAGTATCATCATCTTCCTCACGATCAAAGACCTACAACGAATTGTTTTAACTACCTAATCCATTACATCTTCATATTTGTTTTGAGGTCTCTATCTTCTTTTGATACTTGTCAGTCTATCTCCATTTATTTCGCACCACTAAATACTTCTAATTTGATGTGAGATCCAAGTGTGATACTCTCTCGAATAGTTTTCTAATAATAGTTCACTAAGTTTCACCTATTGATTTTGTCATCACTCTGCCAAACAAGCTCGATATCGTTTTGTGATGATAGGTCTCATCAGGTTTCCCCTTGAATCAATGTCATTTTGATTTGGTCTTTAGAACACATTTCGCTCATCAACGGTGACATGTGTAAAACTGGTCTCATCATCAATTCGAAACCCCAATCGCCGACAGAATGTCTGCGGTCATCTTTGGGCGTTTCTCTTCAAACCAATGATTAATAACCTTCCGAGCTTTCCCTATCCGTAGGCCTCAGTGTCGCCCACTAGTTGATTGACACGTTTTTACTCGCCATTAAACGCGAAGGTGTAAGATAAGTCATGCAATCTTTCTGTGTTAGGTATTAGTTCTACTGCTTAATCCGTATAAATTTATATATCTGCCTGAAGGTTCGTATGTGTATTTCTATCTGTTACTTTGAAATGTAATTAACTGACGAACATCCTCTACGGTTGATTAATATTATCAACACTATCAACTCTTAAGATTCACAATTTTGAATGAGCATTAAACATTGAGCATTTACTGTGAGCATTAAACCTGTTGATTCAGTAGAGTGGAGTGCAGTGGGAAGAGTGATGGTGATACTCGTCGTCTTCTTTGCGACAGGCAAATGTATGTATAATAAATTCTTTTCGTTTAGGGTTATCTAATTTGTCTGGCCACCAAAATGGGTCGAATAACATTCCGCATAGATAATTCTCTTGAAACGATGATCTGTGGATTCTTTGCTCAATAATTTCTTCATCTACAGTGTGCGAGTCAGCAAACTATCTTCATTAGTAATCCAAAATCGTTTATACCTACTACTTGGAAACGCCTGGAAACGCCTACTACTTGGAAACGTCGGCCAAGTTTAGGTTGCTACATGAGTGTTTGGATCATTGAAATTTGTTGATAGAGAGGATTCAGAAATTATTAATAATAAATAAATTTTATAAGCTTGAAGAAACTATGAAAACACGATTGAATAATAATTTTCTTGTTCGTAGAAGCTTAAAAGCAAAGTATTTAGTTGTATGTGCATGCGCTGAGGTTAACTTCGATTTAGCGTCAGTGAAATTCATGAAGCACCATATTGATTGAAAAACGGTCAATCCCTGGAAATGCCATCAAAATTAGAAACTGTTGTGCTTATTACAAGAAATATGGCTTTGCGCATGTGCAGAGGCTGTCATTAGTCTGACACCACTGAAATTCATAAGAGACCATCTAAGTCCCAACCTGTACAGTCCTTGAGATTCTTGAGAATTTTCAGTGTAAATATTAAAGAAGTTGAACAGTTTTCGGTTATAATAATAGTGTACCTATTTGTGTTGATAATTGTGAATATTATAACAACCTTAATTATCACTTAGATGACAATAAACAATTCTTTCATTCATTCTTTGATTTCGATAGAAATGGTAGCAGTTGTTACGAGAATTTTATGATTGCGCATGCGTAGAGACTACAATTGATCCCCCAGCAACTAAGTTCTAGGGCCATCTAGAACTCACACAGACTGGTGAGAAACCAAAATGTTTCAGGAAGGTCTACATCATAGAATGTAAGTGGAAACTTTGATATCGGTGGATATTGATTTTGCACCGCTCGAAATTTATTGAGGTTTGATTTCGCTACCTTTATGGGAAAACATTTATTTTGGAAACTCGTCAACAGTATATTTTTTCAAGTTAATTAATGGTTTGAAATTGTTTTGTTAATTTTTGTAAACGTTGGGATTATCACTTACAATCCGTTTCAAGGCTGAAAATTTAGGGAGCAGAGCATTTCGAGTAGGTATGTGCAGCTACGATACACCAACCTGGAGGAGGTACTGGGATCAGCTATTATCTTATTTCTAGTATCTAATAAATTTACGCCTTTGTTCTATTTATTCCCCTGGTTTTACTACTCTGGATAAAATTAACTTTACGATGCTCTGGAGTATTGTTGTCCGGCCCCGTGTCTTGGTTTGTTGGCAAACAAGAGCGAAAAAAATCGATGAAACCTGCGGCGGGTTCGGGGCTGGAAACGTGTTTGCGTGTAACCTTATTTACATCGTTGAATCATCGATCGATTCTGGCCTTGACTTACCGAACGTAAAAGCACGGTTTTTATTACGTTAGAACGAGACGAGACCATCTTGAAAATACGAGTCTCTAAGCGAGTGTATGGGATTATTACTTCTCAAATGATTATTCATGCATACCTCCCATGTCACTATGTATGTATGTATCCTTATGTATATATGTATGTATCCTTCTACCCGTAAGTCACAACTATAACATAATTGCCTTCATGATTGCTCACGCCAATGATTCCGACAACGTGATCGTGCCACGTATTATTTATTAATTGTATGTTTTAGCGATTTTTATAGAAAAAGAAGCAATTGCAATGGCTCCAAAAATTTTTGAAATTTTTCTTCTCTAAAATGAGTTTTGAGGCATTCTGAGACGAATCCTAGAGTTTAAAGCTTTTTCTTATGTCTGTATATAAATATGGGTCGATTCCAATTGTTCGACTACAAAGGTTCATTATTGAAAATAATAAACTAAAATCAATTCATTGTAAAATTGTATCAATAAGTCTAAGCAGAAATAATTAAGATCAACTGTTCAAACATCTGGTCACCTTACCGACCCTTTTGAGAACTGTATTCATTCGAGATCTGCACGCACTTGGTTGGCACGCTCTATTTCGTTGAAAGTATGTACCTACTCTTTCATATCTTGTAATATCCTTTGCAATCTTGCGGCATTCACCGTGATGTTGTGAGAATTCTCTTCGCGGTCATTCCAAGCGGTCGAAAGCCGTTGCTGGAAAGGACTGTTAGTTGTTTAGGCTGTTGTCAAGTAGTGAACGAAAAATCAAAATGAAACGAAAGACTTACATATCGTCTTGAACCGACACGATTTCTGTAACTCTTGATACAGGATTCGATTGAGTCGAAAACAAATTTGTTAATACGTTAAAGTACACCCATTGTGGTTTTATTGCTAACATCCTTAGATTTTAGTTCAATCATACTTTTGTAAATTACAGACAAATATATGCAGGCATTGTATCCCTTCAAAACTTTGTTCTGTTAGTAATACTAAGTATGATATTTTCCCAACTCATGCTATGCTCAATGAAAATTATATTATTACTTCCAGGTATTTATTTATAAACTAACTAATAAATACATCAATATACTAAATAAAAAGCTGTAAAAGAAACTGTAGGTATGTGGACTGAGTCTAATATAAAAGACATCTGTTTCATCCAACTCAAAAATGTAATCAGGTAGTTATAAGTAAGTTATAGGTCCTCTGAGATCTTGGTTGTAGTCATGTATGCACATTATGGGATTTGTAGGTAATTAAATTGTTACACACCCGAGTCATATCTGAAGTTCATTCTGGGATCTGAAAGTAACTGTGCGTTCCTCAGTCGTGGTTTTTTTTTCTTTTTAAATAATGAAATAAAAAGTATATGAGAAGTTTTAAGGTTTTTTATTTTATTTTGATTCGTAACTCGTAAATTCCTTGACAGTAATATCCAGATTCAAGGCACATCCTCGGCCGATTCCGACGTAATTTTTTAGCACAATTTCGGTGGGCGGAGATATTTTTAATCCGACTTTTAGAGTATGTGTATAAATGTACACTCAATAAATTTTGAGGGAGGGAGGCTTATATTTTTGTTCTGTCTATTACGAAAATTTAGTAGATATAAAACCGAAACACCCTTTTAAAAGCTTTTTATATTGATATACTTCTTTTAGTTGTATTCGTTTCTTTTGTCATTCATAAACGCATTTCCTGGAAATATTTATAGTTAAAGTATTAAAGGACTTGATAAAGAGTTTTCTTTTTCCAGAAGACGTTGATGACCTTTTAAATTGATATCAAATCCAAAAGCGACCTCTATAAGGAAGACAACTTGAAAACTCGAAAAGTCTATTAATATCGCATATCAAGGATTTCGAATCTGTACCAGGAGAACCTCACAAATTATTCATTGCTTCGCTGCCAACTCTCTGATTGTACATTCAATCGTAGCTTGAGGTCGACGGGAAAATAGACCAGAATTTTAGTGAAATGTAATTTTGAAATATGTTTTATGCAAATGAGATTATGTTCGATTTCATCAAAATGCACATTTTTCATTAGTTTAGGAAGGAGCAACTATTTTGAATCACAGTATTGTTAGTGGAGGTATCCAACGCTCTTCAAGACTTGAGTCGCCATTAGAAAAGTGAGGCGCGACATGCTATGTAACTTTCCAAACCCAGCTTCAATCCCATTGGTCCGACGAAGGAGCGAGGTTAATTAAAATAACAATGCTGATCCTGAATTATAATGAAGGCATTACATAAATAATTACCGTCTCCTTGAACACACGTTCGTAGGTAGGTACCACGCTTGGGTTGAACCTCTCTTCACACTGCCAAGTCTGAACATTTGCATCATCCAAACGGCCAATAAAATTAATGCATCCGATCGTGAAAAAACGCTGCAAATTATTACACAACAGTAATGAAGGTAATTTTGGTTAAGGTATGGTAGGGTATCATGGTATGTTGTCTAATTATCGGGATAAGGGTCAAAAACGAATAAAAGTCCTTATTGCCGAGCTTTCGGTTTATATGAAACCATCTTCAGGACCTATAACAATCAAAATAAAAACTTTCAGTCTCAGCACAGGAACAGTAATAAAACAATAACAATAGCACAGAATGAACACAAAGAAAAAAATGTATATATATTTATACATAAAATAAAATAATAACAACAACGACTACTACTTAATTGAGTCCATAGATAGGCAACTTACTCATGAACCTTTTTACGGTGTCAAAATATAGGACACGATATGTATTTAGAGTAAAATCATGGTATCATGGTATGGTATGGTAGGGTACCATGGTATGGTGTGGTAGGTGGTTCTGGTTTTTCGGTAAAGGTATTTCTGTGTCAAGAAAACAGAAAAGTCAAGATTATAATAATTATTATAATTATAAAAAAATTATTTATAATAAAGTAATTTCTCCACTACGTAGAAGGGTTGCATACACTGTACTGTCGATTTGAATCTATGTTTGTTTTTTTACATACAATTTTTAATTACAACATTAACGTATTTCACTGGATTGAATTAATAGAAAATAAATCAGTCTCGAAGGGCCCTCAGCTGATAAGTTGCCTTCCATATCTAGTAGTATAGTTTTCATGGCGTTCCAAAGATGCTCTATTCCGAATTTTAGCACCGTAGGTCTACCAGGACAGCAATTAGCCTTCGAGGCTCTCAGGCCCCTCAGCTGATCAGTGCGCCTCCGTGCCTCGTAATTGTTTTCGAGCTCCATCTTGAATTTCAGCATCGTCAGTGGGTTAGAGAGAGGGAAAAAAAATGCCTCAGAGGTCCCACAGCTGATCAAAGCCCCTCCATAAAATTGCATTAAGTTTGATCCAATAGTTTTGGAGAAAAGGTTCTGACAGCGTCCAGCGGACGATCAGATTTTAACACAGAATGTGTTTTAGCCATGGACTAACTAGCCGAAAATGGAACGCGGGATGGTAACGAAATGTGTGACGGATGATTTTCACGTACAACCGAGTCGTTGCTAGGGAAATGGTACTTCGTCGTTTTTCATCCCACAAAATTCGTTGACCATTCGTTCGAAAGCTCTCGATTTATCCAACAATATTATGTTAACTACTGCGAAGTGCGTGTCCAACAAACTGAGTTATGAGCATGGTTATATAAATAATTGTTTACACACAGGTGATCATTCTCAATAATTGATATTGTGAACATGATTGCAACCGCTTGTTAATTTCTGATGATTTCATTGAGCTTGTGTTTCGATGATTTGATTCATAGCAGGTGATCTGAGTATTACGAAAACGGTTTGATTTGTGAAGCGGAGGTTAAATAATTTGAATAGGTAATTTCTATACTTTACACTCTAGGAAGCTGTAATTTCGTTTGTAGCCTCTTTAGGACATTTACTTGACGATGCTCAGGGTCCGGATCAGATGTGTGGCTCTTAAAGCTAATTTCTATGCTTTACACTCTAGGAAGCTGTAATTTCGTATGTAGCCTCTTTAGGACATTTACTTGACGATGCTCAGGGTCCGGATCAGATGTGTGTTTACACTCTAGGAAGCGGTAATTTCGTGTGTAGCCTCTTTAGGACATTTACTTGACGATGTCCAGGGTCCGGGTCAGATGAGTGGCTTTTAAAGCTAATTTCTATACTTTACACTCTAGGAAGCTGTAATTTCGTATGTAGCCTCTTTAGGACATTTACTTGATAAATCGCTCTTGATTTATCACGAATTTATTTCGTATTTTTTTTCGTAGTTTCATACTATAACTATATAATTTGATGTTATAAATGAATAGTAAACAATGACGCTTGTTTGGTTGTCACTTGGTTGCGCGACAACGCAAACACATTCTGTGTTTCAATAATTTCGTCCGAAGTATGTAAATAGAGGTAACCGGGGGTCCAGGGGGCTTGCCCCCTGGCGAGGCGCGGAGCGCCGAGTTTTATTTTTATTTTTTTTATTCGAATTTTTGGATTCTAAGCATCTTGGAAACTTAAACCAACCAATTTTGATGGGGGGGGGGGTTTAAAATTCATTTCTGTCGTTTACAAAAGTTTGTTTTGAAAATAACAAACCAAAATGGCACACTTGGTAGAGAAAGGCAGATTTTTATTGAGTTCTTAACGAATAAAGTTAGAGAGATGAAAATGTGCGAACAAAGAAAAAGGCGATTCGACTACGATAAAACCGTCGTTCTGGCAGGTGGGTTCCTAACGGTAGCATTTCCGTCTCAAGTGTCGTAGGCCTCTGTAATATTATGTGTTGACTTCTTCCAACTATCTGGGTTTGAGTACATATTTACTTTTTACATAGAACTACGGAGCTATCTAAATGAATGGTTAATTGCCAACTAATTGCTAGATGTCGTAAGCATTTGGATCTACGTAATTAATTATTTTTACGGGGATTCAAAATAGTATCTTCTGAAAAAACTATCTTAAACTGGACATTTGTGCACCCTTTCTTTCGTTATGCCCCCCAAAGGTATAAGAGGGTCTATATTTTCCAGCTTTTGGACGTGGACGAATCACCTAAAACCAATATGTCCACTGCAGGTGCGAAGTGTTCGCTAGTTGCTTGATATAAGATTAAAGTGCACATAATATGCAACAGGTTGACATGCATGTTACAAAACTATACTGGTTGTGCATAATTGTGATGTAAATCACGTTGACATGTTGATTTCAATAACTGTAATAATTTGATCAAGAAAAGTATATTAGCTACAATTTGTTCATTGCTGAAAGGTGCATGTAAGATTGCTGAATACGAAGGCCTACTTTAATAATATCGCTGGAATATTCAACATGATCATAACCATATTGTCTTGTCTGGTTTTTAGGACCCCCAAAAGCCACGATAGTCGATTTCTTATCGTATTTATGCCATCATTTTCTATTTATTTAGTTCACTTATCTATCAATATTCACGTTGCTTTATACTTTGTTCTGCTCCCACTTGGTATTGCATGCCTCTTAGTTATCAGTTTATCAGTGACTAATAACACTAAGCATAGTTCATCAGCAAAGCTTTGAAACATAGAAAACGTCTGCCAAGTTTGGTGTGGCATATAACTTCCTTGTTTACCTATCATGAATGTATAGATTATTAAAAAGTTTTAAATGATCTTGAAAAATTCCTCAGCTGAAAACATTAAATCAAGAAGTAGCGTGAAATGTCATAATTGGTCAATTACGAAACGAAAGAAATGATACTCAATGTAATTAACGTTTGTGCAAGCGCAGAATGAACAGATGAGTTGAAAACAATGAAATAGGCATGGGACCATCTACAACCTAAACCGCACATTCGCTGACAATTTCATCAAAATCGGATGAAAACTGTGGAAATTAAGGTCATTACAAGTATTTCACATTGGCGCGTGCGCAGTACTATTAATGATGAAATCGTGTTGAAATTGATATCAGGTAGTCAAGATATCTTGTTCCAACTATCATCCAAATTTGAACGAGATCGGGCCACTAGGGCGTGAAAAAATGGAGCATAATGGAATTTACGTTTGCGCATGCGCAGAGTGAAGTATTGATTTGGCAACAATGAAACTGACAGGGGACCGTCTAGCCCCTAGCCCGCACATTCCCTGAAAAATTCATCCATATTTCGGAGGTAACATGATTTGAACCCTACGCCATGTTTTCTTCCTTCGTCTTAATTTAAGTTTTCACGCATTGCACCCGGTTGGACTGGGTAAATCATTACAGTTACCTAAGTATTAAATTTGATCAACCTGAAATTGAGAAGCGTGTCAGCAGTTGCTATTGTGAACCCTCCAAGTACTGCGTCTTAAGTTACAGACAACTTTTTAGTGTGGATGGCAAAACCTGTTATTCATAGGATCCGGGTTTAGAGGGTGCTCTAAACACAGAACTCGTGGGGGGAAAAACTAAAACTGTTCCGGTAAAAGCTGGACATGTGGCCGGTCACTTCATCATGTTCGGCAACAAATCTGAATAAAATCCTCCAGGGCAGAGTTCTTATATCATAAACCTCTTGGCTCTTGCCCTGCCTTCTATTTCAAAACCACGAAACCGATCCATACAGTCTCCAAATGAAAGGGAGAAGCAGAAGAAAGGAGAGAAATGAAAATAACAACGGCCATAATTCCTCTCAACCCCGCAACCTTTTAAGCACCGCAGGTAATTTAGATCTACGAGCCGCTTGGCCGCAAT
This sequence comes from Adelphocoris suturalis, assembly GCA_030762985.1. Lineage (NCBI taxonomy): Eukaryota > Metazoa > Arthropoda > Insecta > Hemiptera > Miridae > Adelphocoris > Adelphocoris suturalis. The sequence continues at coordinate 135,138,878 of CM061041.1, read as the reverse complement.
CCTTCAAGATTCATTGAAGTCACTTTCACGCCTCGCTTCCATTCACGCATATGGATATCTGTGCGTGCCAGAGTGACCTTATGAACTTCCGGCACATGACCATAAGGGAGTAATGAATAATTCGACGATTTTTGAGTTAGGGATTCAAAGTATTCATGCTAAATACATGTGAAATTAAGAGTTTCAACTAATTTTTGTGTTAATTAGTGCGTCCATTTATTCCAAAACTGTGAAGGTGGCTATAATTTTCATCTATTCACTACTTTGGTGTAAGCCTGTGTGGTTTGTCTCATCCGAAAGCCCAAGTATGGTTATTATTATCAGCACAGTTTTTTGGGGTTCTTGAGACTCGGTCAGAAATCCATAATTTCAGAACAATCCATAATTCAGAACATTTGGGGTGTCCTTTCTAGTCACACAAAAAATGACTAAGAATAATTTCTTACAGCTGCTTGAACTTTGTGTAAACCAGGGATACTTGCAATACCAAGATAGAATTTATGAAATTATAGATGGAGTTGCTATGGGTAGTCCGATAGCCCCAATACTAGCTTAAAAAAAAAATAAATAAATAAATAAAATAAACTGACCGACTCTCAAGAACCCCAAAAAACTGTGCTAATTATCACCTAGCGGTCAACAAACTAAACCATATTGTTATTATTATCATAATAATGGCAGTAGTTGGTTACGTTGGGAAGAAAACAATTATTAGTGAAAACTTGGAGGAACTTTGAGAAAAACGTCGAAAAAAAATCGTCGATTCTATCGCGAACTTTCATGTGTTGGAATTGCATACTTTTGACCTCAAACGCTCTAGTTTGATTTTCAGCTCAAATTACCGTTTAGTTTGGCCAATAAACGGTAATTATATAGCACCTTTTTGGAAAGCACTCATTAAGATTTTTTTATTGGGCAAATAAAAAATAACCATGAAAATTCCCCATTGGTTGTTACGTACGAAACTCCCATTCGTCCATTACTGGCCAAAAATTCTTTACCCCATGTTACAATAATGTTGATTGTTTTGTCGGCTGTAAGCACCACGTTATCAATATTTGTCGGGATGCTGCCCAGGGTAAATGAAATGAGATTATTTCAATTGTTTAACGTTTTACGTTTCATCCACTTGCTGTGACATCTTCAAAAGTTCCAGGAACAAAACAAAATCCGAGTGAAGCAGATAAGTCAGAATAGTAATGGTAGGTAACAACAACAGTAGTTTACCAAGTTAACTTATAGGTTTAGTATAAAACTACGTATCGAAAAGACCGTATATATATTGGATGGTTATTAAAAATGTCACAATTTCAAAAAAAAAGAAACTAAAAAATGAATTATTAAAAAAATGAAAATATCAAATACATTCATTTGTCAACAAACTTTGAGGATGAAACGTATAGCATTAAATAAATGAAATAATTTCTTTAGTTTTACCTGGGCCGCATCCAGACAAATGCTGTTGGAATGAGTGACGTTTTTGATGAAACTTCATGAAAACGTGACTACAATCTTCCAGTAAGCTCTGGGTTCCCTAAACGTTCGACTGGATCTCGTTTTTTATATATCAAGTTTTAGTTTTCATTTTTTCTAGTTAACAGAGTTTCTATGAATTTTTTTGTAATGCATACTTTTTGATTTTCATGAGAAAAATTCTTGCAGTGCGAAGAATGCTTCCATTGTGCAGAGAGAATGTTTTTTCCTTATTAAATGGTTTTTAGAAACAAGACATCTCTTGATTTGAATTTCTTTCATGTTGAGAAAAATTGTGGAATCCTGCTTCATATGGAAGTATTTTAATTGGGATTCATTATGATTACTGTTATTTTATCAACTCCATGCCGGTAGATTAGGTATTTCAGATTTCGAATAACTGTGTTCTTAATCTCTTTCGTTAAAAAAAGAAATGCCGCACCGAGAATGAAAGCAGTTTCAACATAGCGTGTTCTCAGGTTGCGTGTTTTTATACTGCACTGGTTCGTCCTTAAGGCCACTTTTAGTGCAACCCTTCCACGTCCATTCATAATTGGGGATCTTTCAGGGGTTTTCTCATTTGTTTCAATGTTAACGTGCAAAATGCTGCAATGCATCGTTCGGAACATAACATCCCCTTAAATTATTGGGCATTGATTCGATTTTTCATGGCAATTTAAAATAATTTTCGTTGAGTGATTTTCTGCGTCAATAACAGCTACCGAATAATAGTGAGTTCCAAAAGAATAGGTAAGTCAATTGGGGTGAGGTGCTTGTGGATTTTATCATCTGGGGCGATGCTAACCTGATAAAGTCAAGAGGGTCGAATTAGTGTCTTATCTTGAAGTGACGCTACCTATCCTACGGTAACGCTAAACCACTAAGGCTTCCTGCCTAGTCCTTGTGTCCAGTTTCCAGCATTTATTACTTTCTAGTTCTTATTCACAAAAAGGTTTTTCAATTGCAGATTTTGAAAATTTATGAACAAACAAATAATGAATATAATTTTCATGAATCATGAATACCAACAAGAATGAAATATCACTGTTATCGATTTGTAAGGTTACTTTGTGATCAGGGCGAAGAGATGAGGGAGGTAGGTTCGGGATGAGGCGTCATATGTATAGGGTGGGATAAATCTGTCTTATTGGAGATAAGAGATCTGTCTTATGGAGATCTCTATCTCCCTATCGCTTTAGTAATTCATTATTGGTGGCGTCAGTTACAGCCACCATTATTCGAACCACTACGAGTTCGGCTGAGATCATTCAGAATCCAAATCCGTGAACAGTTCATGGGTGCATGATTTTGTGTAACAAATTTCATGTTATAAGTAACAATATAATTGAGCTCAACATTGTGGGCTCGTATATGACAGTCCTAAAAACCCGAAGGTTCAACGGGAAGTAATGCCAATCTTCACATAACATTCTTACTTTTTTCTGTGGTGGTTTGCCATGTTCCTTATATAGGCTGTTGGGTTGTGAGGGGGAGAATTTGATAGGCTTCTCTTAGATGAATTGTTTATTAGCTAAATAGGTACTTTCGCCGTGTAGGCCTCACCAGAGCTTTTGGTTTGTATATGTTAGGGTAGTATAATCGAGTTTCAAATAAAGGGGTACTGGGCAACCAGTTGTATTTGGTTGCCTTGCAAGGATCAATTTTAGTGTTAAATTAAGGAATGCGCAAATTATGGGTGGAGCATATATTCTTCCAGGGGGAATTACTTTTATAAAAGTACTTTAAAAATTAAAAGTAGTTTTCCCGGCAAGAATATGTGCTCCTCCCATAATTTGCGTATTTCTCAATTTAACTCAAAAATTGATCCTAGCAAGGCAACCAAATACAGCGGTTGCCCAGTACCTACATAATGATGTTGGAAGACCACCTTAAGTTAAAACTAAATTATACTACCCTAACATTTACAAACCAAAAGCTCTGAGGCCTACACAGCGAAAGTAAGCTAATAAACAATTCATCAAAGAGAAGCCTACCGAATTCTCTCCCTCACAACCCAACTACCTATACCTACCTATAACATTCTTCTGGAGTCGAATGCTAACACTTGCAGATCTCCCCAACTCCATTATAACCAAGTTGTACACTGTTATTCACAAATGTTCAGTTTATATATTATGCTTAATTTATCAGTTTTCAGGAGTAAAATTCGTACGTCGTTACTCCTTAATAAATGATTGATTTTGCATTCAAAGTATTTTAAAAATTTGTTAAAAATCAATATATTTCTTATAAACATGTTTAACAAGATATTCTGCAGAATCCTCGTACGCTTTGTTTCCATTGAGAAGGGGAACCACCATTGTGTAGGCGGAAAGAAAGAAGATCCGAGAAAGGGCCGTTAAAAAAATGGTTGCATAATGCCATTATTCCATCAAGATCGCTATCGAAATTCAGGGGAATAGGTGATTGAAAGTGAGGGTCGATTGTTTAAGTATTCCAGGTAGGCCTGAACCGTCTCAACCTTTCACTTATCCATGAATATTGGGCTCAACTTTTGAACTTGTCGATCGTGTCGATAAAATGAAGATATGTAAGTAGTGAATGCCCGCTCACACGCCGGTCACCTGTTACATTCGATTGAAAAGGTATTGTGTAATAGTAGGTAACATTCTCAGAGTTCGAAAGGCACTTTAACCTGGGTGCATTAACTGAGTATTGTTCCGAATGCCGTTAAACACCAATGTAGCTTTCTCTTTTGGACGTCTTGTGAAAAACTATAGCATAATGTGTATCGTGTGTGTCTACTTAACTGTGTTGTAACAATATTATTGTAATGGCTGTGATGCGCGTGCTTCGGGAGAAGTTAATGACAGGGACTGATAATGTTTGAGTGGTTGGTGGTTTCCCCGTAACTAATATCAAGTTCTCGAAGAAATCGACTCCTTGTTCAAACATTCTTTCGATTCTGACGATCGATCACGGTCAGAGTCGGGAATTGGATAAAGCATTCCATAAAAACTGTTTCTTTGTAACTTTTCGGTGAGGAAGTTATGAGAGATCTTGGGATACTTTTTACTCACCGCATAACTATCGTTCAACATTGAATCTGAGTGGCCCCAAGTGTGCCAATAAACGGATTTATGCACTCAGCGGAATTCATAGTTGTAATTTTGAGGGTACCCTGAGTCCTTCAACAGGAGTCATAAACAAAAATGGCGTTTAGGCTCACCCTCAGCACACCGGTGGGATAACTGAGTGATGGCAGGACGACACTTGAGTGCGCCAGTTGATAAAGTTTATTATTATTGACGTACGTACTGGCACTATAGTAGTGCATATTTTGTTAATTATTAGCTAATTGTCGTATAAAATGAACTATTGCATTGGCTCGGAAAATTTTACAATCAAAATTTTTAAAAAATCTCTTCTTGGAAAAAAAGGTGTAATTCACGTTTTGCATGCGCAGAGTGAAATATTGATTCGAGAATGAAACTTAGAGAAGAGCATCTAAAGCCTAACCCGCGCATTCCCCTAAAATTTCATCAAAATCGGATGATAACTATGGAAATTATGCTTGTTACAATAATTTCCCATTCGCACATGCGTAGCTGCTATTAATTTTACAATCATCAATCATTTTGTTAATTTTAGCGAATTTTCGTAGGAAAAAGGAACTATTGCAATGGCTAGGAAAATTTTACAATAAAAATTTTTGAAAAATCTCTTCTTGGGGAAAAAAAAGTGTAATTTAGGTTTTTGCATGCGCAGAGTGAAATATTGATTCGAGAATGAAACAGAGAATCTACAGCCTAACCCGCACATTCCCTTAAAATTTCATCAAAATCGGATAATAACTGTGGAAATTATGCGTGTTACAATAATTTCCCATTCGCACATGCGCAGCTGCTATTAATGATACATACAATCACGTTGAAATTGATGTGGAATGATCAACTCGTTTTTTCTCAACTACCCTCCGTATTCGATCGGGCGATTAAGATTAAGACGTGAGAAAATAATGGCGGATGGAATTTACATGTGCGCATGCGCAGAGGGAAGTATTGATTTGGTAACAATGAAACTAATAGGGAATAAACTGCAGCCTCACCCGCACGTTCTCCCTGAAAATTGCATCAACTCCGGATGAAAACTTTTTATAATGATTTGTGGACGCGTAGACCGACAGAAACGGAACAAAAGTATCTCAAAACGATCTAAAACGTAAAACGCGAGTGAAAAATTTCATATTTAAAACAAAAGGTGTTTCATATTCCGATACCTACCAAAAACAATGCTTTCGCTAAATATAGGTAGACTCGGAAGCAAAATAAATGAATACAATAAAATCATAACAAGTGTTTCTTGAATTTGTATCGCCAACGATTTCGATTTGGGATACAAATTTTTGATGATTTTTCAATCGATGAGATTTCGATGGAATTAGATCAAATAGTATTTCAGTGGATCCAAATGCTATCCTATACCACCCTTCGTATTCATCACACTCTGAGGGGTCTCGGGGGAGGGGGAGGGGGCTATTGAACCGGTACATACTTATACTTCTTCTAGCTTTGTGATTAGGGCATTAGGGCATTATGATGGAGTGTTAAATGAAAAAATCTGCTCTAAGTCGGGTATTGATATTTGCTGCCCAACTGGAAGTGGTCAGCTTCTCATTGACATGCGATTCGCTCTCTTCACACTTGCGCAACTGCATTCATATCAGATACGGCAGTTCGGTATACTTATTAGTTTTTTTCTGATACAATCATAATACGACGCCGAAATAGATCGCACGACAACTGAAACCGGTTCCTGAACCATCTCAGCTGACTGCAAACCACGTTTTCAAGTTCATTTCGTGTTGAGCAATATTGGGAGCGTTCGAATGAGCCGATCGAAACTTATTAACTAAACTGATGAAAAAGTTGAAACGTTCAGCTCATTTTGGGCAAGGTTCTAGTCGCATTCATTTCCTAAAGATCTTGATAGCATCTGTATCTGCAGTTTATAGCTACACTTTCAATCTACGATTTCTTCGCGTGATTTATAGTTTGAACGTGTTTCTAGGATTTCTTTAATCTAAATTACTCTATTTTCAGCTTTTTATTTAATTGCTTCTAATTCAGTAGGTAACAGGAATATACTTTATGGCAATCCATTTCTGACCACGGCTGAATGATGAGACCCATTATGGACGTTCATAAATCAATTTACGAGCTTTCTCCTGGCAAGACAACTTTCATTCCCTATATCTAAATTATCCATTGTATGAGCGGCGAACCTTTCATATTGTTCACATACTTCACCTCGAGGCCCGAGACCTTACTCCTAACTGCGAGAAATTCTAGAACACAATAGAATCGTAGAACGCCCGAAAGTTTAAGCGAATGTGCATGTCAAATGAAATCGGCAAAACTGAACTGAGTTCATTGAGCAATCTTGGTCGAGTTTTGACACAAACTTGTCTTCACACATATTTCCTCAGCAAAGCTTTTATGGTGGTGTTCACAATTTATCTAGGCTTACAATTATCTATGTTAGTTTTATCTCACGAAAATAGTTACCTACTCGTTAGAATGCTTGTAATCTTTTTGTGCCTTTATCTAAAAATGTGTCCTTGACAACACCCTGACACAAAATGTTGGAAAATGAGTCAAGTAGGTGTTCAGCTATACAGTAACTATTATTATTATTATTCTGGTTGTCGTTATTGATGGACATATTCATGATCCGATGTAATTTGATTTATGAGAAATAACGATGTTTGTAAATTTCAAGCTGAAGCTTCATCAAGAATCAAATGGTAGGTAATTTTGGGCCTCTGAACCTGAATCCGGGTGGTCTCGAAAACCCTGTGTCGTCAGTTTTCTGTACATACTTATAATTAGGTGTGACAGCGTGTTCCCTACTGCTCAATACAAATTTCGAAAATTCGCAGAGTCGCTCACAAAAATGATGAATTGGTACGTTCATGTGCGAAAAATCCTTGTTATTCTTCTACTCTCCTAGGGAAATCCAAATAAAATTTTCAAAAAGCCGAATCCAGAGAATAAATGGTCAGTTTCGTTCTCAGTTGGTGTGAAACAGAGCGCACCGAAATACTATCAATAGTTTTGTTATTTCAAATTTTAGCTTGACCATTTCGCTATGAATTTAAGTGATTAGAGCAAATTATAAATAATGGATCGAAGAGTGTATATATTTGGTCAAAATATTCATATATTGAACGATATCGACACATGGATCCAAAATGTACTGAGCATTGATTGTTTCAAATAATCGGTTGTCTAACTTATTTTTCTTGTAGTTATGGGACGTTGTGAATGCGATTGTGGTACTGAACATATCTGTTAAGAAAAGACGTCGGGGAATGAAAAAAATCAATTGAGTGAAAAAAGATCAAAAAATGTTATTTGCTGATAATGCCAAAGTTCCCAACCGTTTCAGTATCAAGTACCCCAAATAATAGTAAAAAAACTATCCAAATATAAGTAACAAACCATTTTAAGTTGAATTTTCATTTGACTTCTGCGCCACGGACAGTATTCCAAACGGACTTGTATACAAGTATGTCTTGCCTATCATATCCAATATATTCATCATACTCATCTTTGTTAAAAGCATGTTCTTAAGGCTGGAAAGATACCACGATTTTCCTACTTCATCCCCGAATCGCATCCTTTGGGATCTGGTTGATTTGAAAATTTTTGAAAAGATCATTGGCTATTTGAGTTGAATTAATCCAAATGTGTCAAGCCTATCCGTAATGTATTTATCATGTTCGTATTTGAGGTCATAGTCTTAGAGAGAACCATCTTGTTGAGGAAGAAGGATCACTTATAGTTTAGACGGGTAGGCATAATCTGTTTAGTTACAAAATTTTCCTACGGGGAAATGGGAAAAGTTCTGAACCCAACCGCTAAGTATGAGGAAAGCATTTATCAACCATTGCAGATTAACCAGAAGAAGCGGAGGATGGAAATTTACAATCCTAAAATTCACTCATAATGATCTGAAAATCCCCTGGGTAGAAGAAGTTATCAAGACACGTTACAACATACTACGCACATCAATGACAACTCACATAAATCCCCATCTGTACAAGCTACAGCAACACACATTCCTGCGCCACGAGTGAAACGACGACTGAAGAGAAAACGACACACGGACCTGTTGGACACACAAGAAGACATCTAATCACAAGAGAAAATGACTCTTCTATTTTTAATGGGACGGCAGCCATTGGGCCTGTTGCTCCTTCAAGCTTCATGTTAATTAGGTAGTTCCAACTCCATTCAAAGCATTTACACCAACTGAGACGTACAACATTGATTTACAAATAAAGTTGTCTTTTCTACGAGTATTAAAAAAAAAGTCACTACAATTTGACTGATTGTCCCAGAATTTCCCAATACCAGACTTGACCAACCAGATATCTCAATACATGTACACTCTTCTGTGTAAATTGGAACCACTGATAGGAGCTCTTACCTATTAACAAATCATGCAGCCCTCACCTTGCTGACATCTCTTGATGAGCTGGACTATTATATCACGTAACCTTCTTGGAAAAATTTCGAGCTCTATAGCTGGTTGAAACCTCACTGCGGAGATCAACTACTATTTAGTGGAGTGGATCATTGTGGAGCGTTGTAAATAAAAACCAAATCTGAACTCGTACCTCCATTTGCACCAAATATCATATGATCAATTTCGCCTCGAGCGGATTGGCATACTGACAGGCATACAGGTTGAACTGAGTTTGACGTCAGGGTGCATTGAATCAACCTACTTAACCCAATTACAGGCGTCGTTCTGAAATAGTCTGCTTCCTACAGACGATCCGAATTACATCCAACGATCCAACCCACCACATCGTTTAGCTCTGCTGCATCTGACTGCCAGGTTGGTAAATGAAACCAGTCATTACGAGTTAAGTAACATTTTTCGAGTAACTAAAGTATGATGTGTCAATCTCAAATTTTTTGAGACATATCATTAGGAAACATCCCCATTTTTCATGTTGGAAGACGTGCATAAGGTCATCGTGGTTCGATTAAAAAAATATATGCGTAATGCATCGTTGCTGTAGAGTTAGTTGTCTTTATTAAATACATTTTTTAATAGTTTTACGGCGAAAAGTTTTAAAAGTTAACAACAATATTATGAAAGAAAACTTGAAATGATCCTCATTAGTACGTTCTTATATATTCAATATGTGTTCCCACCTACTTATTGAATATTTATTAACATTCAAGTAATATTCGTATTTTTCTCGTGGTTGCCTGTACTGCCGAATTCTCCCTGCCTTCCAGATCATCTCATCGTCTTATCGATCTGAAAATTGGCTGTTGTATAAGACCATTTTCGTTATACATTTCAAAGCTCCTTGAATTGATTTGTTTCCTTATTTATTTGGTTGTATTCCTCCGTCGGAGTTAAAATACGTGATTCCTCGATCGTCTTGATATTTGTTCCAAAAAAATAAAAAGTTATTTTCTGTAGATCTGATGCCCATTCGCCACTTCCTGGAGGCCTGCCCAGACCTCCTGGAACTCCGAGTCCCCTTCAGTGGGTTGCCTGGACCGATCAGATCCAGTCTGTTCTTGTATCTGAGAGCCGCTGAGCCTGCGAACTGTGATATTTGATCAGTGATTTATTCATTTTCCATCTTGTCATAGTTTTGGTTCACTTTACTGATTATCAAATCGAATCAGCTTTATTTGCCAGAGCACAATGTGCAGGACAGTTATAAGCAAAACTAGACAAAAACATGAAATCATACATCATAAATCATATTATATCAAGTACCCAACTCAGAGGGAAAAATATGAAACTTAAAAGAAACATCAGAAAAAAGGAGTAAATACCTATAATTCTCTTACGAGTAGGGTACCTACCTCCTCTACCGGGGTTATTAAAGTATCATGCATTTAGTTAGAAGCCTATTCATCATCTACTCTTCGTTGTATCACTTCCAGGTTTTTTCCCGCTTCAGGGACTAAACAGTCATGATCACCGCTGTACCCCTCGTATTTCCTCACTCTGATTGGTCAGTGGAGTCCGTGATGGCACTTTTTTTGGTGACGGAGAACAAAATGGCTCCCCTTAGAATCGTGCCACTTTCATTGTTCCTTTATTAACCTTGTTCAATGCCGCTAATGATCCTTCTGGTCAAGGCACAGCTTAAATAATAAAAATTAAAATTTTGAAATGGGCGAGAAAGGGTGACAAATTCATTGGTAAAGCCTAAAGCACAGTATCGCTTAGAATATGGGTAGATACCATTATCTAAGCGTTAAGTTATGGATTTATTTAAATTCGAGTAAAAATTACAAAAATTGCACAAAATGGCAGTCATTATTTCTGTTATTCTAGGCTCTTATTACAGTCATTAACCCTTTATTGTCCGACCCCAAAAGGATTTTTTAAGGTTCAATAATAACTATTATTATACAACAGTTTCGAATAACTTATTGTTTTTCATAGGTTTTCCATTTTATTATTATCATTCAATATTGTTCTACCGTGATAGATGGTCTGCCGTCCTTCCAAACCTGTTGCCTTGTTAGGTAGTCTTCATTTTCGTTTAATCGTCAGTCGCGAATAAAATGCGGTAGAAACTCTCGTGGAGCTTCGCCTCGCTTAGCATGTTGTTCTGGTCTCGAGCCATGAAAGTTGGAGTGAATTCCTTGACACGGTTGTCCTAATATGGTCCGTCGTTTCTTCCTTGTAACGAGGCATTGATGCCAATCGAACAGTGCAAGTTGGGACCACTTTGCGAGCTGCGCATTGAAAATGAAACTGATTCGATGGACAGTGAAATTCTATCGTTTTCTATACCTCTGTTACCGATAATCCTTATTTGGTTATTCTATACCCGTGTTTCCACCATGAAAAATTGTTTTTCGGTTCAAGTTTCCAGGTCTGTCTAATCAGGAATGTATTATTACTTATTGAAAAAACCTCCATTAGTAAAATACAGAGCCTCAGTCTATATTAGTTTCGCGCATGCGCAATGGTTATTACTCAACCAATGGCAATATAATTTATCGGGCACTTTTCTAGAACATAATATACCCAATTACATAGCAAGTTTGAACATAATCGAACCAACAGATGATGAGAAATCGACGTTATGAGTAATTACGTTTGCGCATGCGCACACGCTATTGTTGATTCGACGGCGTTGAAAATTATAGGGGACCGTCTCGGAGCTAACCCGCACAATCCCTGAAAATTCTAGGGTCCACCTAATGCGTCCTTCCATCTCTCCCTGTGCTAAATTGTACTCCCCTTAGTTTTTTGCTTAGATTTCAAATATGGCTTTTTTGCTCACGTGCGCAATGCACACTAACTTTGTATGCGAATTTGTTCAGAAATTGGTGCCATTGCAATGATTTCAAGAATTTTTATATACAAATTTTCTTCATGGAAATCCGCTTTGTTTGCAATAGTTCTGCTTTGGATTGAGATCAGAAAAATTGAAAAATCAAGCATTCCGAAAGAATTAGTTCGTTGGACAGCACTTCTACTTGAATTTCATTAATGTGTGCTAAAAACCGATAAAACTCAAATTTAACAAATACGAAACGATACAAAACGACTACGAAAATGGCTCAAATGGCACATTTTTTAAAATTTCTCCCTCAATTACTTTAGTTGAAGAGCGTTTTCATACTCACAAAGTCAAGAGAGTTCGGCCCAAAAAAACTATAAATTATCTTCTAAAATGAGGGGTACTCATTGGGCTGGAATTATTGAGTTTACGGTTCTTAAATGAAAGTAGATTTCATGCTGAGAATTTTGACACCATCTTTACTTTTCTGCGATGATTGGTTCAAAGTTCCGGCAAATGGTGCTGGCACAGGCGGGGGAGGGAGGGGGGGGGGGGATGACGTAGAGTTGTGTCCAATTTTGAAACATCATTAGGAAAAAAAACGACTTGTCGTTTTGAAAAATCATTGGAAAAAAAAAGACACGTCGTAGAATAGTGGGGTTGGTGTCTGTTATCTTAGAATTTCCCCCGCTTTCATTTAAAAATATAAAACAAACCTGCGCGTATCCCTCATTGAAAATCGCCACAATTTCGGATCAATCCTATTCTCCCCACGTTAACTTTTGCTCTTCGATAGCGAGCTTAATATTGGTTTAGGTCAAGTCTGCTAATACCCATTTGACTCAGGGTGCTAAAATACTCTTTCCTGGGTTTATACAGAACGATCTTTAGAACTTAGTCATACCTCACACCTTTTTTCGTTGACATCTAGCATAACAAACACATAAATCATCATTCCAAACAACTCAAAATCATTTTCAAAATAAAATTAGCGTAAATACCGTTTCGCATAACCTTCTCCTGGAAAAACACCTACTTTCAGCCTCAGCTCAAGGGCTATACAGTAAAACTGGCTTCAGCTTTCAGCAAGTTACACTCACGTTATAAGTTGGTTGTTGTTTCGCATTCTGGAATATGTGCTCAGATTCGTACTATTCCAACATATTTAGCAATTCTTCCTGGGAAAAAAAAAAAAAAAGTATAAAAAGTGGACCTGAGTCCAGCATCAGCCCCCTCAATGGGTTGACGTTTTATCCGGACCAGACAAGGTCCGATCCCTGATGTTGTAACTGAGGGCCACTGAGCTCTACTACGAACTGTAATATCTGATCTGTGATATATTTATATACATCTAGTCGTAGTTTTATTTAACTTTGCTTATTGTATATAGTAGCCTGTATATAGTTATTAGCCTATTTTACATCTTGTCTTAGTTCTATTATTTTATTTTTGGGTTTTTTTAATCCACTTTGGGGGCTAAACAGTGGTCATCACTGTACCTCTCATTTTTTCCCCCTCCAAGTTGCCAGTGGAGTCCATGTTGGCGCTTCATTGTAGTCAAGATGGAAGCATGGCTCCCCTTGAATCGTGCCACTTGCAGTGTCCTTTTGGACACCTTGCTCAATGCCGCTAATGACCCTTCTGGTTGAGGTGCGGCTTAAACCTAAATTAAAAAAAAAAAATAATAATAATAATATTCTTCCTGGAATATGATTTGTAGTCAAGCATTGAGTTAATGACCTGTCTATTTCCTCACTGCTCAGCAAGAACGGCTAAGTCTCATCGGAGGAATCTGCTCTCGAAATCACTTGATCTGGCAAGAAATGACACGGAACACTAACCAGGCGGGTCACTTCGGTTTCCCCACATCATCAGGCATGACTGGGCGACACTGGTCGTTACTACTGAGGATCGGAAATCCTCTGGATCTAGACGAACTAGATTCCACTCGAGTTTACAGTTGACACTCCCAGAGGTCACTATATTAGTTCTCAAAAGTCATAATTTTAGCGGATTTTCTAGGAAAATAAAATCAAATTTTCGGAAATTTTACATGCTTGCTCGTTTTAAGCGGATTGTCCCACTATCCCCCCACCACTCCCTACCTACTTCTGTTTGACTAGATTGAGGATGCGCAAAAAATGTATAATTGCCACTAATTTTCTTATTTCAAGTGGGAATATGAAATTTAATGGAAACCATTCGCTCCAAAATGAGAAAAAATTCGAAATATAAGTTCTTGGAGTTGTTCATTTACCACATGTCAAAAATAGTTCATATTTGTTTATGCTGAATTACGATATGATGTTCATTATGTATTGTTATTAGCAATTCCGATTTGGAAAATGAAAACCATCAGGATAACACATATCTCCAATAATTTTTGAGGCAAAACATAAACATAAATTATATTACTGATAATAACAGTATACTATTCACCAAAAAGTTTCCTATTCGGTCTTAATAAGTAAATATCATCATAATTGAATTGTATGTTTATATCAAATGTATATGACTTCATAAAGATCGGAATCTTCGGATTACCTTTCATAGGACAGAGCCCATTTACAAAGAGGCAGTCCCACATCACCAAATTCGAGTGACGTCTCCACGCGGTCTGTCTTAAAAGGATCTCCTAAACTTGGACGAGCAGTTAGTTTCTTGAGTATTATAGTGGGACAATCATGCTTTTGTGCTTTGGCGTTTGTTGCTTTTGTAGTTTCTGAGAGCGTGGTAAGTAAATGCCTGATTTTAGCGAATTTTCCTAGAAAAATGAAGCTATTGCAATGGCTCTAAAAAAATTCGAAAATTATCTTCATTGAAATCTGTTTTGTATAAAAAAAAATAATATATTTGTATTTATGTGTCACTCCAAGCGATAACTCTCCTTAAGGATTGAGAAATTTAAAAATCCCGTTCTTGCCCAAAAAATCAAGTTTTTCAAAAGAAAGGTTGCATTTGTTAGCTAGCACTTTTTAAAGACATTAAATTGGTAAATTTTGAAAATACGAGTATGTGCTAAAAACCAATAAATAGCTAAAATGGCTGAAAGTCGTTAATTTTTTAGCAGAGTTTTAGCCAATAGAAGTTCATCAATAATAAACTAGAACATTATTTTAAACGAAATTCCGTTAAAAATCATTGTGAAAAGTGAAATTAAATTTCATTAATATTTGCTAAAAATCGGCAAAAACAGCAAAAATACTAAAATTTCAAAATATTTATTTGCAGAATATTGTTTAAAAATACTATTTTGCCATAAATTGGTCATTAAATATTTCTTCGCACTTAAAGTGCTCAAATTTCAGAACAGTGCAACATAATACGATGGCTTAAGTAAAGTCGCTCATATAGTCTTGCTGTAGGACTGGAGCTTTTTAATTTCCCCAACATCCATGTGCTTCAAATGGTGATTGATTCTGAAATTTTACTGGTTTGCATACTTATCTGTGAATATTTTTGCTTGAGAAAAAATAATTGCTCCGTTTTTCTCTTGGGTGTAAATCAAATACACAACTCTTTCACCTGTGGGATTCTTTGCATCTGCCGTGACCTGATCGGAGTGAATACATTAATTCACTTTCGATATTGCCCGCTATTGTATAATTTATCCCGGCACATTGTGATGCAACGTGAGTGAGGGGGAGGATGTAAGGACTGCCCTAACAATCTCCAAGTATCAGAGCCCGCCGTCTGCAGGCCGTGGAAGGCCCAGGAACCATCTCAAACTTCACAGCCTCAGGGGGAGGGAACGGACGACGACGGAACACGACAAAAGTTTCACCTGCCACGAACGATTTTATTACGAAAGGTCTGATCATGCGTCCTTATTGAATTTCCATTACAATTAGATCCTCCCTCGCAGATAAGGGAACCGATAGCCGATGTGTACCTTCAAGTTCGTTCGTGTTGTCTGGAATGAAAGGAAAATCAGAAATTCACTTCCTCTTCGGGTGAACGTGGAGGCTCGAGGCTGTTAGTCGTTGTTAAAGATTTATAGGTAATCTCACACAGCTCCTATTAGCTTTGGTATTTTACAGCCATATCTCTTCTCAGGGGAGAAACGCGAGGGCGCCATTTCGCGCATTAGCGGTTTTCCGACTGGCCGATTCGTTGTTACCTAATGTCGGCGTCTACCCTTCAAAGAATGGATTTGCATCTTCCACAGATCATCTCTCGATTACCTGATTTATTTTCTCAAAATCATATCTCATGTCTCTCTCATATTTCTGGGATAATTTTTTTTGACATGGATATGTCTTTGCTCTGGGGGTCAACCAAAAATTTTCGTCACGCAAAAGTTGATGTCACGATTTTCCAAACTAATGATTTCCGTTGCTAGGGGAATGGAACTTCCGCAGTTTTCATCGCACAGAAATCGTTCGCCACTCCTTGGAAAGCGCTTGATTTATGTGATAAATGTTCAAATCTCAAGCTACTAATTTCCCCCTCCCTACGTACCTACATGCCTAAACTAAGTTGATTGGACTATAAACAATTTTCGTTTGGCGGAAACTAAATAGCGTCTGTATTGGAGAAATAACTTTAATAGTGTTTATAGTATGCTTTTTATTCTTGAATAATAAAATAAATTCTTTATCCTACATTTCGTCGCCTGCAGTCCAAAGTTAAAGGATTTGTTTACAACTCTCGAGGACAACTGTTATTAAATCCCCAATCGAAGACATATCCATGTAACATGCTATCTGCTTGTAAAGCTGATAGTGGAACTCGTTTACGAGTTTCTTTCGTTTATATGCCAAAGTAAAGACATAAAATGTCAAAACTCATTCTTGGTTTTTTTAAATACTTTTCTTTATAATTATTTAAATCCTGAAAAGCAACTTCGTATGAACAACATCCCTGGTAAATGAGTGGTCATCCTCGTCAAAGTTCTATTTTTATGGTGGATTATGATTTGGAATTTCTAGTGGTTTTTATGAAGTTTGAAAGATCTTGTCGTGTAATCTTCTCACCCTCTCTGCAAAGTTGTTGAATATGTATGTATTATCTAAGAACAAGGATATTGTAGGTTGATCCATCTGATACTTCTTAAATGGAAATTCGGTAGATAATCCTTCGAAAGAAAATATTTTTGGCGTATAATTAATGTTTTCATATCTCACTGTGGGAATTCTTCTATAGAACGCACCTTCCCATATAATGGTGGTGAAAGAAAATGTGGCTATCCGTATTTACTCATATAAGATACATAATAATACTAGATAATTTTACTTCTATGGATATAGGCCTTATTCAATGATAGTTCATAAATTAATTTACTTCTCGATTGGGAACTTTAATCTGTTGGAATTTAACACTTTTGACCTTGGAATTGCTGTATTTTAATGTAGTGTCTCTTTGGGACATTTAGAAAGCAAATACAACGTGCGAAGACGCCCGATCAACTTTCGTAATGGAAAATGGAAACATTAAACAACCCAACATTAGAATTTTATGGCCAGTAGAGTTCTGAAGAAGTCGTTTTTTCCATATCCCCCAATGGGGAACTTTCATGTGTTGGAATTTCACAATTTTGACCTTAGATTCGGAGTCACCGTACTTGAAAACCCCCTAGTAGCGATTTTCAGCTCAAAAATATCAGGCAATCAATTTCAGGCTAAGAAGATTAAGCGTGAGGTATTAGGGCAAAGAAGCTGAGGGTTCCCCCTGGTGGGTGTGGGCC
This sequence comes from Adelphocoris suturalis, assembly GCA_030762985.1. Lineage (NCBI taxonomy): Eukaryota > Metazoa > Arthropoda > Insecta > Hemiptera > Miridae > Adelphocoris > Adelphocoris suturalis. The sequence continues at coordinate 135,121,416 of CM061041.1, read as the reverse complement.
GTGACGTCATCGTGCAAATGAATTTCAAGATCCGTTTTAAAGGTCAGCTATACCCATCAAATAGTACATTTTTTGAAAGCACTCGCGCAGATCTTCTCATTGAGCAAATTAAAAATAATAATGAAAATTCCCCATTTAGTTGTATCTGGAATGCGTCTATGTATGGATGTTGTATGGATTATGCTTCTCCGTATTTCAAGCACCTATAATTGTTTCGAATTTACAAATATCTTGTTCAATCCATTTCAATAACTATTGCCAAATAATAGTGGCACAGTATCTATTAATGTTGATTGACTGTGGGACATTCATAATTTTGTATTATTAATCTCAAATGTGGCAGTTATTTCATTGTTCAAGCTCTAGTTCTGTGGTGATGCTGATAGATGCCCTCTGAGCTGACGCTAAAGAATGCCCTGTTTCCTGTGATATGAGTTCGAAGCGTGTAGTCTACCAAGAGGTTAACGATCCCCATCACATTACTCATCTAATATTACGAGAGTAGTAATTACACCTCCCTAGGTGAGGATACTGAGTTAACTCCCCTTAAATGCGACTAATGGTCAATTATCTCGATTAGCCTCTATTAGGTACAACCCGTCATACCTCGAATCGTCAGATTATACCGGTCATACGTCGAATCAGAGATATGTTCTAATATTGTATCCATAACAAAAAACAATTTATAATTAACAGTTACTTACATTAATTCTATGCAGCAAACAAAATATCACTAATCATTGTTGCCCCATTTATTATGTATACAGTGAAAGTACGAATCCTATGAACAGATTCCGTTCCCACAAAATCCTGTTAAATTTGTAGTGAAGTTTCAAACTAGTTTCCTTCTTTAATATTGAAAAATATATGCTACTATATATGCATTCCTTGTCATGTCTCGCAACTCCTAGCAATGTTATTTTACAAATAAATCATTCAATTGGATTTCTGCAAGACTTCACACTCCGAAGAAGGCTTTCAATGATCTTAATCTTCCGTAAGAAACATGAATGGTTCAGGTATGTTTTGGGATACCCCAATGACAAAGCACAAATCACAGATACTTCCCCTATACATCTTGATGTCAAACACCTATCGGTTCTTGGATGTAGTGAACACAATGTGCTCATCCTGTTGACCCAAGTTTGGTTGCTGAAAAATTACGGAAAGGCCCGCCTAATCTATGTCTATTTTAACCTTTGACTCCTGCAGTCAATTACAGTCAAAAACCCCATTTATTAGCTTAACGTAAATAGTTCCGTTGAGGTCTTAACCAACTACTGAAAACAGTATTGTGAACACAAAAGAGTGAAATTCCGGTTTGATACCACGATGGTAACAGGCTGTTGATAAAGTTGGAAGTGTGCAATGTTGTGTCATTTTCTCACAACACCACCAATCGTATTAAAGAGAAGAGTAAAACAGATACTACAGCATAATATAGAATGTATAGATAGAGTGTAATGGACTAGTTTTGATGGTTCAACAAAACAGAATACTTTGGAATAATCTTGGTAGTAGCGGTTTACGGTGGAAAATGAAAGGATGGTTATGTACCTTAACTGGAAATGAACTAGAGAGTGCAAAAGTAACAAGTTCCATCTCATATTCGTAGTTATTAGAAGACTGTCAAGGTGTCAACGAATGTCAAGGTATGTTCGACCTTGAAATCCACTGAATTTATGAAATGTGCTGTTTTTCAGGATCTGTTATTTTGTAAATATTTTCTAGATTTTTTCCTTAAAGCTATAGTTTGCAGGCTATTATAGTCTCACCTGTTCTGCAAATAAAGTGAACGCAACCATCCCACCAACATCTAGTATACCATTATCTGTCCGTATTCTTCGTAAATATAAAAATCGATGGATAATGTATAATGAGCAGCATAAAACAAACCGGCCAAACCGCTTCTTCCTGTTTAATATTCTTCGATGGTCATCATAGTTCGTTCGACTTTCATCCATCCGAAAGGCCGTGGACTCCTCAGGCCACTAGCAGGCCATGGATAAGCTCATTAGAACCCGTGTTCTGTTCACCTCATCCGATGTTGCAACTCTCCAGCTTGCACTCACGTAGCCATAGTCGATCTCACGCCTTTTACGAGTTGGTATCTCTTTCTTTTTCCCTTGTAAAGATTTTGTTCTACCCGCACCGATCTCTTGATTGCATTTCGAACATTGCGTAATTTGATTGATCTTGGTGGTAGCGCCTCATTCACGTTATTTCATCGCTGTTAATGAATCTTTTCCCACGAGCTAGCTTGCAAGCACCTTATGTACGTATTGTAGTTTATTGGTGAATTACCATTAAAACTAGCGTATTGAAGCTATTTTATTGTTATCGCGTGAGTTGTTTTGAGCTTGCTGTTATATAGTATCCCCTCTAAAAGACGCTCCGCGTACAAAATATGCCAAGCACAAAATGCATGATATCCAATTTGGGCTAAGCCAATATTCGGATTGCCGTCTCTTAATACATTGCATTCATTCTCTAACGCTTTTTGACTGTGTATGTGAGTCAAAGTCGAGAGTTAAGTCTTTAGATTTCAAGAAGTGTCTCACATCCCCCATTGCATTTTGACATTTCCGAAAAAATGCATTTTTACGCCTCGTTTTTGCTTATATAGAACTGATCTACCGTTCCATATTTGGCATCAAGCGATTCAGTGGGCATATCCCTCCCAGGATACGTATAGAAAATTAAGTTCGAGCCGACAGGGTGAAGTCGGGTTGTTGGGCCGAAGTTCTACTTTGTTACTAATCTCGGCGCGTCTCGTCATTGTAGTGGCAGCTAGATCGTTTTTTGAAGGCTTGGAAATGCGAAACAAGTGTCTCGCTGGATGTTGGATTACTTATGTTGGCTTATTATCTATCTGAGTTCTTAAGTATTAAATTGAGTCCACAGGAACCAATTTTAAATTTGAGAATCATATTTGAGAATTTCCAGGAATTCACAGATGACTTCAAACGGTTACAGTATTTTTTATAATTTTGATCCAATATCTTACTCCTCCACGTTCCATGAATAAAATTCTTGAAAGAATCAAACTGGGTATGCTGATGTGACTAATATACCTCTTGTGAACTGCAATATGCTTTATCTATCGATTCAGGTAATCGTTTATCATAATTGAATTAGATGTTCATCGATGATAGGTAACACCCTAAACACTTATAGTACCAGTGTTAAGGGGGGGGTTATTGAAATGATTGTTTCACTTATCCGATTTTTTTTAAGGTCCAAAAATTTAATTGGAGATCGAGCTATCCGAGATTTGCTTTGGGCAAGTGATGTTGATGAGCTCTGTGGAATGTATTGCACTCGTGCCGTCCAATGTTTATTTTAGAAAATCCATCTCATGACTTCTTGTTCCAGACTTTCTAATTGAGTTGCGTTCGTGAGTAATTCTATCGTGATAAATAATGTGGAGAGACGAAGGTTATATTCGAAGACCTTCCAGTTGGAAATTAACTGTCACAGGAAGACGTTAGCATATCATCTTCCTTTTGATTTATGATGTACATCTGTGGAACTGTTTCAAAGCTATGTCTTGACAGCACAATAACCTATGGAATTTTCTTGGCTACTTTAGTGATGTAGTTGACGGTGAAACATCAATCAATAGTTTTTATTTGTTTTTGATCATAGTTCGTCCCAAGAGCTTTTTTGGGTGACATGTTCCGTTCCTTCATTGATAATGGGAGGAAGTTTCTGACGTCAAATCAAGGCTGTCAAGAAGGGAATCAATGTTATTACTCCCCATTACTCGTTCAATAATGAATAAATCGTAAACCAAATGAATATAAATTTTACATTCCAATCACCCATGAACTGTACTTGAACTAAATTTAACACAACGTAAGCTGATGATGTGATTGTACCTAATGCTATACACGTTGTTATTGACAGATTCAATACCGGTTTCATATTGAATGTAGAATAGGCAGGGGAAAAATTCTTCATGAACAGGAATCTCCGAACTGTTGGAAATCCCTGTTTGCAATTTATACTATTGTCCAACATTATCTTCCATTAGTGATTGTCGCCTTCGTCATCTCGATGTAGTTATCGTAGAACAAGAAGTAAAACATCAAACCACTTTTCTAATAAAACTGTGTTTTCTAAATTTCTCTGTAAAACTTTAAAAACTGTCGTTTCAAACGATAAATAACTCAATGTTTTCAGAACCCCTCGGAGTGTATTGAATGGAAATGATTTTTACCATCTTGAGTTTAGCAGTTTCGTTTCATTAAACTCGTTAAGAATAAACTTCGACAAATAATAAAGAATTAAAAACTATAGGAGATGGAGGATTTGGCGGTGCTTTACTCTTGAGCAATGTAGAAATTTAACCAGCATTCGGCAACTTTTCGTATCTTTCCTGGGGGTTGCACTGTCCTTCTTTCACCAGTTATGATAGACGGAGTGACACACACATGTGTGTTTCTATGATTCGTAAAGATTTTTTAAAACACAGAATAGGTTTTTGCGATCACCAACCGGGTAAAACCCAACACGAAATTATGTAACGAAAAAACGACATGGGATACGATAAACTTTGTAGCAAACCTTCGCTTATAATTAACAACATTTGCTATGCGTAGGATTACTAGACTCCAAGTTATTTCTTACACAATATTATTATGCGTAGGTTAGTTTATGGGTACGAGCTTCAGTGAGTCACCTGATTGGCTCTTTCAGCAAATTAGAAGGATCGGGTATTCTTGTTTAAGAATTCTTTTTATAAAATGAGGTAAATTTAACATTAAAAACGCAAAAACACAGTCTGTGTTTGTTTAAGTTCATACGGAGAATGGAAAAAGAATCAACCTTTTGATTTTTTCTTCTGAACTCATGTGTAAGGGGGATTCTATTCAATGGGGGCATCAGGAGAGGAAAACAGTACTCTAGTTAAAGTGAAAGTTGAGTGTACGTAAGTTTCAAGTATGAATAAATACGTAAAATAACACAATGAATATTTATAGGAGGAAATACAGTCTTATTACTCAATTTCCCTTTTTCTAACGAATTTTGATGGGCTTCCCACGGGCTCGTTTGTAGTTGATTGAAGTAAAATAACAACCGCTACCTCCATTTCACACCGGCCTTATGCCTCGTTCAGAATTTATTAATGTGGTCGGCCGCTCGTGGACATGCGATCTCACGTGTCGTGTAGGGAGACGCTGATGAGTCAGCGGAGGGTGTCGGAAATGCTTTGGTTTCTGAAGGGAGAGGGTCAGAAAGTGAGGAATGCACTCACCACAAGGTCGGAGTCCATCTTCTTGTAGACTTACGACTAGGGTTGCCAGATCTACTTTAATTTAAAGTATTCTACTTTATTTTTGTTCAAAATACTGTATACTTTATAACAAATTTAAAGTAGACCAAAATACTTTATATTTGAAACGAAGAAGAAAAGTTCAGCCCCCGCACCTACTTACTAGTCAAGGACAAGGTTCCCATACCTACCTACACCAGAACTACCTACCTGCATGGACGAAAATTGGTCTAGGGTCGCTCACGTATACTCGAGAAGTTGAGAAGGCTGACCATCTCCCGCAGGGCGCTCAACCCCATACACCACAACAACAACAACGAACGGTTAAATGATTCTCTTTACTTTTTGGATGTCATCTGTCATGATAATGTGATACCCTGGGTCTGTTCTGTATGTGATACCTATGTGATGAGGATTCCTCCAGCTATTTTGGTTATTTTTATTGATTAGGTGCCTATATAAGACGTTGTTTGCTTAAACTAGTGGAAAATTACTCCCAAAATAAAGACACGGTTTCTTTAGAACCTCTTCTTCTTTAGCTGTGTCATCGGTACTTGTAGGTAGACTACCTAGGTAGATCCTACACCTTGTATGCAGATACTGAATAAAGAATACCTTAGTGTGTAAGTCGAGAACGTTAACTTTAATGTATATGTTAACTTTCATTGAAATAAGTTACTTTTCCTTGGTTGCAGCCAGGATATACTTTATATGATCCGAAAATATCTGGCAAACCTACTTAAGACATTCCCGATGCATCGTGAATGTATCGTGGTGTCGATACTTTCGATATTTTCATCGGCACATTTCAAAGAAATTGCTTCTGATTTACCTATAGGTAAATAGCGGATAAATTGTTTTCACTTTCGAAACATGGAAAACATTTTCTCTCCAAAATCAAAATTTCCGTTCGCTTTTTTACGTTTTTGACCATTTTGAACAATTTTCGTTGCTGTGTGTGTCAATGTGCTTGAAACAAGCTGAATCCTTGAATCACAGTTCTCACTTTTGGGAGATGAACATTTTTGTTTGTTGGCAAAATCAAATTTCAACTCCATTTAAGGTTTTAACCTAATTTTTAACAATTTCGGTTTCTTGTCTACTCGTATGTCTGCAAAGCTTTGTAACATGCCTACAGGTTCCAATAGATTTTGATATTATTTTCAGGGTATTAGCGTTAGGTCGTAGATGGCCCTTATCAGTTTCATTTTCAAATGGAAATACGATTTAATCGCTATATATCAATATCATCACAAACGCAATGATAGTAGCTGCTACACATGCGATAATGCCAATCCCTTGTCTAACAAGCATACAAACAGTTTTCATTTGGTTTTGATGAAATTCGTTGGAAATGTGAGGGTTACACTGATGGATGGTCCCCTACTAATTTCATCACGCAGAGATGGAAAGTCTTCTCTGAGCATGCGCAAACGCAAAATCTTTCAAGTTTTCTTTTCTTATGGTATATTTCTCCGATGTTACTCAAACTGGGAAATTGGGTAATTGAAAAATTGCATTTGATTACTCTGTATGAGTTTCATCAAGATCGTAAATTAGTAGCTGCTGCGCATGCGCAAACATCAAATCCTTGTAACAAGCATAACTTCGTCAGTTTTATCCTTTTTCGATGAAATTTCTGGGTATTGACGGTTTAATAAAATGCATGTGGTTCTCAATGAACTCTGTCGCTCTCGACTCACTAGTAGCTTTCGCGGCCTGCGCAAACTCAACATCTATTAAATATCTTTTTCTCGTTGCCTATAGTTACCGGTTTTGTTCCAATTCCAAAGGAACCCATTTAAAAAATTTTAATGAGGTATAGCTACATACAAAATTTTCTTTGGATACGGTGACTCTTTGTGCCACACTCAACTTGGCAAAGTTTTTTTTTCATTTTTAATGATACCATTCTATATATTCTCTACGTAACAAAACGAAAGAAAACACGGCGTTTCATCCCCTCCCCCCGAGCACTACTTGATGCAGTCAACATGGAACATGCTATAGTCTCGAAGTTCACACGCCTGATCAGGTTGTTTCCTTGTCCTGTGATGTTTACCCTCCAGTCAAAAGGGAGCACCATATTATTTTCATGGGAAACAACACATTTCCTTCGATTTCCTGAAACACAATAACAGTGTTATGGACAGGTTATGCCAGCATATTTAAATATCATGTTCTGGGGAGAAAAAACCTTATAGATCGCGACTCCAACGAATTCAAGAATCAGGTTTACGCGTCAGAATCGGCAGTTCACGAGACACGACGAGATTCCAATCGTACTCTTCCTTCTCAGAGGAGGGAAAAAAATTCCCAGCGATCGCCTAAAACGTGTCCGCTAGATTATCTCTAGACTGGGAAGTCCGATCTTCTCCAACAGTTAAAATACACTTTCAAATTTCCAAAGAAAGCTAGACGACCGATAGTAGATAATATTTTAGTTGCACAAGAAACCTTTCTAAAAAAAAAAACCCAAATCCAGTAACGCAAAGTAAAATCCAAAGATTCAGACGGATCGTATATCGTTGGTTTTCTGTTCTGAACACTAAATCGTGATCCTTTCACTCAGTCAAGATGAATTGATAATTCAAATGCGGCAAACGTTTCTTTAGCTCCGACCGGAGTTAACTCGAAGGTATTTATGGGGGCGAAGAAGTATCGCACTCGAGTTTCGCAGCGAACATTTACTCCATAAACGCACTGTATTAAATCAGCAACTGTTTTAACGCCCCTCGCCAAATTTACGACTCTGGCATCCTTTCTAATATCACCACTTTCGTTTTGCGCGAAGAAAGAAAGAAAGAACGATTTCCTTGAGGATATTATCTTGAATTATTGGCTTGGCATTTCTGTGTTTGGTTTCTTCCGTGCGGCGCGTTACTACCGATATGGCGTCGGCTTTCAGGACAGAAATCGCGTTTTTGCCGGTGAGGCAGAAAAACGAAGGCTTTCGATGTAATACCAATTCGCCTGGTGGCATCAACGACTCAACAACCTTGCACTAAACTATGTGCCGAACTTAAATTTCTTTACTATGAGATATTCTGGATTATTTTGGAAGCAAATTTTATCATTCACTAATTATTATTGTCACGACGTTTCGCAAAATGTTCCAAGCGACATGACATTCTTAATGACGTAATTTTAGTCTAGAAGGAACTTCTCGAGAAATTATTAGGAAACTTGTTGAGAAGTTTTCTTGGACACATTGTGTGGATGCTCCGACATCAAGGTGAATGCTCCGACTGCAAAGTGCAGCAATTTCGTACGAGTAATATTTTACTGAAGTATAAATAATTTTGTTTTTAATTTTGTTAACTCGGGTTTCAACTACATTATCTGCCGTATCCCTGACGTTATGGTTGTGCATTGGTCGCTGCAGGTTCTAGAAAGGGTAGAAAGTGAGAGTCTTTCCGAACAGTTTGATTCAGCATCCACCAGAACCGTTTTTTTCAGTGTTCAGGAACATCCCTTTTTTACGGATTCGTGTTTCAAACCTTCGAAATCGGAAAACTCACCCTTTTGCACATAAATGCTGCGATGGGAAAAGAGTCTTGGTGCTTGAAGCATTTTAAACTTTGAAAATACAGTGATATATGCCCTAATTAGAAATCGTTATTGGTTAGATGGTTTGAATGGTGCCTCCCTTCCCCTAATGAGTTAGAGTTACCTAAGTAACATTATACGCAACAGTTTTGAAATTTACATTACTATGAATGAGGATTGGTAGAATAGTAACAAATAGTTAAGGAATACGACAAGCAATATGAAATCGAACAAATTTGGATTTAAAAAATCAACGAGAACACAGAGCCCCTCGTTTGTTTCCCAAACAGACGCTAAAAAACGACCTGGTACTGACTGGAACAGGGATTCTGCCTAACCTAAATCATACATTTGTAACTGTATTCCTATCATTTCTATGCACTGCACTTTCATTATGTATATAAGAATACGTAGGTAGAAATCCAAGACTGCAACTTAGTACATGCTTGCATGATCTGCTACTCCCAGGTTCGCATACGAAGGTGCATTTGAAGTGGAATATATTCTTGAAATCTTGCAAAATCGTTACATTTATAGTGTGAGGATGTTCATTAATTGATAAACTTTGTGGAACAAGTGCATACATGTTGGAAATCCTTTACTTCTTCTAAGAAACCACGCAATATTATGTTATGCTGAGCATATCAAGCTGTTCTCCTTCGGTGAAATTCCGAGAATCGGTTGTGAATTTTGCATAATTTATGTACTATCAAATCTAATTTATTAATTTCTATGAAAATGTAAAATAAAATACTACTTGAATACTTTTAATAGCGACGAAGACACACGACTAGGTAGGTACTGATTGTAGGTTCTTTCACCTACTTACTACTTGTAAATAAGCAAATAAACGTTCGGAACTTGTTATTCAACTTACAGTACTTAGTTTTGCTGTCTAGTGTACGGAAATGACCGTCATAAATTTTGTTTTTAGTTGTTGTTCACGATTTATTAGTTAATATTCAGTGAAGGAATGGTAATTCGCCTTGTGTGAGTTGACCTGAGTCAGGATCTATCCCACCATTATGGATGCGACGGTGGCGCCACTACCGTTAATCGAGAAGGCGAATACCTGAATAACAAATGAAGAAATTGCGTTATTTTATTCAACTAATCCAGGGCGCGATACTTCGCTGGGCACCTCGCGCTTTAATAACAAATTTACATGACTTATGTGATGCCTACTGTCATAAGCACGTAATCACTGACTCCTAAGACAGCCCTACCACGACGTTCACAAACCGCCTATCCTATGGGGCCTCATTTGACGAAGGAGGCGACCACGAGTCAATATCGGCAGGCTTACATTACGTTTCAACCAAAACCTGTCAACTCTAGCGCATATTGGCGGGTTGGCCGAGTGACAGATAAAACCTACCTGCCTACTGCCTACTCTTGCAGTTATGAAACGATCTTGCCCGCTTTCATTCTCTCTGGGCAAGGGACACCACCCACTGTTTCCTCGGAAAAACGTGATACGTAACCCTCACCCAGTTACCTACTGAGGCTCTCCCGCCGTCTACAATTTTTTCGGCGCCCTATATAGGTTCACACGGCTCCCGGGTGTGGGACACCGAATCGACGAACTAACGAACCGGATCGACTACGATCTTCGCACAAAGCGATCGGAACACAAACACAGTCAAATGCCGGTAATTCGTTACCTGACCGATAAAGGGAGGGATGGTGGAAACTACGAATCAGGATGAACTACAACCAAGTTTTTCTGATTACCGGATCTACTTCAATCACACAAAGCGACCATGACACAAAAACAGCAAACAATTGGTGTAAATGGTATATGAGTTACGACTATAATCAGATGTGTGAGCTTTGTAGATAATTCTGTTCGTAGTCAACTTGACAGTCTGAGGAATTGAGCCTCTCTGGGTATTGTGCGTGTAACTTCAAATGCCATGTACTCTGTACACTATAATAAAAAAAAAAAACCTTCAACACTCATTTTCTGGGTCAGAAAAAGTGAAAAATTCAACTTTTGAATCCAAGAATATTACCTATCCGGGCTTGTTTAGCCTAGTGTAGACGTGAGGAAAACAACTTTGGTTCAACCCAAATTATCACCACATCGCACAGTGTTTCGACTAATAAGTTTCAGGTGGGAAAAAGTCTAAATAACTCAACAAAATAAAACAACACAGCGACCATAACACAAACACAGCTAACTAAATTGATTAAAACTAATCAATAAAACTAATCATACCCTACATTGACGTTTCTCTCGCTGAAAGTATCGCTAAGATCTTTGTTTACATCGTGCTGCGCTCTACCTCGAGCTTCTCAAGTTCGAGGCTCCATTGCCGGGCCACTTGGGCGCCAATAGCTGTAACTAACACCGGACCGCTAGGACTTCGTAGATATTCTTATATAAGAAAGAAAAATATGAACTAAACCTGCCTAACTAAAAATCGAAAGATTGGATCTAGATTCTTGCAACCTGAGGAATGAGGTTGGGTTAGAATGAAGGCCCTAAGAGCAGTGCAAGGCCATAATGTAATACTGTTTCCTCCAGGCAGGTTACCCCCTCACTCTCTCTGGGAATACACACTCTATTGTCTGGCTCTGCTTGTAAGGCTCATCAAATGAATTTAATTTGAGAGAACTACAACTTTATACCAGCCAGGCATGACATTAAAAGTTTATCGATTAACATTAATATTGTTAATCAATTTAAAAAGTTTGTGTCAGTTTGCGTCTCAACTCGGAGAATTCTGTGCTCTTTTCTTGCTACTTTGAAATGCGGTATTTGTGGATATCCAATATCCAACTTCGAATAACTAAGGAAGGGAACTCCTCATAGCTGCGAAACTTTATGCGCTGTTAAGGTTTAACGGAGCTGTAGCACTTCTTTATTTATTGATATCTGATTTGGTCCCTTCGTCCACGTTTGCCCTATGTTCTACTTCCCTTAATTTATTAACCGTTGGAAATATTAGCACGAAAAAAGCGACAAAATCTGGATTCACTCATGGCCCACAATCCTGAAAGCTCATAATGTAGATAGAATAGCTGTGGATCAATGGATGCTTAATCCATCTGTCTGAGAAAGCTCGATATGATAGCGGTCGAACTGAGGGATCGTGGGAGGTTTTGATTTACGTCCTTCAAGTCAGTTGCACACTGAGTCGTTGAAGTTCGCCGATTTGCGTCGAACGCTGCGATCCGTTTCACGACCGACTTTTCCTCCTGAGGCGAACTCTCCTTTTGTTGGCCCCGGATTCCGATGTAGGCTAGCTCAAAGCCCCCTGTCCCCACAAATGCTATTTATGTTGATACTGACAACTACACCAATAATTACCTGCTAAAATGAGCATATCTATATTAATTATAGAATTAATTAGCATATCTCATTAATACCCGATAAACTTTTTTTTTTTTGTAAGATCCTTTTCTTTCGGACAAAGGTAAAAATTCATTAACAGAACAATAAAACAAAAACAAGATTACTAAAACTTAATCGCTCAACCATGGGAGAGCAGCTCCATCCCCCATTCCCAAGGACCTCAACCTTCTCCGTGTCCCACGTATTCTTTGGGAAACAGCTTTCAATATGGCTATTTGAATTCTTCGCTCCATTCGCTGAACAGGGGTGAAAGAACCTCGACGGTCTTCCGCTGCCTGGTCATTTTCTCTATGTTTCTCTGCTGCTGCTGAGCGGGCTACTTGCTTCCAGGTATGGGAAGAGTGAGGAACGGTGTCGGCATTGTTTATGCGATTGTCGAAGAACGCCAGCCTCCCACTTTCCCATATATACCCCTTCCACCTTGATGTCATCTATTAAGGCAGGAACTTTTTCTTCAGCTTCTCGTAGCACAGGTTCTATGACTGCCCCATGTCAGGTTTGCTAACATTGCCTTTCGTCACGTACTGCATCGTGAGCCCGTTTGACCGACTCCTCTCTTTTACAATTTAAGGCCTGTGTAACATCAAATCTCTCTCCACTGCCATCTCGGGCAATCCAATTGGTGTACAGCCATACCGCAATGCTAGCGCATCTTGAAATTGTGTGACCGACTAGTCGAAACTGTCTGCCACCTTTGGGAGAACCGTCTGTCATTGGAACGCTGAAGTATCTACAATTCGCTGAAGAACTCGCTGTTGATTTGGTTGCAGGGTGGCTATTATTTCTTGGCTGCGTTGGATTGCCTGGTCATTCTTTTCCTTTCTCGCTTCTTTTAAAACATGTGTGGCGTGTTCCCAATGCTCGCTGTAGTTCAAGGGGGCTCCTGTCCTAATGGATTCTGTCTGAATCTCGACAGCCCGGATTGAAGTTTGGAAGGTCGAGACTTACCCAAGTTACCCAACTCAGGTTACCCAACCACAGGATTTTCTATCTCTAAGCCCCCCATCCGCACAGGTAACTCTAGTAGCGCTAATTCATGTTCATTCACACTTCGAAGTGAACTCGAATGGCTTCCCACAAAGGTATATATTCACCGTCACAATCATGCACAAATGCCCACTCACGTTGCAACGATTTGGTGAAAGCAACATATGCCGCATGGGGACTTTTTTTGCTACCATTGCAAACGTTTTCACAATTTCGACCCATTGTTCAACTTTTGTTCTTACAAATTGCTTTTTATCGTTGGCTGGTCTGATCATTCCACCCAAGAATCTTGTTGATCGCACAATACATACATTCAGGCCTTGGAAAATAGCTGATGCTTCGTCTTCTAGCCCGGTTTTACAGCTAGGATGCTCTTTTCAGGCTCTGGAAAGTAGCCCCATTTGGGCCCTAGTCGAAGTAGATTGTCAAACCATATACGGACCACATACCTGATAAACTCCTTGCTTCATGTATGAACGTCAACAGCACCTGCTGTTTCGGTCCCAAATTTTTTCCTATAAGTTCCATCATTCTCTAAGTTTCATCTGTGCTCATGAAATACGTGAAATCTTTTCAACATGCTTTTTGGTCCCAAATTATTTCCTATAAGTTCCATCTCATTAATCTGTGCACATGAAATACGTGAAATCTTTGCAACATGCGTCACTCCCTTAATGTTCATTGGTTCAAGATTATTTTTTTCAACTGCGCACCCCACATTTTGACATTTTCATGTCTTTCATATGGCACATAACAAAAAAATCGTCACGAAAATTGTTCCAAGTGTCTTCAACTAAAGACATAAAATGTCCCAATGTGTTGCAGACTCGTATGCAAGCGTTTTACTAGGGATGATAGAAATCTAAAGAAAGGAGGTGCCTATAAAATGACCACCAGTTTTAGTAGAAAATGGAAGGTTCAAGAGCTGGAGACCACGGCGATTTAAATGTCCCAAACGCAAATGCCACAAATCACTGTTACTTTTTAGCGAATTTTTGAAGAAAATTAAGCTATTGCTCTCTCCTCAAAATTTGTAGAATGTGAATTTTTGAAAAAAATTTATGCAGAAATCCGTTTCAGGCTATTCTGAAGTTTAATGCCTTTTTAGCGAATTTTCTTAGAAAATAAAGCTATTGCAATGGCTCCAAAAATTTTAAAATAAAAATTTTCAAAAATTTTCTTCATTGAAATCTGTTTTGAGGCATTCTGAAACGATTCCTGGATTATAACGCTTTTTTATATGTATATATATATATACATATGTATATATATATATATATACATATGTACATATGTATATATATATATATATATATATATGTATATATATATATATATATATATATATATATATATATATATATATATATATATATATGTATGTGTCATTCCAGACGATAACTCTCGATAGAATTGAGATAAAAACTTCGTTCTTTCGCCAAAAAATCAAGCATTTCAAAAGAAAGGATGAGTTCGTTGAACCACAATTTTTGAGCACATTAAATTGGTCAAATTTCGAAAAATGTACCCAAAAAATTACTAAAAATGGCTAAAAACGGCCAAAAATCGTTAAATTTCTAAAACTAAATTTTAAACTTTTAACTAGGACATTAAAAATTTTTGCTCAAAATTATGATGAAAAACGTTCTTAAATGTCATTAAAATTTACTAAAATATCTATAAAAACTGCAAAAAAATTTAAAAATCAAAAATCCCTTTTGAATCTGTGGAATTTTATTTAGAATAAGTTTTTTTCCATAAAATTGGTTTTTAATTTAACCATTTCTGTCAACTAAAATTGCTCCAATTTTAATGCAATATAACATACTATAGTACAGTAGATAGTTTATGAAAATTCGCTCATACGATCATGCTGCATGACTGGAACGTTTTATGTATATATGTATGTATGTGTCATTCCAGACGATAACTGTCCGTAGAATTGTGCTAGAAACTTCAAACAAATTTTAAAATGTTAAGGACACAAAACGAAAGTTCAAGATCGTTGGCCAGCATGATCGGATTACATCTTCGGGTTGAAATTTTCAAAAATGTAGTCAAAAATTTCAAAATAGCCTGTTTTTTGCGATTTGTTGTGCGAAATAATTTTTTCAGCATACTAACATGTGGTATATTCGGAATCAGCGTAAAATTTCCTATAAGAATATGTATCAAGTTTTCAAAAATTTCAAAGTTGAAAAATCAGTCAAAAATCGAAATAATGCCGTTCGCTACTTGTAAAAATCGGTAATATTTGCATGAAACATTGTCCAAATTCAGATTGAACTACTCTTATGGAAGTATCCCTGTATAACCAATCCTAGAACCATGCTGTTTAAAACGTAGGTAGTAGATGCTTGTTAAAAAAATAAAATAAATAAATAAAAAATAAAATGTAATCACAACTGATGAGTTTACTCTGTGAAATCCATGTTTGTCTATCAAAATCATAAACTAAAATTTCTCTACACGATCAATAGCGACTGAAATGTCGAAGATTTCTTCAAAAATTCGCTCATGGGGTCATGCTGCATGACTGGACTTTTTTTTATATGAAGGTACATTAATTTCTGTTCATTCGGGATTTTGTTTTGCTTGAATAGTAAAATTGTCAGTTTATTTGAGTAACAATGTTTGCCCATGCACTCAAACTTCAACATCTATCAATCTGAAAGGTTTGAAAACACTATAATATCCTTTAAAAACGTAAATTTTCAGAGTTTTACGCTATTATAACATATATGTGTATTAAGGTTTACATATTCGGAAAGTTAGAGCAACCCTCGCATTTGATCATTTCAACATTCAGTATCATAAAATTATTCAGTTCATAAAATATTATTAAGCAAAATATTTATTATTTTACTTACTGATATTGTATGGTCTAAACACCCCAGTTTGAAATCGAAGTTTGGCTAACGTTTATAAGAGATGCACTTACACCTGTGCTAGATGCGAGAGCCCGCTAGTCGACGGAGCCTGTTATAATAATAGAAACCGTTCATTTTATAAACAACGGTTTGCGTCTCCCATCGACTGCGTTCGTCCATTTCCGTTGCGTGAAATAATTGCACGCCTCGAGAGTTCGCGGCCACGTGGCTTCTTTTTCTCAGGACGATCCTGTGTCTCGGGTCAAATTTCCGTGGGTGGATTCACACGTGGACTGCTATCATCCCAACTCGCATTCCTTCCTTGTGAGAAAACGGCTGTGGAGAAAATACTAGAATTCCGGAGCCTCTTGAGATCCCCCTCATGAGATACGTACGAGAAGTTTTGGCGTTGGGATTTCGAGAAGCGTCGCCAGGTCTCTGGCAGAGATCCAGGAGCTTCGTGCGTTGACCTTAGAGGAGTTTGCTGAATGGTTCTGTGACGTCATTGTCAGGAAGCGCGAGCCTTCATTCCCGTCCTCGCGTCCACCTAGTTTTTTCTGTTGCCGCCACCTCCCACGGAGCCGAGCCTTCGATTTGGCGGTCATATGAAATTGATGTGCAATCAACCTGACTGCTGGGTCTCGCCTGTCTTTGGTTAATAAGTCTCGTCATTTTCTCGACCATTCTAGAATCAGTTACATATATGAGTGACGTTACGTATAATAGTTACACACGAACTAAATCACTCGCGACGAAGTTGTGGAAACCCATTTCAAAACGGAAGTTAGTGAAAAACGTTGTCTATTTCCACGAAAAATAAAGAGTCAGTAACAAACAATAACTGAATACACATTAGAAACGACACAGCTTTTATAGTCATAGGTGAAGGGAGATTGAATCCCATTGGTCAAGAGAAAGGAAAGGGGCGTGAGGTACAACCAATTAAATGCAAACAAAGTGACGGGGGATTATAGCTAATTAATGAAGTGAAAGGGGGGAAAAAATAACTAATACGGTTTCAACATTGTGAAGGGATAATTCCAAGCTTTATAAAAATGGACCTATTAGTGGTGAAATATAGGTATATCCTCATTTAAACATTTACCAGATCGGTCTCTTTTGATAATTTCGAATTTTTCAAGTACCTACATTCAACATACCTCCCTTTGGAAAAAAAATGAAGAAATTCTACAAACTGTCTATCTGTCAAATCAAAATTGTAACTGTGATTGGATTCCTTAAGATGTTTCGCAAATGGGTTGTACCTCCCGCCCCTTTCCTTTCTCTTGACCAATGGGATTCAATCTCCCTTCGCCTGTAACTATAAAAGTTGTGTCCTTTCTAATGTGTCTTCAGTTATTGTTTGTTACTGATGATCGCCTAACCGTCGAAATCGATTTAACATTGTAACTCTTTATTTTTCGTGGAAATAGACAACGTTTTTCACTAACTTCCGTTTTTTATATATTAGTTTCATGTATGAAGTTAGATTTTTATAAAAGCGACTAGCTGCTCCAGCTCGCTTCGCCCACCTCCACGTCCAAACTTAGTTTTTCAGTTACATTGTTCCTTGTCTAGTGTTTTAAAATATAAATTTCTTGTGCAATGTTATAATGATTAAAAACCTGATGATGCCTGTAAACAGGTGAAATATATATTGTAGTTGCAATTTAATTGCGGAACAGAAGTCATTCTCCCTATTTTCTGAATGCCTCAAAACGGATTGCAATAGAAAATTTTTTCAAACATTTTGATTTTAAAATTTTCAGACCCATTGCAATGGCTTCATTTTCTACGAAAATTCGCTAAAACCAAAAAGCATGTTAGGAAATTAAATTATTTGTGGTATTACGTTGTTTCAATTTAATCTAACGTACTATGTTTTATGTTCCAGGTGAGTTACCGTCTCAATCCCAATGCATCCTTGATTGGACTCGAGTAAATTCGAACGGGTGAGAATACTTTTAATATGTATAGTATCAGAATTACGTCATACTATCAGAAGTAAGTATAGAAGTACTAGTACTTCAGGCTCGTGGTTCAAACGTCTTCTGCTTCCACTAGAAGCCTTCTAGCTAGGAGTGCTCACATCATCCTTTCATGAACGAGTCAAAATAAAAATGAACATCTTGCAAGACATTTTACAATATGTACACAGGGTGTCCCGAATAAGGTGTTCAATACTTTAGGGGTACATTTTGGAGCTCATTTCTGATTGAAAGTTCCTCTTAGAAATTTTGTATTTAACGCTTAGATTTCGATTAATTTAATTTTTAAGATTTTTTTCATATTTTCGGTATTTTGTCAATAAAACAATCATAACTCTCTTAATTTGCTGTGCAAATTCAAATTTGCGGAAACCGTTGGAAAGAGCATTAAATTTCCTATCGGATAATTGCCTCAGCTTTCTTAAGAATTAAGGTTTAAGACATGAAAAAGCCCTCTGATAAACAAATTTAACCTAATTTGGGAAACCTTGAGTTTGTCAATCAACCTTGACGGTGTAGTCAATTTTACTTTTCCTGTGCTAATTAGGGGAAGAAACTATGTTTTAAGGTTGAAAAACATCTTTTCTCCCCCCCTCCCCCAACCATTGAAATCGATGGTTTTTTTCCCCTCGAGAAATGACCTACGAACACACGAGTTCAAGGTCCACGTATTTATCCACAATGAATCATAGTAACCTTGCATATCTTCCCAACCCCGTTATAACTATAACCAATCTCCACACTTAATCTCACAAATTTGAGTTTATTTGGTATGATAAATTCTATGCGTTTTTGGGGTGGAAACTAGTAAGATAAAGTGTAAAACTCGGTTATAACGGGGTTGAGGAGATATGCAAGTATTACCACTCGATTCAGCGTAAAAAATACGTCGAAACCGACCCCATACTCGTATTTTCATAGAAGGTCATTTTTCAAGAAAACCATCGAGTTTAGTGAAAAAATGACGTTTTTCTACATTAAAACATAGTTCCCTCCCATATTTGGCTAAGTAAAAGTAAAATTGACAACACCGTTGAAATTGCGAGACTTTGGCGCAGTTTTCACCGTTCTTGTGTCTTGAAAAAATATTGGTTATCATAGTTCAAACCCCAATTGAAAAAATCCATGGTTTCTCGATTCGGTAAAGTTTGCTTTTCAGTGGGCTTTTTCGTGTCTTGAACCTTAATTCTTAAGAAAGCTCAGACATCTACCCGATAGAAAATTTAATGCTCATTCCAACAGTATTCTCATTATTGAAAACATGGAAAAAATCTTAAGAATTAAATTACTTGAAAACTAAGCGTTTTAGAAAAATTTCTAAGAGGAAATTTCGATCGGAAATGAGCTCTGGAATCGACCCCCGAAGTACTGGCCACCTTATACGGGACATCCTGTATAGTAATAGCCTGGGTTCTTCAGCACTATATTTCAAATGCAATGCACATCAGAAAACAACCTTAGAAACATTTGTCAGTACTCCGTACTTCCTAGCTGTACTATATCCAAAATATTCCCCATCAACCAATAAAATTGAATGTTAGAAACCTCCTAGGTATTCAGATTCCGCATGGAACAGCAAATAACATGTTTCACAACCGCGAGAAACGTAATTGTGTCAAGACCTCGGCTGGCGCACAACACTGTCATTTCACAGACAATTTACTCGTATCATATATCAAATTCGCAGGGTTGCTTTGGAATTCGTTTACTTGAAGGTAGAAAATGCTCGTCTCCTGTTCTGTACATTTCTCTGGTTCGTGTTTAACATTTATGAAGTTCTAAAGGTTTTTGGCTAATTGGGAAACTATAAAAGTTGTTGGAAAAGTGTAGATAAAAAGCAGCTAGTGGTGGCATTCCGAGTTTTTTTTTTTTTTTTCCCCATGTCCTTTACTTTTTAACGGTCCTGAGACATTTTAATGTATTTCGAGTATCTCTGTTACTGTTTGATTATTCTCATGTCCTCAGAAAGGCATATTTCACTACTTTCTGGACCAAAGAAAATGCGATTTTTAAGGACTTTTTTTTACGGGTTTTGGCTTCCATAGCCGCTGTTACAGCTTCTAGGATTCTCCTTGGATAAAGGCTCATCCCATCAAACCGTTAAATTTATTCTCAACTTCAACGTTGGGTGGAACGTTCACCGGTGATCAAATCTATTCATAGCCCGAAAAAGTTGACGTTCTCGTTTAGGAATGCGGCAGGCAATCGTTGCAGTTACTTGCTCGGCGACCATCAAACTTCCCGTGTAACTCAACGGACCACATCCTGGGGGATCTTCACCAATTAACTCGGCCGATCCTCTCCTTTGTTTTAATATTATTATCTCCAGAACTCTAGCAGGTATTAACCTGGATTTCAATCGTAAAACCGAACGGTTCCCTAGAAAAATCAATAGATAATGAAGCAATACCCCAAGCTAAAAGACATATCCATGTCAATATAAATAAAAAACCTGAAAAAAAGATGTAATAAATGTGAAAAATGTTGCCATGTTCGGATTTCGCCACGTCTCCAAAAAAACAGTAACACACACATAAAATCAAAGGTGCTGTTGAGGTGAGGTGTACTAATTGCCAAAGAAATCAAGAGGAGACTCAGCTCTCATATAAAATGCCTGTTAAGAATAGTTTTGATGTTTTTTCCTGTTTTTAGGACGTCCCTCTGATGCTAGGCCGTATAGGAAAGGCTTCGTCAATTGAAGAACGGCCTATTTGAGTTGATCCAGGGAGTTGTGGGTCAACCCAGGCACGAGAGAAAAACCCGAATACGAATCTTTTTCAGATTAATAAAATTATTACAAAATGGTTCACTATTTCTGTATTATAGTCCTTCAGCGAAGAACACTTGTCTATATAATTATTAAACGAAGTCTATTATACATTATCTAAATATAGTCTATTGCATAGAAGTAAAAGCCTATCAAGGAGAAATTAATTGAATGGAATAGAACACGTTTACACCTTACTAATCCCTGTGAATATAACAAAAGCTGATATCTTACTATAATAGTACAACAATATATATATATAATGGGTTTTCTTTGTTGAGTTCTCGTATGATCCAAGTGTAAAATCGACCTCTATTACTGTTTGACGGATGAAGTTGCATGAGATTTCCTTCGTATTTCCTCTAATGTTCCTTTCAGTTATGTATAATTAGATCGTGACAACCTTGACAGTCTTACATAGGTTTGTCGCTTAACGTATCCTTCTCATAGCTTGATCACCATCTTCGAAGAATAAACACTTCACTCATCAATAACTTCGTACCTAACCTATACTTTCGTTCTGTAATTCACGAGATATAGAAGGTAATTCACCTTTTGATAATTATATGATTCATAATCATGTTTCTTTTTTAGCTCGAGTGTTCGGTTACACCTACTTTCCATCCGCATAATATGAAACAGAAGTCTGATGCTCATCGTATTCCTGCGTTAGAAAATCGCTTTGTGACTCACAGTCATGTTGAGTTTTTATCCGACTTTATTTTTCCTGCAACCCAATCTTGGAACGCAACTACGAGTAACGACTGTATTCGTAGTTGACTGTACGTTACGATTAGTCTTATCTGGTTCATTAAAATTGAAATTTGGAAATCTCTCGTCGAAACACCATTTTTCTACCCAATTTTTTCAAGATTCTGAATTAGTATGAAAATGAGGTGGTTCATTAATTAGTGACGTCGCGCTTTCGAAATTTCCGGATCACTGTCGGTCATCATGTGATTGTTAACCCAAATCTTCTGAACTTGGGTCCTGCAGTTAGCACGAGAAAAGCAACGTTCGGAAGGACGGACGATTTTGATTTGTTGTCCCCAATTTAACGTTGATGTCTTGAAAGTAAACCACCAATTTTCGAGTTAGGTTAACATTTGTAAATATGTGGTTGATTAAAAAGCCCCATTACTAGAAATAATTAACAAAAACAGAAGAAAAATCAATAGGAAGCTCCAGGGAGCTTGGCCGCATTCCCTTCCCCTGTGATTAATTGCAGTTGCTTTCTTCTCCTCAACCTCTCCGAGACCAGACTGTCTCCTCTTTTTCACATTCCTTTAATTATATACACTCAATAAGGAGGCAATGAACCAGTCTCATATCTTTCTCTTCCTGTAACATTGACCTATAATTATAACTTTGATATCAAATACTATGGCTAGGACGGCGGTCCTCGAATATCGGCATCATCCTTATTCCCCCCTCCCCTCACAACATGTGAAACTCAAGGGTTGAAATGTTACAAACTACCTCTGGATAGAAAAATCGTGAGAGCATTCAACTGATACGTTGGATCGTTCGTTTTCTTTGGATTTATGTAATCACTAGCCGCTCCGGGGGGCTAATTAATCACGTCCAGCCGGGGGGCAAGCCCACCCGGACCCTTCCGTTTAAGTGGCTCGCTTCGCTCGCGAGGTGTGGATGTAAACATGCGATTTGCGATGGTATTTTACCTCCCCCCCCCATTCAGCTGTATTACAATTGAAACATCATTGTACAACAACATTTCAGCTCGTAAAAGGTATATCCCTAAGGGTTTAACGTGTGTAGGGAATTTAGCTCGCTTTGCTCGCTCGGTATGGCTGTATATGTGTTGGAAAAACCTCGCTGAAATCCGACGTGGGTAGGGAATGCTGCGTAGAAGAGGAAAGATCAGAGGCGGACCTACTCGCCTGAGTCAGGTTGGATGGCAAAATTAACTTCTCATTTTAATCGCTTCCCCTCGCATTTTGTCCAACTTCCCGTCAATTTTTTCGATATCCGATTTCGAATTCAGATTCGGCGGAATCAAAACTGTATTTCGCCCGCAAACACCGTCCCGAAAAACGTCTCTTTATGGGGTCAATTTTAATGAGGACAAAACGAAGTTTTTCGTCGGAATTTTTGAGAAAACGGGTCCGTAATCTTTCATTTTTTAGACGCATTTCCTGATACTTTTTTTAGCAATCCAATCACGCCGTCGTCTTCCTCGTAGAAAAACCTACGAAACCGGTATTCTTCCGGAATTTTCGACGGCCTTTTAGAGGGGTGGGGGAAGCGGGGAAGTCGAAAAGGCATTAGAACGGGCTCCCAACCCCCTCCCGCCCACCAGCCCATGGTTCGGTTGGGATTGGAAAATTTTAAAATAGCCCATAGTCTGACCGGGAGATTTCCGGTCACGATAAAAAAAAAACCCCCCGTTCGGATCCGTTCGGCCGTGAAAGCGACACTCACTGACAGACCCACAGAGTTTCATTCTTATAATATGTATAATAGAGATATTTCATAGTTTTGCCTCAAAAGAGAGTATAAACACCACTAATCTATTGCGCCATCAGTCCCCATTACGTCTGTGCTTTCGCATTCCAAGAAAAGGTAAAACCACGTGTTTAAATGTTGAAAAAAAAAAAAAAAAAATTAGCGTGCTCAGCTGAACAGTATGGAGTCTGTCATCTCACTCTTCTCTTGATGTCTAGAGAGGCTACCTACCTCAAATCTCAACTGACGGTTTAGCTGCTAAGGCTCGGTTCTACACGGAACTCATGCCAAAAGAGCTAAGTGATATCCATGTTGAAAGTCTCTGAAGTAGAGTAAAATAAATATATGTACTCGGTTTTGCACAAACCGGCCAAGTGCCAAAATGTCGAAAATTAAGTTTTTGGTATCGATGGATTCATCCAGACGATTACTTTCATAATTTTCAATTCACAATGCATGCCTTCTGTAGTGTTTTGTATGAACTATGGTCGATAGATAGCAAAACGTCTTTCCGGTTTTAATCCAATAAAGACTGATCCAGAGTTTTCCACAAAATAGCCAAAGTGAAATGCTGCTCTGTGTGAAATGTTGTCGAACCTTCTTTTATTAATGGCACTCAACCTCAATTCGCACTAACCTTCCAACCAACGTGACTTGATCGGTTTGTGCAAATTACTTTTGGTTGATTCAGCTGAGTCAGTCGACTTGTGGATGAAATCTTAGATTCGTACAAACCAGTTAAACGCCTTCTACCCGTTACTATCAACATTATCGACTTTGACGACACCAATCGATTATGGCGCTTGGCCGGTTCGTGTGTAACACCTTCCATATGTTTCAATATCTGAATTAGTATATCCAACATAATTGATAGTTCAATTACGTTGGAACTTCTTTTATTATGACGTGAATACTGTTGATATGGTAGGTACCTACTGTTGTAAACAGACTCATGGAATTCAGTCCTTCTTTTCGCTTCTGCACCCCAGGGTGTTGAAATTGGTCCTATTTGATAATGAACTCTTCTAAATTAGTGAATCTAATGCTTTTGATAGTTGCATTATGTCGCAACCGTTTTTACAATGACTCGTATGCAGTTGATGTGGTAGGTAGCTACCATTATAAATAGACCATGAAATCCAGTCCATATGTTCAAACCAATCAGCAATAGGTACAACCTGTTAGTGAATAATAATAATTTAACGAAAGGTAAATGGCATCTGTATAAGACGTTGCTTGGCCTTGCACATGTGGTATATTATGTTCCCCATTTTATAGAAACGTTTCCCACGAGCGATTCAACAATTTCTTGTCTATTCCTCGGAACTCGGCGTAATGACCTGGGAAAAACAAATCTGACTTCCGAAAGAAGCAGTCGCGCAGAAATGGTCGTGAAAGTCTCGTGCCCTGTGATTCTCCTCCCCCGTTCAATAACGTGCATGATTTGGTCGTTCCTCGTCTACCTTCTGGTTTGGTGCTCCCACTCTACGCTAATTGGTTGATTATTCGACCTCTACACCGTTTTCCTTTTTCCCCTTTCACCCTTCGAACTAAATAATTCATTCGCGGAGAAACCGTGGGGGTCCCATTACGTGTTTGAGGAACGCAAATGGGTTTGTTGGCTGGGTTGATTTATGGCTCTCAGCAGCTGGGATGGGAGAGGAACTGTTTTTTAGCTTTATGTAGTACGAACTACACTGCATGTAGTCTTACATTTGATGTACATCACTTAGTTATACCTAGTACATAATGTAAGAAACTTGAAAGTCGCTCAGTTGCAGACACCTGTTGTGAAATAGCAGTAGATAATTTTCATGGACTTGTGTCTGTTTATGTTTATTTCCATATCCATATCTAGACCATCCATCCATGTGGTAGTGGACTACTTTTAAAATTACTCTATTTACTCTGGAACTGTACTGAAATGTGTATTGGTGAGCTATAACTAGTGTTGACTATGTAAACTAACAACACTAAGTGCCATTGTAGTGGTTTTTCGCTTAAACTACTAAAAAGTTATGGAAAATAGACTTACCTGCCATAGTGGATAATATACTGTTGAAATCGCGTACAAAAACACAGTAATATACACATCAAACAAGAATTATCTTACTCAATAGCGTCAGAAACTACAGTGAGATGGAAACAACGTATGTTGCGAATGGACCGATAATAATGTTTGGATTTGAAAAATTGTCATTCAAAGTTCCGTCCAGATTGATGGACAGTGGGACTGAGGGGGTTAAATAATAATTTAAAAGGTTCTTCCTTTCCTCCTCTGACATTGGCCCTAAACCTGCAACCAACGTTGTTGTATCAAAACTACTTCTTGGAGAAGAGCTAGTTTAAGTTCTATATTGGAAGGGCAGGTGTAGGTAGGCAGGTAGGTAGCATAGCATTATTCATTAAACATTCACTAATAATAAATAGTAAATAATAGACGAAAGTCCTTAGTCCTCCTGACCGGATCGGAATCCGCTCTGAATTGAATTGCAATTGAACTGCCACTTCAAAAAGGTTAAGAACCACTGGTTAATAGGGAACTTGGACAAACAAGTCCCCTTGATGTTTTACATAATAATATAAAAGATTCCTTCTTTCCTCCTCTGATATTGGCCCTTAAACCTGCAACCAACGTTGTTGCATCAAAACTATGTCTTGGAGAAGAGCTAGTTTACGTTCTACATTGGTAGGGCAGGTGTAGGTAGGTAGGTAGTATATTTTGTTCCTTATATCTCCTCTCTGCGCACTATATTGCGAAGACCCGTCCTCTTCACCCTTCTTCAGTTTCACTCAGGTTACGACCCCCTGGGGAATTCGAGCTTCCCCGCCTTCAGCCGGCCTCGACGTGATGTACAAACCCAACTTACTGTCACCCCTGAGCTCCCTTTTTTCGTTGTGATGTTCCTTATGTCTGGCGGAGCTCCCTTCGCGTTACTTTTACCTATACGGGTAATTTACAGTTTCCCTCCCCTCTTTCTCTTCACCATTTCCTCCTACACTTTTCACCCTTCGTATTCCCTTTACATCAGGTCCTTTGCCCCCCTGGCCTGTCCTGGCACGCCCTACCTAACCCCCGCGCTCGTTGGCGTCGAAAAACCAATTTGTGGCCGCCCCTATACCATCCCCTGTTCACTACCCTCCCCTTCGTTTTCCTAATCCATTAACAGATTGTGCTCTTAGACTATATTGCTCGCTCTAATGGTTTCGTATCATCAATTAATTACCTCCGTTTCAATTTAACAATCGTTGATTAGTTAAAATGTATTGCTACAAATAAGCGTAATGTTTGGAAAACGGGAATTAAATCTGCAACTTATGAGGTGCCAAATCCCATCTCACCTATTGACATCACCGAATATGCATTATTCCTTTCCATCCACAGAACACCTTTACCAATACTTAAAAATGATAACTACAGTTAGTATCGATTGTCTATAAACATCTATTACATGTACGTAACACTTCTGTAAAATGACCATTTTCATGTGAGCTGTTATACGAAATTTGCTAACATATCATTCGTAGTAAGACCGCAATATTAGTTTTGAATTAAGACAATTATCATCGTCATTATTCGGAACTTAGAGAATGTATAAATAATGACCTGGATAAATCTTCCGGTTATTAAAAGCACAAGGCGATTTGCTCATTAGTAAATCAGATTTACATATTTTATATTTGTTGAATTGAAGCAATAATTTAAATTAATAAGTAATAATAAGAAAAATACAATTATTCAAACTTATATCTCTACACGATTAATGTTGAATATGTTGTGCTGTTATTGGAAGTGAATACAACGATTTTTCAATTTAGCTCATGCTTGTACCTCACCACATCTTCTATGTCAAGATTCTCAACAAGTTCTTTTTCGCATTGTATTAGGAGCAATAGACATAGACATTCATCGGTCATTGCAGTCTGTAAACTATTTACCTAGCCTACCCTCCTCTTCGTTTTCCTAATCCCTCAACAGATTGTGCTCTTAGACTATATTGCTCGCTCTAATGGTTTCGTATCATCAATTAATTACCTCCATTTCAATTTAACAATCGTTGATTAGTTAAAATGTATTGCTACAAATAAACGTAATGTTTGGAAAACGGGAATAAAATCTGCAACTTATAAGGTGCCAAATCCAATCTCACCTATTGACATCACCGAATATGCATTATTCCTTTCCATCCACAGAACACCTTTTCCACAACCTCTTTATTGTCCCGTTACCAATCATAATCGCACCTACTATTAACTTCAACTCACTATTTATACAATTTTTGGTACAGAATTTGTCCAAAATTTCCTGTTTTTGGACCACTGTGCGCCGCACCGAGGGGGTCGTGTGATCGCTGCAATCTGCGACAGACCGCTTTCTGCGTTGCCAAGCCTTTGCAGTACTCATATTGCTATCATTTACGGAATGCTGTAAAAAGTTCCAGTCATGTAGCATGATCGTATGAGCGAATTTTTATAGTTTATAGTACTATATTATGTTTCATTGTTGAGAAATTTGAACACTTCGAGGGCATACAATCTTAACGACCGACAATATGGCAAATAAACTCGTACTAAATAATATTCTAAGATTCAAGACAATTGGATTTTTAGCAATTTTTCAGTTTTTGTAATCGATTTTTCAACAAATATCAATAAAATTCAAGTTTTTATTGTTTGCATAAATTTTATAGTGTCCTCGTTTGTTGTTGATTAACTTTTATTATCTAAAATTCTGCTGAAAAATATAAATTTAATGATTTTTGGAACATTTATCAACGTTTCATGAAAAATATCCAAGGAGTACAAGGAATATTCATTCCATACCAATTTTACTGGTATATATATATATATATATATATATGATGACGACTGTACTCAGGAACAAATTGCCATTCAATAAAAAACTTGGGCAGGAATTTACTTCTCTTTTATACATATATATATGCATGAACCGTTTGACCTCCTATTGGTCACGCTCTCATGGAAGATCGTGCCCATCGCAAGAAAACACCCATAACAGGGACAGGCTTTACGACCCCAAGGGATCCTGCACGATAGCCACCAGTTTCCTTAATCATTCATGACTAATCAGGACTAATAATTTTGAATTTACAATTAGTGATGCAATTGGCTAAGACGTTTCTGCTTTGTCACTGAGATTGAGTGATGTGATATAAGCTCCTCCTCTACCACGCAGTCTGGAGTACACTCACCTCTACAATCATTTTCAATCTCATCCAGTGTCTCGAAGATTGAAAAAATAAGAAGACAAACTAAGAAATAAAAAAAAGTACGTGTCTTTTACAAGAAGAAGAGCTCAACTTCAAGGCCCCGTTACACGAATTTCTAAGCGTCATTAGTGCAGACCAAGATTTCGGTGCTACACGGCCGATTGAAATTAGTGCTGCGGTAGATTGAAATCTTTTGTTGGGTTCTCCTCAGCCCCCGGGCACTTGACCATTCTCATCTCGGTCATCCTTTCGTTCCTCTCAAGCATACTAAACTCGAAGGAGATTGTCTTGCGTAACGCTCCTTTTTCATTAGGTGCCAGCTGGCCAACCTGGTCAAATCTTCCATCATGTGGTCCAACCACCGCACATGTAGGTACATATCGGAATATATTATATGGTAGTGTAATGGTTCATTTAGGTTCATTTTAGTTGATTAGCATAAACAATTACATCAGATATTTGGAAAATGAACTGCAGCTTTATGTATACAAAATTATGATTTAAAACAGCTATCCATTTACCATGCTCACTGGACAATAAGTTCAAAAGCACTTCTACTAACCCGGTGGAGACACAAAATCTGGCATAGGACAACAAAATGCTGCTGCAAAACCCTTACTGTAGGTATAAATTCAAAACTTTCTTAAAACTAGCTGCATTAGAAAATAAAGAGATTTTTTTTTTTTTTTTTTTTTTTTTTAAATAAAAAATTGCACTGCACACACAAGTATTTCTCATATAAAATTCTGTAGAGGTTTCTGGAAACACGTTTGTTGCTGGAGCTAGGCCAGACACTGCCTGCCATGGAGATTCTCAATCTACAATCCAAGTATATACAGGGTCTAACTCTGGATCAGCTATTTGAGCCTCCTTCCAACCACTCGCTGATATCTCTACCCTCAGACGTCGAACAGCCATTACTGCCTCGCGCTTCTTCTCCTGTCTCAGGCAGTACTGACTATTGAAATCAACATACGGCCGTCTGGACATTGCATCTGCGTTGAGATGAAGAGAGCCTGATCGATGTTCAATCCGGTAATTGTAGGGGACCAAAAACTGAAGCCACATAGCCAGCTGTCCATCTAAGTCACGGAAATTCCGTAACCATTACAAGGAGGCAAGATCAGATCGCACCAAAAACTCTTCACCACTATCCAGATCATATGACTGAAAGTGCCTCAGTGCCTTGACCAAACTGGATAACTCCATTCGAGTCGTACAATAATTGTACTCTTGTCGGGTTAATCATTTGCTGAAGTATGCAAGAACTTTTTCTTCTCCCCCTGTTATTTGCGAAAGAACTGCGCCTAACGCTCTATCATTCGCATCTGCATCAACAACGAACTATGCCTCTGAGACTGGATGCTCCGAAACAGGTAGTTTTGTGAGAGCCTCCTTTATACCATCAAATGCAGCTTGACATTCCGTTGACCATACGAAATCTTTTGTGTTGTCTTGAAGCTCGTATAATGGAGCCATTTGGTCAGCAAAGTTCTTGACAAATCTTCGGTTGTATGAGCACACTGCTACAAAGGTTCTCAGTTCTTTAATGTTGGATGGTATTGGCCGCTCTTTTACCTTGTCTGTTTTAACTGGATCAACAGTAATTCCATCTCCAAAGATGACGTATCCCAAGTATGTCACCTCTCTAGAAAATAGACGGCACTTCTTAGGTTTGAGTTTCACCCCCGCTGTTCCCAAAACTCCGAACACCCTACGAAGCCATTGCATACGTTCAATGAATCCAGGACTATCGATCAACACATGATCTAAATACACTTTTGTGCGGCCGAGTCTGATTTCCTCATGGACGATCCTTCCCATAGCCCTCTGAAATGCTGACGGGGCATTGCAGAGCCCAAACGACATTGTTACAAACTGCCACAGCCCTCGGAGAGTACAAAAGGCAGTCTTCCATGGTTACCTGCCAGTAGCTACTTTGCAAATCTAGAGTCGAGAACCATGAACTTCCTGCTAAAGCGCAGCCACTGCTGCCATCACTGTTAAGAACTAAGGGAAACACTAAGCTCGAAAAACTGCACGTTTGGAGCTGGAACTGAAACTTTTATTAACAACAGGCGTTGTAGCAGGCAAAGGTGGAGCTTGGTGTTCCACAGTGGGAAGTTCTCTACTCAGTATGGCTCCTACTGCCTACATCTGTGCACGCATTAATTGCTCCATCCCTGTCATCCATTGTTCCAATAGTCCTCAAACTTTCAAAATCGAATGAACATGCTCCAACTAGTTGAGCATCAACTGGATCATTCATAGGGTTGTTTTCAGCGCTGGCTGATCCTTGAAGAGTTTCCGTAGCTGGATTATCCTTATCTTCAGAGGATGCTGTAGAAGCATTCTGTATTGACCTGATTGTGAACCGAGTATCCATGATCACTTGCTACTGAAATAACTACGATAGTGATCCTACCGCTGCCACCAAATGTTCTGTTCTCAATAAGAAAGTATTTCAGATAAACTTCACTGTTAGAATCTGAGTCGAGACAACCAGGTTTTTATTGGAAACAAACAAACATTTAGGAATGATAATAAAATCGTAATTACGAGCTGTAGTAACTTCATAATAATATATATATTGAACTGTGTTCTACAGGTACTCGCCATTACTTGATATTATAT
Source organism: Adelphocoris suturalis (assembly GCA_030762985.1). Taxonomy (NCBI): domain Eukaryota; kingdom Metazoa; phylum Arthropoda; class Insecta; order Hemiptera; family Miridae; genus Adelphocoris; species Adelphocoris suturalis. The sequence goes on along the minus strand of CM061041.1, from coordinate 135,090,285 downwards.
TACAATCAGTCACTGGATAGTGGTACATTAGCGGACTTTTTCGAGTTCTAAACGGGAAGGATACTTACGATCTTTATTAGCTGGTTAGAAAATGGTGAAATCAATTAAACTTTTCTGTAATAATACCTCTCATAGGTATGTGTACCTTTTTATTGGTGAATGGAATAGAAGGAATTTCATTTTCTTCGAAATGAAGCAGCAATTACAATGTTGGCATTTGTCAGTTTTCAGTGCTTTTTCGTGAGTTCAAATTTCCCAAGTAAATCAAACAGGTCACGTGAAACACCGGTGATCGCGTGACCTTGGTCATAGAAGGGTAATTCAGGTTTTATGATGGTTCCCGTTGCAGGTTGATTGAAAACCACAGCTGCGCGGGGTTGAATGGCCACGGAACCCGCAAGCTGTAAACTATGAAGTGTGAACGACTGCCTTGCGAAAGTGAATAAAGGAGGTACCTTCCACCACCAGAGTCGAGGCGTGACCGGTATAATTATTTTTAATATATAACCGGTATAAAATATTTACACAGGCTCAATAAAATACCCACGGACAAGTAAATTATCTCTAAGGCTAAAAAAAACGGCTCCCTTTTATATTTTTATTAAACGCATTATTTGGGTGTCGATCAAAAGCGTTCGGACGGATAGAATCAGCGTGAAATCTTATTCAGCGCCTCTCAAAACGCACATGGATAATGACGTTCCACTGGCTATACTTCCCGGTCGTGTTTTCCGCTTGGGGAAATTTTATTTTGTATGAAATAGTTCTACAAATGTTCATAGTTGTGTATAGTCGGGATTCGGCCCAAGGAGAAAGAAATAATTACAAAATCTTTGTAATCATTGTCATGACATTTCGGTCACCACTCTGTAACCATCATCTGATAGTCTACAAACAACAAAACATCCCTTTTGTTCATGTAAAAGGCAATGTTCTCTCCTTCTAGTGTCGTGTTTTTTCCATTCATGAGCTTTTTAGCTCCATGATGGTTTTTTCCTCTTCTTCTTGGCTTCATGTAGGTTTCTATTATCCACCCTATCTGTGTGGTTCTCCCCTATTTATATTAATTAGTAATGGATGCCAAACGTTAAACATCAGTTCCTATATGTTTTTTTCCTCTCTGTTTAGCAATTTGTTATCTCTGATGCATCTTATTTTGGCCCTTTAAAATTGCTAACCAAAATATTGTTTCTCAAAACTGTAAGTTTATTCTCACTTGTTATGTTGACTTCTTTTGGTTGACTTCTCGTACTTGATGGAACTAGCTATGCCCTTTCTTCATAGTTCTATATTTTCTGTTCTGGTTTTCTTGTTGTTTTAGATTTCCCCAAATGAAATTGTTTGGCTTATTGGCTCTACTCGTTTTATGAGGTTTATAATACCTCCTGTAGCGAATTTTTGAAGAAAATTAAGCTATTGCTCTCGCCTCAAAATTTGTAGAATGTGAATTTTTGAAAAAATTTTATGCAGAAATCCATTTCAGGCTATTCTGAATCATATTCTGAAGTTTAACGCATTTTTTTATGTATGTATGTATATCAGGTGTGTTTGTGTTGGTTTTATGTCTTAAACCTTGATTATGATGCATGATGTACCTATATCTGGCAGTTACAAAAACATACTGGGCCAGAAAGGATTTCAAAAGTCCGTCAAGTCTTCAAGTCTGGGAATCCAGTTCAGTAACTCGTGGTTCGGAAATGGTGGGGTTTCTCCTTCATTACGAGTTCAACTTCTCCGAGTTTAGCGTCGAGACGGATGTTTTAGTTTTTTTCTGTCGGACGTTCCTTCATTCGGGCGGCTCACGTGATCACCGCAGGTCGCCTGACTTGTGTTCATCATAATCTCTTTTGCCCCATCTGGGTGTATCATTATACGCGTGCTTCGCAGGATGTTTCCACCTTCCTCGGGCCATTCATCCATTGTGAAGCAACACTTTGGAAAGATTTCTTTGAAGTAGATGCGTTGATACCCGGGGGATATGCGTTTCGGTATTCCTGAATTCAAACGCTACTTTAATTTCTAGCCACCTGAAACGCTGTGAATTTCGCTGTTAGGAAGTTCCATTCATTTCTGCAATTTATTCTATCGAAGGCAAAGCTGGGGCTCACCTTGTATGAACATTATTGCAAACAGTAAAAGTACAGCTTTCTTTCGAACTTATCGGATGATTGGTAAAGATTGCCATAACAGCAATTCCAACTCAGCATATCAGAATGGCTCGGTTCTGGACTCTGTCCTTACTCTGACTTGTGAGTGCTTGTTTACATAAAACTTGACGTAAAAGGCAGCAAGTGTTTAGTGATTCTTATATCAACCAACATTATCGAGCTTTCCCTTGTAATGGACCTTTTCCATGAAGCGTTACTTCATTTTCTGTGAATTTATATTTCTCCTTTTCAGGTTCGGAAGGAGTTTGATGGCTTTGAATGTTAATTTTATGTTGTAGCCTGAATTGAAATACATTCCTTCCTGAGTAAGTTTCTAGTTTAATAATCGTCTAATTACTTCCCCGGTTCAGGTAGGATATGAGAGCTTTATTCTAGCTGACGAGTCAGAAAAAATTATTGGTAATTACCCAACTATACTGAAGAGATTTCCGATTCGATTCGAATCCGCGAAAATGCCTTGTTGCATATCAATCTTTACTCCAGCCGAAAGTTTCATTTCGAGTTCAAGTTTACCATCCTATCCGTGAACTAAGACGCATTTTTCTCGTTATTCAAATTTCCTGCTTTATTAAAACGATGACTCAGGGGATTGAACAACGTTCTAAAAATAAGTTATTGTGGGAAATTCACTGCAAGCATTTGTGCGCAACTACGCAAGCACCTATGGAGTTGAATATAATAATTTATTGCCAATTGTTTGTTGGATTCTGTTGCCTTGGAATTCAGATGAGCTTTTTCTTCTATCAAAAAGTCAGTACAGAAACTCTTGGTGCGGTGCAATTCAAATCCTAAACTTTAGTGAATGCTTCGCAACCAAACTTCCTGATTAGTTGGCCCGCTTATATTTCCATATACGTATATAAATATATAAAACAGAAAGAAAGTGTAACATCAATTCACTTCACAAATTACTTAGTTTTAGTCACAAATTACTAGAAAATTTAAAAATTTGTACCTACTCAAAATTATACTGACAAATTTATTTGAATTTCTTGAATATATGGTTAAAAAATCGATAGAAACTGCAAAAACTGAAGAAGAAAAAAAGAACAGCAGATTGTTATTTAGAATACGTTCGTTTACCATAAAATTAACACGCTTAATAATCTACTCAGAAACATCCACTCAATATTTTCTTATTACATAACACTTTTAGGAGCTCCTAAATGCTTTGTAACATCTTTAACTGAAAATTTAGTATTTCGTATGTCGTGTTCCTAATTCACTTCATAACTGTCATGAAGCGAAAATCTTTTAACTTTTTGACGGTAAGTATGTGGTTTGATTTTATAATCCTTCAAAAGTTTTGACACACTTGGCAAGGGAGTGACGTATTTTTTTGCCAAAACATGTAATCTTAATAAGAAAACCACTGCATAATGTAGAAGAGTGCGGTTGTTATCTCTTGAAATATCACCTACCTAAATGTTAAAATCCCTTTTAAATTATTTTTCATTAATAGTTTTGCCGATGATTCTGTTCTTCCATATTTATAGTTACGTGAAAGATCTAGAACGCGTTGAAACCAAAATGTGGAGACAGAATAAGGTGAACACACCTAATAGGTTGTTGGTAGGAGTTCTCATCATGGTCCGCTGAGACGCAGATAAGGAAGTGATGGTGCGTGTTTTGTTTAGCGGCCATACTGTTTGACTAGAACTACACACTCACATGGAGCGTGGTTTTGACGCAAACGTTGCTAATCAGTCCCAGGGAAGGAAGTTGTGCAAGAGCCATCTCGACCCACTTCTAGCTTTGTCTATGCGAGCGCAAGTGATTTTGTTTTGTAAACCTTTGTCTATAATGAAGCCTTGTTCGGAATTGATATTCGACAACTGGATCCAACATGTATACTACATTAGCTATATATGGTTATTCTATAATATCAGGGAACTAAGTAGGTAAATGGAGTGTAGTTATAGAAGCTACACTCTTATGAGCAGTTCACGGCTGCAGATAGTAAATCAATCAGTTAAATTTAAAAGTTGAATTTTGTAAGGGTTGATTTGTGTGGAAATGTTTACATAGGTATATCCATGATTTCATGATATGTAAGAAGCTGAAGCAAGTTACACGCAGTAATGTTTATAGTTTTCTCTGCCTTAAGAAAGTGGTAAATTTTATCGGTGCTGTATTTTCACTTTCATCGACATGACATGCTCTGTAGTAGAATATTTCTTCCATGAGATGTCTATGTAGACGGAATAGGGCTTTTAAATTATCTTTCTTTGATAAGATGTAATTTCTACCCCCTAAGGCTATGACTGGGGACAGTCTTTTGATGTCAGAATATATATCATCTCTCATCTTTGTTTGGGTCTCCTATTTCAAACGTAATGCTATAAATTCACGTCGATCTAATCAGCCTTAAACTACTTTCTAACTGTATCAGAGGAAATCGTAAATCCAGAGTGGTCTAATTTTTTTCAAAATATGATTTCAAACCTTCAAACCAAATTCATTCTACCGATGAACACCCAATGTTTGTCTCATTAAAACCTATTTAGAACATGGGCATATATTTAGAATAGGTAGGAATGCGACGAAATTATTGAAAATGAATCATTTAAATCGCATATTGATAGAAATATTTCTACTAGTGGTCCATCAGCCATGACATTCATAAGGAATAGCAGTACATTCGTCGAATTAATGTAATGATAATGTACTGAAAATAATCGCCCAAAAAGTATGTACTGGCTAAAACTCAGGCATTGAACATCACCTTTGCCCTTAAACACAAAACATGACACGATGAATGTCCACTGTCGATCAAGTCCCACGACAAACCCCTCAGTTTTCATCAGACTTGTTCCTTTTGCAATGGAATGGGGCTTCGAACTGATAAGGTCTGCCGCTAGGTGCGCTAGTGAGCGATGGACCCTGGAACGTGGTGATTGATTGACTTTCCGCTAGTTAATACCTGGCGTTACCCCTTTTGGTTTATTATTTCCAATAATAAGCCTATGTGATCGTGTAGCAAAAAATTTTTATAACCCCCCCTCAAACTTTGTCACTTTACGTTTCAAGGTGCGTAGAATCCAAATTTGAAATGTCCGTCCGCCGTTCGCCGTCCGCCGTCCGGGCCATAAAAGGCCTAAGAATTGACTTAAAAAACCCGTTCTTTCGCACATAGACTCCATTTGGGGTCTAGTTGGTCCTAACGTTTAACCATCCCGATCGCTTTACTCGCATAGATGCTATGGGCCAAAAACGGGCAAAAAAGTGTGTTTTTCTACGCGCGCACGCCTGGCACGCTTGGCAGGGGGTCACGGTGGGTGGTGAGGGGTGGGGGGGGGGGGGGGAGCGGGCGGTGGAGTGAGAGGAGGCGCCGGCGCCGCGGCACCTTGTGGTGGGTACGGCGCCGGCGTTCCTTCGAGACATGAATATATGTTTTTTTCTAGGTCATATTTGTGTGTTAATATCAAAGCTTTTCCTACGCATATTTAATAAAATATCCTCTCGACTTTTCGTACGTGCTTAGATAATGATATTATTAAGGCAATAACTTTTTGAATAGATTGGAGCTCAAATTGAGAAATATAAACATGCGTATATAATTATAGAAGTATAGGTTGTGGAAACTCGAAATAGGACACGCCGAGGAGTCTGGACGCGCCTTATGACGTACGCAAGCCAATTAAAACTTCAATCAAACTCAATTGAAAAAATAATAAACCTCTGTGAAATAATTTGCAGCGTTTTGCTCTACAATTCGTTCCCCTCACCATCATTCTCATCAATCTTGGTGAAAATGAGAACTATATTAGCAATGAATAAATTATTTTCCTCCAATTAAATTAGTTTCTCCTATTCCCAGTCTCTGTATGGAACATCCGTTGTGTCTGTCGCGACTGCTGTCTCAGACAATAAACGAAGGGCAAATCGGTTACGTTCATCATGCTATGGAGCTTCTCATGCTCGTAGCTCCATTCATGGAATCACGTGACATTCTTCAACAACCCCCCCCCCCCTCCGATTTTTACAAAAATCGGACCATTGGATTGCGAGACAAAAGTTTTTCGGGATATTCGTGTTTCCTCATGAACCCGCTCTCATCAGTCTGATGGTGTAGAAATATGTAGATATAATTACATCAACATTGGACTGTTAGTACGTATAAGTTATTCCCGTTGCAATGACTGTCCAAAGTCAGACCGACAGACAGAACCGAAGTTGTTCAGAATGCTGTGCAGCGCGAAACGCTAGCAGAAATTTTGTTTGATTTCTAATGATAAACGAATTGTATACCTCTTGCTAGAGTAGGTACATTGATTCCATACCTTCAGTAGTACTTCTTCTTCTTAGCTTTACGGCCAGTCTTCATTCTTCTGCTCACCAACCCTTCTCCAGACTGAGCGATCTTGGGTATTCTAACTATTCATGATCCTCCTGAGTCTCACCCCCAGTTCCTCCTCCAGCCATTTTTTCCTCGGTCTTCCTCGATCCCTTCTTCCTCCAGGGTTACCATACAACACCTCCCTCGCAGTGCTAAATGGGCTTGTTGTAGGCCCTAAAGTGTGCAGCTGTGCTGTTTTTCATGGTTCCTATGATTCCATGCCTCCTATAAAGTTCTTGTAGTTGATAATTTTTCGTAATCTCTATTTTCCTCTATCACAGCATGGACCGCAGATTCTACTCCAAATCGTTCTGCCCCAAACGACTAAAGTATACCTTCGGTAGTGAGAGAGTAAAATTTAATGTCTAGTGAACATTTATGAAACTGATAATTCTCTCTTTTTTCTTTAAACAGTTTGTTTAAGCTACTTTTAATGTTGTTACGCACCATGTGATTCGTTCTTTCTGATTGAATTGACATTACTGGTCTTATTCCATCGATCGGTGCAAGAAGAAGTCCTAGATCCACGGTTAAACATCAACCCCAGTACTGAGCAACATGCTTTGAGCAGACCTTGACTATATTTTGCTCAAGCATATTATTGGTTGAAAGTGCACATGTAAACGAAGTCAAGATTGCTTGAGTGCATCCTTTTGACTCATATAGTCTAGAGGCAGAGCGCTTTAACTTTCGCCTCTAAGAGGGAAAATAATGAATACATAATGGAGAAGACAGTATTGCCTTCGTGTCCAATAATGCGTGACTCATATCGACCCATTTCACCTTCATTTCTTATGTATGGGGTTCCCATTATAAACTCGGATTGTTTATGTGCTCGGTGATGTGTACGGTGGAACACCCTGTTTATTTTGGTCCTCCCGCCCCGGACGTCTTCCTGTATCGTGTCAGACATCGTCCGTTAATCGTAAAATTAGACTCTTGTCCCCCCTGAATGTCTTTGAGCCGGATGCACCGAAGTTGGAGTTAAATCAAAGAAGTTCGGTTTTGTTGACACTAAGAATAGAGACACTGGCTCTCTCCTTGTGTCAGATCTCTGTCTGGACTAGTACCTTTTCAGACTTAGTGCCTTACTGACTCACAGGACGAAGGTAGGCTCATTATCATTCATATGTTGATTGTGATATCTCAAGGCTTACAGTCAAAACTCGTTGAAATTGAATTCATTGTATCACCTGGGAAACTTCAATGAATATTTTTCTTGAAAATATTTAATAAATAATCTATCCTAAATCAGTTTATCCGTTCTGACCCAAACGTATAATTGTTATCTTGGACATCTTTGTTGCTTTCAGCTTCGAGTTTCGTTTGATTTTTCGTTTGTAATATAACTTTTATAGGTCCATCTTATGCCTGTTTCAATGAGATTTAGTCCGGCTAATAAGAATCCAATTTTATGGATATCGAATTAATAATAGTTTCATGTCTACTCGACAATCGTTGAAATCATTGACTCAGGATCTGGGATTGCGGTGCCTGCTCCTATGCCTCCTTTCGTCGACCCGTTTGATACCTTCATCCGTCATATACACTGATGTTCTGTCAACATCCATGTATCCTCCAATAATGTGGGCTTCACGCTCTTCTGATTTGAACCTTACTACAAATGCCTGTGAATCCTTCCATTCATATTTCATTTTTCCAACACCTCACCCGAACATATTCTCATTTTCCTCGGAATTACTAAATTACCAAAAAGAGGTCCTCATAAAAATCAATAGCTGCGCCAACCCACATAACTCTAAAAATGCCCACACGAAAAATAGACAACAGTTTCTTACTCAACATATAGAAAGATACCTAAACGGCTGTCTGACACCGTATGGTCTCTTGACAAGGGTCAGCAGCCATTACGCCACATCCGAATGAAAGTTGTATCTATTTTTGTATTGATATTGTGGTATTATTGTATTGAGTTTGTATTGTATTGTATGGCGATTGTTTAGATCTGTATTGTAGATGATATTTCCAGGTAATATAAGGGTTGGGCCGGGTTTAACGTCGCCCCAATGTCTCGGCAGTGTGGCCGAGTTTACTATTTCTCGATAGGATTAGTCCTGAGTTTACTATCGCCCTATTCATTGACGTTTCTATGCGAAACTAGTAATACTTTCTCTGTAAGCAGTTTTCTTTTCGTTGAAGTACACTAAAGACTTCGAAGAGAAATCGAATCAGAAAAATTTATTGAAGATACGTTAGATCTTGTATCCTATCCTCTAGGGCTGTAGGGGTACCTACAATGACGTTTCGAATTGCTTCAGAACTTTCTCGCATATATCTGCATCTCATTCCGTAAAACTACATCCTGACATGAATGAGTCTTACTATCCGATGTCGACATTAGGTATTGTAACTTTATAGCTTACTCATTTTTGATCACCTAGTGTATTTTTACTGCGTCAGTTCCCAGGTATACCTCAACATTGGTAATTTCACTCACTAAAGCCTTTTATAATCCGTTCTCTATTTTTGCATGGTACATATGTATAATTCATTTATACCTTGTCAAATCATGCATCCTCCCAGGCACGTAGCCAGGATTTTGCCTTGGGGAGGGTCCAGATCCCCTCCCCCCCTCGCCCACCGGCTCTCTTCCCATTTCAATACGAATTTTAAGTCACAGGAGAAGAAATGTTTTACAAACATGATGAAATACTATTTTTAATAAGGCAAAAATATTTAATAGGTAGGTACATAATAAGGATTTTAGGTGACAGTTGAAACAATTTTTTACAATCTAAATAAATCTTGATTTTTATACAACAATAAAAGTTCAATTTTTAGGAAAAAAATGTTTATAGTAAGATTTTTCTGTTTGCTTTTAAAGCCCAGCACGTTATCAGCCGCGAACGACAGTTGATAATGAATTGACATCATGGTCAAATGAGAAAGGCGTTTGTTACCCATCTTATTTCTAAGGTATTTTTCTAATCTTAATTTCTAAGGTACTGCAGGATCCCGTAACGTAAAAGTTAGGAAGACATCTAGGAACATTCTCCCCGTAGGATATTGTGAGGAGTGTGGGGCGGAATACAAAACCCCGTGACGCACATGGGATAGATAAATTTCCCATAGACTGCAAGATCCCATGAAGTAAATTTATGAATTTTCTAATCCCGGAACGGATGGTGATGTGTTCTGTGAATTTCCGCTCCGCAAGAAAATCAATTTTCGAAGCGTTAGATCGCGTTTTTTTTTTTTTTTTTTTTTTTTAACCGAAAACCGACGACGATGGAAAACGTACCAGATAGATTCACACTACCAGTCATACTTCTTCAAATTCCTACTTTGAAGTTGAGTGCCTCATTCACTCATTCCAAAAATGTTAACTTAATTATTGTTATCGTTGTGATATCGTTGGAGCAACGTAATTATGTAGCTCAGTAACATGGATGATACCTTGGTGAATAGTCAAAGAGACAATGCAACCCAATGTCCCCATTGCTCTAGAGGCTTTACAAGAAGAGAACTACACTCTCTTATATAAAAACTACTATAGAGTGAGAACTACTCACTCTACATATACGCTCCAGACATCCAAATATTGCGAACCTGAATACCAACCGTGGTATTCAAAGTATAATATCAATACCAAATGCTGATCCTATTCAGAACTATTTCATAAAAGGCTTCGGGGACGGGATGTTAAATTCTCCAGGAGGCTGGACCACATTAAGATGGGACATGCTGTAGCAGAGAGCCATGCGTCTGCAAGGAAAGCAGTACGAGTTACCTCAGGGAGCGGTCGGCGTGTCACTCCTTGCTGATGAAGTGAAAGGGCTAGAAGAGGGAATACGAGATTCGGAGAGAATTTTCTTCCTCTGTAGTACTGCCCTCCAGAGAGAGAAAGGAATCTCTTCAGGGGAAGATGTCAGAAGGCTTCTGAACACCATAATAAAAATTTGGAGTGCTGTAAGGTATGAAGAGTTGCTACACGGCAAGGCTTACACGGGTCGTTCAGGTATAGTGCTAGAGGCATTGATCTGTCTTTAAGGTCGTATACATGACCCACCGAAATATCTAACTTCTCATCTCAGGAATCTTACCTCTACATATTGGAGCTATTAGCAGAACCTATGAGTATTATAAAAATAATATCTGAAGAATTTCACATCAGACGAATATTCTCTGTTGGTAGTTCGTGCTAGTGAAATAATAGATACTACCCTAACCATGAATAATTTTTTAATTCATCAAAAAATTTCGGGGGGGGTCCGGACCCCATGGACCCCCCCTCTGGCTACGTGATGCATCCTCCGCTATTGAGTTTGTCCTATTTTTAGAATGGCATGAATAAACTTGTGTCAAACATGATAACTTTCTACCTTCCTAATCGACAACTTACATATTGATTTTTACGTTAAAAAGGTAATTGCCTTTTTGTATGATCAGGAAAGGAACTGTTCTTACTTCTTTCGTTAGGGACTAAATCCTCCCACGTTCTCGGTTTCAATAATTCAAATTTTAAAAACTTTTAGTTCTCTCCTTGTCTGCTTGCTTCGTTGTGACTCCCAAATTTATCTAACAATTTTTATTAATTTCCGAAATAGCTCTATTTTCGTCAAGAGATTTTGAATAGTCGTGATCTTCATTGTGATCTTTATTGAATATCTACCTAATGATATTCTCATTGCGAACTGTCCATTTAAAGATCACAGAAATTCGAGAAGAACACACTTTACTGACTCGTTTCGGTTATGTAACTTTTGAAGAACACTAAACAATTACATTGTGGGTAAAAATATTTTAGTAGGTACATTTTAGAAAATTCATTTTTACTGGTGTAACCCAATGCTCCCCAGTAGAACCTGCTTTTTTTATTCTCGTTTTCTGTGATCAGGGCTTGCTCAGAATATTAGAATTTCTTTCTCACAAATAATTATATTAATTGCTATGCAATTCTTAGGCCGACCCCCAATAATTTTTTTTGTAACGTCCCAAACGAAATTGAAGATGATTTTCACGTACAACCGAGTAGTTGAGTAGTTGCTATAGATTGTGTCACAATTTCAGTGTTTTTCACGTACAACCCAGCCGTTGTTAGGGGAATGAAACTTCCGCAGTTCATCAAAATTTCAGAGCTTGCTGATCAATTTTGATTTTGTGTCTCCCTGTCTGTTTTAAATTCTTGTCACTCCCAAGACTATATCAAATTTTAGTCTGATTATGATGAAATTTTTAGGTATTGTGTGGGCTAGCTTCTAGATGGTCCTCTATAACTTTCATTGCAGTTGGGCCAAAAATAGCCTCTGCGCATGCTCAAACGTGAATTTCTATTAACGTCGATTTCACATTATCTACTGGTCAGATTTCGTCAAGATCGGATCAGTAGTAGCCTGTGTGCATGCGCCAACGTAAAATTCCTTATGACGTCGTTTTGTCATGATATGATTTATTATTTGTCATGATACGATTTATTTTGAACTCGGGGAGTAAGTTATAATAAAATTGGCTGACACTGGCAAAACTTCGATTTCACTTAAATTCGGATGATAGTTGGAAGAAGATGACTTAATTAGTTACCTCATATCGATTTCAACACTATTTTATCATTAACAGCTACTGCGCATGCGCCAATGTGAAATTCTTATAACGACCTTAATTTCAACTGTTTTCATCCGATTTTGATGAAATTGTCAGCGAATGCGCGGTTTAGGTTGTAGATGGTCCCGTACCTATTTCATTTTTTTCAACTCATCAGTTCATTCTGCGCTTGCACAAACGTAAATTACACTGATTATCATTTTTTCGTTTCTTAATTGACCAATTATGACATTAGACGCTACTTCTTGATTTACACTTTTCCGCTATGGAATTCTTCAAGATAATTTGAAACTTTTCAGTGATCTATAGATTCATGATAGGTCAACGAGGAAGCTATGTGCCACACCCAACTTGGCAGACGTTTTTTTCTGTTTTCATTTAATTCACAATTCATTTTTTCACTTTGTGACACTTGCTCCTACGTATAAATCGACTTCATTGATCGGAATCATCAACTATTGATTACATTTTCTGGCGTCTTAATGATTTAATTTCGTTCTAACGATGAAAAATTCCTCGAGATGTCCACTCGAGTGGTTTCGTTGTTGCGTGCGATAACACATCTGCTCCGATTCCGGATATCTGGATATTATTTCGCGTCTTGCTAAACTTATCTTTTTTCTCTTCTCCATGCAACGCAAATCACACGCGACGTCTCTTCACATTATCCCGCTCACAAGCCCTTGTCGTCCGGAATCCTGTGGGGTCGCCGTCATGTAAACTCACGTCGATGATGTAACGTCCTCGTCGGCCTCTGACATGCGATTCCCTCCCTCAAGCTCAGGGGCACTTGCTCACGACCTTCTAAACTCTATTTGGCATCAATCTTTCTTGTCTTCAACTAGTTTTCTTTCCTGCATATTGATTTAGTTAACCTAGAAGACCGGTTACGTATTACTTACTCATACCAGTGAAGATTGATGCATTGAGATCACCATTTGGATTTTATCAATTTCATGTCGCATCCATTATGTATCCTATGTATCAATTACTCAGCGATAAATTCATGCTCGGTCAAGTTGCACTTACTTAACGATGTATATATCCATGCCCTACAGGGGATATATGACTACCACTGACAGTATTGAAGCATTAAGCTTCAAATATCATCAAATATATTCCATAAGTAAATTTGTTCAAGTTGAGTTTACATATGCACCTTCATCATCTCGTATTTTATTGACTGCAGTGACTGATTCTCCTGTCCTAACAGGGACAAATCATGGGTTTAGGAAAACCAGGTGCCTTCCACATGATACAAAAGTACTATAAAAACGTACTGATACGCACTAATAATGAAGGAAACATTTATTAATGAAGTTTTGTTACTTGAAGAATGTTTTTTGGCAGTTATGATGAAATATCAGTGAGCATCTGGTCTGCAAACTCTCGCTGTCATGATGCAAGCAAAAGAGCGGGCTCGGCATTTAATGCAATCCCTCGGTGTTTTTCAATGCTTGCAGTACGTTAACTAACCGCTTTGCTTATATACCTATGGGGTACATTTACAAACTGTTAACTATGATAGCTTGACGTTGAAGGAGCTGCGGTTGGAATAGGTCAAGCGGCCAAGGCCTTTACTGGTTTAGTCCTTATGAGTAGAAGAAGAAACTTCTTTTGGGGAGACATCGTGAAACTTCCTCACGCTCAAACCTCATAAATGTTAGTCTACAGACGTTTTATTTAGCGCTATAAATGCAGAATACCTACCAAAACTAGGTATTGCGTAGAAATGGTGTTTATGTGGTGGTTACCCACAGCCGATCATCAGGAATCATCAAGCTTTCTAAATATGAAAATTTTAGCAAGATAATCAAATTGGAGGAAAAAACATTTTTAGTAATGGTTAAGATGGAACCGCAAAAAAACCAATTTTATCGATGGACTCTATTATAGAAATTATAATCACCTTTACCAACGAACTAGGTCGTTAACACGATGTATGTAGAATATTTTTAGAAAATTCTGCTTTAGCGAATTTTGTATTTTAATTAAAAAAAAAAAATAAATAAAAAAATCGAACCGAAATTTAACGATTTTGGTCCGAATTTTGAGTTTGATTTCTCTTCATTTCACTCCTTATGGGCAGAGTAGTAATTATTGAGGTGGGCACTTCTGTTGGCTCAGACTAGAAGTCAATGTTACATCCGTCGTCTTTGAGATCCATTCCTTGCCATTCCAAGTTGTGACTAAAGGAAATGATTAGGTGTAACACTTCTAAAATAGACTTCGAGAGATTCTAAAGCCATCAATTCGAACCCAAAGTAGAAGCTCTACATACCTTCAATGCGGCGCCGAAAATCCATAACCAACCCGTCCTATCAACCGCATTTCATTTCCCCCGTTTAGAGAACAAAATCATTATATCGGGGCCCAGGGTATCATTAACTTCAGCAGACGGCTTTTAATAAAGTTTGAAGCGCGAGTTATTAACCATTAAATTAAGCTTTACTAATTGGAAAAGTACGGTTTCATTGGAGGCGGGTGTGGAGGAGCAGGAAGGGTGAGGTTGATGTAGTGGCGATGGTGAATGTTAATACCAAAACATGAGACTATAAGGGTGAAGGAAAGAAAACCCATTCTATGATTAAAAGTGGAGTCAGGGCGGTGCACAGGTGGAAGGTCGTATTTCAAAATACTCGTAATTTACCCCAGCTAAATATACTGCCTTCCCCCCATTTGGGGAAATGAAAACAGCTCGTTGGAAACGTTTTATCCTGTCAGACCTTCCCACCAATTTATTTACAACCAATTGTCCGTCATTCGCTTGCAGTACCAAATCACATTCTAAATCAGAAGATTGACGTTTGTCTTGATTTTACTTCCTAGATAACCAGAGCACCGTGAGTGCGAATCAAAATATGAAACGCGAGAATCTGCGCTTTAATTTATTTGGGTGTTCTCTAGAGTTGAAATTTCGAATCTTTCTCTCTATTTCAGACCTTCTTCAATGACGATTTTGAATGCATTACTTAATAGGATTTTTGCCGATGGTGCAGAAGTTAAAAAAATAAAGGTTTTGGTGTTCAACGGTAGTTCGTTACTCCTGTAAAATACATTTAATGGAATGAGTAGGACCTGAGATGATTTCATAGAATGTTCGATTAATTTGTTAAAAGTTTGATTAAACAATTTACGCACATCAAACTCATTCAATTAAATGCGCGTATATTCTACACGTATACATAATTACTACATATACTTACATGTGTAACGAAACTTTTTTGGGTCTGTTACTGATAAATTTTGATTTAGTTCTTGAGACTTAAAAAGAACATTCAGTATCATCCATATTGTTTATTTCATTATTCAGCTAAGTGCTTTTGTCAGCAGAGCCCATTTCTTCGCCGAATGCAGCATGTTTCTTTATGCTTTACTTTTGCTCTCAAAAGAGCAAATGATGATTTATGAAATCGGCTAAAAAATTTATTTTTTAATTCAAGTCAAACAAAATGGTTTTTTAATACTATAGAATACGTTATTCCAAGGGTGTGTCTACCACTGGCATTCCCTTTTAGGAACTTGTGAAATGTATTTCATGTGACATTATTCCATCTGTTACGATAGTGGCAAGAAGGGAATCTCATGTTGACCTGGATTTCTTCAGAATATGTTGAGATATTTTCAAAAAGCCTCCGGACCTCGGAATCTTGGTTCGGATCATGTGGGTTCTGATTCAAAAGAAATGAGCTGGTGGCAGAGGTCCATCTTGGATTCAGGACCATCTTGGTGAATCGGTCCAGGCTAGTGACTCTATAGTTGCCTGGTCTTGCTCTGGCTGAAAATACACAAGCTCTCCAAACTTCTTACACCGCCCACGGTTTCAATACTTCTTCGTACGCTGCTATTATTTGCTATTGATGCTAAATGTATTCCCAATATCTACAATTAGATAGCCTCATCACTTCAAGTCTTGGAGGGCTGAAATTGATCAAAATATAATTGTAGGTTCCTCTTATTCAAGTCCTGCAGCTCTGAAATTGATCAAAATATAATTGTAGGTTCCTCTTATTCAAGTCCTGCAGGGCTGAAATTGATCAAAGTATAATTGTAGGTTCCTCTTATTCAAGTCCTGCAGGGCTGAAATTGATCAAAGTATAATTGTAGGTTCCTCTTATTCAAATCCTGCAGGGCTGTCATTTATCAAAGTATAATTGTAGGTTCCTCTTATTCAAGTCCTGCAGGGCTGAAATTGATCAATCAAAGTATAATTGCAGGTTCCTCTTATTTAAAAATAATCTTGTTGCTTTGATTGGCGAGAAATATCCGAGCTCTTAAAGTGCCCAAGATCTCTTTCTATTGACTTGAACGAATAGGAGAGCGGAGTTCGTTGGTCTGAGTGAAACGAATGAAGGGGAGAAAAAAAATTGCTAGAAAGGATGAAGATGGCGAGAACCAATACAGAACGGATTTGTAAACGTAGGTAGGTGCGAGGTGGTAGGCGTAGTAGGTACACTTTGGTAAACGCCCGAGTCTGATGGATGGCAACAAAGCGACGTTATGTGAAAAAGACTTGCTACATTCTCATATTCGGTTGTGGTCATTGAGAACCCCGCGGCTCGATGATTCAGCGAACTCACATAACCCCGTGTTGCAACCCTGACCTTAACAATGGATGGACCATTAATAATTTTCAGAGATGGCGATAATAGAGTAAAACACGAAGCAGAAAATGACTTGTAGAATTGAAGTTCACGGGTGGTGTAGTATTACGAGCAGCGAAATGTAATCCTGATTGATGAGAGGTACCATTAAAATAGTGTTTCATAAAATTAATGATATGGTGATTGTCGTTGACAAACGTGCGATTACGTTGTAAGCTTCAGTAAGCCCCATGTATTAATCTCAAATATTATGGAATTTATTTATCCGGTATTACGTAGTCTACTGTTATCATTCAAGTACTTACATAATGGCCCAACACGTTTATTTTGATAGTATTGTACTATTTTGAAATGTATATTTATAAATACTCGTAGTATAATGTGTGTAGTTTTTTTTCTTTCCCTGAATTTCCTACTATATTCTTAGCCGCAAGAACATTTTAGTTTATAAACCCCACATTTATCCTGAACATTAATTTTGTCTTTAACGGAACCCAGTAATGCTCTAAGACTATTTCTAGTTTTAAAACCCACTTTTTAACCCCTCGATGATGGAATTTTGCGATTTTATCAGAAATTTTGCGATTTTATCAGAAATTTTCCCGATTTTATCAAAAATTTTCCCATAATAAGTAATACTTATCCAATGTTTCTCTTCTAAAGTTACATCTTCCCTAACTAGATTGGAAACTTTATCTCTACTCTTCTTCCGAAGAACCTTATCCCGTATGGTATCAACGAGATCTCCGTAGCATTTGTAAATACTGATATATGTACCATGAGAAGTTCTTATGATAATACTGGGTATATGCATTGTTTTTGTAAATGGGCTACCATTAAATAATGAAATACAAATTTATAAATGTTAAAGTTATTATTTAGCAAGGCGTGCTTTTATGATTGGAACATTCTTATGTTCCCTCCCAAGGGCCGACTTTCAAGTGCAAGTAAATGGAGGCAGGTAAATTACGTGAATATTTCAAGTGCCCTCGAAATACGATACTGCTGGGCGCAGAAGCTCGAATCGTGAACTAGAAATACTCGAGGGGGTTGGGATCGAAAAACCCGCAGAATGTGTCGGCGGCAGATCTTAAACTTTCATTCCGAGGGTGCAGGAAGGAAAGGCCCTTTGGGTTTTATTATTTGTACTTTACGGGCGGCAGTGGAAGACGAGAAGGGCGGAGACCCTACCAAACTCCCAACCTGACCTTCCATTACTCGAATTAGATATTAAATAACAATTTGAGAGGATCTAGGGTGAGAGAGAGAGAGAGGAGGAGAGAAAAAAACGGTAAGGAAGCTACACGGCAGTAAAACCGTTTGGGAAGTTTATGTCAGGTGCGGGCGTTACATCATTCCTGAGACCCAGGAGAAGATGGTCGTTTGAGCGCACGAATTCACCGAGCCAGATTGGGCTACGTACCTTTTCAGGGCCAGTCGATGTTTTTCGGATTACCTCTAAATTCACAAAATGTAAGAACTGGGTATGCGCTTAGGCCGGAAAAGTAATTAAGGATTATTTTTTAAGGGTTCAACGAATGATGGTCAACAATTTTAATTCTCAAGCTTTCAGAAACTGTTGGTTTCCTTCGTCAGGAGATGATGAAGTAAATTTAAAATCTTGGGACATTGCTTTTTAAAGTGTCGTGTGTTAGCTTGGTGATAATTTTCATGTATGTTGGAGTGTAGCTATCAAAGTGTTGTTAATTGGGTTCAAAATGTTTCCGTTTCTTCTGTTGAGTTTTTTGTCCGGGTCAATCATTTGAATATGAAGTCCCTCTTTAACCGTCTCTGGTAGTAGCGTGGCTCCACTTCCACTAAAGTTGTAGATTCCGGAGAGATATTATAGGTTGGAAACTGCTTCCTGTGGGCAGCTACTTCCGAATTTGAGCTCCTTCTGAAATATTCAGCTACTCTATCTTTATACGGTCTCCCGGATTCTTCTACGTATTCTTTTGAACATTCGCATGTTATTTTGTATATTCCCGGTGGCGATTTCGATTGTTTTTGTTTTTATTACAAATGAGCCCACCAATTTTTGTTCCTGGAACATAGCCGAATTCACATTTTGTTCGTGTCCGAAAATTAATGGAGAATCTACTCATTTTAGGGGGATGCGGTTATGTTGAAAAATAAATTTATGTATATATTTTTAAATAAAGCTAGATCCCATCCTTAGAACCTTGACACCGATCACGCTCTCCTATGAGTAGTTCTTTTAGCGAATTTTTTTGAAAATGAAGCTATTCCAATGGCTCCAAAAATTTCAAAATAGGAAATTTCCTCAAAATCCATTTTTAGGCATTCTGAAGCGATTCCTGGATTACAACATTTTCTCAGAAATTAGATCACTTTTGCCAGGTCAATAATTTTTGTAAATGTCAATAATTTAAATCACTTTAATTTAAATATAGGATTTGCGCACACACCTTTAACCAGAGTTTTGGCTTTTTAAGCAGCCACTTATTTATAGGTATTAAGTTACTGGTTGGATAAGGTGGTATTAGAGCTAATTCTTCATTATTTAGCAGATTCTCATATTTGTGGTATCGATTTGGTGGGAAAGTAGTCAAGAACTGAGGGATCTATCTGGGGGAGGCTGGTTGAGGTCAACAACTGTCTAAAGTGCTACTATAAGTACTGAACACATTTCCTACGTAAAAGATTTCTGGCATGAAAGGTTGGAGTGACAGCAGCTCTTTCTACAGTTGCAACTTGGAAGATAGACGTGCAGAGGAAAGGGAATATAGATTCTGTGTGTTCTACAGTGGAAATTGAGGAAGTCTGTTTGGAAATATAATTAAAACATCTGTTGAGTTGAGCACATTGATTCCTCGTTTACTGTAAGATGATTATACAAATCACTAATTACATCTTGTGGATGAGAACTGTAGTACTCAGATCCTCATGACTTGTACAACCGATATGGATTAAATGGTGAACCTTCGATTCTTCCTCGGATGGGTTGCTACTTCTACAATGACTTTGAGGGAGCATGAAATGAACATAATTTTCCCAGATTTCGTTCGCTAGTAATGCTAAAAACTAAATTCCATAAATCATTGAAGAAATTCGCATTCATTGCAGCGAAGAAACGAACAATTACATCTATCAATTCGACGGAGTGACATACTGCACCGTTAGTGTGCCCATTCGACTTGTTAAACCGTTAAAGTATTGCTGCCTATATCAGCACTCAATACATACATTTCCTCCACTGATCTCGTAAACATGAGCATCAAACTGTTTTTCGCTTCTCTCAACAGGGTTTCTCTATTTTATTGGCTCAACCCCATTTGGCCGGCGTGCGTTGATCGTATTACCACCTATTGCTCAGAGTGTTTTTGGGGCTAACTGTGTTAAGGGAATTCGTTCACTATCCTCCCTTTCCACTATTGGTGCAAATGCCTTAGGCCATTCAACTTTACTTAGCTAAATTATCTTGGTTACCGTTACCGTTTCCTCGTTCTACCTTTAGGCAAGATACCTTTTGCAACATCAGTCAATATGACTTCTTAAACAGATTCTTATTTCATCAACATAATTAAGTTAATCTTGCCGTTTTCAGTCACATTGTGTGGAGTATTTTATTTAAACAGTTCGCGCCATGAATCAAATGTCGTTCAATTGAATCTGTTGTTCGAAATGCATATGTTTGCTTTGGCTAGAGCCTTAAACCGTATGTATTCATGTAGTTTTATTTAACACAATTTTTGGGTCCAAATTTTAATTAATTTTGAGTTAAATTCCGTCAAATGAATGATTCAACTAGAAAAAGTTCTTTTCGAATGTTCCAGTGAACGGCGATTGGTCCAGGCAAAGATTGTTTACTCGGAGTTTCGGAGTGAAATTTTTTGTTTATTAAGGAATTTAAAGCAGACTCTAGGTACACAACGTGTGCCACTGTGCACGCCCCTGTCGACCTGAATTCGAACTAGAGTCAACTGGCAATGGAAATAAGCTTCCTTATGGGTAGCTAAGTTCTGTGATTATTCACCGTTTGCTTAAGTTCTCCCTGGTGTAATGGATTGCATATCAGATTACTAAGGAGTGGGACCCGAGTTCGATCCAAAGCTCATGCTTATGTTTTTTTGCATTCGAATTAAACCTCCGAAACGTCATTACATAAATGTTTCAAAGTACTTTAAAACGTCATTTTGATCTATTCGTCTAACTAATCTGTATAATTTTTACTTAGGGATTGACTAGGTACTTGATGCTATGTATTTTTGAGATGCGAGCTTGCGACCATCCTGACCACGAAACTATACTAATCATTTTGGATCTATTTGTCCAACTAATCTGAATTTTTACTAAGGTATTGACTACTTGATGTTATGTATTTTTGCGATGCGAGCTTGCGATCATCCACACCACCATACTCTACTCTCTCTTCTGATCTTTTCAGACTCTTCTGATCTTTTCAGACTCTTCTGATCTTTTCAATCCCTACTCTGACCGATTTTTCCAACTGGTCGCTCGGTAACTGATTGTCAAAGTTACTGCAGAAAAATATGAACAGTAATGGTTCAAGAGATCTTGGTAGTTATGCCTCGCTGCGTGCTGAGGCGAGACACTTCTTTAATTTATTGGCAATTACTCGTTTAATAAATATGCTGTCCGCACTGAATTTTCGGATTTTGAAAATGATCTCAACCGTATTGGGTTTCTATCCAAGAGTGGTCATCGTACGAGCGCGCACACCTTGCTATAAACTTTGTTGACTCTTCAGTCTTTGCAAACAAGAACCCAACTCATCTTGGCTGGGATATCTGTGAAGCTACCAATGTTGATCTCATCAAGCTTTCAATTGATTACATATACCAAACTGTTGAAGGAGTGATTATCAAAGATCAGCTTGCTCCAGAGGTGTTTGAAAGTTTGCGAATCAACGAACGATAAGGAACGAGAGACGAACAACTAAACGAGGTAATTTGTCGAGTCAACCGGCGGGGTGATTGTAATACGTATAACGTAACTAATCGCCTCACGAAGGCCACCGGTAATCTAACACCATCCATAATAAGCGAGCTTTCCTTGCGCGGAGTTATGAATGCGTAATGTAAAATGTCTGTTGTAAAACCGTGTAAGGTAGAGCAGAGGAGGGAATCATGAGAGATTTATCAGAGGCACCCCAAGCCTCCGGACGTCGAATCGCGTATGTGATCTTCTAACGGAAGAAGATGGTGTTGAGATAGAATGGTGTAGGATACCTAATGCTTGAAACGTATTCTTACTATGATCCATGACGGTTTTAAACCGGTGTTTTCTGAATCCATAACCTGTGGGAATAAAGAAATATTGCAGTATACTTATATTGGCCATTCCATTGAGTCAGAAGTACATGCTCTGTTGACCTCATATTCGGATTGAACAAGCTTGAAATCGCGTATAATAGTTAATTTTCTGCTCAAAATCGCGACAAATTTTAAACAGGGGACACCAATGATGGCTAATAAGTTCTTTGTTGGAAAGGGATAGCAGCACTCCTTGCTGCACTGAGATATGCATCCTTCTTGGTGAGCGAGGACATGTTCACTAATATTAGTCTGATCATGACTTCTTTCGAATGGGGTATACACTTCATACTGCTGCTTATTGAAAAGCTGTAACCACAATAAATAAAACTGGAAAAATGGATTTAAAACCTTCTATATGGATTTATAAAAAAACTCTACCAAAGCTGCAAGTTTATGTACCCGATAAAAAAAGCCTTTAGTATATATAAGAGGCATGGAATGCCAATAAATACACACTTCATCTCGCAACCTCGACTTGTTGTGCTTTACAACTGATTTCCCTTTATACAATAATATTATTACAAATCCTTAAAATTAATTTAATGTTGATAGAACTGAGAGTGAATTAAATAAAAATACATGTAGGGAGACATAGTTGTTGGTGTCGATTAAATTCATTTTTTACCAAGAACTTTCATTGATGTTTTTCATTGAATCCGCTTACTTACTTTTCGTGTAAAGGATAAAATGGTTTCTGATACTCATGACCGCCATCGAAACACGCTGGGTTCAACAAATACGCTCCAAGACTGATGTCATTAAATTGTCAGTTAATGAGCATGCACGTTCATAATCGAGAATACGAATATATTCATAGAAAACCTTTTCTGTGAATACGAGTATATTCTTATTCACATGTATTCGTATTATGTGATTTGTAGCGTTTCACTAAGTACCAACGAGGCGATTAGGGACTCATATTCTGATGATCCCCTAATACAAAGCCTACGTGGATTGCTACACCAATCCACGACATTGGGCTCAACCATAACTCTTATGTGGGTACCGAGCCATGTGGGTATTTATGGCAATGAGTGTGCAGATGCCCTTGCAAGATGAATCGTTGGTGATAACTCCATTGATATGTTGCTTATACGCATAGAGGATCAAATCTCCTATATGCAACATAAAGCCAATTCCATCTGGCATGAGCAATGGCAGGGTGAGGTCACTGGTCTGCGTGGTGTCCTTCAGGACTTGAGCCCAGTGGGCCCTTTCGTAACCCTCCTTGCAAGGAGAGATCGAATAGTGGTCAACCGGGTTGCCACTGGCCATACCCGTCTTACTCACAGTCACCTGCTTAGTGCAGAAGCTCGAGATGTTGTGTGTGGAGGTGCCCATCTGCCACTTTCTGGAGGACTGCCAGGACTGCCTTGTGGACCTGCGAGTCCAGCATCAGCCCCCTCAGTGGGTCGACGTTTATCCGGACCGGACAATGTTCGATCCCTGTTGTACATGAGAGCCGCTGAGCCCTACTACGAACTGTGATATCTGATATGTTCGAGTTGCCACTGGAGTCCATGATGGCGCTCCTTTTTAGTCAAGGATGGCAAAATGGCTCCCCTTAGAATCGTCACACTCTTCCAGTGTCCCTTTTGACACCTTGTTCAATATCACTAATAACACTTCTGAGGTTGAGGTGCGGCTTTAGAAGGTGAAAAAAAAAAAAAACTGTATGCGCATAACTAACATAGGTAAATCAATACGAATACAAGTATATTCGTATTTAGTTGTTTGAATACAGGCTGTGTATTCGAATTTAGTTGAGCAAGTACATTAAGTACCATTAAGTGGTAAATATTTGTGCATTTGTATTCGTATTCATATATGTGAATACAAATATATTTGTATTCACTTATACGAATATTACGAATATATTCTCGTATTCGTATTCAAAGAATAGGTTTTCTGTAAATATATTCGTATTCATATTCACGGTAACGAATATCTCATCTCTGCAATCAATTGATGCTGAAGTAATGATGCTAATAATAGCCATGAACGTAATTTTCAATCAATATATTGGTATATGATGAATCATACTAGACATTGCTTGTTCTTTTTCCGATCACTATCAAATTGGTTTTGCTATTTGATTCATTGTGAGTACAGTTTATCAAGGTAAATGCAAAAATCTTTTGAGCAGTACAGACATTTTGATTAAGTTGCCTAATACAAAACTTTGTACAACTTGGAATAGTAATGTAACTGGAATCCAAAAGAACTGAAAGTGACTCTAGACTGGGTCATTGCCGACTGCTTGATACAGAATCGGTGACTACCTACTAGTGTACCCAATTATATCGAGGTATTTACTGACTTCTGTACGTTATCTCTTATTTTCTGGGGTTTCAAATCCTGAAATAAAAGTATTATCATTCTACATTGTGTAGTTAACGAATTGCCTCTTACTTCCTTGTTCATTGTTTCAGGGTCTGATTGGGGTATGGCCGAAGATTGTACCATCCAATAATCAACACCGGTAAGTTGATCAGCTACACAGTGCTGGTGTTTCCCTAGTTCATTTTCTACAGAAGTTAGAAATATGCATGTACATCATCTTGAAGGTACATCCTAGCACGAGAGGTAATATTGTTCCTCTAATAAAAATATTGTATATCAAGAGTTTTTTTGTTTGTTTTGTTTTTAAGTAGTATTCAGGTCAGCATGTAGTAAGAGGTATCCAAATAAGATTCCAATAATGTACTCCGACTTGGTTTGTTGCCTGGAATTTCTCGTTGAAAATATGGGATCACGTTATCGTCGTTGTTAAACCATCATTGAATAAATCATGAGACACTCCCTGCGCGACGAACTATGCGAGGACATGCGTGCTTGCGATAAGCACCGTATTCCTTCTATGGGAGATATAACTTATCTGCTACGACGAATCCTTGAGTTTTGAAAGTTCGTTTCGAACGACAACTTTTGGTGCATGGCTTTTTCAGAGAGTTTTTAAAGTGATAGGGAGATAGAACGATAGAAGCGATAGTGAATGGAAAACACTACTGCGCATGTGCGTGGAGATGAGGCGCCTTAATAAGACAATTTTATTTCACCTAAACAAAAGACGCTTTATCCCGAACCAACCTACCTCAACTCTTCCTCCCAATCGCAAAGTAACCTTACACACCGATAACAGTGATATTCATTTCTTGTTGGTATTCATGATTCATGAAAGTTATATTCATTTTCTTTTTCATAAATTTTCAAAATCTGCCATTGCAAACCCTTTTCGTGAATAAGAAAAGAACTAGGAAACTTAGAAATGCTGGAAACTGAACTCACGGGATAGGCGGGAAAATCTCCTTGGTGGTTCAGCGTTACTTGTAGATAAGTAGCGTCACTTTAAGATAAAACACGAATTCGACCCTCTTGACTTTATCAGGTTAGCATACGCTGTGGCTCGCCACATGTATCATTTTACGCGGATACTAATGATGTTTTTCTGTGCGAAACCATGGAAATTCTTAATCGATGGTCGAGTCCTTCAGAGTTTGATCTTTGATGGATAGATAGAAACGAAGAGGACCAGCTAAATTCACTACCGACTCCCGTGATCTTTGGTAACCATTTAAAAACGCTGCAAATTATTTCACAAAGGTTTATTATTTTTTTAATTGAGTATGATCGTAGTTTTAGTTGGCTTGCGTACGTCATAAGGCCCGTCCAGACTCCTCGGCGTGTCCTATTTCGAGTTGCCACAACCTATACTTCTATTATTATATACGCATGTTTATATTTCTCGATTTGAGCTCCTATCTATTCAAATAATTATTGCCTTAATAATATCATTATCTAAGTACGTACGAAAAGTCGAGAGGATATGTTATTAAATATGCGTAGGCAAAGCATTGGTATTAACACAAAAATATGACCTAGAAAAAAACATATATTCATGCCTCGAAGGAACATGAAATTCGAAAGCAATACAAGTGTAGGAAGTTTTCCACGCCACCCTGGAGGTACTCACACCCTAGGTCTCGTTACCTCACAACCGGAGGGACACTTTTTCACCTATTTTTGGCTCATAGCACCCATGGGTGTGGAGCGATCGAGCTGGCGAGAAGTTAGGACCAACTAGACCCCAAGTGGAGTCTATGTGCGAAAGAACGGATTTTTTAAGTCAATTCTAAGGCCTTTTATGGCCCGGACGGTGGACGGACATTGCAAATTTTGATTCTACGCACTTTGAAACGTAAAATGACAAAGTTTGAGGGGGGGGGGGGGGGTATAAAATTTTTTTGCTATACGATCACATAGGCTTATTATTGAAAATAATAAACCAAAAGGCCTTATTTTATCTCCCCATTGGGGGTAAACAAAAAGGATTAAAATAAGGTTTCTTCACCTATTCTATCTAACTCCCCTCGATGGTGAAGAATTATGACTCAGCATTCTGGCTTAGCATCTTGTGTTCGCAGTTTTTTTGTTTTTTGTTTTAAGGGGGATTAGAATAAGTTAAGAATATATAACAATGGCAACTAACAACAATTTAGATTTTCGGGGTTCGGTGAGGTGATGATGTTCTGGGATTGGTGACAAGGCCTTGTCACGGATATTTTGACACAGGCCCGAAA
Source organism: Adelphocoris suturalis (assembly GCA_030762985.1). Classification (NCBI taxonomy): domain Eukaryota; kingdom Metazoa; phylum Arthropoda; class Insecta; order Hemiptera; family Miridae; genus Adelphocoris; species Adelphocoris suturalis. The sequence continues at coordinate 135,063,732 of CM061041.1, read as the reverse complement.
CAGTACCGTGTTCAGACATCTTCGATAAGTAAACATGGTTTGTGACTTATTGTTTAAACTCTGATGTGATCCGAGCGCTCTAAAAATTGTTAATAACAAAGAATTCAATTTATCTTATTTTTCTGTGTAAAAATATTAAAAGCATCTATACAAGATTAATAGATAGGTATATAATCACGTTGGGAAGGTGCTGTGAAGCATCAGACATGATATTATCATAATTAATTAAATACAAAGGTTATTTTTGTCACAAAATATTGTACTATGGAAGAATCGTTTTAGGCATGGGGTTCATTTCCATCCATTTCGGTCTGAGATTGACGTGGAAAAGTCTGTTGATTATTGGTATAAATATATGCACAGTAGAAGTAAAATAAACTTTATATTGAAGCAAAGTTTCGAGTAACAGCGGAATTACTTTCTACAAGTTACAAGTAAACTGTTTTCATGGCGTCCACAGTAACAAACATACTATGTTGAATGTCACGAGTTAGCCAGAAAGTTGTTATTTGCTTGGTTGCTATGATGGATTCGCCCGCGTCCTGATTTTCTTGCGTGACGATTTCTTCAGAAAAAGGCAAATTAAAAGGTTCATATCAGACTCGACTTCCCACTCACATGAGTAAATAACAATGGTTGGCAGTGTGAGCTTGCTGGGCCCGTAAGTTGTTGGTTATTGGTATAAACAGATATGCATAGTGAATATAGTGAACTTTGTTTTGAACAAATCACATTTAGCAAAGTTTAGAATTATAGCGAAATTGTTTTCTACAATAAATTGACAAGTAAACTGTCATGGATTCCACAATAACCAAACATATGTTGAATGTCACGATTATGCTATCCAACAATGTCGTCCTTTCCACAGTCCCACAACCATCTTCATCGTAAGCGTAATGTGTGAATATACTTACCTACGTTATTTCTTATTTGTGTAAAATATCATACGTAGCACCTTCGTGCATATTATTTACGGCCAGGAATACGTGTTCGTAGGAACTCTTGTCTGAAAACGAGGGTGTGGTTCGTTACTTTGTGTACATTGTCAACACGGCGCCCAGTTTTGAACATTTCGTAACCTCACGGTGGGGCCTGGAAGGGAGTTTGGCGCGCCCACTTAGTTTGTTAGCCCACATAACATCAGTGTCCTTCTGGGCCGACTACAAACATGATCTTTGCGTTCTACACATCTCCCCTCCTCTTAACCGGTTAAGGAGGGCCTTACTCAGCTAAACTTGATTTGTATTTTATTATCGTGGTAAACCAAGCCTTTCGCGTTGCTCTTTGCCGTTAGGCAATAAGTTAGGAACGATGACCGAGCGAAGTGGGTTAGAACCGCGCAGATAGTTTAGGACCTAGTTCATCAGGAACACAACATGTACTCTTCCTTTTTTCTCTCAGAGTCTGCTTGACTAACGGAAACTTAATGGAGGTGGCTTATAGAGTTGGAAGATGATCAATCTGTTACTTGCGTATGCAAATACTTCCAATATTTTGAATTGAATTACGCACACAGGTCAGTTAGTCCCACCAGGGAGTTTCTGTAATGAGAAATCCAAGTGTTGAGTCTGATTCATATAATTCATGGTAGACAGTTTGGTTACATTCTATTCTTCTTCTGATTTTGTCGGTATATGGTGCCTCGAAACTGTGTCTTGAATTTGACTAAATCAAACACAATATTATAGGCCAATAAGGTATATCGAAAGCTAGCTTGTAATGTTTAAAGGTGGGAAAAAAGGGCTGAGAAGGGCACTTTGATTGCCAACAATTTTAGTCACCCATAGAGCAAACAAAACTGAGAGATTCGGTTAGAGTATGTACATAGAAAAGGTATGATTAGATTCAGATTACTGTACTCCTCAAACTGTGCAGCATCAGGAAACATCTTCAAGATTTAACGAAAGCAAATTGTTAACTTATTGTTCGTATCTCGTTGTGACAGTGTGCGGAAATGATTGAATTATTGGTTCAATACCATTAGAATGCGATACGATATGAATATATTATAATGGTAGTTTCCTTCGTGTAGTCCAAGGACTATGATGGTAGATAGGTAGGTACTTTCCGAGGCGACTTCCGAAGGTAATCATGGCTGGATGGATTCCTTGACGCCATGTTTTTATGAATAACTGAGATGCAAATGCACTTGGGATGTGGAATAAAATCTATTCTTGAGAAATATATAAGGTAGAGGCTTAAGAGATTGAGGAAATTTATGTCTAAAGTTTTTCTAGCCCAAAATCAACTTACAATTATACTCGAGACTAGGTTTAATAAGTACTGACCAGTAATGTGCTTATTAAGCTACTACAGAAATAATAAACGATTTTGTAAAATTTGCGGCTTTTTGCCCATTATTGAACCACACATAAGTAACTATTAGTTATCTAAGTCTAATTTTCATCTTCCGCCCGCAAATATTGTCGTAGATATACATAGGTTAATGCATTTAAAAGTCGAAAGATTATATCAACAGTTACATTCATTGTAATTGTGTGAGTAATACATATGGCATCGCAAAGTGTAGTTGTGAAAAGATATTAAAATTCAAAATATGCCATTCTGGTTCTACTGTAAATACATAAATATAATGAAAATTTGGAAAAATATCTACAGTCGTTAAAACTGAGGGACCGCAATCAATGATTATTTATGGTTTCTTGGCGAAGGTTGTTGTTGTTTTGACGATTACTTGGTGAAATTGTCATGCAAGATAGACCATAACAAAATAAGAGTTATTTAGTGTTTAATTTTATTTCAGTTTTAGGCCAGCTTAGAAATCCGTTTTAAAAATTAATTGCGTTTTCTAGTGTTTGAACCGAGTCTCTCAAGCGTCTACGCATGAAAGTTGTTTTCGCCTCAGTTTTCAAGTCATGAACACGAAGAGGAAGGTCATATGTGCAAAAAATAAACGAAATAAGCAGTCACAAAAAAAGCCCAAACATCGCAACAACTCTTCATCAAATGATTCATCAAGCGATTCAGATTCGGGCAGTTCATCTTCATATGTAACTGAGTTTGAAGAAGACGAGAATGAATGTGTTTGCAGTGTCAAAGAGAGTCAAGAAGATTCTAGAGACTACCGCAAGGGAGGTTACCATCCCGTCAAAATCTGGGATCTCTTCATCGGACGCTATAGAGTCATCAGGAAACTGGGCTGGGGCACGTTTTCTACTGTTTGGCTCTGTTGGGATCTGGTGGATAAACGGTTTGTAGCGCTGAAAGTCGTCAAGTCAGCACCCCACTCCACGGAGTCAGCTCTTGATGAAATCAAAATCCTCAAAACCGTCAGAGAGTCCGGTCCAGCTGATTCCAAAAGGAACAAAATCGTAGAGTTATTGAACGATTTCAAAATCATCGGGGTGTTCGGCACTCATGTGTGCATGGTATTCGAAGTTTTGGGGCAAAATCTCCTTACACTTATCATCAGGAGTCATTACCGTGGCATTCCCATTCGAAACGTCAAATGCATCATCCGGCAAGTGTTGGAAGGATTAAATTACCTCCACACAAATTGTAACATCATTCATACTGATATCAAACCAGAAAATATTTTGTTATGTGTTAGTGAGTCGTATATTAGAAAGCTAGCTTGTGAGGCTACAGAATTGTACTGTTCTGAGTCGAAGTTGACTGGTATCAATTCAATACCGAAGGAGTTGCACGAGCTAACTAGTAACTTGAAGATGACCACCAATATGGAAAGTACTGAAACAGATCCGATGAATGGTATTACGAAATTTCAGAATGCGACGACGTGTGAAAACATGTGTGGTATTTTGACGGAAGATGATAGTATGAGTTTGAACGGTATTGTTGATAAGATGGAATTGGGGGATGTTGTGGACGATATGACCAAAGGCAGTAGTGAGAAGAGTAATGATGGAGATGAACTAAGTGCGGGGGATAGCACTCCGATGAGTACTCCTTGTACGTCCAGGAAGTACCTGGCGATGGACGTGGACCCGAGCAAATGGGAGTGCGAGATGAGTGCGAAGATCGCCGACCTCGGCAATGCCTGCTGGGTGGACAAACACTACACAGAGGACATCCAAACTCGGCATTACCGGTCTCTGGAAGTACTCATCGGTGCGGGTTACAGCACCTCAGCGGACATCTGGTCGACGGCCTGCGTCGCGTTCGAGCTCGCCACGGGCAGCATCCTCTTCGACCCGCACTCCGACGACGGCTGCTCCCGGAACGAGATGCACCTCGCCCACATCATCAAGCTCCTCGGCGTCATCCCACAGGAAGTCATCGCCCGAGGCACTTACTCGAGGAGGTATCTCAATAAGCGGGGAAAGCTGCGGCACATCTATTCGCCCAAACCCATGTTTCTCAGGGACGTCCTCACGAACAAGTACAGCTGGTCGCCTCAGGAAGCTGAGGAGTTCGCAGCGTTTCTTCGCCCTATGCTGGAGTTTGATCCCAACAAACGCGCTTCAGCTGCCGAATGTCTCCAACACCCCTGGTTGAAATACTGAATGCCATCTCCTCATAAAACCCCAAATAATAGCTTAAAATAGAAATTGGTCTCATCAGATCTATGTGGTTTATTACCTTTTATCTGAAAGTCCCAAAGAGTATCAGCTTTTTCGGTGGAATATGAAGGAAAGCAGTCTTAACGCTACCTAGCTGAAAGGGTATTAGCCTGATTGATACCAAATAGCTCACAAATTAATTAAGACTAATTCAATCATATTCTCCTCACTAAGTAATTCTTATTATGTTTCACTGTTGGCGTGTTGACGTAAACAGTAAGGCTAACCGACCGAAAACACTCAGACAATTTCAGTTAATAACACCATTCATCTTAATTAGCATAAACAGAAAATAGACGCTTAATTATTCCCATTAATATTCAAACAGGAAGATCTAACTATCAATAAATTATTATGATCATAATTAATCCTTAGTACTTACCTATTAGAATAATTGGTAAGATTCTAAGAATAATACGAGTATAATAATGTATTGTATTAAGAATTGTATAATGTTTGTTCCAAGAATAATATTAGAATTGTTATTCGTCATCGCAGTTTTAATTATTCACCTTCATTTCCACTCATTGCTGCTTATGTTAACTAAATATTACTTGTCAATAAAAGGGCAAGAAATGCATATTTAGAGAAATAGTTCTTTACCACATTTAAGTATGACGAGTATATTCCGATTCTCTCATTTTCTGCAGGGTACTAATTTTAAAATAATCGTCGTCAAAAATACAAAGCGGATACGCCCAACAGTTCCGCCACGATCCTTGGAACACATCCTAAAACACCTTTCCGTGAGGGTTTGAAACGTGACTCCTCTAGTGTGAGAAAAGTCGGCGATGACCTGTCTCCGTTAGGAAGAGATCACCTTCGAGCCGGATGGTCATCCATAACGAGTGTATGGTTCCTTCTTCAATTTCTTTGTTTTTCCTCTCGTTTAAGTACTTTTTTTTCGAATTTTCTTGTCTATGTGTAGGTAATCTAAATGTAGTTTCCGTACAGCACCACGTCAACAAAATTCAATTCAACGTTGGAGCCTGATCCAGGCGAGAGGATCAATGACTTTCTTCTTTGTCTGATAATCTCCCCAAAGAACAAGGAAAACATCACAAAAAGCCAAAACACAAAGAAAATAGTAACCTTTGAGAACTGTTATTGATCAGTGCTGAATGCGACAGGGAATTATCCCATCCCTTTTCCCTCTAACCAGGGAAACTTCCCCTACAACATACTGTCGGAGCTGTCTACTTAAGTTGAAAAAGCGTTGAGTGTCCCCTGAGTACACTATCAAACTTGTGTAATCTGAGTGAACCACTCCACTCAACTAAGAATTTGAACCGGTGAATGGAAGGTGACGCTCCATTTAGGTGAACACACACACTCTCAGGCTTTGTCCAAGAATTCTGCCCTAAGTCTATCGTGAGTAATTTTAAACTGTGTACCATTGGCAAAAAGTTCTTGTGTATCACCACTGGTACGAGTACCACAGCTTGGGAATTGCTTACCGTTCCAGATTCGTTTCAGCCCATAGCTTTATAGTTTATAACTGTCCATGTCCAGTTGGAAGAGGTAAACATTCATATTTTGAAGGCACTATCTGCCATTTAATCATCCCGATGACTTAATCTCTCCCTACCCCGTATTTACTCTAAGATGTTCACTCTTTCATTCCGCTTTAGATGTGTCGTCCTTTATTCCAAATATCCGCCTTCATGCCCAGAGGGTCTTTTAATCCTCCCTATTGTTGAGCCTCCCCCTTTTCCAGTTTACTTGTGGATTATAAACGTTTGAATTCTCTTCTTCTCGGAAAGATTGCCTATGGAGCCATATTGTTGCTGAGGGAGGCCCTTAGTCTTAAAGTCACGAATCGACGATTATTTCTTGTTCCCGTGGGTTTCTTTGCCAGTTCCCACTCATCCCTTGCCGGCTTACAAGAGTGATTATTCCCCAGCGTTTTCTCTATTTCCTCCGCCTCCTTCTCTTCCTTTTTGCCTTAGGCTTGTAATCCTTCCTGAGGATTCAGTTAGCGTGTAGTTAAGACATTTGAATCACTCGTGAGCACCTATTTTTCAGTTCCACTTTCTAGAACCAATTGAGGGCATGTACTGCAAAGATTTTTGAACTCTTAGCTCTATAATGCATCATACTCGTACTTAGGATTTGCTGAAAAGAAGACACGAATAATTTCGATTGCGAATGCTTCGGAGCTACGAATTTCACTCTATTTTGGGTTCACAATACATTTCAATACATCATTTTATATAGGATGTTCCATTAGGAGTACACTCTCCTAGAAACTTCGTATTCGAACTCCACTTCATTTTTAACAAAAAAGGATGTACCGTCAAATTTCCAAAGGAGGAAAAAATTAAATTGAGTATTTTTAAATTATAAGATTTTTCGATCGGTTAATAATTCTTCACTAAAACTGCTATAATTCGCAGCGTACTTATTATAGAAAAGAATAACACCTTTGAATTGTCGTTAAATTTCTCATCAGTCTTGTACTTCAACACGTAGGAATTTAATAGATTTGAAGGTTACAAAAAAGATCAATGCAAGTGCAATCTTTCTCAAATTGGAGAATATTTTTTATATGTTATCATTATATATCGTATTATTAGGTGATATTATAATTTTTTGTTTTATTTATATTAGTAATTATTATTTTTTTCCTTTCATAAATTATTATTTTCATATAATTTTTTAAAATTTTATATCAGCCATTTTGTATGTCTAAAAATCGCCAAAATCATGAGGGGTGGCCTGTCTGTATATGATAAAATTTCCCAGAGACTGTTACTCAACGATGTATTACTTTTTAGTTTTATTGTCCTTTTTACGGGCTATAATAAATCTTGAACATCCAAAAATGTGAGCACTTCATCCTTCCATGAGCTTGAAGTGCTTTATACGGTTAATCGATGGACTTCTTGAATTACCTTCGGGGTTTATTTGGGAAAACCGATTTTGGTATGAAGAAGAAAAAGTCCTTAGGTATACCTGAATTATGCATTAAAAACTAATATGGAAGTAAAGGAAGGAAGGATCGTAGTATAACCTTCTCGTCTCCCACCTCCTTTGGGGCACGTTTTCAGAAATCGACACATCTAGTTTATTAATTTATAATTAATAGTTTTTTGTTATAAGAGTGCAATTTCCTCCCTCAACAATTTCAAGTTACTAAAAAATAATTCAGTGTTGGAGAGGTAGTGGGATCTTATGGTTATGCAAGTTTTAGCATTTACCTCCAGTCCATTAAATGAAAAAAATCACAGCCACTTTTAGGTTCACTGAAAACTAAGGGCAAAGAAGCCTGCAAATAGGATCAAGATTAGTAGGTAGATTGATTGCTCTTTTCAAGTTAATGCAAAACATTATAAATAAGATTGATTCAGTGAAAAACAGAGAAACCGGTAAAATCTCAAAAGTAAATATACTCTCAAAAAATTTCATCAAGGAAATTTTCGGTATAAATTTTACTGTAATTGTATCGGGTTTGACACAAAATCGTAACGCTAATGATAAACAAAGCGAGCTTGGTCGCTAAGGAATGATGTTTACAGTTACGGTTTCATATATTGTTTTTCGTTTCCACAATTTTGTCAACTATCCTTAATATTGGAGTTGGAGTATTCGAGTGAATTCCTTTATGAATAAGTTAGTTTCTCCACGTCCACTTATCTCTCTCTCTATATCGTCGTTACATTACGAAATCATTTTTCAGTTGCCGAAAACATAAATGACTCGTGACTCTTTCTGAGCTTTGACCCTTATCCTCCTAAATTCTGTGTATTATTAGTTTTCTTTTTTCTGACTGCGGTGAATACGTCGTTTCATTTTTGTCCATGGTTGACCACGATGACAATTCGCTTCTAGTCGATGAAATTGTTTTTTAAATTATTATGTTCGTTATTATTTTATTATGTGCGTGTTTTTATTGGGTGATTAAGTTTATTCATGTGCGAATACTTGATCTCGAATCACACTCACAAACACGTATAAAAATATGTTCATTGATTAAAGTAAAATGTAGGCTTCTTAGCTCGTAGCGAACGTTAACAAATCCTCACGTAATATTTCGTTGTAACTTCTTTTTCGTTTGCAGTTTTGAAAAGCAAGGCTGTGCTCGGATCTCACATTTGTGCAATGCGCAAATTATCTCAAAGGCGGAGTAATTGGTGTTAATTAAAACTCAACTAAGAAAACAGAATTCACGCTCAGCCTCCCAAAGTAAGTGGGAAGAGCTGTGGACGACGCGTTTCTGCTGGGAGCTGATGGCTACCCAAATGAGGTTCATTTGAAATTCATTGGAGCCTTAAATTAGTCTTAATTAAAACAGAACAAGAAGTATTAGGATGCAGTTTTTAATGCATGTTAATCGATACCTGGCTCCCTTCATTGGGACCGTTGACATTTTAATTGACTGGATCGGCGTGAATGAGAGTTACGGATGGCGTCTCCTTGGTTCAACTCCTTCTACGTACTCGTGTCATCGCCTCTTGTAATAAATATATCAAGTTATTTGAGTGGGTGCAAAATATAATGATTAATCTACAAAATCGTATAGAATGATGAGAAATAAATATTCAAGTAGCTAGTTGGGTATGAACAGTGCAGAATTGCTTCTAAATTGCAACGGTTTATAATTTCACTGCTAGCTAATTATCAGACACAGATCACAGGGTTTCCCTGATTAATTTGTTTGCCAGCTTTCATTAACTAAAGATGTTGGTTTAATTCACGTTCTTATTCATTTTGCTTGTTAACTACCAAAAGATGAAGCTCAGGCTTTTTGAATCTAATGATGTATGTAACTTGGAGGGTGATCAAGAGTGAAACGAACTGACAGTAGGGGGACACCAGCTTTTTGCCAATTCATGCCTCAGGGTATATTTCTGCATTTAGCAAATTTTCGTAGATAATGATACTATTTCATTTTAAATTCGGCTCAGAAAATTTAAAAATCAATGTTTTTAAAAATTTTTTCCAAATACTGTATGTACAGCCTGTGACACGAGTCTTCTTGAAAACTTATTTCATGTTCTATTTGAGTGTCCTATGTATAACTGGATCAGAAAAAAAGATATACCTCGGACTTGGTTGAGGGGGGGGGGGGGGGGGGTAATTTGTAATTTATAAAATATTTGAAATTTCTACTAACGCCGTAATACTGAATAGATTATCATTAGTTGTGAGTAAATCATGTAACTGGACACCACAATCAATTTCTAAATTTTGTACTCTTATTCAACTGGGTATTGAAAACACTACTTTGATGATGTTTACACTACAACTGTTTCAATTATGTACTTTTTGTAAAGCATACTCGAACATAAGGAACATACATGTTCAAATGTATTAAATAAATGAATGATAGCAAATGGGTCTTGCACTTGAGGGGGAAAAAAAATCAACCGAATGAGTACGCACTCAACAGTAGTGGTTATGGAGAACCGTGTAGTTTTGAACGTTTGAAGAGTCTTTATCTTTAAGGTCAAGCCTGTTTAATGGGTAGGAGTAATGAGAGATAACATTTAATACCTAGCCGAGATAATTTTCGAGCCTCCGGCTTTCAGTTACGTTATTACCGCACGTTCCCGCCTCGAATTTCCCTCGCACGTATTTGCCGTGCGATTGACTCATCCCGCTAATAGGATTTGCCTCCAAACTGCCCCGGCGTGGAATCAAGGAACAGTCAAAGAGAGAGACGACCAAATAAGAAAAAAAACAACGGGATGACGGAGAGGGGAGACCGCGTGCTCTAAACGAATCAGTCGCGGAGTCGGCGGTTTAGCGCCAACAGCCATCCCGAGGTCACACGTAGTTTTTCTGGATCGTTCTTTCCATCGAGGTAAGGACGCAGTGCGATCACCGATTTACCGGTCCAGTGCGGTTCAAATTATTGTCATCCGCGGGAAGTCACCTACATAATTCGAGTGTCATCGCGAAAATAGTCTGAAATCTGTGGCCGGCATTACGTCTTGATGACGAAACGCCCTCCGGTCATTATTGCGGCATGAAGAAGGACTCCGCCTGAGTAGTGCAAACCTGTACACTTACATTCGAACGCTCATTAAAATTGACGTCATCATCCTAGAACTGTTTTTTCGCATAAAAACGCACGAAAATCACTGAGATACGGTTAATTTTAAGCTCCGAACCGGCCTATCCTGAAGCTTTTTCACTTGGAAACGCACACACACAGTAAAATTACATGATGCCTGCTTTTTAGTTAGTTAAAAAGGAACAAAAAATTAATAAGTAACTGATTAAAATACTAACTAGTCGATTAAGCGTAGCAGCAGCGGAGAGGAGGCGGTAGCATCATACCGAGTCGACGTATACGGTGAGTTTACAATGTATCATAGTTCACAATGGGGATGCCCCCCTAAAGCACGAAACGCACACAAATTGGCCAAAAGAGCCTTTATCATCGTACTGAGATTTTTATACGCCTGTTTGCTGGCGGCCACACCACCAGTGCGCGCCAAATCAATGCATTTTTCAGCTCCCGACCGTGTTTTTTTTTGTTCCTTTTTTAATAACTAAAAAGCAGGCATCATGATGACTACTGTGTGTATGCGTTTCCAAGCAAAAAAGCTTCAGGATCGGCCGGTTTGGAGCTTAAAATCAACCATATCTCAGTTATTTTCGTGTGTTCTTATGCGAAAAAACAGCTCTAGGATTATGACGTCAATTTCAATGAGCGTTCGAATGTAAGCGTACAGGTTTACCCTACTCGCCTGTCTTGAATATAAGTAGCTAGAGAAGTCATTGAACGAAACTTTATTAAATTTTAGTTCCAATTAATGAATTAATTTCTCCCCATTGCATAAAATTAACGTTGTTCTTGGAGTTGATACACAGGGTGTCCAGCTAAGTGAGTACCGCCACATATCTTTTTCTGTCGAAGAGCGAGAAATAGACCTCTGACGCCACTAAAACTTTAATATTTGGAATTATCGTTGCGCAAAAAGGACATTTCTATATTCTATTCCCAAAAATTATTAATCAATCGTTACAGTTGACAAATCTTCTTCAATTTCCATACCATTACCCGAAAATTGACCATCTCATAAGATGTACTTGGGGGGGGGGGGGGGGGGGGGTCAAACCACGATAAATCTTACAAAGGCGAAAAATCGGAAGCATTTGTTTTTTTAGAACCTACCTCTAACTTAGAAGTTACGGTCATGCAGCATGGTAGTATGAACGAATTTTCGTATATTATCGAATTATGGGTAAAATGTTACATTGTTTTGAAATTTGAGCATTTTGAGTGCAAAGAAGTTGTTAAATATCAGTTTTATAGCAAAAAAATCTCGTTCAAAATAATTTTCATAACGTTCTAGTTGGTAAACTACGTACTTTTGACTAAAATTCAGCTATAAAAACTAATTTAACGATTTGTAGCCGTTTTGCTATGACCGTGGTTTGCTATAACTAGTGGTTTTTTTCAGCCATTTTTTGAAATTGGAGCAATTTGATGTGTTCAAGAAGTGCTGGAAAGAAACTCATTCTTTAATGTGGAAAGCTTGTTCATTTTTCTCCTCGCAAAAACGGAATTCTTATCTCTATCCTATGGTGAGCTATGGTCTGGAATGATACACACACACACCAGAATACCTCAAAGCGGATTTCAACGAAGAACGTTTTCTTAAATATCGAGTTTGAACTTTTTGGAGTCATTGCAACAGCTCCATTTGCTGCGGAAATTCGCTAAAAGTTTATAATTTTATACATCTAGATCGTTTGGATTGAGCAAGCGAGCGGAGGTGGTGTTTTCTTGCGGATTGTTGGCTCCAGTTGAACCATCTTCAACTTCTGCTCCTGGAAACTGATCAAATCATCAAAGTGTGGAACATAATTCTCATCCCTTACCTGCTCTCGATTGAATTTGGCTTGTAGGGCGGGATCAATTGTCGGAAATAAGGCCTCGAAAATTAAGAAGCTGGTTTGGTCCTCGGCCTTGACAGAATTGAGGGCTTCAATCCAAGCTTTTGATGCGGAGAGGAATCGTTCGAAATGCGCCGCATCCTGAACATGAAACTTAGGGATTGTGGTTCTTTGCGCAAATGTTGCACGGGCAATTCTATATTGCCCGAAGTTCTCCGAACAGAGAAACTGACAAAAGCAAGCAAATAGGGACTGTGGGCGACAGGTTAGGTAATCCACTCACCCCCACTTACCATTCCAACCCTTCGCCGGTTGAATGGTTCCCTGACGATTCTATTGCTATTGTATGTATGACATTTCTATAATTACTTGAAATAATCCAGACCTAATGGACGATACCGTTCCGTCTTCTGTTCTCTGGCTGTGGTTATCCAGCCTCTCGAACCTTGAAATTATTGTAATCATGCCACATTGGTACACAATAGAACGGCCAATTATCTACGACGTTATGGAATCCCTGAGAGGGTATTTCCAAATAGACTGTCAAGTCACCTGCGGTAACAGTGTGAGGCCCTCTTACTCAGTTATCTTCCGCTTTATTAAACCAAAAAATTTCCTGTATTCTTGAATAACCGTCAAATTTTCCTTAAATACTTTCTATTTGTCTGACCTTCGCTTCCTAAATCACAAGAGGTACCCATTATTCCTGTATTATTAGCTGTGCGTTCATTTGTTGCGATTCATCATAATTTGACATGGGAAGATTAATGAAAGAATTGTCAATCCTCTCTTGTTGAACAGTCATTCGAACGTAGTTAGTGTGTTATGTCCGTGCTACCTACTTTATGGCTTGAATTCCTGCATTGTTCTCAACGGCACTTATCTCGAAATGATTATAGTGAACGTCAGAGTGTCGGTTTCAATGCATCCAACTGATGAATTTTACTTATTTTTTTATCTTCACTCTCTTAGAATTTGTTAGTTTTACTTATATACGAATATAGAATAAATTGCTATAAGGGAGGTAAGAGGGGAACGCTTGATTATTAGTCAGCATTCCTGTTGATTGGTTCGCTCTCCTAAAGTAGTCAATCATTGAGATGAAGTTTAAAACTATCAAGATATCATTAGATTCCGTTAGGTACTATTGCCAACTTCCTATACTGTACATGTATCATTGAATGAGGAATACCCACATGTTTGTTTTATACATCTTAATGAAACAGGTGAAATTCTATGAATACAGGTACTAACATTGCTATTCTACGATTAGTAGTTTTCTTTCCATGATACTAAAGCTTAGGCAAAAAACTACGTCATCGCTCCTCCTTGCATTGCGTGACGTCACAGTTACCGAAATTTTGTACAATCATAAAAATCACACCACTCATCGTAGAAACGGAAGGAAGGTATCAATATTCTCTGAATGAATTCTACTTTCATTTAAAAATTGTAAACGCAATATTTTCAGACCAATGGGTACTCCTCATTGTTGAGGCTACACTCTTAACTTACAAGATGCTCTCCAGAAATCGTTCGTTAATTGCAGAGTTTAGTAATATTATCTGTGTGCTAACAATACCGTCTCAATACTTTTCTTGTTCATTTGTAAGGAATAACTTAAATCTCTGGTTGCCACTAATAATATGTTTTGATATTACACGAGTATGAAAAAGATTTTGAGTATTGCTTGAGCCAAAATATCATTTCGCTATTAGTTCTACGATAACTAATTATAATAGTTCATTACAATAAAGGTAAATAGAACGTTGTAATCATGTCATCACCTAATAAACGTTTCAATAAACACAATTCACATCAATAATCGAAGTTAGCCCTACATGGATGCTATATTCTGATGAAATAATTCTCTACCGAACAACGCAGATACCACTGTTTTGTTCGTAGGTAGCTATTGTATATGCAGAAACTACGAATACACCTATATATCTATTAATATTCGCTTGTACGTACATTAATTCGTGAGAGGGCATCAAGTTACTCTCTTGATTGCTGACAATTAGCATGAAATTAGAGGAATTTTTGTGTTATCCGTCCAAGTGCATGAGTAGTGTCTAAACAGTGGAGTTCTGATAAATCAAATCCTAATAATTTATATTAGGCTCCCTATAAATATTAACCAACATCAACCCAAATGGTTCATGTCTGAATGTTGAATTTCGTTGAAAAGTTGGAAGCTACGCTCCAAAATCTGAAAACTTATTCTGCTCTCACTTATAATTCTATTATAGTCGGATGAGATGTTAAGGATGTACATTGTACCTCTGGTAAGTGGAGACAAACATATTATCGATTTTTGTAGAGTTTTCAAAAAAGTAGTAAATGAGCTTACCTGATTTTGCGAAAATTCTTTGAAAGAATGCAAAGATTTTTTACATTAGTGATGAACAAGTGAGATTCACCAGGTTCACCAGTGAACGGATTCACCGATCAGGAGGTGCTGAATTCAAAATAGGCACTTCTTTTAGTCAACAGGTTTTCAAAGGTTCTGAACTTTGCCATCCATTTAGTCGAATTTCGGAATCCTATATTCCTCTTATACTAATCGTCTCCTTTTCTGTGGCCTTTCGTTTCATCCGCCAACACAAGGTAATAAACCAAAGGCAATATGCCTCCGTCTATGGAAATGAAGGAGCGATTTGCGAGAGTGCCGTCACGTTGCTCCAACCTGAAAACTGAACGATCCTCATTCATACACAAATTAGGTGTGTTCTTGAGATGGAGACACGAACTGCTCACAAAGCCTTCGGAGGTGGGAAGAATCCACTGTAACTATAATTCGGCTCTTGTTCTTGAGCTAATTTGAAAGCAAACACACGTAACTGCCTATCTTCGCAACCTGTGGTAGGTAACGGTGATAATGCTGTGAGAGTTGGTTACACGTGTTTTCGCTTGAGAACTACAGGAATGCTTGGTTTTGAACCAGGTTTTTTCCAAATTTAGCAGTTTAAAATTGATTTGATGAGCAGTTGATTGTCTGGATGTATACATGATGAAGTCTATGTTAACCTCATTACAATTAGTTTTATTCATTTGAAAATTGCTGTTATTTAATCTTTCTCTCACTACCGAACGTAGGGAAGCGTTCGTGATTAAAGTTAGAAAAAAAAATTTTTTTCCACTTCTGTCTGTGGTAAATCCCTGTCACGCTCGAAACTATACCAAGTTTAGGTCCGATTCCGATGAAATTTTCAGGGATCGTGCGGGTTTGCTCTTACCAGACGGTCCCCTATAATTTTCAGTGCCGTCGAATCAACTGCGATTTTATTGACATTTTCAGGGATTGTGCGAGATAGCATCTAAACGATCCCCTATAAATTGTATTGCCGTCACATAAATGGTAGTCTGCGCGCATGCGCAAAGGTTAATTTATTATAACGTCGATTTCTTTATTATATGGTCCGATTTCGTTCAAACTCGGGGTGTAGAGGGGTACGTATATGTACCAAGAAACTTTCCTATGAATTATATCGCAGTTGGTGGAGGAATAACTATAGCGCATGCGCCAAACTAAAATGGATTTTAAACACAGGCTAAACTCCGAGACTAATGGAATGATTTTCATTAAATTTTCAAGGATTATGCGGTTTAGCTCCTAGACCCCTATAAATTTCATTTCCGTAGGATTAATAGTAGTTTGCGTGCAAAAATTAATTTCTCATAACGTCAACTTATGAACTTTTGTTTTACTTTTGTTTATTCTATTCGTCCATGTGACAATATGCGAGGACTTGGCATACGGTGGGATCTTGTACTGATTCGTTATAATTGATTATCTATTACACATGAACTACTCCATCACAAGTCAATAAGTGAATCTTTATTGTTTATAGTCAACAGAGAAACTAGAACCAACTAGGTTACCGTATAATATTATAACTTCACGTGCTACATTCTCTCCCCCTTCATCCTGTAGCTCCTAATACCACTTCCATTTTCCTAAGTTCCTTCTACCTTAGTTGTGTGTCTTGATTTCACAATTTTCTTGATTTTTATATTTGCTGACTTTAGACAAACAGAGGCAAAATGGTTTCGCCCCTTACATCCTCTACATATCTCTCCTAGAGCTGGACACTCTTCATCTCTTTATGTACAATTTTGCCACATCTGAAACAATACTTCCTGGATACCTATTACCTCGTCCTTGTTTGAGAATTTTTTCTAAATTTAGTTGAACTTAGCTCACCATGTTGCACAGTTTGTTGGAATCTTTCGCGCTCAGATTGATCTGGACTCTATATTTCGCGTTTTATAGGTCCTAGCGTTCTCAGATATCCATTTCGGTTGGATTTTAGCCTGTTCTAAAATTCGTTAGTTTTTCAATTTCTTCTAACGTGCTATCAACTGTTGGATACTGTTTCAATATTTCTTGTTGCCATTCCGAATTTTGGAGCCCAAACAGCATCTAGTCTCCCAGCCGATCGTCCGGCACTTTGAAGCAAACGTAAAGAGAATTC
Source organism: Adelphocoris suturalis (assembly GCA_030762985.1). NCBI lineage: Eukaryota > Metazoa > Arthropoda > Insecta > Hemiptera > Miridae > Adelphocoris > Adelphocoris suturalis. Next base: position 135,046,859 of record CM061041.1, on the reverse strand, counting down.
AGCAATAGTTTCAGCTTCTTCTCTTTCAAGCCTTGCAAATTTCAATCTCTCAGAGAGTGAAGTATCTCCCCTACCATAATGTTTTTCCAACACTGCTACCAAATCATCAAATGGTACCTCCTCAACATCTTTTGGCGAGAAAAAGTCCACTAAAACTTTGAACAACTTCGTACCTATTTTCGCAAATAAGTAATCCCTCTTTTGTTCGCTCTTTACAATCTTACCCGCCTTTATCGCAATTTCGAATCGTTTAATCCAATATTCTCATTCGTCACTCCCTACAATAAAAGGTTCTATAACGAATGCTTTTATGTCAATTCCTTGAGCTGAACCTGAATGTTCGGTGTCACCAGATCCAGTTGCAATTTCGATAGAGTCCCCTGATTGAGATCTCCATCCTCTTCAATTATTTGTTTTTCCCGTCGCCAAATGTGGGATCTTGTACTGTTCCGTTATAATTGATTATCTAATACATGAACCACACGATCACAAGTCAAAAAGTGAATCTTTATTGTTTACGATCTACTGCATGACCCCTTAATTTGGGTATATATAGACGACATCCTTATAGGGGGCAGATCAAGCGAAGAGTGTGTGGCCAAGACAACGAAGGTTATGGAACGTCTGAAAATGGCCCAGCTCAAGATCAACGAGAAGAAGAGTTTGTTTAATAAGCCAAGTGTAGTTTTCCTTGGAAGAGTGATTGATGGAAAGACCAAAACTACAAAGCAAGAGTCGATTGAAAAAGTATTAAAGATGAAACGACCACATGATTTGCATTCACTCAGAGTTTTTACAGGGTTAGCTGGACATTTCAGAGCTTTCATCCCAAATTTCGCTCGAATAATCCGACCTTTGGAGCGGCTAAAATCAAAAGATGCCAAATTCATTTGGGGTTCTGATGAGCAAAAAGCTTTTGAAACGATCACCACCAAAATTACCAGCAACCCGATTCTACAACTCCCTGATTGGAAGTTGAAATTTGAATTATGTACTGACGCCTCGAGTTATGCATGTGGCGCCATTTTGTACCAACGAGATCATTCTAAACCCAAAGCTCAACAGTTGAGAGTTATTGGGTACTATTCTCACTTATTTACCAAGCCTGAGTTGAATTACTCTGTAACAGATAAGGAGGGCCTGGCAGTTGTGAAAGCTCTAGAATATTTCAGAACTTACCTTGAGGGCCGCTCGTTTGTTATTCATACTGATCATCAAGCATTGACTTATATTCTAAATTTAAAAGAACCAAAAGGACGCCGAGGTCGGTGGCAACTGTTTTTGATGGGATTCCAAGTTGAAATAAATCATCGTAAAGGCAGAGATTATAATTATATAATAACTAGGTTACCATATAATATATTATAATTATATTATATATACCATATAATATAATTAACTTCACGTTGCTACACATACGTTTTTCATTATTGCTGAAAGAATAATTTGGGGAGTACCTATATCTAGATTTAGATCTCATATTCAAGGTTCATTTCAAGGTCATCAAAAAGAATGACTGGATTTTTTCCATTCACATAAGATATTTCTGAATTAAGAAAACAATCTATGTACAAAGGCATATACTGTTGTAAATGTGGCAGAGTGGAATTCCGTCATCCATTACATCCGTAATTTATTCACGTTGACCTCTCGTTGCGCCCATAACACGACAACTACTAGGGAAAAGCTGAGCCGTGAAGTGAATCGTCAATAGCGCCTTGTAAACCCGATTGTGTTGGTGGTTTTGCTTGGTGCCTTTGTGACATGTCGGATGCCTTATCAATAGAAGTTGTAAACCGTTCTACTCGACTGCCGTTTACTCTAGCGGAAAGTTTTGTTCGTCACGTTGTTCTCGGTCTTCCAAGTGCTGTTATTTCGATATTGGTATGTCTAATTTCATGTGGTCGGTAAGTGATAGGTCTGTCATAATTTATTTTTGGAATATCTCTCATAATCCAGAAATAACCGATCAGTATTACAATTTCTGGTCTTATCTTGCCCATAATCGGTATAATTTATGGGTTCTATACAGAAACGTCTTGTAAGTGTTTTCCCATTCCTGCTCAACTTAAAAGGTAAATAGATATATGAATTGCATTAAAATCTTTTGGCAGTAACGTTCACCAAATAACGGCAAAAACCTAGGTTTTATAGCTAATTCGTTGTTTCTCCATTACGTTTAGAATCTTGATTTTTTACTCAGCTGATTCACCCGCAGCAGTTATGATGACTTGACGTTGGGTACACAACATGTCCCGCCTTGCGCCCCCCTACCGAACTGAATTATAACTACATTTCCCCCGTAGTCTTTTCGCACGAATAGGTTCCATTGAATGAATTGGTAATCTATGTCAGCTGCTAAAATATGGATTAGTTGGACAAATAGATCAGAATGATTTGTGTAGTTTGGTGGTCTGGATGCTCGCAAGCTCGCATCTCGAAAATACACAATATCAAGTAGTCGATCCCTTAATAATATAAATTAAGAGACAATTATATAAATATAAAAATGAATGTCCAATAGGATATATATATATATATATATATATATATATATATATATATATATATATATATATATATATCTATAGGTATATAGGTTCTGGAGGATCGGTCGGTTGAATCACAAATGCTTTGATGTGGCGACGTTTCAGAAATTTTGTATTTCTATTTTCAAGCCATTGATAAGTACTACAAGATAAGTACTACAAGGTATACTATTGGAATCTGTGGTGTTGTTTTTTATAATTATCTGTGGTACCTATTCTAGGCGTGTTAATGACTGGTTACATTGAAGTATACTAAGTTTAACATTGTAGCTATGATTATGAAAATAAGTATAAAGTAATATGAATTTACTTACTGTAGGCATTCTGAAAAGCGTCTTGAACAGTTGAAGGAGTTCTACCTCCTTCAAGCACTGTTTTACACAGAAGGTGTGGAACAGGCAGGTAGTAGGTAAGCCCTTTAAGGGATTACTTGTACTAGTTCATTCTTGTGAAAAAGAGTGGTGGAAGCTTAACGGTTTCGGTCATAAATGTGAATTTTTTGTCTTCTAATAGGAATGGCGGTAGGTATAACTATGAAGAAAGCAGAATAGGTTAATGTCCAATTATTATATTGGAGTAACATTGGCTTAGGTTGAGGGGTTGCGGAGTTGCACACTCCCTCAACTGGCCAATATAATAATGAACCATAACCATAGACCAAACCACCATTAACCTCTTCTGCTTTCTTCATAGTTATACCTACCGCCATTCCTATTAGAAGACAAAAAATTCACATTTATGACCGAAACCATTAAGCTTCCACCACTCTTTTTCACAAGAATGAACTAGTACAAATAATCCCTTAAAGGGTTACCTACTACCTGCCTATTCCACACCTTCAGTGTGTAAACATGCTTGAAGGAGGTAGAACTCCCTCAACTGTCCAAGACGCTTTTCAGGCTACTGTAAGTAAATTCATACCTATATATTTTTATAATCATAGTTACAATGTTAAAATGTTGAACTTAGTATACGTCAATATAACCAGTCATTACCACACCTAGAATAGACACCACAAATAATTATAAAAAACAACACCACAGATTCCTATAGTATACCTTGTAATTCTTATCTTCTTGTTGTAGGGCTTGAAAATAGAAATAAAAAATTTCTGAAACGTCGCCAAATCAATGCATTTGTGATTCAACCGACCGATCCTCAAGAACCTATATACCTACCTACATATTGCTTCAACGGTCAATAACGACACAAATCATATTATATATATAGGGGTGTTCCCTTTTATTTTCCCATATTCAAACAGATTTTACCCCAAATATCTGTCATTGTGTGAGATACTACCATTTATTTGTTATTCCAAAATTTGATGGAAATGATGAAAAAGTATAAATGTACTTGGTTTTCATAGTACGAACTCAAGTACGAACTTTTGTAAGTTAGGTAAGAACTTTTTGCCTAATCATACGAACTTTTAATTTTTCGATCTTTCAACACTGTCGATGCCGGTTAATCATCTTCATAAAACTGTCCAAGTAATGATATTTGATGGGTATTCAGTTAAGTTGAAGAAATGCATAATACATCGCAGCCCAGAAGGATAATTTCATTTAAAAATCTTGTATAAATCGTGCTGTTGAAAGTTCTGTTAGAGTCACCTGAGAGACTCCGGGCAGAGTTAAAGTAAGCCAGTAGCCATGAATTATGGCTGTTCTGGGAGTTTATGGTAGCGTACCGCTGCTTTCGTATATTTGAGGTTAAATACGACAATTTCACTTTTTTTATAAACCCTTATTTTATCTGACCGAATCCTCGTCATATTAAGGAGTTTCCTTTTCATTACGTAGGTACCGGTATCGGTAGGTATTATTTCAGTAACGATATTTTTAGAATCCTTGAATTATTTAATTTGAATTTAAATCATTTTAATATTAATAGTAATAACAAAGTATTATGGATGTTTTTGGGCTTTCAGTCTAAATTTCGCGACACCGAAATTTCTTATAATTTTTTAACCGACATCAAAGAAAAGAGGAGGTTCTGATTTCGTTGGGTTTTTTTGGGATGTTTGTTCGTGCCTTTGATCCAGTAAATGTTTACAGTTTTTGCTCAGGTTGGTCTTTAAAATGTCCGTTGGAGGTCCCATAAACATTAAAAAATTTTGATCTTTTTTGTTGCAGCGATCGAAAATGTGAAAGAAAGTCGGGATTTTCGCAGGATTCGTTGCTGTGTCCTTTTGACACCCCTTTTTGATTGCCGCTAATGACCCTTCCAGTTGAGACGCGGCTTAAATTCTAAAAACAAAAAAACAAAAAAAGTCGGGATTTTCCGGCGTTTCCGGGTTGAGCGCTTGATCTGCTATCGGCTGTCACGTTAAAATCTGATCAAGAACTCTTCGTAATGCAGTGACAAAGTTTCGTTACTGGACCCGTTAGAGCACGATGATACCATCAAAATTGCCGAAAGATATTAGATTCCGGGAAAAATCACCAAAAATATTAAAAAATAACGGAAGAATTCATTCCGTCTGTATTTGTTTGCGCCTCTTACCCAGTAAATGTAGATGGTTTTTGCCTGGGTTGGTCTTAGAATATGCGTAGGAGTTCCAATTCCATCCTATTCAAGTTTCAAGGCATAAAATGTGCTTTACGATCGTAATAAACGAAAATGTAGTCGAACATGTACGTTTTCGGGCTACTGCTCTTCCTATAAAGATGCGTGGAAAGTTTCGATCGTTGAAACCGCGTCACGTGACTGATATTTATGCATTTTGATCCGCTGAACACAATTATACCTTTTAAGTTGCGAAAAACAGCATCCTCAAAAAAATCGAATTAGCTTTCATTGAGCCCTCACACGAAAAATGCATATTTTACAGCTTGTTCAAAATTTCAATTATTGAGAATGATCACCTGTGTTTAAACAATTATTCATATAACCATGCTCATAACTCAGCCTGTTGGCCACACACTTCGCAGCAGTTAACATAATATTGTTGGATAAATCGAGAGCTTTCGAACGAATGGCCAACGAATTTTGTGGGATGAAAAATGACCAAGTATCATTTCCCTAGCAACGACTCGGTTGTAAGCGGAAATCATCTGTAAAATGTTGCAACACATTTTCGTTGCTCAAAAATATAACACATTTTCGTTAACACAAAACGTTTCGTTTTCGGTTGGAGATGCCAAGACTAAAACACATTATACTTTTAAAAAAGTTTTTATTATTCACTTTGAACACATTGATATCCAAGTTTGAATGACCATGTAATAGTGCAGAGGCCTTCACAATATATACGTTCGGACAATCTTTGGAAAATCGGAATTTTCCTATATTTCTATTCATGAGTTAGGACTATTAACGGTTTTAATACGAAATCCAATCTATTTCCTTTTGTGTTCCCCAAAATTTTTGAAGGCGTTGTCCATAGCTTGGTTTCTATTATAGTTGCTTGATACAAGAAGATACTTCATTCCACATTGTTGTGTGTCCCCTATGTAGGTACTGTTTCTTGATTACCCGAAATTCAAAAGAAGGCAACATTTCCTTGTTACTTCTGTGCTATCAGCTTTTGGAATACACGGCTTCTTGTTCGTTTGGGACTATCCGGAAAATGTGTTTTTGATCAGAATTCAGATTCTCGCACTGACTGTAATTAATTGTAAATTCGGTTTCATTGTTTTTTCGCTCTCAATAAGTTAAGATGTAAGTTAGATATCTACAACTGCAGTTAGGCATCTCCTGATATATTAGGATGAATAAGTGATATAACTGTGGAACTTACACTTGTTGTTGGTGCTTCGCTCTTACGAAATTTAATCTTTTTGTTTCGTTGAATCATTAAAACCATGATAATAAGAACAAACTTTTCTTGTTTTACAGGACATCATTCCGGAGAAGAAAGAGACGGTGCTTGGGAGGCAAGCAGGCCTTCTGCTTCCGGTGGTTTTGCTCTTCGGCGGATTTCAGCGCTGGACTGTCAAAACACCTCAAGCACCTCTCCATCATCCACCACGGCAAAGAAACGAACAACAACACTATGCCGGGAGGTGAGTACCCGTACATTTATGATGTTCAGATATTGTCATTCTTAGTTTTTAAGCTTAATTGTACCCAATAATTTCGATCCAAGTTATTAATTATCTAGAATGGTTCAATTCAGTTGAATTCATCTTACATACATAGGGATCAATGTCATGTGAGATCCAAATTTCCATCTTACTTTGTGCTAGTCTGTACTTTTTATGTTGAGCCAAAATCTTCTATTGATCGAAAATATAAATGAAAATATTCTTTTGGCAACTTCTTACTTCCCCATGCGACAACTTGCTAGGTATTGGCTTCCCATTATGAATCATCTGACCCACCTCGTTCTCACAATCCAATCGGAATATTCATCGTGGGTGCTTCATGGTAGAACGGAAGAATGAATCACACTCATTCGTCCCTGATGGCCGCGAAGCCGTTGCATTTAGAAGACTAGAAGCACTAGAAGACGATGCATTTCCCTGCTGAGGAATCCTTTCGGAATACCTCAAAAAGTTCTTGGAAAATACTGATAATATAAAATTGCATAATGGACAGCATATACGCATAGTTAAAATAAGTTAATATCCTTGTGTTTATAAAAAAAATTTTTTTTTTGAAACGTGAACTCTACGAGGTTGAAAATATTAAAATATTAAAAAGTCCAGTCATGCAGCATGACCCCATGAGCGAATTTTTGAAGAAATCGACATTTCAGTCGACATTCATGCAAATATTACCGATTTTTGCAACTAGCGAACGGCATTATTTCGATTTTTGACTGATTTTTCAACTTTGAAACTTTTGAAAACTTGATACACATTCTTATAGGAAATTTTACGCTGATTCCGAATATACCACATGTTAGTATGCTGAAAAAATTATTTCGCACAACAAATCGCAAAAAACAGGCTATTTTGAAATTTTTGACTACATTTTTGAAAATTTCAACCCGAAGATGTAATCCGATCATGCTGGCCAACGAACTTGAACTTTCGTTTTGTGTCCTTAACATTTCAAAATTTGTTTGAAGTTTCTAGCACAATTCTACGGACAGTTATCGTGTGGAATGACACATACATACATATATACATACATACATATATACATACATATATACATAAATACTTACATACATACATAAAAAAATGCGTTAAACTTCAGAATATGATTCAGAATAGCCTGAAACGTATTTCTGCATAAAATTTTTTCAAAAATTCACATTCTACAAATATTGAGGCGAGAGCAATTGCTTAATTTGCTTCAAAAATTCGCTAAAACAAAAATAAATAAATGAAAGACTTACTACCAGCAAAATAATAATAAATTATTCAATAAATATATTATAATATGTAGGTTTGATATTACTTTGATACAATACAATAACGATGGGGTTTGAATTAGCGAGGGAAGTAGGTATATTTTAACTGTGAATAATCGACAGGCCAAACATTCACTTGACATCAATAGTAACCTAACAGTATTAGAATTTTGGAACTGTACATAATAGTATTATAACTGTAACTCTAATGACTGAAAAAATACATAATTCAAATTACGCGCTAAACAAATTTATTGATATAAAGGTACCTAAAAAATTTTTTTGCTTCCCCACCATCGATGTGCCGATGCCCTGCTGTAACTGTATAAATACTTCCAGAATTAGTGACAGTTCTCTTGATTCAGCGGACCGATTGTTCTACGTCACTATGTCGTTAGTTGCCTTTCGTTGTTTACTCAGATGTTCTGTGGTCTGATCATTTGCTTCGATCCAGTTCTCTCTGGGGTTGCATTCTCGTTATGTACGTCTACCAAGTGTGCCGAGAAGAAATATGCCATGTATTCCTCGAAATTCGTTATGGATGTGGTGAGCCTTAAACAGTATATTCATCAAGAGCTAAGAAACTTTTGGGATTAATTATTAGTTGTTGAAGATTCAATTCATAATTTCCAAGGTATGTTAGGACCTTCTTCGTGCAAACCTTAACTACCTAATTGTTTTCACCATCCAAATTTTAGCAATTGTACGTAGAACGATTCCTTTTTGCTTTCTCACTACCAAAAGTTGGGTAGCATTGTATTCGTGTGAGAAGTCGATCAAATTTTTGTCTTCCAAAATCAAAATTTCAACTTGCATTTTGTGTTTCTGAGCTTGCTGATGATCAATTTTGGTTTCATGTTTGTCTGTCAGTGATAAATCCTTGCCACGCCCAAAACTATACCAAGTCCGATTTTGAAGAAATGTTCAGGGAATATGCGGGTTAGCTCCTTGACGGATAGCTCATTTCGACTCTTATTTTTTCTTCAACTAATGCTATACGTCCATGTTGCAAATATGTGAAGAAGCTATAATGCCCACGATTATTTGCAGACATTTCTCATTTTGTAGAGGTTTGCTGGATATATTGCACGATTTTCTCTTAGGTCGTAAGGTGCGGATTAACTCTTTCTCCTTATATATTTTCTTAAATCAAGGGTTTCCAATGACATGGTTTATGCTTTTGAAAAACATACCTGTATAGCTTTTTTCAGACGATGTCTGCCATACGTATATTTTATCAGCTTTTGAAATGGCATAACTCTTCTTTGGGCAGTTCCCCATAAAAAGTAACATTTTCGTACGCAGCATTTCTTGCCGCTGCGACAACTCGTTCTTTGTTAATTTGAGCATACAGCAGGTTCACTAGTTCAACAACCACCAATTAAATAGGTTTCATTCTTTATCAAGATTCCTATTGAGCTGAGAAAATCTAAACATTTATGGCATTTTGGTTTGGCCGATGAGGGAAGACCAGGAATGAGTACTTGAAATATATATGCATCAGCAGTGTAGGTATATGTACTGCTAACTTAATTTGACGATTTAAACTTAGCTAGCACCTTATTGAATTTAACACCAAAGTCGTTCCAACTGCCCTACTAGTTCATCGGTGAAAACGAGTCTTCTGTAGAGGCGGCCCACCTAGTGATGTCCAATTTCCATTTATGGTGGGAGTTGGCTTTATTGGGGATTGCATTGTCCTGGTAGCTTCACTGCCGCTTATTTCAGTCAAATGTCAGATTCTCCATTTGGAAAATGCGGAGGACGTTCAGTGGACTTGACCAAGTTTGGAAGAGTTGGTACGTAAAGTTGCCTCATTCTGTTATACTGCGACGCAGGTTCGCCGACTGCCCCATTCCAGCTGGTTGCTCGGGCGTAGGTAGGAGGATCTAGCCCCTGACCGGTATGTCCCATGATACCAGCGCTTTCTTCTTCTCGGGTATCACTCCTTCTGTCTCTACTATTTACTTTTATCCCCATCGTGTCATCTTGTACCAGTCAATCTCTTAGTAAAAATGAAGATTAGTTGGGCATGTAGATCAGAATGATGTGTATAGTTTGGAGGTCTGGATGCTCGAAAGCTCACATCTCAAAAAGACATTTTAACATCAAGTAGTCAATCCCTTGGTAAAAATGCAGATTAGTGGACATGTAGATCAGAATGATGTGTATAGTATATTTGCTCGCATCTCAAAAAGACATAAGATCAAGTAGTCAATCCCTTAGAAAAAATGCAGATTAGTTAGCGGACACGTAGGTCAGAATAAAGTGTATAGTTTGGTGATCTGGATGCTCGCAAGCTCGGATCTCAAAAATACATAACATCAAGTAGTCAATCCCTTGGTGAAAATTCAAATTAGTTGGACATGCAGGTCAGAATGACGTTTTAGAAGTGTATTTCGGGAGTTGTACGAGAAAAAAAAAAAAAAAGTCACCAGGATTTGAAACCACGACCTTCGTCTAACGAGACCGTTATCCTAACCTAGGTAGGTACTATCGTTAGTATCGTTAAGTAGGTACTACGTTTCAGGTACTATCACAGTAGGTACTTCACCATTCAGTAGGAAATGCGGAGCGGGAGGTAGAAATTTCTCATTATAACCGCCAGGAAGCGCTGGTATCATGGGACATACCGGGCAGGGGCTAGATCCTCCTGGAAACCTCGAGGTTGGCTGGCTGGAGTGGGTGTAGGGTGGGCACTTGTACGTCTGTTAGCCGGCTTCTACGGGCAACGAGCTGGGATTGCAGGTGCTGGTGGGGTGTAGAGGGCGGGTGTCCAGCGGCAGCGATGGTTCTCGGACTGGTCTCCGCCGTGAACAGCAGGGAGCAGCACCTTATGATCCTGAAGCTTGAAAGCTGCAAAAAGGAAGACACTAACAGCGTGACGAAAAAAAAACATACGGAAGAAATAGTTTGAACCGTCGCTATTCAACGAATAATTTGCAGTGTTACCTACACAAATTCCAGTCCCTTTATAATTTAATATCTCCACGGTTTTCTATATTTACGAAGAATACATTGGAAATATTGAACCACTGATAATATAAACAATCTCGGTGAGCGTTTCAATAACGTTTAATTCACGCGTTATCTATTCCTCGTGTCACAACCAAATCAGCCCTCAATTTGATACCTAAGAGTTTAGGGCTTTCCTAGTCGCTGAATCCGACTTTGATATCACAATTGTGAAATTCTGGCGCGATTTCTCGTCTGCAGTGCTTAGTCAGCTTGTGATAATGTGATTATACATGAGTTTCATGGTTCTCACAATTCAATATCCACTATAGTTTATAGTTACCTATCAGAAAGAACAGTCTTCGCAGACAAATCCACTAAATGAGGGGAAAACAGGAAAAATGAGGGAGCAATAAGAAAGATTTACTTCTACATTAATTTCAAATTATAGTTGGTACATAGACAGTATTTATATTTCGATTTTGCTTCTTCACACCGAAGGTAGGGAAACCATGTGTTCGTGATTGAAGTCGTAAATTTTTGTCCTCCCTTTTTTTTTTTTTTTTTTTTTTTTTTTTTAATAACGCCAGAGCTCTTGACGGCTAAGTCATTTGGCTACGGGCGGCCCAGTAAAGTTTAGCCAGTTTTTGGCTCTCAGTATTAGTAATGTCAATTGAGACATCAGTCAAAGCTGAGCATGTTCGCAAATGCTCAGCATCCATGTCACCTTGGTGGCAAAGTGGGCAGCATGGAGAGTCCACAACTCCAATTCTAAAAAGGTCCTCCCAAATCAAAATTCCCACTTGATTTTTGCATTTCAGAGCTTGCTGATCAATTTTGGTTCCGTGTCTGTCTGTCTAATGTATGTCTGTCTGTGGTAAATCCTTGTCACGCACAAAACTATACTAAGTTTCAGCCCGATTCCGATGAAATTTTCAGGGATTGTGCGGATTAGCTCCTAGATGGTCCCCTATAATTTTCAATACCGTCGAATCAAAAGTACCCTGTGCGCATGCGCAAACGTGAATTTCTCATAACGTCGATTTCTCATCATCTGTTGGTCCGATTTCGTTCAAACTCGGTAGGTAATTGGGTATATGTTCTAGAAAAATGCCCTATAAATTATATCGCGATTGGTAGAGTAATAACCATTGCGCATGCGCGAAACTAATATCGATTGACACAGGCAAAACTCCGAATCTACTGGAACGATTTTGATGAAATTTTCAGGGATCGTGCAGGTTAGGCTCTAGACTGTCCCCTATAACTTTCATTGCCGTTACATAAATAGTAGTCTGTGCGCATGCGCAAATGTTAATTTATTATAACGTCGATTTCTTATCATCTATTGGCCCGATTTCGTTCAAACTCGGGGAATAGATGGGTATATGTCCCAGGAAAATTCCCTATGAATTATATCGCAATTGGTGGAGTAATAACTATAGCGCATGCGCAAAACTAAAATTGATCGACACAGACAAAACTCCGAGACTAATGGACCGATTTTTATGAAATTATCAAGGATTTTACGGTTTAACTCCTTGACGTTCCCCCATAAATGTCATTGCCTTTGGATTAATAGTAGTCTGTGCGCATGTGCTAACATTGATTTCTCATAATTTTGACTCGTACTTTGTTCTTCAACTAATTCTATACGTCCATGTTACATTATGTGAGGAAGCTAAGCTGTACTGCCCACCCAACTTGGCAGACTTTTTTTTTTTCAATTTTTTGCCAATCCGAAGAATGTTAAAGTTGCTATGGAACTTCCGAATGCATGCTTATTGACCCTATCTGAACATATTGCCCGTGTATATGAAATGCTCACATGTTCATGTCCTCCTGTAAATTTAGGAGAGATTCTCTCCGTTTATCAGTGTTTGAGGTGTTGCTTGAAAATAGTGATTAGAAACGTCAATAAATCAAGAAATATTGTATAGTACAATATTTCGTGATTTATAGTTAATATTTGTATACTGTAGGAAATACCTATTGTTATATATTTTTCGTTATATATCTATTTATAGTTATATATTAATAGTTATTTTATTTAATAGTTATATAGTTTATATATTAATAGTTATATTTTTTCAGCCAATATTTTATGATGGGCCATCTTATGAATATCAGAAGTGCGATAGATTATAATTTATTAGAGAAGTAAGCCAGGCACACGAGCAGGTATATTCATAATTTTCAATGGAGAGGTGCGCTGTGCTCCAGAAAGTCTCAAGATGAAGTTGAAATGAAAGAATAAGAATACTCCTTTCTAACTTTTTAGATGAATCTGAATACAAATCTATTCAGTTATCGCAGAAGGAGGCACTGGGGATATATGGGGCTTCGCTAACAAGGGGTTGATGAGTTGTATTTTGGGACAGTACTAAGATGGCCCTCTTAATGAAGAGCTGCTTTTATTATTGATGAGAAAACAATTGTTTCGGTGTGCTTTGGTTTTCTTATAGCAGTTGGATGTGGGTGAGCCATTAAAACTTCGAATGGGTTTTTAAGAACGCTCCATAGAAACTCGTCAACGGCTCCTTATAATCATAAGCAACTCTATTGTATTGTTCGTAATCAAAACTTCCTTGAGATAAAAGTTCTTTGACGAGGAAAGTTCTCAGTCAGGGTTTTTCTGGCTGTTTTTAAAACCCAAATCCGTCGATAAAAATAGAAAAAAGTTCCAGTCATGCAGTATGATCGAATGATCGTATGAGCGAATTTTCTTAAACTATCTATCGTATTGTGATATGTTAAATTGTATTGAAATTTGAGGAACTTCAGTAGAAAGCAATTATTAAAACCAATTTAATGCCCAAAAAAAAAAAAAAAAAAAAAAAAAAAAAAAAAAAAAAAAAAATGTATGTGCCATTCCAGACGATAACTGTCCGTAGAATTGTGCTAGAAACTTCAAACAAATTTTAAAATGTTAAGGACACAAAACGAAAGTTCAAGTTCGGATCGTTCGAAGTTGATCGGATTACATCTTCGGGTTGAAATTTTCAAAAATGTAGTAAAAAATAGCCTGTTTTTTGCGATTTGTTGTGCGAAATAATTTTTTCAGCATACTAACATGTGGTATATTCGGAATCAGCATAAAATTTCCTATAAGAATATGTATCAAGTTTTCAAAAATTTCAAAGTTGAAAAATCAGTCAAAAATCGAAATAATGCCGTTCGCTAGTTGTAAAAATCGGTGATATTTGCATGAAACATTGTCCAAATTCAGATTGAACTACTCTTATGGAAGTATCCCTGTATAATCAATCCTAGAAACATGCTGTTTAAGGCTAGAACCTTGCTGTAGATAGAATTTGATTCCATGTTGTCTATCAAAATCATAAACTAAAATTTCTCTACACGATCAATAGCGACTGAAATGTCGAAGATTTCTTCAACAATTCGCTCATAGGGTCATGCTGCATGACTGGACTTTTTTGCTGTTTTTATAGATTTTTTAGCAAATAATGATGAAATTTAGGTACGTTTTTCAGCATAATTTTCAGCAAAAATTTTCAAATGTTCTAGTTAATCGTTGATAATTTAATTTTGACTAAAATTCTGCTAAAAATTATTAATTTAACGATTTTTGGCCGTTTTAGCCATTTTTAGTGATTTTTTCAGTAGATTTTTCGAAATTTTATCAATTTAATGTGCTAAAAAATCGTTGGCCAACGAACTCATCCTTTCGATTGGAATGCTTGATTTTTTTTTGCGCAAGAACGGGATTTTTATCTCAATCCTAAGGAGAGTTATCGTCTGGAGTGACACATATTTATACATATGAAAAAGCGCTAACTTCAGGAATCGTCTTAGAATGCCTCTAAACTGATTTTAAAATTTTCCGAGCCATTGCAATAGCTTCATTTTCTATGAAAATTCGCTAAAAGAAAAAAAGATGATAAAAAATAACTACGTATTAATGCCTGAATGAGTGTGGTGTTTAATGGGGTGTTACGACCCATAATATTTGATACCTCGACAAGAGTTCGAACTCATGTCCTTCTTTACAAATGAGAAATTCTTCTTTAGTAACTGCACTCCAACCAGATGAGCTATGAGGCCGATTTAATAAAACCTCTGTCTGTGGAGGTTTTCCTTGAACGTAACTTTTCCGTGGAGGCAGATACCAGCCGTATTGGCTGTTTTGGGGTCGGGCGACGACGTGAAACTGCAGGCCACTGGCTCAGCAGATGCTCGCTGGAAGAAGTCCAGCAGTCGAGCGAGGTCATTGTCACGATGGTGTTTTGACTCAAGTTGGCGAGGAATACGATGTTTACCGTATTGGCTTAAATAATTAATTGTTTTGTATTATTTCCTATGAAATGGTTCCTACTGACTGCGCCAAGTGTTAGGCTGTAACAGCCTACAAATATTTGATACCACGATAGTGTTCGAACTTGTGTCCTTAATAGAGCTCCGAACATCAGAAGGTCGAAGAAAAGTGCAGCACGTAAACAAGGACCTTACCGATCTGGTCTTCCTTTGTTGCCTATAAGGGCAGGCATGACAATCACAAGTTGTTTTTGTTTTTTGTCGGTTTTTTTTTTTGTTTATTTGTGTGTTTCTTTAATGTAATAATTTGTTGATTAATAATATAATTTCTCATATTTCTCATTTGTTACCAGTATTCATGAGATCGATGGTGCGGAGATCAAATTGTAGAGCGAAAAGGGGTGACACAAGGTATCAACAATGGGAAATACATGTCAACTACCATGTTCCTTAGGTCCGTCGCCCCTAGCGCTCCTAGCGGCGAACCTTGTTTGATCGGGACCTATTATAAAGGAGAAATTTCTCGTTAGTCACAACGCCCCAACCAGATGAGCTATTAGGCCGATTTAGCCAAATCTCCTAGAACGTAACAGGGATGTTCCACTGTGCGCTGAACAAATTTCGCTGGCGATGCTCAAGATACAGCTCTCAAACTGTAATATTGGGATTCGACAATAATTTTTCGACTTAGTTTAGGAATGTACTACATAGCTAGAATTTCAAAAGTTCTTCATTGATTGATAATCAATTCGATTTTTGGGTTCTACGCAACTTGAAACGTGAACCGACTTTTGAAGGGGGGTTAACTTTTTTCATCTATGGGAAAAACGGGAAGGGATTTCCATGTTAGCCGTTTTAAAAATTTTTCGTGGTGACGTCACACTGGACCAATCCTAAGTCATGGAACGAAAATATTTATCATAGAACGTCATGTACTTTCATTTAAAAATGTAAAACAAACTTTCGGTTATCTCTCATGTGGACGATGATTTTCAAATTGACTCAAAAACGTTGCTACAGACTTCGAATAAACCAATTTTGCACCTATAAATTTATCAATAGTATAATGCTATAATAATCTAGTATATTGTTACTGGTTAGAATATCAAACCAAACCTTATAAGGTATCAGAAATGTATGTGAATTTATACGATAAATGGTAAACATCTTTTGGTACAATTCAGTACCGAATACATCTTCGTACTCACCCAAAAAATTTTCAGTGCTGCGTTCAGAATGGTGCTTGTTGTATTCCATACTTCATCAATATTGAACTATTTATTTAATATAAATACTCAAAATTTATTTCACGATATATTTACAATGTTACCTGGTCACTGAGTGTTTATTTCTGCTTACTAATGCTTCATGATATTTTTAGGAGGCAATACATGCCATAATGAAAATGTTTCCTAGCGCCTCTTAACGACCTTCTTGTTTCTCCTCAGGGTTCGAGAATTCGTCGATGAAAACTAGTTTCTCTTTATCGTCGCTGCAGCCCTCTAGCGTGAACCTAGAGAGCCCAGGGCAAGCAACGCTTAAAGACCGACCGTATTCGAGTCTCCGGAAGAAGCCCAGGTACGACTAATCAATAAGTACCTATAACTATAAGGCATTTCAACGATTTTGGATTTCCAGATGTTAGGCAACATTCAGTTATCCTATTTCCGTGAACTATATTCGATGAAATTTCTTACAGGATGTAGAATTGGGGTCAGCGAACATCGCCGGAAAGCGGCTGCCATAACATCAGGCCTTTATATCTTAATTTTGGCGAATTTTCGTAAGAAACGAAGCTATTGCAAAGGCTCCAAAAATTTTAAAATACTAAATTTTCTCCATTAATCTTGCTCACATTTCTAAAATGTGCTTAGAAAAATTGCTATACCTAGCTAAAAACGCAAAAAACTTCAATTTATATTATCAGCAGAATTTTAGTAAAAGAAGTTTATAGGCGATGAACTAGACTAGACCATTAAAAATGTATGCACAAAATTATGCTGAAATTTTTATTCAAATTTCATCAATATCATCTGAAAATCGATAAAAACTGGACAAAAAATGTAATCAATTCAAAATCTTTTTCGATTGCAGAATATTATTTAGAAAGAGTTTTTTTCCCCCTATAAAATTGGTAGTTGAAAATTTCTTTTCGCTCAAATTTTAAAATAATTTAACATAATATGATAATTTACGAAAATTCACTCATACGATCATGTTGCATAACTTGATCTTTTAATTTCTTAATATTTCAAACATCACTGATTTCATTTTGAGGGGGCTAAGGCATAACCTATATGCTACGGAAACACGTCTGAAACCTACTTCTGTATTTTTAAACGAAATTAGGCTAACATAACAATGATGCTATTAAGGAGGCTTTCAATACCTATGATTTTTCTTCTATGAAATTCTATGCATTAGTATCCATTCAAAACTTAATTTAGTGCAACACCTCGAAGTTGTTCATCTCAGAAACATTATAGTGAAGCCAATTATGTAAACTGCCTATAAATCTGGACCCTTACCATTTCATTGTCCTCTAAACCGCATTGAAACCACAGTCTACATTCTAATGATTAGTCAGTGGAAGAACTGCATTATATAATTAATATTATTCATAATTTATTCACTTATTTACTTCATTATTATAATTTAACGTTTTTCTCTGGCTAGAATATTTGCAATGGGTATTCATATAAATTCTTCTTTATCGGCATATTTGTTGATTTAACGGTACATTCCAAACTTTAATGATTTTTACGCGTTTTCATTTTATGGATACTCTGTTGGCTGCTTGCTGAAATCGCTCTGAAACAATAGGCAATAAAATTGTAGTTACTCGTTAAACTTTCTGCTCCCCGACGGTCTTCGTTCCACTCCCGTCGTGTTCTTAGCCGATTCCTGTGATCATGATAGAAATAATTGTGTTCAATCAACTTTGCAGACGGGATCCTGAATTGGATTTATGGCGACGATCTTGGGGCTCCAGAGAAGAGAACAGGGACGACTGCTGGAACGTCTTGAAACAAGTCAACTATCAGTCTCTTATCTCCGACAACAATCTCATCGACAGTTGTCAGGTTTGAACAATATTTTTGCTTATTTTTTCAATACAAATGTTTGCATTCGTTAATATAAGGGACCCATAGTTCATTATTCAAGGTTAAGTACCGAACGATTCATTCAATTTGTGAAATGTATGAACACGTTACTTTTGTTTTGACTCATTCGCTTTTAGAATGACTAATAACATTTTCTAACTTACAGGATTGCCCACTTTCTCTCTTTAAATTCCGTGGTGAAGGGATTGACGGTTGAAATAAGAGCTCGGAGCTCCTTGCGCCATTCTCACTAACTTTTAATGATGTTTTATGCTGTTTAGCAGTTCTTGTCTAGCTCTTCCCTCATCAATTTTGAGACCTAGATATTGTAAAACAGAATGTTGTACCTATTAAAGAAATAAAATTTTGGTACTTATCTTATGCAAAGCTAACATCTAAAGGGTGGAAAAAAAATCGTTCTTAAACATGATCCATTTGTCCAATTACGACCATGTTCAAAGGCTAGTTGAGCTCAAGATTATCACTTGTGAATTTAATTGTGATTGGTATTGCAAATGCCGAAGTTTGAATTGCTTTGTTACTCTAAAAAATCTGTGACTGCATAATGGAACAATAAATTATGATCGGATCCCTATAGATTTCAACGTAATCAGCTGTTCAAAACATCTGTTTATCAGGTTCTGTTCCTATTATTCCCGTTTGATGATTGTACCTTCTATAAAAGCGTCAGAGTTGGTGTGCTCACTTATTTGGGCTACAATTGCTGCTGTTTACATTCTTTAAAGAGGATTTTACAAGTTTGAGCCCAAATTTAGCTCTTCTGGAAATATCAGGATGATAAATTTTAGTTGAAAATGTTACCCAGTTGCATCAAAGCTAAAAGTGAAAAAAGCTGCTGAATGAGGTTGCCCTTCACATAGACGAAAACTATCCTTATGTAAAGGCATCCTACCTATATATTTCTGAAAATGATCCGTTTTCTACATTTGTTTTACAAATAACCATCATATTGCATCTTTTTAAAATGCTCTAGCTTGGATCTTTCACGGCAGGTAGTTCAAGAAAAAATTACTACAAGGTAATCAAGAAGGCCGAGAACTGCGGTAAAATTGCTACAGAATAACCAAGAAGACTGAAGAAGGGCGTATTGAAAATAATAAACCAAAACTCGTCTATTGTTAAACCTAAAGGGTTATTTCTTCTAGTAGTTACAGGAAAATTATAATTTACTTATCTTTCGGTGGAGTCCGTCGTCACTAGCAAGTCGACGACGGTATGTAAAAGACAAAACCTTGTTCCATTAATTCAGGTGAATGTTCATATGAAATTGTTTATTTGTAGAGTCCTTCCGGCGTTACAAGATCCATAAATTCAGTTTTGTACCTACATACTACCAACTTTGCTAAAATTCGATTTTATGTGCTCGAAGACAAGGAAAGCGAAATTGTTGTAGCAAAGCGAAATTGGTTGTATATGGCCGATCTTTTCAAGCGTTTCGTGTTTATTGGGCTAACTTTCGCCACTCAATGATTGGGTAATGGAAGGCTTCAGGGCGAAATCTTTGTTGGCTCTTACGTTCGTTTCGATCTGTGTACGTATAGATTTTTACGTCTATAAATCTTTATGGCTACGGGAATCGTAGCTGGTGTTTGATTGTTCAAAAATAATTTCACAATATATTTACGGACGGTTTCTCGGAAAACAGAAATACCGTGGAATACGACGTAAAGAAAAATCGTACCTACTCCAGCTGGAGAAGGCCATACGAACTACGTCATTACTGCTTTATTTTGTGTCATATCAATATACTCGAGTAACATACCTATGAATATGTATTTATTTCCCTGTTTGTTGCGCCACTAGGTATTCCTTGTTACAATGAACTTTGTGGATCGAATTAATTCACTCAAAGTAGATGAGTACCAAAACTTACTTATCCCTAGGAATCTACGTCCAAAAAGCTGATTTTAGGCGAAACACGATTTTTTGGTTTTAGGTGAACATTTTATTCCGGATGTTAGAAAATTGTTATTTCTTCCGAAAACTACGTACCTTACTACTTACTACTTACCTTCTTGTTATTTTGAAAATTATTTAATTAAACAACCTACATATATTATTTATGTATTGCTATTGATTTAAGAATGTTGGAACATTGGATGTAATACGCTTCGGGTATAAGTAAGCATAGTGCCCTAGAAATAGTAGGATATTTAGTTCTTTTTTGAATCTGATTTTGGTTTTTGTTATGTACTTAGGTGTCTCGAAGGGATATATAGTACTTCCCTCTAGAGACGGATAGAGTACTTTCAATTAAACACATTGATGTAGTTTAGGATATTGTTTAGAAATGGTTGCAGTAACAAAAATTAGGTGGTTTTTCAGCCTGATCTTCATGTTCTATATTCATTATTGTATTCAGTAGGTACTTATGTACCTATTTCTCCATAAAGTTGCTAGTTCAAACACACCTGGTAGGTATTTGATATCATTACGTATCGTGCGTATCACTTATTCTGCTGAAACAAAGCGAAAAGAAAAACCGTTATCCATTGTAATCATTTTTGGCTTCTACGTTTCATCGAATTAAGATTTATCCAATTTCCTAATAACTGTGTTCTTTTCGTAGGAGGCGAGCAAGGACTTGTTGGACGGACAAATTCCCAGTCACGAATGGAATCTTTCGGAATTTACGAACGAGTTTTTGGAATTGAACGA
The DNA here is from genome assembly GCA_030762985.1 of Adelphocoris suturalis. Lineage (NCBI taxonomy): Eukaryota > Metazoa > Arthropoda > Insecta > Hemiptera > Miridae > Adelphocoris > Adelphocoris suturalis. Next base: position 135,025,989 of record CM061041.1, on the reverse strand, counting down.
ATGGCTAGACAGGATACAGGAGGCGGTCTACCCCAGAGACGCCGTAATGGACAAGAAAATAAGACTGGTAATAACGCTTGATGATGATTGTGACAAAGTTATGTTAGGTTTTAAAAGTATTAATTTGTAATATGCTGGGTACTTATTGTTGAAATTGTTGAACGCTCTCAATAGGAGTTCAGCTAGTTGAATGGGTTGGGAATGCGAATAATGGGATTCGTGCAGCAGTTATTCCTGCAGGTTGTATATTAAAAATGGTTGAGATAAAGTTTACGGCCCCTAAGATCGATGATACTCCTGCTAAATGGAGTGAGAAGATTGCTAAGTCTACTGATGCCCCATTATGTGCAATATTTGCTGATAATGGCGGGTATACTGTTCATCCAGTGCCTGCACCTTTTTCTACAATTCTTCTTATTATTAACAATGTAATTGATGGAGGTAATAATCAAAATCTTATATTATTTATTCGTGGGAATGCTATATCAGGGGCTCCAATTATTAAAGGTACTAGTCAATTTCCAAATCCTCCAATTATGATTGGTATTACTATAAAAAAGATTATGATAAATGCATGTGCGGTGACTACTACATTATATGTTTGATCATCTCCAATGAATGATCCTGGTATTCCTAATTCGATTCGAATAATTCATCTTAATGATGTTCCTAATATTCCTGCTCATATTCCTAAGATGAAATATAAAGTGCCGATATCTTTGTGATTTGTGGAAAATAATCATTTATTCATGGTAAGATAGGATGGCTGAAGTTTAGGCTATAAATTGTAAATTTATATATGGTATATTGCCTGACTTTGAATTCCTACCTACCCAAATGATAACCTGGTGACGACGAGTCCTAGGTAGGTACATAACTTGGGTGTGAACCGTTAACTTGATCCATGTCCGCGGTTCTCAAATTGTTGATTTGTGGACGGATCTCCTTACCAATCATTCCAGAGGACCAAACAATTTTATTAGGAACCTATCAGGCTAAGCAATTATTGTTGAAAACTTTAATAACTTATACATGCATTACAAGGACGTCTATTATGTCTAGTTTGTACAATGATATTGGTGAGAATTCCGAATACATCATGATTTTACTCGTACCACCTCCATTATTTATATAATTACTTGACATGACTATGCTATAAGCAACCCCCCCCCCCTCCTCCCACCTTCTTACGAAAAAATTTGAACAAAGAAAGATTCATGGAAATAGGTTGAAAATATCACGATATTTCCCCCTCCCACCATAACTATGAAATTTCAAGTTCTTAAATCTTAAAAATGGCTTCACCGTGAGACCGAAATTGTACTTCGAGCAAAATAGTTAAAAAAAAAAAAAAAAAACTGTTAAGAACCGTTGATTACAGCGTTAATAGTGCAGTTCTTTTCCCTGTCCATCACTCCTCCTCTCAAACAATCCGTCTTCAAAATGAAATCTCCGAATTTTCTCATATCTATGCCAAAATATTGGAAAAAAAACGATAAAAAAAGAACAGACGAGGAAAAATAAAATATAATGATTTATTGGAATTACCTCCTCCATTTAGCCCACAGATAATAAATTTGAAACTCTAAGGTAAAAATTTTAGGTTTTTTTTATTTTTCCCGAAAACGGTAAGTTTTATCGAAAAAGTACCTCAGAGCAAAGTTGTAGATCTTAAAATTCTCTATAAAAATAGTCCCTATGATTTTTTCTCTAAGACCCACTATTTCCCAGATATTGCGCTTGTAAGAATCATGTTCTACATAGTATGCACACATATGCCACGTATATACATATTTAGGTACCTACTCAAGCAAGCAAAAATGCCTACTCGTGTCTCTTTTATGTATACATTATACTATGCTAAGAAAATTTACTCTAAAATGACCGCCGGTCCCTTACCCCGGTACCTGTTCAAAAGAGTGCAGAAGAGTAGAGAAGAGAGTAACTCTACACACAAAACTGTGTTTCATCTCGGAATTCGGTTTCTTCTTGCGGTTTAATGAGCTCAAAAAAAAAAAAAAAAAATGGATTGCATAGATACGTACAGATATTTAACATTTGTAAAAAATACACGAAACAAAAAGCAAGTACAGCTATCTTGTCTTCCTCCAACATCGGCATCTGCTAGTCAACATTTGTTTCGAGTACTTATACTATCAAGTTCAGACATGGCAAGGCAATGAACTGAACCCTGAAGACTGGGGTTGGAAATTGATAAATAATACTTTGGAACCGATTCGAACTTTACTGCCCCCTGCTCCAGAAAAACTTCTTAACACTATTTTTTGCAATTGCAAGAAAGGTTGTAGTGCCAAATGTGGCTGTAAAAAAGTAGGGTTGCAGTGTTCTCCAGCGTGTACCAATTGCCAAGGTGTCTCTTGCTCAAATGTTCAATTAAATACAAGACAGGAAGATTCATGTGATTTTGATGAAGAGACAACTGATTCATCTTCATTTGAACAATTTCTAAGCGTTCATCAACAGGAAGGAGAAGAAGAAGAACAAGAAGAAATTGAAGAAAACATGATTGTTGAAGTTGAATATGAAGAGTATGAGTCAAATTAAAGTAATAAAAAAAAGTTGGAACGACAGTTAAACTCAGTAACCCATATCAATAATCTTCATACTATTAAATAATTATTGTTCCTGAAAATAACGTCATAAAGGTTCGTGGAATAGGCCTACCGGGGATACCACGTTGAAAAAAACGCGCCGAGTATACTACCTCACAGGTGGTGTGGAAATGTGTGCATATTATGTAGAACGTGATTCTTACAAGCGCAATATCTGGGAAATAGTGGGTCTTAGAGAAAAAATCATAGGGACCATTTTTATAGAGAATTTTAAGATCTACAACTTTGCTCTGAGGTACTTTTTCGATAAAACTTACCGTTTTCGAGAAAAATCCAAAAAACCTAAAATTTTGACCTTTGGCCCCGAATAAGTCCCTAAGCTCACATGGGACTGATGGGGACTTTTGACACTGTATTCCTTGTGGTAAACCTAAGGTCTCTACGAAGATTTGGCTCTGTCAGAATTTTCTTTATTTGATCACTATTGTTATGTCTAAAATGACCGGACTAGGTACCTATTGCATAACTGGACTGAAATCTGGGTCGAACTAAAAACAGTCGCCGAAATCGAACGAGAATACTAAAAACATCACGATTTATCAGAATTACTCTTCTTTCATCCTGTTCTATAATGAAATTTAAAACTCCTCACATATGTTCCAAAACTAAACCTAATTCTTTATTTGGGGAAAAAAAAAAAATTAGTTGAGAATTTTAAAAGGATAGATAAAATGGGTACCATTCATGATGTACTAAAATCGGTTGAGAATTGGAGCCTGCGCTCACAAAATTTGTCGAAGAAAAGTCTTCTTTTTTTCGGCATTACTTCTCCCGATTTCTCCCTTCAGTAATAAAATTCAGCATTTCCGAGGATTGTTGAACAACTAAACTAAAATTGAGATCACGAAATACGAACAAAAAAAGAATCATGAAAATCTATGAAGAATTGTAGCCTGTACAGTGCTCCCAAAAGTTGTAACACAACACCCAACGCTTAGAGATTTGTTCTTGGAATGGTCTGAAACGTATTCGAAATTCGGTTATTTTTTCTTTCATGCTTAGGTTGTCCCACACCCTCCTGGATCAATATGAATAGGCCGTCCCTTTATTGACGAAGCCTAGACTATGTATGACCTGACTCCAGAGGGACGCCCTAAAAAGGAATATATTCCATGGACAAAGTGGTATTACTTCTCCCAACTAATTCTTCCTTTCTTGGCAACATTTCAGCTTATAGGAATTCTAATTTTTTTTAACACATAGTTTTTAACTAGAGGGAGCTGAGACCAGGGTTCCAGGTGAGATGGGAAATAAAACCGGACAAAGTTGAGAAGCATATTAAAAAACTCATTAAAAATTTTACAGAAATTGTCCACGCACGCGTCGCAAATGTTGATACGCATTTCCTATATGAAATTACCACCTTACATGCATTCTCTGGATACATATTCCAATAAATAATATTCTTTTCAATTTAAGTAATTTTTATTTATATTATAATCATGTGATATTTTGATTAAATTTTTGTGCACCGATGGTTTCAACCAGTAGGTACCTTTATTCGCTCCTATACTATAATACGTGTCACATAAATATAGTCAGAACATTGAATAATTACTGATTACATAATTGGAAACTGCTGAAAACGCACAACTGTAACGGACAGATAAATAGATCTTGACGAACTTGAGGTTAAAATTTGTGCTCGTGTTCTTCTAATTTCAATTTTTTATTTATAATTCATGTTGTTGCCTTATTGAACGATCTACAGCTCCAAATCCTAATCATTTTTCGGTTTTTTGGTTTCCCAAAATACTAATCAGTGTAGGTAGGTATAAAAACTTTTATAAAGTACCATGTATGTAATTAACATACTAAGTAGGAAGGAAACGTTTGAATCAGTAAATATCTAGTAACTGGGAATTTAGCAACCAAAATCTCAATATCATCTACGACTTGAACTTCTAACTTAAGACAATCCTGAAATAAGAATTAACTGAAAGAGAGAATGCGCAAGTAATGGCTAACAGAAGAGGTAGAGAGTTCCTTCTCACAAAACAAGGAACAAAACTACAAAAAATAATGATTTTAGACTTTTAGATAGCTTTCTAGCGAGGATTGCCAATGTAGGCCATTGGCAATGTAGGTAGGTCCTCCAGAAGTCACTGCTGTTTTCGTAATATACGTAATATTCATAACCTACGATAGAACCTAGGGGGGGAAAAAAAGGACATGTTCCGCCAATTTTGAGAAAACCGGACATTTGGCGTTCAAAGCGACTTTAAATTTTCGTCCGGACAGCTTGGTGAAAACCCGAACTGCCCGTGCCGAAGTCGGACACCTAGCAACCCTGGCTGAGACCCTTAAATCGAAAAGGTTCTTCGGTAGAAGAGAACTGAGCAAGAATGAGGAATAACCTCGTGTTTGGTTCCATCGTAAAAATTATGAAATCACTCTCTTACCTTTCTCTCCTTCAGTTGGTGGTTTTTTCTGTGATCATTCAAAGTTTCAGTTACAAGCTAGGAACCTATAGACACTCATTCGTCTGGGCTGGACCCCTTGACCGTGTGACATCATCAGATGGTTAAACATGGAAAATTGTTGAATGAAAACTAACTACTCATTCTAGAGGAGTTCTAGAAGTGTAAAATTACTCAGAATGTCAACTTTGATTAAGAATATGAACTTAGATTAAGTTTTTACGGAGACCTTCTTTCCGAAAATTGTCAACAACGCAACGAAAAAATAACCCGTAAAAACTTCGTATACAAGAAGGCTTGTGTCACAGTTTTCTTGTGATATCCGAAGCTAATTTATTTGTTATTCATCCTATAAAGCTAAAATTTGCAATGGCGAACCCTTGGGACGTCTACAAACGAATCTAAGTCTTCGAGATCAGTTGAGATTAGATCCGGAGCTAATTTCTTTGCTGTTCAACCTATAAAGTTGAAATTTAAAATTAGGCATCTTGAGGTATCTAGAAACGAATCATGAAGTCTGAAACCCCCTAGATCAGCTGAGTGAGCTCTTGAGTTATTTTGTTTGCTATTCAACCTATGAAGCTAAAATTTTGAATGACCTTGGGACGTCTACACGTAGAAACGAATTATTAAGTCTAATGCCCCCCAGATAAGCTGAACGAGATCCGGTGCTAATGTCTTCGCTATTCAACCTATGAAGTTGAAATTTAAAATTAGGCCTCTTGAGGTATCTAGAAACGAATCATGAAGTCTGAAACCCCCTAGACAGCTGAGTGAGCTCTTGAGTTATTTTGTTTGCTATTCAAACTATGAAGCTAAAATTTTGAATGTCCTTGGGACGTCTACACGTAGAAAAGAATCATTAAGTCTAATGCCCCCCAGATAAGCTGAACGATATTCGGAGCTTATTTCTTTGCTACCAATTCAACCTGCGAAGCCGAAATTTGAAATGGAGGCCCCTTGAAACATCTAGAAACGCATTATAAGGTCTGGTGCCTCTTGGAGCAGCTGAGTGAGCTTCGGAGTTAATTTCGTTGCGAATGATCTTCTTCGTACCTCTTATTCGACGGGAAATAGCCCTGATAATGGACGTTAGGGTCAGAATAGTGTCTATTTCCGTATAAAAATGGTAAAAGTGCCTTCTTATCTTCCTGTTACATTTGGCTACTGCCCTGAGCATCTGATCCAAAAAAATCCTAGAGTTGTTGAGAGTGAGAATGAGAGATCAGCTTCTAGTATGTGATTTTTCACACTTGACTGTCTCAAATGCTATTTCCTTGCGAACCTGATTGCATCAATAAATTTGTTTTTGAGTAAAAATTAACTATTTTATGATTTTTTTAAAACCATCCGTCCTCACTGCCGCACCCTGTATTAGGTACTTTATTAGCTAAGCGCTTTCGCCTATTGGCCTCGTCAAAGCTCTATATAAGTCTTTTTATTTTTATCATTGGTTAGGGGGACCCATCCTCTTGTCATAGTTTGAAATTTGTTGCTGCTATACCTTTTAACAAGTTGTTGAAGGTAGGGGGGGTTTAATTTTAGTTTTAGAATTAATGAAAGATGCAAAATGTTAGAGCAAGCACTTATCTCACCCTCAACAACTCTAGGATGTATTCCTCAAAGCCAACTACCCCACATTTCCAAAAAAAATTGGAAGTTGAAGTTTAGATTGCAACGTCGAATGGAAGAGATTCAGCACCCCTTAGAGACACAAGCACCTACGTGACCATCCATTGTTACGATTTTTTACAAGATCGAGCAATCGCTGTTGTAGCCCGAGTGGTTTTACTGTGCAAGTTGTTGTTGAACCTCATTGCCTTTTTTACTTTTCTAAAGACCCGAAGGATTAAGGAAAACAAACAACGTATTTTCCCTGCAACCCCCCCCCCCCTCCCCAATTCATGGTCTGAAGCAAAAATGGAGATACACATTTTCGGATCAGAGAAATGCAAATTATGTAGTTGTTTCTACGAGTTTATTTGTAACTGGCAAAAAGTATTTCAATCTCCTTGATGACGTAGAAAAATTTGTGTTTTGAGTTTGGGATTTTATCCTCAAGAACAAAGTACTGCCGAAAACATCAGTTCTTAAACCACATAATTTAGTGACGACTAAATTGGAATAGATGACAGAGCATTGTTAAAAATGACATAATGTGTCGACAAAGATTGAGAGGAATAATACTACTGCTGCGTAAAAGCTCGGAGTAATAAGCCAGATTAACCATCGCGCCACCCTCGTTTATCAGGTGAAAAATGACGTTTTTAGTGATTTTATTGATTTCTTAACCAACTTGATGGAAAATGATGTTCTCTGTTTCATTGGGACGCTTTTTTTTTTGTGATTCCAACTATTTTGATGAAAATTACATGATTCATTATTTTTGTGAGTAGAAATTATACTCGACGCCTGTCATCAAACTCTTGGGCTACAAAAATGTCCTTAAAAACAGTCATTTTACACTTGAGTGGTTTATCGCCGGAACACAGTAATAGCATCATCACCCTTGCACGTTGAGGAAGTAGTACGATGACTCTGTGCTGAAGTTTTCTTTTCGTACGAAACTTGACACTTGGGAGTGTTATGTAGGTAATCGGCTTGAGAACTGTATTCTGAAAACCTGTCACAATCTTCCCACAAATTTGTAGAAAACAGACTAATGTCGGTTGTTTGTGTTTTGGACTACCTGTCTATGAGCAATGAAGTCTGTTTTGATGTAGGTATTATTTTGTATTCCCATTTCGGCCTTGTAAATTGAATACACATTTTGGGAGAAATGTGACTTAACTGGTACTCTTCCTTCCTGGTTTCATTATTTTTCTTCAATGATTCGTATAATTGGGGAGATTCATGCTATGATGAGGGCTTATAATCCAAAACTGCATTTTGAGGAGTTTTGGTCTCATTCTTACACTTCACTTGCTTCTTGAAAATGTCGCAAATTTTCTTAATGAAACAGAGAAATAAGAATGTGTGAAGATATGTTATAGGCACACATTGGGGGAAACGGATTTCACTACAACTTTAGTTTTCCTCGTAAAAGGACTTATGAGAGTTGAATTTGTCTATGAAATACGGATAAGTTATTGTCAACCTCAGAGTGACCTGATTATTATGGTTGTAGAGGAGTTCCTAGTAGATCCGGTACGGTGACGCATCCTTCCGTACAGATACGTTAACGGATTGCAAGCCGGAAAAAACGTAATCGTCTAAAATAACCACCTTCCATGGACTCAAATAACCTCCGAGGGGTAATTTCCTTCTTCCAAGGATTCAGTGGTACCACTAGATCCGTTAAGGACTTTTGACGTAACTTTAAGGTGTGGTAAAGTTTCTCGTTATCGCACGCCGTATAGAGACCGACGGATCTGTAGGAACTCTCTATTGTTACTTTGGAACCTGTATAACAAAAAAGGAAAACTAAATATAAACGGAGAAAAACATATATACTCCACGTACTACCTACACTCAGGTGCAAACAGTTTGGCCCACTCTCCGAAAGGAAGATTTTATGAAGTTGCGACTAATATTCTCTTGTTTTGGACTGGGTTACTGTCTGAACTCAGTCAGAGGCATTGTTTGTTTTTTTTTAGCCAGGCGGATGACGTTTTTTTGATCTCTCAACAGTAGGGAATCGTGTCGAGACGTGATCGTGTTTCATTGCGTCCCACTTTCACGTTATCTTCCAAACTGCGGTTATATTGTTCATCTCTTGAACGGTAGTCCTCAGCCTAGGGGCGAGTGTTTTTCTATACATTTAGTGCATTTCATCGTAAATAATCACTTTAAGGGGGGAAAAATGTCTTTCCCACCGGAAATGGTCCCGCAAGCTGTAGCTCTCATTAATGATGGAAGGTCACTGAGATATGCCTCGCGAATGCTTGGACAGAGGGCTCTCGTCCAGTCATTGTGGCAGGAACAAACCTTTCTCCAGGCCTTCTCCAATCTCTTTTACGACCATCTGAGCCCCGCAGGCTGTACCTAAACTCATCGGTGAACATGACATCCCTCCACTCTTCAAGTTTCCAAGCACTGTGATTTCGAGCAAACTGAAGATGCAACATCCTGTGCTAACGGGTTAAACTCGGAAGTCGGGCGGGTCTTCTGGCAGACAAATGCCGATCCCACCATCGTCTCCGAACTGTCCAAACACCTAAATCCACCCCCGTTGCATTTTCAAGTCAGTTACGACCTTGTGAAGCAGTTAATCGTCGATTTCTTAAGGCTAAGTTGTACAAGTACCTGTCTTGAGCGGCTGTTGTTTTTCATGGGCGGCTAGAACCCTGCCTTCTAGAGTATGATCCCGTCTCTCGAAAACGTCTAACAGTGGCACGAATGGTTTCATAAGGCCGTCCTAGCATTTGAGCAGCATATCTCAGTGACCTTCCATCATTAATGAGAGCTACAGCTTGCGTGACCATTTCTGGTGAGAAAGTTATTTTTTCTCTTAAATTGATTTTTTTTTTTTTTTTTTTTTTTTTTTTTTTTTTAATGCACTCAACTCAACGTACAGGAAAACACTCGCTCCTCAGCTGAGGACCTGTGGAAGAGATGAACAACATAATCGCAGTTTGGAAGATAACGTGAAAGTAGGAGGCAATAAAACACGATCACGTTTCGAAACGATTCCCTATTGTTGAGAGATCAAAACAATTTCATCCGTCTGGCTAAAAAACAACAAACAATGCCTCTGAATGAGTTCAGACAGTAACCCAGTCGAAAACAAGAGGATATTTGTCGCAACTTCATAAAATCTTCCATTTTAGAGAGTGGGCCAAATTTTTTGCACTTGAGTGTACATGAAAGATATTATTTCTTCATTGAATGCCTTGAGTGCTACATGACAACTGCAAGGAAAAAGTGATTGACGAGCAAAAATAAGAAAATAACCGAAACAAGCTATAAAATATATTTTCCAACAACAATGGTAGTCATCTTATTTTTTAGCGAATGCCACCAGTCGAACTATTCGCTATTTTTCATTGAAATTTGGTTTTGATATGGAAGACAACATTTTGTTTCGAGGTTTCTAATTATTTATTCATTGAACAGTTTTTCATAATTTTTCCTTGAGAAAATTCAAATCAGATACTTGGAGCACACAGTGATTACATAGTAGAGGATGAATATCCTTATTTTGTTATTGAATATCTTATCAGTTTCTTCCCACGGTTATTGTCTTGAATTCTTTGTAATTAGAGGGATAACATCCAGTCGTTGATGTGACGCTTTGAAACTCGTACTTGAAGTGAAACCCCAACCTATGGTGTTTTTTGTTCATCTTTAAAAGTTAAAGTTAGACATTTATGAGTGAATTTGATTGGCCAGGTTGCCCAATTACCCCCTATTATTTAGAAGCGGGAACAATCTATTGATTTGAAAAATACCTACTACCTTACAAGTGCGTTTTTTGAATTACGGACGACATTATTGATTTACTTTATTGATAATTTTGTGGTGGTTAATTGATTTGTAAAATGCCATCTATTTGATTGTTCAGAGTCACATGGAAGAAATGAAGAGGAAGGACTACAAACGGAAACTGTTCAACAATCAAGGGGGCAGGCTAGTCGCGAGGGAACCAGGGCAGAAAGAGGAAGTCGCTTGGAGAGTCGTCTACCTCAATAGCCGGTGGGAGCGGCTAGAAGCTGCCCTTTCCCTCAAGAAGCGGACTTCGGCGGATTCAGACATCTGTCCAGGTTGGTATATGTTGGAATGTGGCGATCAAAACAAAAGCAGATTTCTATATGGATCAGCAATAATTAACCTCCGGTGTCATTAGCAATAAGGGGTAGGTATAGGTCGTTCACTGTAAGGAGGCGCGTTTCTCCAAACCGTCCGGCAAAAGTTCGCGCAGCTAGACTGAAGTTTTCACATCCCCTCTCTTACCACCCTATTACCTGGTAACCTACTCCGCAGAAAAGACAAAGCAGGACTTAGGGTGAGCGGGAGGGAAGAGGACGGATAATGTTGGCAAGGGAGGGAATAGAACGGGAGGTGTTCAGGTCAGGCAGGGTAGGACTGGACGTTTGGTGGGGGAAGGGTCCCACTGCGCAGCCCTGCTCTTCAGAGCCCCTCTCGGAGAAACGCGCCTCCTTATAGTGAACGACCTATACCTAATGGGCGTGAAAGTTTTTATTTGTCTATTGTGAATACCTAGCGAAGTATAAAGAAACTCCTATTCATTAGACTAAGAATTTATGTAACAACTTCCCTCAAGAAGCGGACCTCGGTGGATTCAGGCTTCTGTCCAGGTCGGTATATGCTAGAATGTAGCCAACAAAACAAAAGCAGATTTCTATATGGATCAGCAATAATTAACCTTTCGGGTCATTATTAGCAATAAGGGGTAGGTACCTCATGGGTTTTTATAAATCTAGCGAAGTAGAAAGAAATCATTGGACAAAGTATGTAGGTAACAACTTCCATCAAGAAGCGGACATCGGCGGATTTAGATATCTGTCCAGGTTGGTTTATGTTAGAATGTGCGAACAAAACAAGAGCAAATTAGTGAAATACTTCAAGTGCTTCATAGTGCATTATAAACTCGCCAATTATGTGTGATGCAGGGTTGTCGTACATACACGATACACCCTACCTACCTAGGTAGGGTGTACCGTAGCATATATAGATATTAGCCCGCACAATTTACATTATTTTAGTCAAGGTTTGGGTTAGGTTTACTTAAGTTCTTCTCTACAATATCAATGAAAAAACAGTTATTAAAAATTGCAGTTTATTCGTTGTTACAAAACAAAAGAGTTACATATGGTGTTAAACTCAACTAAGGAGTGACTTTGGATGTTGAAGCGTGGCACTGCATGTCCTCAGCATACTTTTCATAAGATGGTCCGTAACCACTGTGCCAATCGAGCAATGACATATGATCGTGAATTGCGCTTAATTATCTTCATTTCAGAAAATGCAGACTCGCACAAGTAAGTTGACCCAAACATTGCCGTCAGTTGAAGGGCGATTTGCCTTAGATTCGGATATTTATCTTCAGATATAAAACACCAGAAATTTGTATCAGATGCTGTAGCTTTGAGATGTATATCTGATATAATCTGCGCTCATTTTCAACAAAACATGAGTTCATATTAAACTGATTTGCTACTTCAGTAGCTAATTCCTCAATGTTTTTACATGAAAAGGGATAACTCATAAATGTGCTATATTTGCCAATTTACTGAATCATAAAAACGCATTTCAAATTGTCCCAAAATATTTGATAATTCAGCCTCATACGTATCATAATTCAACTGAGGAATCCTTGCTTTCAAAGACGGAAAATGTTTCAGATCCATTCTTTTCAGTTGATCTATCATAAGTTGCAATTTACTTTTGAATGCGTTTACATTTTAGTAGTTTTTCTGTCCAAGTTAATGGTGTTTAAGTGCTGCCAAATCAGTCATTTTTCGTTTTTCAACATCTCAGTGTCATCACCTCTTTCGTCTAGAAAAGCTTTATTTCGGGCACTTGAAACCTTTCTAGTTTTCCGCGACTCGACCACCTGACGTCCGTGTGAAGAACTAAATCAGTGTGTTCAGCTGACTCCTTATCTTCCAACTGCAACTTGAAGAGCCGCCGTTGCAAGCTACGTGCACGGATGGAATTCAAAATTTTTGTTGCAATGCCCATAATTCCCTCCGTGTTTAAAACTTTTGAACACAAAATTGTTGATGTATAATGCAATGGAATGAAAAAAATGAAGGGAATTCTTCATTAGCTCGAACAATGCCACAAAACCGTTCTTGTTTCCAGTCATTGCTGATCGGTTGTAATGCACACTAATTTATATATTGGTAGCTTGTAGTTTTTTACAAAATTGATGAAAACGTCATATATATCTTCGCGGTCTTCCCCTTCAGAGGAATGATTGTCAAAAATTCTTCCTTAGCCAACATCATTGAATACCATCCGAATAAAAATACACAGCTGGGCAGTGTCTTTCATATTGGTGGATTCGTCGAACTGTAAAGAAAAGTATGTACATTCCTGATATCATGTTTTAGTTTATCTGCGATGTCCTGACTCATGACTTCAATACGCCTTGTGACAGTCGGACGAGATAACTGAAGTTTTCTAATAGCAGTCATTTTCTGTTTTAGTCTAGAAACAACGCGGCTTTTCTTTGACAAGTACCGCGCGTTCCTTTGATAAAGCCGCCTTTTGCCGCAAGCAGTGTTATTACGTAATAAATTTTTGTAGTTTAGTTACCTACTTATTAAAAAATTTTTTCTTCTCGAGATCTACTCAAAAAGCACTCGCGATCGACTGGTCGATCGCGATCGACCGTTTGAGCACCCCTGCCGTAGAGAATTGAAGCACAGACCTTTGTGACCTTTTTCTGTCTGATATCTTACTGTCTGAGCAATCCTGAACCGCTTTCCCCTTAGGTTTTTTTAGAATTTTTAAGGAACTTGGCTCTCAGTTTTTTCAACCTTTTCTTCGTCCATGAAAGTGTTGTTTTCAATTGATATAAAGTTTGTTTGTACATTTTACTGTTTCCTGGATGTCAGGACACTGGCTTCACTAGTGTCAGAGGCTTCACTAGTCTGTTTGTTGTGTTTTTCTGATTGTCCGAAACTAGCTTGCTGACTGTTGTTGATCATTCTGACAGCTTATCAGAGGTACTATGTTTGGGATGTTCCTCCCTCTCCACCTCATCGATGTCTCTCTTGTTAGTTTGCATTGAATCATTTACATTTAGTTTGTAATTGGGGTGGGGAATTCGAGTAAAAACTCCGTTTCTTCATTTAAAGTTTATGGCGAATTAAAGAACGAAGGGGAGGGCCCACATCTTCAAATTCAACTTTAATGTAGGAGGAGGAATCTATGCAGATATCAGTGATCAACTTGTTCTGATGTCCGAGTTAGGAGACTCCCCAACTGCCGATTTAGGTTTTTCTGAGAAGCAGTCACGAAGCATTCGGGAGTGACAACGCCCAGTTTCGGTCGTTCGGACAGACTCAGAAACAGTTCTGAGGAGTCCTGGAACCTTAAGTTCGTTGTCCTGAGAAGGAGTCCAGAACCGTTAAGAACTAGTTCAAGTGGTTCGAGATTTTCGCCAGAACTTTTAATTAGAGACATGCGCAGTAGATGTTTTCATGCTTATCACTGATTACAGATTTAAGACTCCCGCCTCCCGTGAAGTACCAGTTCACAGAATACATACAGTATACCTGTGTGTCTTGACGTGTTTACGTTGTTGCTCCCTTTTGATTTCATTTTACTCTCTTTTTCACCAGTTGATTTTATTGATGGTCGATCTTAACCAGTAACAGGATGGAAAGTCAGCATACCCGAGCTATCAGACAATGATGAAGCGGTTTTACGTGAAATGTTGACCCCAAACTTCTTACTGAAAAATCAAAATGTTCTTAAAAGGAAAAAGTATGAAACTCGGCGCTCCGGGCAAGCCCCTTGTACCCCCAGTTACCTCTATTTACATAGTGAACCGTTAAAGTTGTACTACTTTTACCCCATCAAACGGGGTAACTTTGGTTCACCAGCTCTATTCTGTTTCTAGTGCCTAAAAGTACGCCCTGTACTAATGTTACCCCGTCCTGATTGTATCCGAGATTTTTTAAAATATAAATTAGAAATTTTGAAAAAACGTGATCCCAATTTTCTTTTTAGCCCAGTCAAATTAGACCAAAAAGAGGCAAATAGGAGAAAAAATTCATAGTAAAGAAATTTCTTCACCGGGCGCTTCCTTCACACGTAGTAAATCATATCTCAAAAGTCCCCTAGTATGGGGGGTGAGCTCGAGGAGGGGGGGGGGGGGGTGTTTTTCTCCTTTTTTTCGACATTTTTTTCGGTTTTTTGCCTATAACTCGAAAAGTAAGCGTTCTAGCGACTTGTTTACTATTACCAGAATTAATGTGCATAAAATTCATTCTCTACGATTAGGCGTTCTGCCGCTAGAGCGCGTTGAAAAGTAGGTATCATTTCAAAAAATCAGCAAAAAGGCCTTTATGCGCTTTTTACGCATAAATCATTCGTATGAAGCCTCTTCTAGGTGACTTCTAATACATAATGACTTGTTGTCAGAACGTCAGTGATGCTCGGACAGTGACTCGACACGTTTTTAGCGAATTTTTGAAGAAAATTATGAATATATTGCTTTCGCCTCAAAATTTGTAGAATGTGGTTTTTTGAAAAAATTTATGCAGAAATCCGTTTCAGGCTATTCTGTATCACATTCTGAAGTTTAACTCATTTTTTAATGTATGTATGTATTATGTATATATGTATGTATGCATGTGTCATTCCAGACGATAACTGTCCGTAGAATTGTGCTAGAAACTTCAAACAAATTTTAAAATGTTAAGGACACAAAACACACCGAGAGTACCAAGAAAAAAGCAGTGGCGTTCTCCCATGCGGTCATAAGTCCTGTTTGTCCTCGTTCATTCATTTCTCCAATCATGCATGGCATTGCGTTCTCATTGCGTTCTCAGGGGTTAGAAGTTAGACAGGCTGATGCGGATGCTGACTCAACTATTCTACAGTGTGCCTTGGAAAAGGCACAATCTGGTCATCCAACAGCTATCATTGGCGAAGACGTAGATCTCCTGGTTCTGCTCATAGCTTTGGCTCCCAAGAAACAGGATATAAAATTCTTCAAACCTGGGAAAGGGAATGAGAAAGGCAGAACATACTCCACAACAGAGCTGCAACACCTCCCATTTGCTGGTAGCATTTTAGTCGTACATGCATTTGGAGGCTGTGACACAACCTCCACAATTTTCAGAAAAGGGAAGCTGACGATTGCCAAGCTCTTAATGAAGAATCCCTCACTGCAGAATGTCTGTGAAATTTTTTATTCCCCCACTTCCACGCAGGTTGGGGTAGCGCGTGCTGGGGAAACAATGTTCCTAGCCATGTACGCTTCAACACTAGGTGATCTGGATAAGCAGCGTTACCTTGCTTTTGTTAGATCCACCATGAGAGTGAAGCCAGATCTCCTCTCTTTACCACCTACTAGAGGATCTGCCCGACAGCACTCATACAGAGTCTATTTCCAAGTGCAGGAATGGCTGGGCAACAAGTTGGAAGCAACGAATTGGGGCTGGAGTAGGGGAGACGATGGCTTCCTCAAACCAATCCCAACTTTGGATCCACCAGCAACACCTGAAATTCTGCAGAATATATTTTGCAGCTGCACCAAAAGCTGCGGTAGTGGTCGATGTGGATGCCGCAGAGCTGGCATCTACTGCTCAACACTCTGCTCCAACTGTTCAGGTTCCTGCACTAACAACCCACCACTTGCTGACGACGGTTCATCTACAGAAGATGATGAAACAGACATGGAACCATGATATTACCCACTCAACTCATATGCCATCGCAATGTAAGTTTCATCCTAATCATATGCATGACCTTCATCTATTTATCAATATAAGATTATATGCACCTCACTGTATTCTGATTTTGAATTTTCAGTTTGACTGTGGATGATGAGCAGACACCTGTGAATATTGATGAACCCTTCCCTCTCCCACTCCTTTTGTGAATATTAATTTAACATGGGTTATACTGTACCTTCAGATTAAATATTTTTTGGTGAAACACAGCTCATTTTTTTTTAGTTCCTTTTTTTCTTTTCTTTTTTAGAGCCACTGTTTTATATACATATAATATTCACTGATAATTTACAGTGAGTTGGTAAGGGTGCTGAAAATGTGTTATGATGTATTAGAAGTCACCTAGAAAAGGCCTCATACGAATGATTTATGCGTAAAAAGAGCATAAGGGCCTTTTTGCTGATTTTTTGAAATGATACCTACTTTTCAACGCGCTCTAGCGGCGGAACGCCTAATCGTAGAGAATGAAGTCAGGAGTGCAAATTGTAGGAAATTTTATGCACTTTATTTCTGGTAATAGTAAACAAGTCGCTAGAACGCTTACTTTTCGAGTTATAGGCAAAAAACCGAAAAAAAAGTCGAAAAAAAGGAGAAAAACACCCCCCCCCCCCCCCTCCACGAGCTCACCCCCATACTAGGGGACTTTTGAGATAAGATTTACGACGTGTGAAGGAAGAGCTTGGTGAAGAAATTTCTTTACTATGAATTTTTTCTCCTATTTTCTCTAATTTGACTGGGCTATTTGAACTTTCTCATGATCGAAAACTGAAACAATAGAGAAAAAAAATCCTGCATGACCAGAAATTGACAAAAACCCCAGTTTTTAGGTGTACCACTGTTGCCCCGTTTACCTTCCCACTTTCATATAACCCTACCCTCTGGAACCTGATAACACCTGATCAAATTAATTCATACATAAATATCACTGTTATCCGATGCTAAAACCATCGTTACGCCAGAAATTGAAGTCAAGAAGCCTGGAAAGCCATGAGAAACACAGTTTGCAGCACACCTCCCAATTGTTGTCAAAATACAGAACTCCTAAGCCTTATCAAACAAAAAGAAGAAGTGTGGTTGTTTCGCTGTCATGACTAAAAACCATTATGCAATAATCAAGTATCAAATGCCACCCTTGGCTGTTTTCCTAAATTCAGTAGGTAATGCAAAAATTTGAAAAATATCAAAAATGACGTCAAGTACCACTTATACCCCGCAAATACTTCGAATGGAATTACTGAAACATAGAATGTGTTTTAGGTCACTCGTTTCACATAAACCCATGAAACCCGCGTATAAGAATGACTCAGGTTTTGTGGTGTATCTTATCACTAGTATGTCAAGTTGTTTTATTTATTTATCACCAGCTCAATGAAATCATCAGAAAGTAAACAAGCGGTTGCAATCATGATCAAAATATCAATTATTGAGAATGGTCACCTTTGTGTAAACAATTATTCAAATAACCATGCTCATGACTCAGCATCTTGGCCACGCACTTCACAGTAGTTAACATAATATGGTTGGATAAAGCGAGAGCTTTCGAATGAATGTTCAACGAATTTTGTGGGACGAAAAATGACGAAGTACCATTTCTCTAGCAACGACTTGGTTGTAAGCGGAAATCATCGGAAATTGTTGCAACACATTTTGTGTTAAAAGTAAACTGTTGGCGAAAGTGAAAAGTGGTGATAATGATGCATCTTAGTTGTTATACCGTATCAGTTCTCTTGCTGGTGCGCTTCGGTTCAAATCTAGTCCGAAAACCGTTTTGATAACTGGAGTCAGAACTAACAGTCCTGAATGCCTCTGTCTCCTTCCCCTCTTCAGCCCCAATGGTTCTGGTTCGATTCCGATTTGATTCGGGACTCTGGACACAAACCTTTTTAGAACCACATTAGATCGTGAGTAGTTGTCCTCTCACGAATGAGACGGGATTGTCACATTCCTCTAGCTAAAAACATACTTATTTGAAGATACTATGTTAAATGAGCGCTGAAAGTAGTTTGAGTTCTAATCGGGGGAAATTTCAGCTGGAAATCCACAAAGCCAAATAATTTTCATTACATAAAGGTAGGTAGGTACCTACTCCTGAAATAGTTTTATGGTCGAGAGCTTATACTCCTTGGGTAAATAGATACATTGGCTGTTGGAAATAATAATGTAGAAATTTGACCATTCAATTTTATACCAGGATTTGAACCAAATAGCGTTAGTCTATGAATAACTTGTTGCCAATTCTCGAGTTTCTAAAGTCACTTTAGGTACAACACGTGATCATTTTCACCAATAGATTTAGGAATGCGTACAATGTGGGTTGAGCCTTCTTGGATGTAACTACTGACTTTTGAGAGCATTCAAGTCACTTCGCAGAGGTATTTGGACTGCTGAAGGCAATACGTTATGTAAGGGATCTGTGGTATCTTGATCCAAATCTTTCTGCTATAGCATTGTTTACTGACTCCTCAAGTGCACTTAAATTTTAGCCTGACACCCGATACTTGCAAAAGTTTCGATTACCCTCTTTGAACTGAGAAACTGATGGAGGTCACATTGATTTAGGTGGGGGGACATATTGAGACTCACTTCAATGAGGTAGTGGATCGGATTGCAAAAAGGGGAGCTGAACAAGAATGGTTGGCCTTGAAAAACCCCCAAGGAGGAATTATTTCGCTCGATCAACCAATAGTATAAAGGCAACTGGACTGAAGCATACTCGTACTGTAGTCAATCAGACATGCAAGCTTGACTGTAGTTTTCAGCCAATCTTTCCACGAAGGCCTTAGTTCCTAGTGATAGCAACCAACCGTTGGGAAATTTCCACTCTCAGCCGCACCTGAAGTAACCCACTGATTCTGTGATTTATATTTATAGGAGGATTTCTAGGGGAAGAGTTCTCAGGACAGTCCTTGTCCACAACCTGTGTGCCACGACTGCCAGATGGAAGCCTAGAGCATAATAATGAAGTGCCTTTGCTTCTCAACAGCTCGACAAAAGATTTTCTACAAATTTTCAACATTCGTAACTTTACTTTTTCATTATAATGATCTACTGAGATCACCGACAACTCTTTACCAGTTGTACGAATTTTTATCAGAAAGAAATTTTTCTTTGGTAAGAAGATATAGAATTAAAAAAGCTGTATATTGAATATAAAAAAAATCATTCTATAATAAAACAAATTGATGATAATTAACAGGATGGATTTTCAATGACACTCTGGTTTAGAAAATGTTCCTTGGTGAACTCAAAGATCCTTTGTAATGAATACTATCTATGCTGTTTTATAGTTTCTGGAAGACATTTGTACAGTGAGAGTAAGAAGAGTTCAGTACCATTTCTTGTCAAAAGATTGACCCAGCTAGTACTAAAACTTACTCTGTGAGTACTGGAATCGATTTGCACGAGGCCTACAGCTGAGGAATCTATCGTGGGGTAAACAAATATTGGCAATTTCATTTCGAGTGATTATTCCTTTTATTCAGACCTAAAATAATACATTGTGTGACCTCTATGCAATGTTGTTGAAATCGTAGGGTATAATGAGATCGACCGTTATTTTTAACTACCTACGGTTTTTCTGTATTGGGTTCAGCCACCATGCATGTTGGCATGTCCTTCAATTCTGTACCATCTTCTAGTGGTTTTTTGGTTGATTCACATGTTGATGGTCCTTCTGCTGGCTTTTTCAGTGAACCAACTGCTGGCTTAGGCCTTACAAATCTAGTTTGGGAGCCTTCTTCTGCCTTTTTGCTATGAATAATTCCTCTATATCGTGGTACCCACGAGCAGGCAAACTATGTTGTGTTTCGCTTGTGTGTTGAGGGTTTGCATAGAGCACCAATCGGAGGCAGGCTGTCGAAGAGGATGCGGATGTGAGGTCCCTTATGCCTACAAGCTCTTGCTGAACACGGTCCGAAGGTCTTTATAGCTCTAGCCTCGATTGCTACCATTTCGTTCTGGAACACAGAGGTTTGTTCCACTAGTGGAATCGAGACATTCCATTTAAAATAATGTACTCTTGCACCAGTTCCTGCCTCCATTTTGGACCCAACTATATGATATATGATGCTGTTGGAGCAGAATTTGTTCACCCTTAGTCCCTCTATTGTTGCATTTAACTGTATGAGGTGAGGCTGAGCGAGGGTTTTGGGCATGATATTGGGCACAATATCGAGTGATGGGCCTTCCAATTTATAGATGGCCCTGATGCCAAGGTAGTGGCACCGATGCCATATTTCTGTGTGGACCATTTTATTCTTTCAAATCAACAGAAAATCGAGTTTAGTTTCGTTTTCAATTATTTACGCTCCACAGAATCGATTGAAACCACCATTAGTCTCAAAATTTGTCCTTGGCGATGATCGAAAATCGAGTTTGGTTTCGTTTTCAACAGTTTCCGTCAAATAGAATCGTGAATAAGAAACGAAGTCGAGTACATTATAGTAGACAACCAGTTTTTTAAACTACACGAATAACCTGGTGAGCGAAATAACTAGTAATACTGAACTATTTTTGAAATCGGTAAGACCAAAGACATTCAAAGGAATGATCCAGGCTCGTTTGTACGATACTGTGTTAGTGACATTAACTGTACATCCACAGTAAACTTCAGGCTCGTGCAATTCACATGTTTAGCTAACTAAACCGTCGTTTCATTCTTTGTTCATCTTGTTCAATATCCTGTAGGAGAGTTAACCGTCTGCTCCGCTGCGGTATTGATTACTGTCCCATCACGGTTGTATCAACTAGAAAATTTTAATAACATATTTCTGTAAATCAAGAACATAATTTTGTTCATTGGAGACACCCAATTTCTTACATGGTGTCAGAATTGGGTAATCAACGTTTTATTCTTGCGACATCGAACCTGTTGACCCAATGGCATCAAAAACGGCATCATTTTCAGCAGTGAAGCCTGATCCGTTCGTTTTCAACGATTATACAGCAGTCTGGAGACAAGAATTGAAGTTTTCCGAGCAATTGGATTCAGTAGGTAACAGAAAAGATGAGTACAAAGTTTCTGTATTTTTAAATGTTATTGAAAAAGAAGGATGCCACATTTCCAACTCTTTTGGCCTTGGTTAGGACGATGTGAGTTCAGATGAAGTTTTTGGAGCATTTGATGCACATTTTCCCCCGTGCAACAATGATGTCATAGAGCGGTTTAAATGTACATCTATTTCTCTATCTTTTGATGAGTTGTTAACTGATCTTGGATTACCTATTATTCAGTTTGAGTATGATGATCAGGAATTTTTTATTTTAAGTGACCAAATTGTATTCCGCATTTCAAATGCAAATCTCTGTGCGATACTTCTCAGGGGCCGAAACCTAAAATTAGAAAAGTTTGTCTTTGTACGAAGGACTTTTGAAATCGTCCAGTGGAATCAGTTCAAATCTAATTATCTGAAAAAGTTGTGGGCATTCTGAAAATGTTGATGCTCAAAGTGCAGTTATAAGCGCACTACACGTACTTTCCCTGCGCTCAGGAAAAAAAGGGCTCAATGTTTCGATTTTAATCACTTTGCGAAGGGCTGCCCTCAAAAAATTCCTACAATGTTGATACAGAAGCGGAGCTTCTGGATCCTAATAATATTGTATCAGCGGATTCCCACACTAACTGGCGGTTTCCAGCTCCAAAAAATTCATGATGAGGGTTATGACTGACCTAGTGGAACATGTACTCTTCCCATTACCTACCATAGACTTGGTTGCATATACTTGCCGCACCACCAGCCACATCCGTACTTGAAAGCCATTTTAATGAGCTGGATGCAATTAAAAATTCATTTCTGGCGAAGACATATTGCTGGTAGGCGATTACAACATTCCTGGGGTTGATAGGAGTGCATGGAATAGTGAACCTATGACCCGACTAAATCCTAAAGTGAGAATTGTTCACGAGAAGTGAATTGTTACTTCAACATCCAGCAGCACAATTTTTCTTAGAATGCCACTGATAATGTCATAGACCTTTCATTTCCTAAAGCTCCAGAGGTCAGCTTGATGGCTGGGGCTCCCCTAATTGATCCAGTTTATGAGTTCATGATGGCAGTTACCACCTAAGACTGCTCAGTACACGCTCCGGTTAAGTTTGGAAATATTGGGAGAAGCCATCGAAATATCCTGAAAACTAACGAGTGGCCAAAATGGTTTTTTAAGGAAGCTGAGGTGCTGGCACACTCATGTTGGAAGGATTTCAAAGATCCTGAAGATTATGTCATATTTGGTGAGTTTCAAAGGAGGTGTAAACTGCTGTCTTCCTCAGATTATATCATGTATCTCAACACGGTTCAGAGCTCGGTACAGCCAAACATAAAGAAGTTCTGGAACTTTATAAATTACCGAGATGGTCAAAACTTCTTACTCAACTGCATGAAACTTGGAGTCTTGATCGCTAATAATTCGCCTAAGAAGATCACCAACCTTTTTGCTCGTTACTTCTAATCGGTCTTTGTACCTCCAGTTACCACCAATCCTATCAGCGTCTAGATGTCGCATCAATCGGTCAACTTTCTTTCAGCGATGGTGCGGTCCAAGGGGCGTTGAGATTGCTGGACGTTTTCTAGGGTGTTGGACCGGACCAAAGGGCATTCTACCTATTGTGTTGAAGGAGTGCTTTAGCGCTCTAGTGGTCCCATCGACTTCCCTATTTTATACTTCCTCAGCTACTGGGACTTTCCGCAATGCATAAAAGTATTCCTAGGTGACATCTATTTTTGAGGCGGGGGATTGGCCTATGGTGAAGAATTTCTGGGGCATTTGCTAAATTCTGACCAGGGTCTGGAAAAGCTGGTTGTTGCTTGACTCCATTCTACGTTTTCTCATTTCATAGTGGAAGAACAAAATTAGTTCATCAGAGGGATGGGAGGTCCACTGCAACTAATTTTTTGGTGTTTACCGAGTATGTGTATTTACACTTTGTGGTGGGCATGCAGGTGGTTATGATATCAACGGTTTAATGAAGGCGTTCAACAAGGTATCACATAAACACCTTTTGTCTTTGATGAGAGTGTGCGGCATTTTGGGGATCTTCCACCGTTGTCTTGAAAGTTACCTCAGTGGGAGGAAGCAGAGGGTAAGGCTGAATGAAGAGCCTTTTATAGTGTCTTCGGGTGTCCC
This sequence comes from Adelphocoris suturalis, assembly GCA_030762985.1. Taxonomy (NCBI): domain Eukaryota; kingdom Metazoa; phylum Arthropoda; class Insecta; order Hemiptera; family Miridae; genus Adelphocoris; species Adelphocoris suturalis. The sequence continues at coordinate 135,002,439 of CM061041.1, read as the reverse complement.
GTAGGGGTCCTACATTGGGCCTCTGTTTTTCCTGATACTGATAAATGGTGATGGTAATGTTCTAAGCGATGTCAATTATTTGATTTTGCTGACAATCTGAAATTATTCTGTCCCATTACTCCTTTGGCGTACTGTGAAAGGCAGCAACTTCTCCTTCAATTCAACCAAGTTCTCTGTAATAACGTCCAGTCCATCATTCACTGGCAACATGCTGGGGAGGCGTGAGGTTGTTTGTGAGCTGGGCATACTCTTGTAGATCACCCTTTGACTTTCCTGAACATATCAAAATTATTTCAGGCCGTCCCATGCGTGGGCTGGTACTTCACCAACCTTCATGCCATCGTTTCCATTTATGAGGCCCTCATTCTCCCCATATTTGATTACCGCAGGGTAATATGGTCACCATAATATTTCACCTATAAAGTCCATCTGAGATGTTTCTACGTCGATTTTTACGATTCCTGGCTTATGAAATCCGTATTCCAGTAGACAGCATTTACTACACTGCTATTATGTCGACGTATGGTCTGGGAACCTTCGAACGCAGGATGATCACTGACATGACCTTCTTCCATCGTCTGATCAATGACGTTTTCCAGTGTCCTACATTCCTTGATGGATATCTCCAAGTTCATAGCTACCTGGTCTAGGTAACTGATCTCAACAGTTGTCACCGAAATTTGCTTGTGCCATTATAAATATTCTCTCAAGCGATTCGTGCAGAACTCCATTCGTTTCTTTGTTTTGAAAATCTTTTCTTTTCTTTTCAAATGAAGTTTTCTTTGATTATCAGCAGTGCCAGCTGAAATTACTTTAAACCACTCGATGAAATTGATAACTTGCTGCGGTTTGTATAAATTAATAAATGAGTAATGTTGTGCTTAGACACCAGTTCTTGGCACCCACAGAGGAGCTAGTAAATTGCAGGACTATACGTATTTAATTTAATTTATTTATTTCTCTGCGTTAGAATTGAATTGCATTGTGGCACTTTCCTCCTACGAACCTACTAACTGAGTTAGGCTCCAACAACAAATAAAATCAACCATAAAGAATACGAAAAAAACCTATTATTCAACGAGTTATTATTTCTTTAATTTAACTAGTTACTTGTTAATGTAAAACTCTGTATAGTGCAATTTCTTCCGTACTCAACCTATGAAGCTGAAATTAGATAGGCAGGTTCTTGATGCTGATGAGTACAGATTTCAGGCTTCTGGTTAGCTTTGGAGTTTATTTGTATCGTATTCAACCTGCTCAAGAATTTATCTGAAATCAATAATACATTTTCCTTTTTTTTTTTTTTCATTTTACTCGTTAGACTCATTGTGAAACACATGGGAAGAATTTCTCTTCCTTCGTGTTAATAATGGGTTTCTGGAGGATTAATCCTGTAATTTCTTGGATACCTAATTCTGGGATTTATATTTATTTAGAATACATTTAATCAGGGTGAAATATACGTTGCCATTGCTACTCAGAAATCCCAAAGTGGCTTCATATTTCAGCACTCTTTTTCGTCTTGTGACCGGCATTTTAACTTACGTAGTTCCCTCACTCACTCGATTTGTTTTTGTTTCGTTCTTGCAGATGTCGATCACGAACTCCGAGGTTTGCGAAAATGGATTAAGGAGACTGAAAAAAGACTGACTGTGCTCAAGATACGCCATAACGATGAACTCAGCATGCGAGAGTTGGAGGAGCGATCAAAAGAAGAAGAGGTGAGTAATTTGTTGAAATTTTTTTAACTATTTTTATCTCAATACTAAATATGTCTATATGTCTACTAAGGGAACTCGTTTTATGATCCCTAAATCTTTTCTGGAAAGGTCGTGATGCGAATCATCTCGTTCTCTTTTTTGGACAATTTTAATTCAGATTTGGTTACATCGGCAGCACGAGCTTTGTCTTAGTTTCCACGGGTTTTATTCCTACCTGGAACTCGATATCGTAGAAGTTGGACCGTAAACAGTTGGACTGGGACCCTTAGGGTTTTACGTTGAATCAAAAAACGACCGAGATAAGTGCACTCCCAATCATGTTGGGTTTGTGAGGAAAATATCTGCAAGGCGCTTTGGAGGTTGCACGGGAAACAATGTTCTTTTGATGTCTTCGGCATTGTCGATCTAAAATGGTTTTTATCGACATAAAATGGTCGATATAATGGTAAGTGGTGCATCATAAATGATAATTAGTGGGTTTTTAATGGGTTTTCCGTGTGACCAACAGAAAGCTAAAAAATGTGAAGATAATTCTAATCATTAACTGGCTGAAGGAACCAATCGCATCATATTAAGAGCATTTTAAGCCTCATAGCAGAAACGACTAGGAGTGGCTTGCCAATCCTCTGGACAGCATCAACCATTTAATGATCTTTTGGAAAATGTTTTGTTTACTCTTGGTGTCTTTAGAATTCTGCGTATCATGCTCATTTTCTTATGAATACAAAAATCGTGGATTCGTTTTTACCTGCATTATGATTTTTGGAAAATGTTTGGCTTCTCTGGCGAAAACTATATTTATTTACCATGGTGCCTAGTTATAATGAGGCCATGAGACAGCATCTATTCTCCATTCAAAAACCTTGAAACAAGATGTCATTATCCAACTAAATTTCATTTTCCAAGGGTTATGTAGATGTTTTTCTGTCTAGAACCGTAAAAACTGACGATTATATTATAACGCCTTCTGGTTATTGGGGGTTTGAGTTATTTACATAAGCATTTTTCCACATCATGGGAATCCCATCATTTGTAGGTACCTCGTGCCTAAATAGTTACGTGAACTACTAAAATTGGTCATTTATTGTTGTAGTTGGGAAAAAACTCTAAATATTATTAAAAATGTATATTTTACAATATCTATTTAATTTAATTCAAGAGTCTTGAGTCTCGAATATTTGAAAGCTTCTTAGTTACAACAATTTTAATTATTCAAACCTCAGTTCGAATCTGGAATTTTCAAATGGCGCGACCCTCTTCTCAGACATTAAAATCTGGAGTGCAAGATTTTGAGGGCAATGGCTGCTTAGGTTGTAGCTAATATTTAAATTTATAGTGGCCCTTTACAAACATGAAACTATTAGGCGCTAAGAATGGAGTGCGTTTTAAAAATTGAGTGTGTTTGTAGATACTTCATATGAGGAGAGGTGCTTATTTGGGTACTTACCCTTGTCTCCTCTCTCAGATCTATGACTGAGACTGTTAACGTTCTAGGAACTACATGCTTGTCAACCGAGGAGTAGGAATGATACATTTGGCTACAGTTTGTCCTAGAACTACACTTTTTGCTTCCCGGAAGGTTGGGATAATTTCACCTACCCTGAATACTTGACTAGTTTTTCTTTCCACACAAGCAGACTGACTATAATGTCGTCACCAATTTATGTTTGCAGTGGCAATGTTTCTCTAGCTCGAGTAGGCATTCATATGTAATTCCTAACTATTATTGCAAACAAATATTATCAGACTATTTTAGACATTGATCTTGCTGTTGGACAATTGAGGAGTCTGAATCTTGTGGCATAGCTGTTGTGAAAAAGATTCGATGGGGACAAGAGGTCTACCGTGGAGTCATTGTGATACATGTTGGGGAATCAACTGAAATAATGGGAGAAGCGTTGCCTTGGCTTTTTATAGTATGTGCTCTTCAAGGATGGTGATATCTGCGGAGTGGTGAATAACAAAGTGCGTGATCAGGGGGAATTCACCCTGTCGACTTCCTCCACTGATATTGCTGGCCTCATATCTGCCCACAACACTCATGCAGAGTACAATCATAGGGTTTTAGAGTTGAGATTACAATTACGATTATAATCACAAAATATGAAGATATGATTACGATTACATTCGTAATCAAAGTTTTTATGTAATTATATTCGTAATCACAACTTTTTTTTTGCGATTACGATTGTAATCATAAGTTTTTAATGTGATTTTGGCCTTAACAACCGATGTTCCCTATAATTAAGCCCGTTACCGCAGATTTTCCCCTGTAATCGCAGATTTTCCCCTGTAATTATAGTCATATTCATAATTTTTCCTATGATCACAGCCGTAATCTTAGTTTTTCCTGTGAATACAATCGTAATCACAAACAATGAGCGTTACCCATGGGTGCAAAAAAGGTATTTTAACTATTTTTAAATTGCAGAAGAGTCCATCCTAAGAAGTTTGGCATCCACCGCACTCTCCTACGGTAAGTAGTTTTCTTTCTAGGAATTTTCAAAGTTTCGCACACTGGTGACGTCAAAGCGCCCCTCTCGCTTGGGCGGAACCCCCTGCCTACCAGTGTGAGGTCACCAGTGCAAACTTTGAAAAATCATAGAAAGAAAACTACTTAACGTAGGTGAGTGTGTGTGGTATCAAATTTCTTAAAATGGAATCTACTTTCATTTAAAAATATAAAACGAATACGTGGCTAATGCTCATTGTATTCACAAGAAAAACTAAGATTACGGCATCAATCACAGAAAAAACTAAGATTACGGCTGTAATCACAGAAAAAACTAAGATTACGGCTGTAATCACAAGATAAATTATGGTTATGACTGTACTTGCCGGGACAAATCTGCGGTAACGGACTTATTTATAGGGAACATCGGTTGTAACGGCCAAAATCACATTAAAAACTTGTAATTACAATCGTAATAGCAACAAACAAAAAAAAAAAAAAAAAAAAAAAAAAAAAAAAAAAAAAAAAAAAAAAAAAAAAAAAAAAAAAAAAAAAAAAAAAAAAAAAAAAAAAGTGATTACGAATATAATCACAGAAAAACTGTGATAACGAATGTAATCATAATCGCAATTGTAATCACATCTTCAGTTTCTGTGATTACAATCATAATGTAATCACAATTCTAAAACCCTATGATTGTAATCGTAATTATGATTACGATTACAGCCAACTCTGCACTCATGCTTGGATTGCTGGCTATGACGTAACCTCTCAACAATAGTATCATTTTGGTTTATTATTTTTAATAATAAGCCTATGTGATCGTATAGCAAAAAATTTTTATAACCCCCCCTCAAACTTTGTCATTTTACGTTTCAAAGTTCGTAGAATCCAAATTTTCAATGTCCGTCCGCTGTCCGCCGTTCGCCCTCCTGGCCTTAAAAGGCCTTAGAATTGACTTGAAAAATCCGTTCTTTCGCACATAAACTCCATTTGGGGTCTAGTTGGTCCTAACTTCTCGCCAGCTCGATCGCTCCACACCCATGGGTGCTATGAGCCAAAAATAGGTGAAAAAGTGTCTTTTTTGAGGCTTTGAGTGTTAGACTGACGTACGCGCGCACGCCTGGCACGCTTAGTGGAATGATGAAAACATTGGCAGAGGGTCATGAGGGGGGAGAGGGAGGAGGCGCGGCACGGCGCCAGGGGCGTAGGATAACGGATATATATTACTTTTACAAGTAACACCCATATAATACACCGCGGCACCATGAGGTGGGTATGGCGTTATGGGCAAAGCGGAATGGCGCCAGGGAGGTAGGAGAACGGATATTTATTAGGTACTTATACTTGTAATACCCATAATCATATTATACCTTAAACAAGCCATAGTATATTTTGTATATTATACCATACTATAGGATGTTATAAATAATTATCCAGCCCATCTAGAATGCAAATCATTCATAAATTAAAACTACGATCATACTCAATTGAAAAAATCATAAACCTTTGTGAAATAATTTGCAGCGTGTTTATAATTTTTTCCGTCCATGTGCCTCTCTATGTAGGGTAACTGGTGGTAAGAATGCTTGCAGTGCGTAGCGAATGTTCCAAAAACTCAGGAGGATTTCAGTTTCCTACCACGAGGCAGAACATGCGTTGGTATGCTCTCTGTACTCACTTGAACTTTGGTGGAGCAGTGTCGCAGCATTGAAAAGAAAATTAATGAAGCATCTGTTTTCAAAAATTGATTTAATTTTTCCCCTGCTTTAGGGGGTTGGTGTGTGAAACCTAGTAAGAAGAAGAGGTTTTTATCTTTCTATTTCTCACCGAACTTCCCCGATTGCAGTCACATAAGACTTATGCCTAACGAAAGAAAATGGGGATTAGGGGAAAGATTGCGAAGCTGAATTTGCAAAAGTAAACAATTTTACCAAACTTTTACAATGCGTACTTATAAGGTACAAGATAAAGAATTGTAAAGGTTTGGTAAATTTCCTATGTCTCACTTGATAGTGTTTGCTAATCCCACTGAATGTAAGCCTAGTCCGGCTAAACGTTCCATTCCCAGAAGTCCGAACTGTGAGGAATAAACGTACATAATGTAGTTGCATACTTATACCCCAGAGCTGCGTTCTTTTGCCCCACAGTATGGAGCAAAAGTACGTATTCTAAAGGCTTGGTAAAATTGCTATGCTCGCTCACTAATGTTACCAGGGAGTTGCTGTTTCGACTAAATGTAAGGCTAGATGTCTCGCTCGTTCCATTCCCAAAAGCCTGAATTCTGACAAATATGTTCTCATTGTGTCCCAAAAACTGGAATATGCGGTCTCTTGCCCACAGCTACCCATTTATGTTTGGTGATGACGACCCCCCTCCCATCAACTATTCCTCACTTGAGTATTGATTTGGTTTCTACTTGGTCCAAGAACCATTTTCGTAAGCGAATTATTAGAATGGTTTTTTTGGACGATTGCATAACTTTGCATTGTTGGGAAAGTAGGAAAGGAAGAGTTATAAACGTTACATAATTGGCGTAGAATATAAATCAGTTTGTTTGCCTTATTCAACATTCGTTAACGAGTTGAAATCACTTTATTTGAGGCTTCCACTCGCTCCCGAATTTCGCGTCAGTAGACCTTTTAATTAATCAGTTTTGTAGGTGGTACCTACCTTAAGGGATATATTTAAGTTGTTACAAAATTATCGCATAAATGTTCCTAATCGAGCCGATTACGTGCGATTTTTTGCTTCCGACAGTACTGTTTGCGGAAGTCAAGTCATCGATCACTTTTGAAGGAGGGAAAAAAAAGTTGCCTTTCAATTATCCCTCAACTAGTTGTATCGCTCAATTTAGTTATCATCATTTAGTTATCAACTGTTATTACTCAATTTAGATGAAACTCTCAGGGATTGAGCGGGTAACCTCAACATTCTCTGGTGTAGAGAAGCAGCTAAATATAGACAAATCAGAATGCTTGTTACGTCTTCTGATCCCAAATGAGCATACTGTCTTCTAAGTAAAAGTAGAAATTCAATTAGAACTATGATTGACATCAGATCAGATGATAGGATTAGACATTATGATTTCCGCAGGATGCTAAATATGATATATAACAACATCTCACCTATGTGTCCTTGCGGACTCGAGGAGGATTCCGCAGAGCACTTTCTTTGCAGATGCGACCGGTACTGGAGATCCAGAATGGAGGCATTTGGGCATCATATAATTGAACGTGTTCCCTCAGAGATATTGAGTGGAAAAGAATAAAAAAATTTGCTGATTTAAGCAAAAGATTTGCTTGTGACGACTCCAACTCGGGGTAACCGGCAGAATCCTCTTTTAAATTAAAGGGGCCTCTTCTTGAGGGAGAGTATAAGCCGATTATGGTGCCTGAAACTCTTTTCCAGTGGAAACCCCGAGCAGTGAGTGAGTGGAGTGAGTTGAGCGGGTAAGATCCTCGATTATTTCTTAAGCATTTCCTTCCATTCAGACCAGTGCGAATCAATGCGCATGAGTAAAATGTTGAGTGCTTAATAAAATAATAAGTGAACAGTCAACTTTTGAGAGCCGTTTTTTCAGAAACTGTAAATGGCAGCGATGTAGGTGTAGGTTCCGTTTTTAAAAGTGTATGTATCGACTGAAATATTGTGGGTAAACCTATTTTTTCTAGACCACTTACCCAAACTTTTCTTTGTTTTCGGATTTTTCCACTCAGTTGTATTACCAATATGTGTTATTGTTTTTACCAATACGTATTTTTATTACCAATATGTATATTTATGGATGGGTGATGAAACTTGGTGAATTCTGTTACTATTCCTCAATTATAACGAAAACAAAATTAGCTTGTTTTATATGGACATCGTTTTGTATTTGAGTTATTGGGTTTATCGAGGCAGGGAGGTTTTCTTCACGTGATGTTTTCTCTTTCGTTGTTTCAAAATCCCTCACCTCTTCAGTCTTCCATGGAACGAATTCCAGCTACGTCCTCCAATCCAAGCGATCGAAAAACCTTTCTTGTGCCCCTTAGTCTAAGAGACACAGCTCTGATTATCGACACTTGGGTTCGTACCTTAATCCACCCTAAAACTTGGGTGTACGGCTTGCACCACTTCTCAGCTAGCGTACTTGCTATTCTTTTGAGAAAGATTCCATACTCCCGATGGACTGCACCGTCGCACGAACAAATAAGTGGCGTGAACGAACCTCGAAGGTGCTCAGCTGCTCTGTCATATTTTTCGTGTTTTTGTCTGGCTGCAGACTGTGCCGTTGAGTCCCACGTTTGGGAAAGGTACGAGGCAGCGTCAGCATTTATAATGCGTGTGTCAAAAAACGCTGGCCTCGCCCTATCCCAAACTCCCTGGACTTGAATATCGGCCACGAGCATCGATGTTTTGTATTAGTTAATACAAGCGGGTGGAGTTTATTAATTTATTTACAAATTCGCTGGTTAGTGCCGCCCAATTTTACAGTAATTTAATCAAAACAACAGAAAAATGGCATAAGCATAAATAGAAATTCAATAATAATATGAGGCATAATAATATAAAATGGCATAAGCATAAATAGAAATTCAATAATAATATAAGTTACCTACCAATTTTGGCGATATTTACATCACCCACCCTCAGCATTTTGGTAGCAAACAATCTATAATTGAGTAAAGAATTTTTTGAGCTAATTGACTTCTTTTTTTGCCAATTTTTCCTCTTAGAAACCCCCTTGAAACTTGGAACACGAATAATTTCTTCAATTTTCATTCGATTTCGCCTAGTATTCAGGGTTTGAGCGAATCAACTAGAGGCTAAAATTTAAAAATACTTTAAATTTAAATTTTAAATTTAAAAAAACTAAGTTTAGCTGTATTTATGCCTGCCAGCAGTATTTTTCAAAGTATTTTTCAATTTTAGCCTCTAGTTTTTTTTTTTTTTTTTTTTTTTTTTTTTTTTTTTTTTTTTTTTTTTTTTTTTTTTTTTTTTAGTCCTATTCATGTGCCAACCCTAGTCAGCCTCAACTGCAACCATTTCTTGTTTTGTTATGACAATTTTGACTTCTAAATCCATGACCGTGTCCTATATTTTGACACCGTGAAAGATCCTTGAGCCCTGAAGATGGTTTTATATAAACCGAAAGCTCGGCGATAAGGACTTTTATTCGTTTCTTGACCCTTATCCTGATAATTTGACAACATACATATTGTGGGTCGATAATCACTTTCTCTAATTTATACTTAGTTATACTCCCATCTAGTAATATTTATTTATTTATTTTGTGAAAGTTTGGTTTGGTTTGCTATTGCTGACTCATGACATGTGTCCTGTTTGAAAAGTTTTCACAGAAAACTTACTGTTTATGTCCTAGACTGCCCATTACCTCGTAAATTATCGAATTCTGATCTAAGTTGGTCTAAATACGAAACGTTAGATTTGACTGAGTTACATTACCGTTCCCAATTTACCATTGTCTCGTAATGTCTTTAATTATTTTTGTTGTTTAAGACTGGCGATCCTTTTTATTTTGCTTACTTGACTAGAAATAGTTTTTTAAGGCCGGGTATCGCCAAGGGGGCAAGCTCCCCTGGACCCCCCAAATCTTTCTGCTTAGGGGCTACGATTTAAAAAAAAACAGACTTATATAACGCTTACACAAGGTGTCCCAAAAGTAACCCCTCCCCCCCCCCTCCACTTTGAAATTTGGAGAGTTTTTTGAGAATTTGGAATGCCTGACACTAAGTTTGAGAATTTGGAGTGCCTGACACTAATTTTAATTATTATTAATTATTTTGATTATTATTTTAATCAGTGTCTGACACTAATAAAAATCTGTGCCTGACCCTAATTTTGAGAAGTTGGAGTGCCTAAGTTTTATACGAATAAAAATCAGAAAACAAATCCAAAAGTAAATCCTTGGAAATCGTTTTACACGATGGTGAAACCAGAATCGCGATGTCTTATTCCGTTCTCGGGTTAGAGCTGATGAACCGTAAAGAAGCGGAAATTTTTCTATTCGTACCAATCTTTAGATCTTTCCATCCTTTCTCGCCCTTCCCTTGAAAAACTTCCCCAGAAGCTCAGCTTTCCATCGGTAAAAGAAAAAAATTTCATAATGAAATTTGTTGAACAAAATTAAGTTTGAATGTGGAAAAATGTGGGTTTTTTTTAAATGAAAAATCAACTTGCTACAAAAATTGAGTTTGGCATCGGATTTTATGAATTTATATTTTTTTGCTGAATTGAATGGTGACCCTCAGGCCTCCTCGCTCAACAAATGAGGGGTATCCAGGCCCTTTCCCCTAGTCAGAAAGGCTGAATCGTTTAAAATTTCAATTAACAGGAAGTCTCCTTTTGGGTACCCGCAATTGAAAATCTTTGAACAGTTACATAACTAGAACAGTATCTTTATAACTGTGTGTATTGAAAATGTAAACGAATTAGCTTCTCACATAATAAAAAACATTAATCATCCATAATGAAAACTAATTGCGGGAAAAAAAATATTCTGCCACCTCCGGTAATTCCATTAGGTACTGGAGGTATTTTTTGTTGGAAAGACCTCTAGAATCGGCCCTAAGAGTTTGAAGAACTTAAGTCGGAACACTCTGTATCTGGAACTCCTTAAAATATTTGAGTCTGAATTAATGTGAAATATCTAATTTAGGCGTTGGAAATACCCTTTAAAATAGCCTGATTGGAAATAAAAAAAACAAAATGAACCCTCTACCTTCCAGATTCATATTTGTGGTCTGGAAAAGTCGGAGTAGTTGTATTGTAAAAACATGGATTTTTGTAAATCAATTCAAATTAATGGATTGAGGGATATTGATAGAATCCACAGGAGTTGGGTAGGTACAAGTATTATCCATTACCCTTTGTGCTCAGAAAAATACATCGGAAATACTTTTTTGGGGAGGGGGAGGAGGGCTTTTAGAGGAAGGTAAAATCGAAGTAATTGTCAAGAGTCTAGTATGTTTTTTAGTGTTTAAAATTTCCCCAAAATTGCTCGATAAATAGCAATGGAATTCGCTGTTGTTACTCCCATCTGGTTAGCAAACGTTATCCAATACCCCTTGCTCTGATAAAACTCGTTGTTGCAATTACTTGTGGGATTTTTTTTATAGTGTTTTTTTTCTCTAAAACCACTTAATCAGTTCAATAATGTTGCGCTTAAAATGTCAAAAGTTAACCAAGTTGTGTGACGCTTTACTCCTGATGTTTCTGTACTCGATTTTTAGTTGATAAGTCAGATAGGTAATTACGGAGTATCGTGTTGTCTTAGTACCTTTCTGCTGTCTTGAACGAATTTCATTATGTAAACATGGTTCGATACCAATAACGAATGGTTATACTACCGTACTAAGAATAGATCCCGTATCTGCATTTTTCGCCATATTGAGTTAATCTCCCCCCCCCCCCCCCCACCACACGTTTGGTGAGGTGGTTTCTTTCGATTTTGCTAGTCTCGAAGTCGGATCTCCACTGGAAATGTCTCAAAAACGGCTTACAATTATCGCATTAACTACGTTTTGGTTCGATTTACTAATGAAAATCCCGTAACTGGCCTTTTTTAGAGCAATCTGGGCGTCAGATACGATTCTTTTATTGGTATTCAGGTACATATACGAATTGTGACACTATTGAAAGTACAGATTAGAATTTATTTCTTAGTATTTTAGGACTCGTGGCATCTGATGCGATTTCGGAATCAGTGGCAGATACGATTTTTCTTCCCAGTATTTTGATCATACGAATGTATCTTGTCAGATCAGATACGGAGGTTGGCAACCACGATTATTTCTCCTAGTATCCTGCATATACGAGAAAATAATTTTTTTCGCCACGCAGAGCGGTACTAATTTTGTATTAGAAAAAACGTATCAGTCTTATTGCAAAACGGAAACTCGTATGTGCTTCAGATACAAGAAAATCGCCTAGTACATACGTTCTACACTTTTTTTGCCATTTTCTGACCAAAATAATGTTTTTCCAGCCACACCACGCGATTCGGCGAGAAATTTCCTTCGGAATGAGTGCTTTTGGAGCTCGAGACATCGTAAAATAGAGCTAATATCAGGAAATTTCGACTCAAATCCGAGAGACACATTTTCCCAAAAGTAGAGTTTGGTCAGATACGGGATGTATTCTTAGTACGGCAGTATAAATGTTATAATTTACTTCTACATTCCATTTCATTGCTACTATTCATTCTACTCATTGAAATTAATCTAGCGAAGGGGTGGTAGGTAAGGTAGGCGTAAGTTAGTTTCTTGGTGATGGTTTATTACCCTGTTATGACGATTTTTTTTTACGGTGAAAGAGTAGAAACCTCCTGGATACAGGGTAGAAGCAAGTTTATGTAAGTGGAACGTACGGTTTCTCGGTCACCTGAACGGTCGGGCGAATAGAGCAACATCGAGTGAGACCACATCGAAAAAAAACTGTGTTCTTTAGTTGTGCGGAGAAACCGCGATCTGTGCATGACAGTCGCTAATGAGACCGCAACCTTCGAACTGTCTCACAATCGCCCACAATCAGCGAGATTCCTCTGACGATCGGCGGTCGCCCTTTCATTTTGGTCGTTCTAACTCCGAAGGGACAAAAAACTTCGGTGATCTTAACGGCATTCGTAAGTCGGATTTGGCAAAAAATCGATTTATATCTTATTATTCCATAAAATTCTGCATTTCATTCTGAATCGTTCGATATGTATATGTTGAGGGTTCGGGCCGTAGAAAGTATTTAAAAAAAAAAAAAGTATTGTAAAAAGAGAGCGCAGATCGAGAAAAAGTTATCATTATTGCGAAAAGTTAGTGCGTACATAGCGTGACTGTAACCTAGATGTCAAAAAATATAACCACTAATAAAGGTTACAATCATATGGAAGACATGGAAGTAGACGAAAGTTAGAATAGATAACAGAGTAACAAACCCTACTAATGGAATAGATAACAATGACTTGACGAAAGATTTTTCCTAACAACGCTCGAATTCGTAGTACCACTTTATTTTTTGTGGGTTCAATTCAAACATGCTTCTGCAATAAGGTTGATTGCAACGTTGGTTTTCCTCAATACTCTCTGTCCAATTCTATTGAAAACGAAACAATTGAGGGGTCGTGATCTTTTTTCTCACGGTTGATTGCAATAGCGTATTATTTAGTAAATAATAAACAAGAATTGGGAGATTTGTGCCCTAGGAAAATCTCACTGTTGTAGGAGGTAAACCACAAAATCCTATTTCTATCTGTTCATATGAGATAATTACTCTTTTAGACGATTGGGGGTGTTATTGCTTCCTTTTTGGATATTATGTATTTCTAATAATTGGATGCTGGGGATAAAAAGAAGTAGGGTACTATTCTATTATCAATTCCCATAATTACATAGTTGCTCACGTCGTGTTACGACCAAATGCCTGTTTCAAGTTTATCGCACAATTTTGACATCCTGGGAGCTTCGGTAACCTGATTGGTATAATGTGCTCGAAAAAACCCATTATCCTCACAGGTTCCATTACATAGGCACCTACATTACGGCTCACGGCTAATCCGTGCGTGGCTACATCATCCCACCGGCATGTTTTACGTGTTTTGGATCCGGATATTATCCACGAGGATCAGCTGGTACATCTGGGTCGCCACTCCATTTATTTTTTGTTGTCAGTCTCCCTCGTAATCCGCTAACAACGGCCTGTGAACAGGAGATCAGGAGACCGAGGAAGTTCACTCCTCACTTCGTAGAAATAATAATTACGCAAGGGCAAAGGAGAGAGAGAATGAGAGACGGATTGCACGGGCGGCCGCATTGTGTCCTGTTAAGGGAGAATTGCAGGTTACCCCGTGCGGGTAAATCACCAGAAAATCAGCTGACGATGTAATCAGACAACCCTCCTGTCGTACAACTCCGCCCTCAAGCCCTTTTGCAACTATTAATAGTTTCAGTCACGCAGCTTACAGCAGACGGCAAATTTACAACACTTGTTAACTATTATGTAATTCATTAGGTCCCGAACAGAATAACGAGTAATTGTTGTAAAACTAGCACATAACTTTGAGGGTGAACCTAGAAAGTACACACCTAGTATCAAGAAAGCTGTGATCTTGAGGAACTGTAATATCCCATTCGTGCAACATGACCTTATGAACGATTTTCAGTGAGTATTCGTAGAAAATGAAGCTATTGCATTGGCTTCAAACATTTTATATTAAACATTTTCCAAACATTTCTTCATATAAGTTCCCAGTGAAATTAATGATTTCCCCAGTGAAATTAATAACTTTCCCAGCCGAATTAATAATTTCACCATTCAAATTAATAATTTTCCCATTCAATTTAGCAGGGAAAATTATTCATTTGAATGGGAAAGTTATTGATTTTACTGAGAAATGCTATATATTGATGTCCTCCCAGAGAGTAACTCTCTTTAGGATTGAGATGAAATCCGTTCTTTCACCGAAAAATCAGGTAGGATGAGTTTGTTGAATAGCACTTTTGAGCACAATAGATTGGTCAAATTTCAAAAAAATGTGCTGAAAAGAATTAAAAAAATTGCAAAAAAACGGCTAAAAATAATTTAATTTTATTGTTTTCCAGAATAATACTGGTCAACAGACAAAGTTGATCAACTATGACTTTTGAATATTAAATGAATTGTGCTCAAAATTTTACTGAAACGTTCTTAAATTTCATTTAACTGTGATGAAAACCTATAAAAACGGTAAATAATTATAAAAATCTTTTTTTTTTCTTTTTTTTTAATGCAGAATATTGTAGGGAAGGTGTTTTTGTTCCATAATATTTATAGTTAATAATATTTGTGGACTCTCAGCGCTCAAATATAATATAATTCAACAGAAATATTGTGTGATATCTTACGAAAATCCGCTCATTCGATCATGCTGCATGAACTGTTTTCTAAAACTTTGAACGATTTTGAGCAATTGTTAACATGTACAACAATATTTCTGACGTTCAATTTTTGTTATAGAGATTGGGAGAAACTATGTTTCTAAATTTCTTAAATGGGTGTTTTACTCAGATGTAGTAGTATCTGGAAGTATTGAAATATCTATTTGTACGTTCTCAGACAACGTGCCTGAAGATGGAAACCTGAAATAAAATCATAAATAATAGCTTTTAAATAAGAGTCTGGTAGTTCAGCCATTGGTTCCTTTGATTAGATTAATCAAATAATAAACTGATTTAATGGTAATCATCATGGAGAGCACTTTGTAACCCTTTAACGCCTCCACTACATTAGTGTCTATTCGAGTCATCTCACATTTCGAAATAGGTTGGAAACCCAAGTAGGAGTTGAACTGGCTAACGAAGATAAATTATTATAGCCCTCTGCTCTCTCTGCTGTAAGATGACAGTCACAGTGTTTGGTAGTGAACACCTGGTGCGAGGTCCTTCCCTCGGCTCGTCTACAATTTAAATTTGTGATGAAATTTTAAAGAAATTCTAGAAGTTATGCGTTTTTATCCCAAAACCGTAAGTATTTCTCTCTCTAGAAATGAAGCAAACGGCAAAAATGTGGTGGTTTCTTATTTGCCGAGCTTGATAACATGATGGACACTGTTGTGGAAATGACGTCAGACCCGGTTTTTTAATAGTCGATCCATGAAGAAAATGTAGCTCCTACTCTACTCTGTGGTAGCTCCATGTGTAAATCGCCCTTATTTTGTCGCCTACGGACACCAATGAGGATGCTAACGGCGCTATCTGCCAGACAGAATTTATCTGAGGGATAATTTTATCCGCCAGGTAATTCAGCATTGATAAACGACTCATATTCTTTATCTGGAGTATAGCGCTATTTTCGGTATAGCAATCCGGCAGGTAATGTACATAATTGATAAACCGGCCCTTAAGCAGTAAAAATGCTGGGCCTGGGAGGGACATCCTGGTAAAAACCCCCTTATTCGGTTGTCAAATAGAAAGTTTGATCATTTCCCCCCTTTTGATTACATGAAATCACCCGAATCGTTTTGTTGTAAAACCAAATCTCCTTTTTTTCGGCCATTTCCGTCAGACCGCCTGTTCTACTTCGCTGGTGCGAAATAGGATAGCGTGTCCGATCGCAGCATTTTCTTTGTCAACGCGCGGCACCTAGCTGTTTTCTCTTCGACACCTCCCAGTCGCCTTTGTTCACCCTGGAAAAAGTCCCTTCGATTTGTAATCGTGTTTATTATGAAATACCATTTACTGCTTTCAACATTGACATTTAAATCATGCTTTTCTACTCGTCAAGGAAGTTGAACATATTATCAACAATTGAATTTCTAGTTCAAACAACTGCAGTGTCCTCACGGTACTTTTCCGTTATACCCCCCCAGTCATTTGTCTTCAACACGCCCGCCCGATGTTTCTAGGCATTCTTTCTTACTTAGATTACATGTTTACGTAGAATTGGTGACAATTTCAAGCTGTGGGAAGAAATTATATTATTAAGGGGAAAAAAAAAGAATTACCTACCGTGTTTTCAGAAGTTGCCGATGTCGGTGAGGATTTGATAAAACAAATTGGCGAGGTTGTGGTTTGATGGCCTCCACATGAATTCGCACAAGTAGAATGCACATGAATTCGCACAAATAGATCAAAATGCTGTGTATAGGTTGGTGGTCTGGATGCTCGCAAGCTCGCATCTCAAAATTTCATAACATCAAGTAGTCAATCCCTTAGTAAAAATACAGATCAGTTGGACATGTAGGTCAGAATGATGTGTATACTTTGGCGGTCTGGATGCTCGCATCTCAAAAATTCATAACATAACATAATCTAAGTAAGAAGTAATGCCTAGAAACATCGGGAGGGCGGGCGTGTTGAAGACAAATTGACGAGGGGTGGGGGGGGGGGGGGGGGTATAACGGTAAAGTACCCTCCTCACAATCAAGTATTCATTCATGGATATGACAAACTAGGCTGTGTTGTTTCGTGTAGGGACCGGGTGCACTTTAATCCTGCCTCCCATTTTCGAAGCAATATTTCTCCACTTCAAACCATCGTTTTCTAATTATGAAAATAAGATTTGGAATCGTTCGATTCCCCTCTGCTTCATCTTTTACATCTGAAACTTCCTGAAAACTATTCAAATTACTAAAAAGCTGGGGGCAGCACTTGAGTTTTTTCCTTGTCAAAACTTTAGTCCTCCCCTCTCGTACCTAATTGGAGGTAACGACCAGATGCAAACTGATCGAAAGTTCAAGGTTTTAGATTCAATAATATTGCAATAAGTAATCACTTCGCTACATGATTTATTGCCATCAAGGAATTAGAAGTCTGGTTGACCCCCCCACCACCCTTCCAGATTCCAACCACAGATCTTGATCTATTTGGCAAAATAATCTATATTTTACCAAAAGGATTGATATAGAATATTTTTAGCGAATTTTTGTAGAAAATGAAGTTATTGCAATGGCTCGGGAAATTTTAAAATAACAATTTTTGAAATGCTCCTTAATCGAAATCCGTTTTGAGGCATTCCAGCACTTTTTGAGCACATTGAATTGGTTAAATTTTAAAGACTGTGCTATAGAAATCAATAAAAATGGCTAAAAACAGCTAAAAATCGTTAAAATTATATTTTTTCGCAGAATATTGTTCGAATATAGTTTATTATCTATAAAATAAAACATTTAAAAATGTATGTACAAAATTTGCTGAAAAATTACTCAAATTTCATTAAAATTTGCTTTAAAAAAATCGAGAAAAAAACTGTAAAAAACCTATTTTTTGAATAGCAGGTTATTATTTAAAATACGTTTTTTGCCATAAAATTCATGGTTACCAATTTCATTGCACTGAAAAACCTCTAATTTGAAAACAATTTAACAATATACAATACGATGATTTACGAAACTTCGTTCATACGGTCATGTTTTTCCATTTTTGAGAGGCGAACTTGCGAGCATCTAGATCACCAAACTATACACATCATTCATAGCTATTTGTCCAACTAATTTAAATAATATTTTAATATCTACAATTTACTATCTAATATTTTACTGCAAGGATTGGATTATTATAATGGATGGAATTTTTACGCATGAGATGGGAGCTTGCGGGCCATCGAGGCCTCCACATTATACTCATCCCTCATATTGAATACCTACATCCAATTAAACATTTCAAATTACAAGTTTTACTTTATTTTACAAATTACAAATATATTGAATACCTAAGTTAATTTTTTAAATGTTATTGTTACTTTTCGTTATGTGAAAGGGAGAAGTCTAAAACAGTTCCAAAATGTACTAAAAAAATGTTTAAAATTAGAAAATGATGGTTTGAAGAAGAGTGATCTCCTTAGAAAATGGTGGCTACACTAAAGAACACTCCAGATTTTCCTTAAATAATGATAACAATTTAAAGTATTTGTAATTAGTAAAAGGAGAATTTGTGATAATAGAAGGTTTGGAGCTAGCTATGTAATTTGGGTGATGTGTATAATTCGGTGGTCTGGATGCTCATAAACTCGCATGTCAAAAAAGTATTATGGATCAATCCATTCAGTAACATACAGATTAGTTGGACTAATATATCAAAATCTGCGATTGGAATTGCGAGGTTGCTCGAGCAAGGTCGAGTCCAACTGTCATAACCCGACTAATTATTGCTTGACGGGGACAAGTACAATAACTCCCACAGTTATTACTCATTACAATGTTATTGCATAAACCCCTCAACTTTCGGTCGAAGTATGTCCCTGTGTTATCCGTCATACATTTTGAATATGCAAAATCTCTTTAGTGTCCCCCCCAGCTTTTTGAAACCCCAAATAATTGATGTAGACAGTTTTTAGAATTAATGTAGAATGTTGTCAAGGATGAAGGAGAAGGGAGTCTAACGATTCCATTCCGTATAATTAATATTAGAATGCGAAGGTTTGAAATGGAGAAATATCGTTTTGAAATTGGGAGGCAGAAGAAAAGTACATCCTAGGGACCATTGCATAAAGGTTTAAAATGATTATCACACTTCAATTTGGTGGTTATGTTCCTATTTCTAAGTTTTATAAATTTTCCATGTACGTAGATAGAAAACACATTTCAAGCTGTTTTTCAAAGTACAGACCTTGAGGAGTCAATCCTATGTTTCTCCATTTCTGTAATTTGGTATTTTAATATCCATCCAGTGTGGCCACAATGGTACGTCTTTTGTCATTCTAACCATTGATTTTAACACAGAATGTGTTTTAGCCATGGACTAACTAGCCGAAAATGGAACGCGGGATGGTAACGAAATGTGTGACGGATGATTTTCACGTACAACCGAGTCGTTGCTAGGGAAATGGTACTTCGTCGTTTTTCATCCCACAAAATTCGTTGACCATTCGTTCGAAAGCTCTCGATTTATCCAACAATATTATGTTAACTACTGCGAAGTGCGTGTCCAACAAACTGAGTTATGAGCATGGTTATATAAATAATGGTTTACACACAGGTGATCATTCTCAATAATTGATATTGTGAACATGATTGCAACCGCTTGTTAATTTCTGATGATTTCATTGAGCTTGTGTTTCGATGATTTGATTCATAGCAGGTGATCTGAGTATTACGAAAACGGTTTGATTTGTGAAGCGGAGGTTAAATAATTTGAATAGGTAATTTCTATACTTTACACTCTAGGAAGCTGTAATTTCGTTTGTAGCCTCTTTAGGACATTTACTTGACGATGCTCAGGGTCCGGATCAGATGTGTGGCTCTTAAAGCTAATTTCTATGCTTTACACTCTAGGAAGCTGTAATTTCGTATGTAGCCTCTTTAGGACATTTACTTGACGATGCTCAGGGTCCGGATCAGATGTGTGGCTCTTAAAGCTAATTTCTATGCTTTACACTCTAGGAAGCTGTAATTTCGTATGTAGCCTCTTTAGGACATTTACTTGACGATGTCCAGGGTCCGGATCAGATGAGTGACTTTTAAAGCTAATTTCTATACTTTACACTCTAGGAAGCTGTAATTTCGTATGTAGCCTCTTTAGGACATTTACTTGATAAATCGCTCTTGATTTACCACGAATTTATTTCGTATTTTTTTTCGTAGTTTCATACTATAACTATATAAATTGATGTTATAAATGAATAGTAAACAATGACGCTTGTTTGGTTGTCACTTGGTTGCGCGACAACGCAAACCCATTCTGTGTTTCAATAATTTCGTCCGAAGTATGTAAATAAAGAGGTAACCGGGGGTCCAGGGGGCTTGCCCCCTGGCGAGGCGCGGAGCGCCGAGTTTTCATTGTTGTATGATAACTATCTAATGTCCAGATGGTACATTGGGAGCTTGCTCTGCTTACTACTTTTTTAATGAATAGCTCAACTGGCAGAAACCTTATGATTCATCGGCATTGAATCAAACAAGGAAGTCAATGTCGAAGGTAATAATATTATACTTAGTTTTTAAAACCTCTGTAATTTATCGCAATTCATGTCTAATAACATATCGTTATCTGCCGCGATTCCAAGCGAAACGATCCTAGTGTTTCCCTAGTTCTATGACACTTTTTAAATTACAAGTATTAATTAGTTGTCAATAGCATTAATTAGATGTCTACTAGGGTTAACGTTCCAACTGGAGGGTTCTGATAAGTATAGCTAGGCGTATGATGGCCTGACCAGAAAGGCAATTAGCACCTACCTGTCGGGCGGTTTACGAGCGGATAGTTCACACAATGCAGTCTCAAATAGCTTGAAGTTCCATGAAAAGTGTTTGGTTAGGTCATTTTGTCCAATAACTACATTTTAGCCTTATCGTTGTTCAAACTGTGGTGTTATCTTCATGAAACGGAGGAGTTATAAAAAGCTATCGACATTACTTATCTCTGCTTCCTCCGATAGGGATGTTGTGCTGTCTCCTCTTGTCTTACTAATTTGAGATCTGTGAAGTTTTGGGTTTCTGATTATTAAATAAATCTGTTTCGAAGTATCACGTTTCCAACAGATTTTAAATTCTTGAAAAAATTGATGCGAATTATTTCATGGAAATCTATTAAATTCCAGGTGGCACTGATCTATTCTAAATTTGAGTTTCTACATTGCATTGTACAACATCCTCAAGTTTACGCTTTTGTATGAAGTTTGTGGAACGTATCCAAATCGTTACAAAACAAATTTGATTTTTAAGCGAATTTATTTCCAACCACATCATATCTACCCTCATACTTTTTCATCCAATTTCAATTGTTTTTCATGCTTTGAAGTTGTTCATACATTGAATTTGTTAGCAAGACCAAATGGTTACAGTGTTATGCGCGGTGAATTTGATAGTTTGAGGTTTTATGAATTTTACATGATTCCTTGATCGCATAAAATTCATACCTACTAATCGGGGGACTGGAGGTATTTGAAAACATTTTTAAGCGTGAAAGATTATGGTAGAACTGCAACGGAAAATATAAAGCGAAAGTCGCCGTAGTTCTAATCCAGAAGTTGATCACCATCAAGCAGGAATCCAATGAGCCCAATTGACATTCGATCCGTAACCAAACGTACATTTGGTTCTTAAATTTACATCGCATAAGAATTGAATGGTTGTCAAAAAGCAAATGTTTTATTTATGTAAACTTGACTGCTTCATCTAGCTCATTTGAGGCATGAGAATTCACAGAAATGAGTTTCAATCACGAAGGATTTTGATCAGAATATTGTAAACATGATCAAATTCTTGATTGAAATATCCATATCCGAATAAAAATGTCTCATTCTCACTAATTTTCGAAAGCTATATAGAATTTTCTACTGCCATTACGACGAATCATATCGCGGAAGTGAAGTCAGAAAATTACCGTAATCTAATCTTCCATTTATGTTATTCCGAAGAGTTAGTGTGATCTCTTACTGTGATCCTGTGATCTCTTACTGTGATCCAGTAAGAGTCCCAAAACTAGTTTGTATACATAAGCTAGGACTTCTCAGGAGGGTTATGGAGGGGGAAATTGGCCCATTGGAATGTGGAGTCATGTGTTATAAATTCACAGAGCAACTCCAACGAACGATTTTTGTGGGATGAGAAATCAGGAAGTTATACTCTCTCTGGCAACAATTGGTAGTAGGTGAAACAAAGCGTGACATTTTTTGCTGTCGGACGAAAATTTTGAATTATCCCCAGAGCTAAGAAATCCAGTTAAGGGAAAATGTACTTCAACAAATAGCTTCAGATCACAAATTAAGAGACCATATAATATTAAATAAAGAGTCATACAGCATGATCGTATGGGTGAATTTTCGGTAATTATCGTATTACATCTAGGTTAAATTGTTTTGATATTAGAACACTTCGAGGGCAATGAAATTGTTGAAGATAAGTAAACTACATATAAGTAGTCTGTTTTTTTCCTTCTTTAAATTATAGATTTTCGTTTTAGAAGCATTGAAGGTACAATAAAATGACGAGAGAAAAAAAATTGAATTTGATATTTTTTGTCAGGAAAATATGAAGTTCGGTCAGGGGAATATCATGGAAATAAAAAATTTCCATTTGGGGGCTACCCTGTATTGGAATGTTATGTCTCTTAGATTAGCTTAAGATGCCTTGTTGATTAGAAAAACAGTCTAGAGTAGTCTTTGATTTCAAACTCTTGTTCGTTGGAAGAGTCCTTACGTCAAGTGTTCTGGGTCAGGAGAGCAGGAAGTAGTGGGGGGAAGTTTATCAGTTGTTTCTATGGATCCGTGAGCAGCTCCTATAGGGAGGAAGGAAATGAGCTTGTTGGAAGGGACAATGGTACCAGCAGCGTAAGAATTATACACGCCGCTCAAGACACCAGAAGTAGAGCGATACACTCATGATTGCCCTACTGTCTGGCCTTGGTGATCTTAATTGTCTCTCGCTAAGGACCTGGGCAGCAGAGCTCAACTCTCGGTGTTAGGTACATATTGGGGCTCAAAAGAGGCTTGATAAGACCGTATGCTGGGCTGTGGTGATTATTGTCTGCGGTTTTTTCCCATGCTTTTGAACCGCTGGTGAAAAAAGATGAAGTCGTCTGTTTTCTGTCCTTCAACTCCCTGAGCTGCAAAGATGTTTACTTGTTCTCAGCAAATAGGGGTGGTGAAGAGTGAGGACACTACACAGGGTTCACCCAACAATGAGTACACGTAGCGAACAATGAAGCATATTTTCTGAAGTTATTCTCCTCTTTTATTACTTCCAATTTTCAATAATGAACCCCAATTTTTGTATTCTACCAAGAATCCTTTCATCAAATCCATTCAAAATGGGGTTTAATTTAATATAAAGAACGGGGGAAAAACGAGGGAAAAATTTAACAAAAAAGTTGAATAATAAAATAAAACATAACAATGTGAAGCATATTTTCTGAAGTTATTCTCCTCTTTTATTACTTCCAATTTTCGATAATGAACCCCAATTTTCGTATTCTATCAAGGATCCTTTCATCAAATCCCTTCAAAATGGGGTTTAATTTAATCTAAACAACGAAAAAAAAAAAAAAAATAAAATAAATAAATAAAAACGAAGAAAAAAGTTGAATAATAAAATAAAATTTATACACTAAATCCTGGGGAATTTTCATGGTTATTTTTTTTTGCTCAGTAGAAAGAGTTCATCTGCAGCTTTTCAAAACGGTGCTATTTGGTGGGTGTCTGTATAGTAATCTGGATCTTGAAATTCATTTTGACGATGATGTCACATCACCCGTTGGGGAACCTTCAGCTCCATTGCAGTACAACGTCCCGTGTGATCTTCCTATCCTTTCATTTATTGGCAAAACTAAACGGTCTTTGGTTTTTCAAATTTTTTTTCCATGTACCCTTCGAGCAGAAACGAGAATGGCCTTGTACCCTTCACGGGGTCACCCATCATCAAAAAATTATTAACACATATAAGTATTGAATTAATAATAAAATCCAAAAAAGATTCCCTGAGCTCAGGGATTATTGTTAATAAAATATGACTTTTTATATTTATGAACTGTATTTGTAGAATACAAATTTATGAACACATTCATGATTATATATGATGAAATATTTTTAATATGACGAAAGATTGGTAGGTAGGTACTTTAGGCCCAAAGAAGGCAGAATGTAAGCATAAGTATATTTTTTTAATAGTTAAAAGTGTTTAAACTTGAAATCAATCTTCGAAAAAATAACTTTGAAATTAAAGGTTAAAAAAAAGGACCGAACCACGTTATGTGAGAGCAGGGTTGAATAAGAAAAATTTACTGATGACAGCCTCATAGACCGCGAGGAATATGTACCTACTGATAGAAATATTTCACTTTTTATTTTATGTCATTTCAGGTTTAAAAATTAATGCAACGGGTGAAATAGTAATTGGCAAGTAGTGAGTTTGCATGAACTCGAAGACAAGAGGTTAGGTAGTACTATCGACGAATTATATTTGAATAATATTGAAACACATAGATTGAAATTTATTCACAGAATGAGTGGCTGTTAGTTCATTGTTCTTGGGTTAAAAACCTGAACATCTTTGCCCCGGAAAATAAACATGGCTGTCGCATTTTGTTTTATTTCCTATTTATTTATTTTTTATTTTTTTTGCGATGCATTATAGAGTTATAACCCCGCAATACACAGAGCTTCTCAAGTACCTCCTGGAATTTGTCCATATACCCCCAGGGGTACATGTACCCCACTTTAAGAAACACTGCACTACGGTTTTATATGTTCTCAGTATTTCCTTAGTATTAAGCAGGATTCTGCAAATGCTACATAGTACTACTGGTTATTCACTTCCTTATTTAAGTCTTCTTCTAAAACGAAACTTCATTAATATTCACGTGCGAATCCTGGTCGTGATCAAACTTTCTGCAATGTTTTCCCACATTATGAAACTCAGCTAAACAACCCGTCACGTTAATATATACTCGTAGGTACCTACTTTGTAGGTATTCATCAATCTTGCCCCGGAGGCAGAGAGAGCGCTTACGAAAACTACAAGACTCATAACTCGCGGAATTCTGTAAGCTGAAGCAGTGGCCATGTTAATGTTAAGATCTCTTCGGTCCGAATGTATGAAACGTGAGAAGAATATCTTCCAGAATAGAACTATACAAATAACTTTCTGACGTCAGCACTCGCAGAGCTACTGAAATGAGAATTTTGTATTGTGGGAAACGTGACTTTCGGGAGACGAGTATATTTAGTATTTCAAGATTTACATTTTTTCTAAGTAACGTTGTGTACTCAGATCCTTCAATATTGGAAACTGAGTTTTATGGTTGCCAATTCATTAGAAATGAATTAGAATTAGCCTTATAATAGAGAGTTCCTTGTAGATCCGTAAAACACAATACGTCATGCGGTATTGACATTCCGGCGCCGTAACTCTGACGCTATGAGTTACGGTGACGCATCCTTCCGTACAGATACGTTAACGAATCGCAATCCGAAAAAACGTTATCGCCTAAAATAACCTTCTTCCATGAACTCAAATAACCTCCTAGGGATAATTCCCTCCTTCCATGGATTCAGCGTTACAACTAGATCCGTTAAGGACTTGACGTGACTTTAAGGCGCGGTAAATGTTTCTCGTTACCGCACGCCATATTAGATAGAAAGATAGATATAAGGTTTATTGACAAAAAGGAAAAAGAAAAACAAATGTACCTCCCAATGAAAATGTCAACCTACCGTCAGTAGTGGGCAAGCCCGTGGCGCTGACAAGTAGTAGTTCGCGAACCAAAATTACCTTAAATTAATTAGATCTCAATTTATAATCTTATTAAATAATACTACTATCGTAAATTCACAAAGTTATATAAAATGTATTCTTACATATTACATAAATATTCATTTTATTGTATTTCCCAGTTCAAGGCCAATTGCACATCATCTTTTTATATTATACATAAGTGCTGACCAAAATCCGATCCAGACCGGCATACCCTACTGAAATTAGCCAGGTGTTGAGCCTTTTGTATGCGTCTGTTCTAAAAAGGGATGGCGACTTCATATCCGCTGGCAAAGATTTATGTAATACGTATAAAATATAGAGAGGACTTTTAGTAAAAAGAGTTGAGTTGGGACGCAAAATAACAACATTGCCTTCTAGACGAAATCTAGTCGGATATGAATTGGCAGCATCAGAAGGAGCAATTATTCCCGGTTGCTTGTACTTGTACAATAGCAAATTCATAACATACAGCTGTCTGATGGAAAAGTTTTTGCTTACATCATGTACTACATTATTACATTAGTAGAATCCATCTAAATGACGGCAATGAAAATTCCAACGATTCACCACTGTTAGTAGCAGTGTAGCTGTCCACTTGAGCCCGTCAGTTTAATTTATAGTTGGAACTTAATCTATAATTCTTGAGTTTACGGTTCGTACCAAGTTTGTACCTTAAGACAGAATGTGGAATTCGCATTTGCCTAATTGAAAACGGGATTGGAAATGAGTATGAAACTCGTAGGAATAGTTGCTAAGGCACGAGGTAGAAAATTAGTGTCCCTAAACAATCGTGGTAAAATTCGTATTCATACGTATCCGATTACATGGTAGTGAAGTGATAATTTTTAACGCATCGCTTGTATTGATTAAAACGTACTTCCATCATAGTAGCAACCCACCGTTATTGAGGCTCCCCTAGAAAGGTCAAGGAAAAAAGTTAGCTTGACATTTCAAAGAGGAAGGTAAAACACAAGTTATTTGTAAAGTATAAAAGAAGTCGGACCATCTGAACTTTGCCAAGGACCTAACTCTAGAACAAAGACTCAATTGGAAAGCCAGTGATTTTCACTTTATGAAATGTGTCAAGGTGTAGCATCTTTGTGAGTAGGACCTGAGAACGTGCGAGAAATGTCATATCGACAACAATGGAGCGCAGTCGTCCAATACGGTAAACAGGAGGAAGCTAAAACTTGACGAAAGTACCGAAAACGAAACCTCATGTACCTTTGATGCACCGCATGAAGACGTAAAACGCTAATGAATATGAACTACCGAGGGCTTTTCAACGCCCTAAGCTAGTAGAAATGAAACTGCACAACTTTTTTTAAAGCTGAAACTGCTACTCATCATAGAGTCAGCAACTAGTGCGAGTATTCATGGCTAAACTTATAAGTGGAAAGTCAAGATTCGTCGAGCAAAGTAATCGTATGTCTTAGCAACTAAATTGAAATTCGCTTGTGCAAGTGATGTTTTAAGGAAACCGTTTCATTAACACTGCCTCCCTTATACGGTGACCAGGCGTTTTACTTTGGGAGAACATGTACTTTTGAGCTCAATGTACTACCACGTATCATGTACTACCAAGCGTACTACTTTTTGCCTTTCTTGCCAAAAACTTAAAAACTGCAAAACTATAGAAAAAAGTTGTGAAAGGTCTATGGGAAGGGGGAACTACACGGTCAGGTGCTCTTCGAATATGCGGCCACCGTATTACCGAATAGCATTGGTGAGTCCATTTTCTTATTTTTCAACCTTAACCTTACTTTAGTTTATTGCCAATAGCGGATAATACACGTTTCTAACAAGTCGGCCGCTCTGAGCTTAGGTGGCCGCGTATTAGAAGAGCACCAGTGGTCAGAGGGAAATTTTTAGCCAGTCAACCTGACGGTTTGGTCATCCTGCGTTCCGTTCTAGTCCTGGAGCCAGGGCAGGGGATATGTAGTATTTTGAGAAGAAGGTTTGAGATTAGATTTTGAAAATTAAGTCCATTCTGAGTGAGAAAATCTTTGCCTGCTATCTCGGAATTGGTGGAATACAAAATGGCGGCCTCATAAAGATGGCTTAATTTGTCAATTTTGAAGGTTTTTTCCACTCATACCATCTAGAAACCCTGGTCCAATCTGATTAATAATTAACATGATTTAATACTTGTATGCTTAAGGGCCGCTTTCACAATAAAAAAGTGAACTCAGTTTATCAGGAAAGAAGTTCAATGGAATCCAATCATTATTCTGTTTGAATTCACTTCGGTACCCACTGTGTTAAACTGTATTCCTAGGAACGAGGATTCGACTGAACTCGGATCAAAAACATGGTGAAACCATTTGAGATTAACTCATGCATTGTAATCCATGTATTCTGCAATTGCTGGTAGTTGTGTATGCGCGTACTTGTTCTAGGTGGTCTCTGTATTTGTTGGTATAAGGTATACCGTAATTTTCGATTTAAACATTACTTAATTACTGTTCGCAGTAATCCAAACAGCGTGCAGTTGATTCTATAGCTCATCGCAATGAGGCCCTAGTACCTACTACAGTTGAAGTTTTTCAGAGGTTATTCCCAATTCACTGCATTATTTGCTCCTCTGGGTAACACGCAAACTGTAATTTACGATGTGTAAACTGTACTCGTACCTAATGTCCAGTTATAGGAATTCAAACAGTAGGAAGTTGTCTGTATAACTCATACCTAATGAGGCCCCTCTACTTACTGCAGTTAATTTTACACGCTTTGAGAGGTACGAGACGTTCGCGAACAATCAAGTTGAGTCACGAGACTCTAGACCCTGACCAACTAATCTAAATTCTGACTAAGGGAATGACTACTTGATGTTATGGATATTTGAGATGCGAGCGTAGCGAGCATCCAGATCACTAATTAAATGACAATTTATTATTCGCTCCTCTGGGCAAGATGAAACTCGCTACATGATTCGAGCAAGTGTTAAATCTTGTTGATTCCGAATCAAATTGAATCCGTCAAGAAGCCAACTTGGGATACGAAACCTGTCGGATCTTCACGCACGTGAGCAACGCAGGGTCACTGCGGGAGACGTCGCTTTCGCACTGATAAAGAGGTGAAAGCCAGGCGGGAGGTAGGCAGGCAACAGAGGTAGGTGATGGAGGTGAGTTAGCCAGCGTATAACTACTGTTTCGCAACCATAAGGATTTTTTTTCAGTGGGTTCAAACGTCCGGGCGACCGCAACTCAGGAAGGAAGTAGATTTAGGACTCCGTCTCCGGAGTGGAGTTGACTGGCTATTAACCCAAAGAACGTCTACACAGCAATTTTTAGTGCGTTTCCGGAAACCATAAAAAATAATCATCCAGCTACTTGTGCAGGATAATGTGAGCCATTGAAACATTGAAATTACACTTTCCAAACACTTTCTCAATTCAAAATTCAAATGTCATGGCAAAAATTGGTATGTGTAACCCATGTTTTATGGATTTCTAATGCTAGGTGTAGCAGGAATTGTAGTAAATCCCGTGAAGTTATTGTTTTCATACCTATTTCGATGGCAAGGAAGATTTTTTTTCTGATTCATTGTTGCCAAATTAAAAAATCAGAAGTTTTAGAGTTCGCGATAATTTCGTACTCACCATAACAATAGTTCGTATAAGGGCGTGCATAATTTATTGCCAAAAGAATCACCACTTATTTTGAAAAAGTTTTGACGAATTTTCGTAGAAAATGGATCGCACTGGCGTATTGGCATTTTTTGAGTACATTAAAATGGTCAAATGTCAAATAAACGTGCTGAAAAAAATCACTAAAGATGGCGGGTGTACTTTAGTCCTGCCTCCCATTTTCAAAATGAGATTTCTCCACTTCATATAATCTTTTTGTAATTTTAAAAATATGATTTGGAATCGTTGGATTTCCCTCTTTCTCATCGTTGACATTTGAAACATCCTTAAATAGATTTACATTATTTAATTGTGGTTTAAAAAAGTTAGGGGGCAGCACTCAAATTTTCGCCAACTCAAAAACTTTAGTCCTGCCCCCCACTATCTAATGGGCGGTAAAAACCAGAAACTATAACACATGTTTGACTGATTACACAGATACTCACTTTGATCGAACGTTGTGAGGTTTAGATGCAATAGTATAGTAATTAGTAATCATAATCACTGTGGGAGTTACTGGACTCGTCCCTGTCAAGCAATTTGTCGCTCGACCCTGTTCAATCTCAGGAGAGTCTGGGAGATTTTCTATTTTTTTAATTTGGAGGCTTGGAATTTAATGCTGAGCGCTTGGCGCTGATAATAGCACGAGACGTTCCAAACCCGACGCGAGCACCTCCCACCCTACTACCTTTTCCCCACCGTTTGTTTCCCCGCTGGGTAACAACCGAACAGCTGACCCGTCTTATCACTTATCTTATTGTTTAGGTTCTACGTTCTATTTAGATTACAGTTACAGTACTTCGACATGCGTGTTTAGTTTATATGTACTTTTAATTGTATGTTATACATGTAGTTTAAATTACTTTTATTATATGTTCCTCCACATGTATGTTCCTCCGTTTCTACATGCTTACCGGTAACATTTTGTTACCATTGCACATACCAAACGAAGAGGAAATTCAATCTTCGCCGGCACATAGAATCTTGGCGTGGTTCGGGCAAAGTTAATTCGCCAAACAACGAATTTT
This sequence comes from Adelphocoris suturalis, assembly GCA_030762985.1. Classification (NCBI taxonomy): domain Eukaryota; kingdom Metazoa; phylum Arthropoda; class Insecta; order Hemiptera; family Miridae; genus Adelphocoris; species Adelphocoris suturalis. Next base: position 134,971,952 of record CM061041.1, on the reverse strand, counting down.
TTTGTTTAGGAAAATTTCTTGGGTTTTATTACTCGTTTACTGTGATTTTACTTTACTCATTTCTAAGTCACTCTCTCTTCTAAGTCACATAGAAAATGAGAGGTGGTAATTTATTGTCCTCCGACATACTTAGTAAAATAAAAGCTTTATTGTTCTATTAATTTGTCATTTTGCATCAATTTTATTTTCCCTACTCCATTTGAAATATGTGTTCAGATACAATGAATCAAAAGGATGAAGATAGCAATAAATTTTATAGTTAAAAATATTAACGTAAAATGTTGCTCTAATTTCAAAATTTATGAACTCGAGAAATGGCAAAAAATTCGTTAAACAAATTTTCTTTTATAATTTAATGGGGAACTTTCATTTGTTGGAATTTCACACTTTTGACCCCAGATTCGGATTCAGCTTGAAAACCATCTACTACTAATTTGCAGCTCAAAATACTGTTTAGTCTGGCCAATAAACGGGTGATAAGATCACGCAAGTAGTAATGCAAGAGAGCTGAAGGTTCCTTCAGACAGGGGAGGGCCGCGACGTCATCGTGCAAATGAATTACAAAGCCGTATTACTGGTCTGATACCCACTTTTGGAAAGCTCTTGTAAAAAATAGCCATGCAAATTCCGCATTGTTTTATTTTTCATTTTATTTTAAGATTAAAACATTAATTAAAAGAGTTTAACATTATCAGGCAGATTAGCTTCATGAAAGTATTTAAATTTGAACTTATAAATTGCATGCTGAAATAGTCATGAGTTAAGGTATACCTTCATAAATGAATATGAATTAGAATTAACTCGGAAGTTCATGCTGCTTGACTGAAACTTTTAAAATCATGATCCTAATGTATTACGTAAATCTGAAAGATATGAAAAATAGCTTTAAAATACTGGCGTTCAAGTTCGATTTACTATTTGTTTGTACATTTGACAATGACTCCCTGCAGTTACGGATATTTACGGAGGTTGGCAACGCTGAGCGATTGCTTTGTAGGGAGGAACATGTTGGAGTGGGAGGTGCTCGCGTCGGGTTTGGAACGTCTAGTTGATAATAGCCTGCGAGCAGGTTTGTTCATCGAGTAGTGATATGCCATGCATGGATGAATGCACTTGTACTTTCCCTCACAACTGCATTATTAATATCAACAGTATTATAACCTTCATTGAAGCGTATTATAAAGAATAGGTTTACAGGCTGCATGCCCAGTTCCATTTACCCTAATGCCCGTTTGCGTGGCAAGGAAAACTGAATTGAATTAAAAGGCTAAAGAAGGATGGAATGGTATACAAGACTTTGCAGACAAACCATTTAGAGCTGTCCGAAATTCTATGGAAAATCTGGAGGTAAATGACCGTCAAATGAATAAAAAATTCTAAGGAGAAAAGATGAATAAGAAACGTGACTGCAGATCAGACTAATAGTAGGTAGTGAAGCTAATCAGGAAGCCGGGAAGCGTCTCTAATCAGCCCTGAGAGCCTCCAGCTGACTCCGATTGTGCGGGTTATAATTGAAAAAAGAGCTCGTCGGATCATGTTGTAGACTCCTGGGAGGAAACTATGTGATATAATTACACCGCCCACTGTTCGAACTCGTCTCAGAAAGGGGAGCTCGCATTCTCAAAAGAGCTAGAGCTCAATAGGACGTGATTATTGGACAGGGGTGATGCGATTGGGCTTCATCAAAGTTCGGAATTCACCGGTCAGCTTTATAGAGAGGAATTGGATGAAAAAGGAAATAGCCGAAGGGGAGGAGTCCTGCCTTTTTGCCTGTCGGAGGAGCCACAATTGGACACAATTGGTTGGAATAAGTCCCGGAGGGAAGCTCTGAATAAACAAAGTCTACGAAGAGGTGTACGAAAGGAAACAATAGCCTAACTAGAAACAATGGATAATAGGATAGCGCGAGCCGCTCGCGATAGCTGATGGAATCAATGAACTTGCCTATTCTTTTGGGTTTTATTTTTGTGATTTTTTTTTCTCCCTACATCCAGTTCCTGAATTAACACAGTGGTTATCATGGAAAATTGGGTTTTCCTGGTACAAACTCAATATTGCCAGTGTCCAAGAGATTTATTCGAGGTTTGTTGATCGTACGACATCGTTTCAGCCCTTACGTCGCCAGACACGCTCTTGAACTGAGCGAAACCACAAGTGCAGCAAATCAGCAAAAATTGAGGAGCTGACATGGAAAACGAGTTAAGTCCAAAAATCCAAAGAACATTTTTTTTCGTCGAAGTGCAAGTTAACAGTCACGCCAACAGCCTTAGGTCCTCCCGTCCTTGCTAGATCGCACCCTGAATAAATGTGTGACCTTTACATGGAGAAGAGATTATGTCCAAAAAAATCTGATAAGAGTTCAGAGGGAGTTCCTATGAAATTCGATTTTTGGACTTAACTCGTTTCCCATGTCAGCTCCTCAATTGTAGACGGATAACCGGAGTTCCATGCTATTGGGCCAACCATCATTTGATGATACCTCTTCGATTTTGTTTCGTGAGAGTTTGTTGTTAATGTTGAAATTCAAAGAATGTGCGTATCATTAATACAGGTTTGATACGTACCTATTACTGTAGCATTACATGTGATATTTTGAAATACTAGTAGGTAGGTAGTTCGATGAAAAATGAACCTATAAATCTCTCCTTCATGCTATTTAATATCGGATGATGTTTACGATATTTGGATTGATTATGTATATTTTATTAACTTCGTACCTTAACCGGTTCGATTCACTGAAAAACAATTAGCCAGTTCCTGGAATGAATATCCTGAACTGGACGGTCAACTCAACCACGGATAAATTGCTTTCATGCAGGTTGGTTCGTAACCTCAATGTAGCTGTTGGTAAGATTTTTCAATCAAGCATAAATGAGAAACCTACGTTGAAACTTGAATTCTAAACGTCTGACCGATTTCTATATCTTTGTGTTGCACAGTTCTCAACCGAAAGGAAACATCTGCCAAGTTGGGAGGGCAGTATAGCTTCCTCACATATTGTAGCATGGACGTATAGAATTAGTTGACGAACAAAGGACGAGTCGAAAGGATTGAATGCAAAATTTAACAGTAACTAATACATGTGTATACATTTACATGATAGAATGCAAAATATATGGCTATCATTCAGTTTTAATGTGCGGAAATTGTTTTAAGGTTAACCTACACTATAATTGAAAATGTCATCAAAATCGATCTTTTGGCATCCAATATTAGTTTTGCATATACGCAATAATTACCTGTTATTCAAGTAAAAGCGATAAGATATGTACAAAGGGCCCAACAACCTCTCGAGTTCGAACGAAATCAGACCAAGAAATTGGCCTTATAAGAAATTAACGTTTGCGGATTCGCACAGACTTTTACTATTAATCTAACGACAGTGAAATTTATGGGGCACAATCTAGGAGCTAACCCCTAGAAATTTCATCAATCGCACAATCCCTAGAAATTTCATCAAAATCGCTCAAATAGACTCTGAATTTGCATGTGTCAATCGATATTAGTTTTGTGCAAGCACAATTGTTATTAACCCACCAATTGCGATATAATTTATACAGCATTCTTATAGAACATATTATACCCAACTACCTATTGAGTTTGAACGAAATCGGGCCAACAGATGATGAGAAATCGACGTTATAAGAAATTCACGTCGTTGCCTACTTGAAAATTATAGGGGCCCGATAAGGAGCTTACCCCGCACAAACTCTGAAAATTTAATCGAAATCGTTACAGTTTTGGGCGTGACAAGGATTAACCACAGCCAGACTGGCACGGATTTTGATTTTGGAGGTAATTGTTTCGACTTCTTTCAAGGAACACCTTGGGTGGTGAGGAAGCAAAAGTCGATTCTAAAATTATGCTGACAATGGGTTCTTCATTTCATTTTTTCTTACTTCTTTGAAAACAGTGTTGGGCATAATATTATCGTCGAATACAAATACGATTGTAATCGCGATAATTATTCGTTGATTCTGAGTTAACTGCAATTATATTCGTATTTGTGTAATCGCATTCGCCGGTCGGCGATTACACGAATACAACCCTTAAAAATGCGTCACGGTCATCAATTTCAATAGGGCGTCCCTCCTATAATATGTGAAGCCTTGCAAATATTACCTAGCTTCAGAGGGACGTCCTAAAAGCGAATTCAACGATTGGAGCTTAGCCTATTTGTCTCAAATCTATTAGAATAAGACGTCCCTCTGAAGATAGGTAATATTAGCAAGGCTTTGAATATTATAGGAGGGACGCCCTATTGAAATTAATTATCGTGTCGCATATTTATGGGTTGTATTTGTGTAATCCCCGACATACGAATACGAATATGATCGCAGTTGACTCAGAATCAAAGAATAGCTATCGCGATTACAATCGTATTCGACGATAAGATTATGCCAACACTGTTAGAAAATACGTTAGTCATGTTCCCATGTCCGGCATTCGTTTCCTTGCCTTAGTGCCTACCAAATATGAACTTGTGGGTAACATCCACAATATATCCTTCTGTTGTGTAATCCACATCCTAAGCGGATGTATCTAGTAGTTGGTAACGAAGAATATAAATCTTACCAGCGTCTTTGGAACCATTTCCTTCCAACTTTCACACGGGTTTAAACAACTTATTTGGACTGTTAGCTCTGACTAAGGTTAGCCACGAGTAAGCCGTAAGTGCAGTAAGACCCTTATTTCAAGTAGAGTTCCTCAACTTTCACTGAGGGCTCGCCACAGGGGATTCTTCTGTGAAATATAATTGAAGGAGTTGCCGTCATACCTACTGTGGAAGAGGAAGCTGGAGATAAGAATCTTGGTCTTGGCGGGGGCGTAATCCGCCTAGTACCCTGCATAGAAGCTGAGTCACGAAGTGATCGAGATCTCCAGGATTGAAAACGCTCTGTAAAATACGAAATCAATTCGCGATCCGTTCACTTAAGTGATTCACTGATATCACGTTGTTATAGTGATCGAGAAGCTGCTTCGGCCGGAAAATAGAAGTAGCTACCACCCACTAACTAACCTACATTATGGAATGGTTTAGAGAGTTTGCTATTATCTGAAATAGTGTACATCGGGGAGAGAAGAGTTCTGCTCTTCAATACGAACTATCTCATTGCACACTAAAAATATAAAACTTAACCATATCAAAGCCTTCCAAGCATTGGTTTTAAATAATGTTATACATACAATATATAGGTACATATTGTATAAATATATAATTATCCATTCAATTTTTAAACTGAAATCTCTCGGTGAGAACTTCTGATATTTATCATCTCATAAAAATATGGTCGTTTACATCATTCACTTGCTCGTATGGGGAAGGTTCTCTTCTCCCTCGTTGCGAATTAGTCGTTATTTAAGTTGAAACGTAACTGTGAGTTTCCGCATCTGCTGAATCTTAATGGATTTTACTTAGGAATTAAGTGAATGATTCTCGTTCCCTGCAAAACGCCATTACAGTTACATCAATACTGTATTAGAATTTTTTTACAATATCATAGTTTTACAATAATAATTGGTCAACTGAAGACCACTTCAGGCTTGATTGAACTCTAATAATTAAAAAACTTTGAGGAAAAATTGTTGATGCAATTAATTCTTTTGAGCTGTATCAAGCATTGTAGAATTGGAAACTTGGTCTGCACGTTTGAATATTTCGACGTATAGCTTTGTCCTTGAGCAGCCCTTTGGGGCGTATATCGAGCCGCAAATTTTGGGTACCAATATAATTTCCTAAATTATCGTAATTCTTAATTTCAAATAAATTATAAATTAGGATTCCACAGTGGGTTTTCCGAGTTGTTCATATAATATTGTATGATAATCGATTCAATTTTAGTTACACAATATCTAAATAATTGTTTTTAAAGCAACTTCAACGCGTGAGAAAACTTCCATTGAACTCAAGTATTAGAAGATAATTATGAATGTTTGGAATTGAAGAAGCTTTCATGTTCAAATGAAATCCGTTGTAAAATTTCTAGATATTACACACAATTTAACTAAATTTTAAAGTATTTAAAATAGAGCAATAATTTTCTACAAGCTGAAACAACCTGATGATTAGATCATTTTTAATACTCAAAACCCAATTGTACCGTTGGGTTCATATCACCTTCGTGTTGAATCGAAGTTTCTGCGTTTACTCCAGGCCTTGCGTACTGAAAAGGGAGCGAACGTAACTAATAACTTCCTAGTGAGTGACTTTCTTTGGTACCTCATGCTACACTCTCGCTATTTCAAGGTAATGTGGATAAATTGAAGAAAACATTGAATGTATTTATGTTTCATCTTTAGCTTTTTGAACTCTCGAAATTCGGATTCGATTGTGGTAGTTTGATGATAATTTTCATGTACTGCTTGTACCTATTATGGCTATCAGAAAATTATTTATGATGGCGTTCTAGAATTTGTCGTTTCTCCTGTTTAGTTTCTTGTCCACGTCCATCGGTTGCTCCGCAATCCAATAATTGTAACGGCTGCTAATTATTTCCTGGGAAGCTGATTCTATGGCCTAGCTAGCTCTGGCTTCAATATTTTTCTGAAGTGTTCCGCCATCCATTCTGAATGTGTCCGGATTCTCTTGAGTTCTACTTCATACATACTCATGCGATGTTGTCTATTCCTGGTCTCCATTGCGTTTGATTACAAAAGAGTCCTCTCCTCAATTTTGTACATTTTGTGGTCAAAATCCGTGATGTGCCCAAAACTCCATTTTTCCGATACAAACTTGTATAACCACTTGATACACACTGTAGGTGCTAAATAACGAAAAAGACAAATGTTAGAGAAGTTTTTAATTCACACACGGTATAAATTCCATAAAAAACACACATACATTGAAATGACTTCTGAGGTGGCCAAAATTCCCGCAATGTCTTGAACTTATCGCTCCGTTATCTCCCCGTGACAGATAAGACAAAAGCGACAACAATATCGACTTAATAAATGCCTTTGAATGTTTCCGTTTTAATTCATAAACTACTCAGTCTCTAAAAAATACTGTTTTGTACAGTGTGAAGTCAATAGCAACAAATTTAAGAGTTTATGGCACATAACGGATTTTGACTTGTCTTTAGATACTGGTCTTGAGAGTAGTAGCGGATCCAGAGAGTGGGGGTGGGAAACAATTTATTAATTTTTCTTCAATTTGGCAAACAAATATTTACTCTAACCTCCGCAAACTCTAAACTGTCCTAGGCCGATATCGCTGAGTTAGTACGAGGGCTGATATTGAAGTTTCCATCGACCAAGTCATCAGCAGATTTGGTGGGAAAAGAACTAGGATTATAAGTTTGGGGAATGAATAATCTCAGGAAGAATCTGAATAATAAAATGTTTGTTAATATGTAAATTTTTATTAAATATTAGGACCTGTGCTTCAGTAGTTGAATATTATACCTAATTAGCGTTAATTTCTTAAATTTCTATTTCGTTTAAGCAAGGTTTTAGTGTCTGTACTCAAGAAAGATTTTACTCCATTCACTTAATAAACTACCTGAAAAACTCATAAAATTATCTATGACTCAAAAATGACTCTAAACTTTTTGAAATAAATTGTTTTTCATCATTTCCTCATTTTAACACCTTTTGAGTTTAACGTTCCTGGGGATTAACGTTTTTCATAGGATGTATATAAGTGGTGTGTATTACAAGACGATACCTCTCCTCGAGACTGAGATAAAAACCGTCCTTGCGTCATAAAATTTTTTTCGTCGGTCGCGTAATTAGGTATGTTCGCACATTTGATCGCAGTGGGATACGTTTTCCCAAATTGTTTGAATAAAAATATGGTAATCTGTTACAGCTACTGCACACGGAAAATGTACTTAAATTGCATTAATATGTGTCAAAAACTGCAAAAAAAAAAAAAAAAAAAACTGAAAATTCAACATCTTTTTTTGAATAACAAATCATGATTTATAAAACGTCGACAAAAACTGGAAAAAAAATAGTAAAAAAAAAAAAAAAAACTGAAAATTCAAAATCTCTTTTGAATAGCAAATCATTATTTAGAAAAAGTTGTTTGCCAAATTCTCAACAGTTTATTTGATCTCTAAATTCTTAAATTGTAAAACAAATCAACATGAATACAATACGATAGTTTACAAAAATTCGCTCATAATCATGTTCTTGACTATAACTTTCTGTATTGTGCTCAAAACCTTACAAACAAGAAGCATGGAAATTTCAGTCATTTGAATGTTAAATTTCGATGATTCAACTTGGATCCTTCGTTTTGATGGAAGGTATTTCGATATCCTGGATCCGCCCCTCCTTGAGAGACTCAAAAATCAATTCAAAACCATTGCATTTACTAGGTGTTCTCCGCACTTTTGTTTCGCAAGAGAAACGAACCTCCATTCTGCTTAAGGTAACATTCCTATCACTGTCACTTGACAACATTATTCTGTCACTGCTCTAACGCAAGGGTGAGGTATTCAAAACTTCGAAGAAGTGACTAGGAGAAAAACTTGGATGATAACTTGTAAAACTAGCGAAAGTAGTAGTGTGCTATCGGTCATCGAGATAGTCAAAATCATCCTTAACCCTTGATTATTACTAAATGTAGCAGAGTGTTCCGTTTGTTATCTAGCCTCATTGTAAATCGTAACTAAACGGAAGGCTAGAAAAACAAGAAGCCCACTTTCCCAAGTTATGGGCAAACTTCCCCCTCAGTTCTCGGGTTTTTGCACAAGAGAGCGTGAATGATGAGGATTGCAGAGGTGGTTGGCAACGGTGGGGACATGGCACGTTAGCGACTCGGTAACAGGATGAAACTGAGAAAACCACCGGACTTGGTTCTTTTGTCACGGGATCGGGCTGAACGTTGAGAAATAATCATTTTAACAAGCGTGCCTAGTCGTTACACTGACACCCTTGATTGCTTGAATTCACTCAAGTCTTCGATCGGTCCTAAATACCTGCTTTGGATCCTAATCTTAGCACGCTATACTTGTGAAACCATGTGCACATTCAAACCTATTTAAAAAATACAATTAAAAATTAATCAATTGTCCTCCATTTTGGCTATTTTATTTGTTTCATCGAAAAAATGGGAGAAAAAAAAATCAAATCGGTTCTTTCTAATGAGGTGCTACATGAGGTGTATACAAGCTTGAAAGCCAAGACCTTGATTACTCAAGAGGGAGCCCTTGCTACTTTCCCGAAGCCCTACCATTCGCGCCCCCCAATGCTAAAGTAAGTTTTGAAAGAAAAATATCCATCAACACAACTGTTAATTGCAAAGCAACTTTGAGTCAGTACTGGGCTGCGCACCATCTGATTTGGCAAGATCGTATTCCAGTTCTCTGGTTTAAGGCCGGGACACACATCCGCGCCGTGTCCGCACCGCACCCTCTCCGCAACACGTCCGAGTGTCGGTGACGGAGGTGGGAGGCCACACGGTTCCGAGTGTTGGCCGTGCATACAGGGGTGGGAGGCCATTGTTCAGAGTGTTGGCTGTGCATATAGAGGGTCTACCACAATTGTCCTTGAGACCCAACGGATCAACGTACAACGACCTTGGTGGTTTCATTCGATTCTTTGGGAGGATATTAATAAATGGAGAAAAACAACTGTTACCTTGAAAGTTTTTGAGATCTCGATTTTTCAATTTTTTTCAAATTTTTAATAAAGAGATTTCAATTTTTCAAACACGTTCTTTATAGTCATTGTTCCTGTATTTTTCGTTCGACTGGTCGTAGAGCACTGGAAACTTTCGAATCTCTTCAATTACCTAATAATTCAGGATCCATTGTCGAGGTCACCGCACCGCGTCCGTGTAAAACTAAACCAAACTAGTCTGACACGGTGCGGACGCGGAGCGCTGACGCGGAGGGGTGACGGTGCGGATAGGTGTGGTCTTCCTGGTAAACTTCTTATAACTTCTTCTCTGTGTGTTGTCCAACACACGGCCGTCATGCGGTGCGGACAAGGCGCGGATATGAGTGTGCCGGCCTTTAACCTGTACCCACTAATTTAGCTAAAAAAGAAATTTGGTTGTGAATGACATCGTCATGAGTTTAATAGTGGACTAAATATCGAAAAAAGTTATAATAACTACCAATTGATAATAGTTACGAATGTGTTACTCTGGGGCACTGATCTGGTGTAACTTTTATGCATCCGCAGGAACACGTGTATGTATACCGCCTTCAGGAGACACACTAAAACGGATTAAAATTCTTACTTTATACTATAGAATGAAGTATAAATGAAATTCCCAACGTAATCCTCAAGAACACACTTAAAATCTCGCTCTCTGAGTCTTGTTGTTCTGGTAGGTAGGTACTTGAATACAATAATTTGTGCATCCGATTTATATTTGTCAAATATATTACGGTAAGCAATACTGTTTCAGGGTCTTCTTTTATTATATTACAAATCAACAAGAATTCTGTTCTCACCAAACAATACTTCATAGCAAACAACCTATAGAATCAGTAAGGACATCTCAATGGATTGTATAGATAGAATAGAATATCAATTGATTGACAGAAAGAAAATACAATGTAAAATGTATGCAAGCCGTTGGGATAAAAATGTCTCCTGTCCACCAACCGAATAAGTTCATAAGAACTTGTGGCGGCTGGTGGAGCTGGTCTCAGCCAATAACAGTCATGTAATTTACAAATTTAGTAGCTACCTACATGCACAACACACAAACTACTTCAATGAAAATACTCTACAGGTCAAACTCCTTTATCCTTCTCAAAACTCTTGTCTGAAAATGCACAAAACTACTGAAGATGTCAGGATTAAATCTACAAGCATAATGGAACAGTAAATCTATATAGTAGGTAGGTATGCATTATTTTTTGCACGTTCAGTATTAAATTCAGGCAACTGGATGTTAGAAGATACTGCGGTACGTGTATGCGTGACACTTCATTTATGCTCAGGTTGAATACCAGTTTTATATGCACGATTGAAATATAAATCATTGCCTCACGTTGAGTACATCTAAGTTTTGGTGAAGGGGTATAGTAGGATAACGTGTACTCTTTCGAAGGGCTATTTTAAGCATAATATTCTGTGCAACCTACAAGGATCTTAATAATGATTTACCAGCACCCTGGAAGAATGTGCTTGAGTTTCGCTTTCCCCTTCTGCGGTGGCCATCTCTCTTGTTTTCCTCCTATTTCGAAACTATGGGAAAATAGAGTTCTTTCTCTTGGTTCTATTTTTGATCTTTTCTGGGATTAGCATCCGAGGAACATCGTGCACGCACGTACGCCTATATCCTCCCCATCATATCCGGGCGGAGACGGCCGAATCGTTAAGACTGGAAGCCATAATCTGGGTTTTCGGGACCCCCAAAAAACTTTCCAACTCTTGTTGTGCATCTCAGCGCCCTTCTCTTTCATTATTTTGAAGAACTTCACTGATGCTGAGGTTATTTCCCCAGTTGTGATTTCATGGAGCCGCACTAAACTGAGCGCATCTTTCTCAACAGGCACTTTCAACTTGACATTGGTTCCCATCGGAATCGGTGCCCTTCGCCAAGAAAGTTTGTTGATTTCCCTGGAACTTCTAACCAACTTGTTTCTAACCAGCTTCAAACCATTCCGCTATGAGCTCAATCATAATCTCACCCATAATTTAATTTCTATGATTTATCTGTCCTCAAAAGAAGGCTTTTCCAAAACCACAATACATGCGTACATTTGTCGTGAGTATATTTCTTTGAAGTTAATTTACTTTGATGTGATAGAGTGTATGTCAATGTTCTGCTTATCCTCCCGTGAATGCTGGTGATTTCTTGGTTGGGATGTTTCTTATAATTTTTCAGTTGCAACCATTCCGTTGTTAGGCATGGAATGGTCATTGCACAAAAATAATTTCTCTTTCAATTTCAAACTGTGTTGAGTTTCCCTCCCTGTCTTCTTACTTTGTAAAATATTTTTCTATATTTTTTTCGTATATTTGTTTTAACATTCCTTAATATTCATTCCGATTTTACCCACGATGCTGAAGTTAGAAACGCAGTATCTTTTGGAGTCTAGCTATGAAAAGTTTCCGGTCTACCCTGGTCTACCCTGATCAAATGAGTGAGCCATAGCGCTACAGCATGTGAATTCTATCAATAATCCTCATCAGCAGCAGCTGCTGCTGTTATAATCATAATAGGATTATTGATCCATTTTTTGATACATTAAGGTTTAAGTGGACTGCATCTGAGGGGTAAGTTTTTTCTTGGGATCCCTCAACCAAGCATTTTTCTTCAGGCACGCAATGTACTCGTGTTTTAAATGTTGAATACTATACTTAACTTCTCTGTGCGTCCCTGTAGAAGTACAGGTGCGCTGTATTCCTAACCAAAACTATTGAAAAGAAACCTGTTGCTAAGTCGCCGCACTCCTGAATGATTCATGTCGGTAATTTTATGGTAATTCGAACCCCATTAAAAACGCTTCAACCTCCCCATAACTGTATTATGACTTTTCGTCGAAACACTTTCCCTCTCCCCCGGGCATAAAAACATCTCAAGCACCGGTAGCTGAGGCGGAAGAAAACTGCAATTTTTTGTGGCTCTGGTCGGTCGCCGTCACCCTTTGAGAAAGCTTCAAACTACAATGGTGAAAACCAGCCTAGGAGAGATCTCATTCAAGCCGACATCTCCCATCCCGGATTTATGATCATCCAGCCGTTCCGGTGCAAAGCGTTAATGGTCTCAACGCTTATCCAGTCGCTAACCCATTCATCGCTTTCCTCTCCCGATTGTAATTCCAAATTATTCAAAATTTTCTCCTGTAGTTTTTCCCCCTCATATTTTGGATAATTTTTGGAGGTTTCTAAAAGCTGGGTGGAAAAAACTTATGTGTAAAAAATTGTCTAGGTAGGTACTAGCAAGCTTGGAGGTTCCTCAAGTCTTAGTGGCCTTGAGGTTGAGTGTTGGTGATGCGGGAAGAATAAAGAATTACTCCTTTTAGCGAATTTTCTTAGATTATAAAGCTATTGCAATGGCTCCAAAAATTTTAAAATAAAAATTTTCAAAAATTTTCTTCATCGAAATCTGTTTTGAGGCATTCTGAAATGATTCGTGGATTTTAACGCTTTTTTATATGTATATATACTCGTATATATGTATGTGTCATTCCAGACGATAACTCTCGATAGAATGGAGATAAAAACTTCGTTCTTTCGCCAAAAAATCAAGCATTTCAAAAGAAAGGATGAGTTCGTTGGACAACACTTTTTGAGCATGTTAAATTGGTCAAATTTCAAAAAATGTGCTCAAAAAATCACCAAAAATGACTGAAACGTCTAAAAACTGTTAAATTTATATTTTTATCAGAATCGTAGTCGAAAGAAGTTTATTGACGATGAACTGATTGATGACTTGATTCAAAAATGTATTCACAAAATCATGGTGAAAAATGTACTTGAATTTCATCAATATTTGCTGAAAAATCGATTGAAAAACTGAAAAATTGCTAACATCCAAAGTCTGTTTTTATTCGTAGAATATGATTTGGAACGAGTTTATTTGCCATAAAATTGGTGGTTAACAATTTCTTTGTACTCGGAATGCACAAATCCAGTTCTATTAGCGTTAGATGCCAGAGTATGCGGGACTTTCTTGTATCCTTTTCAGGAGCAATACTAAAAGGAGTTTCCGTTTGGAATGAAGTTATTTCAAGTTTTTCACCATTAGGCGAGAAGGGTAAAAGGAAATGGTTCTGGACCATGCTTCTCATACAGAATAAGAGGTGCAATGTCACCCTAGTTTTAAAATGCCTGATGAAGACTTAAGCAAAATTTGACTCGAAATGCATAGCAAGACAGGAGAAAAACAGAAGTAATTCTTTATTCTTCCCGCATCACTAACACTCAACCTTAAGACCACCAAGGCTTAAGGAACCTCCAATCTGGTACCTACCTAGACACATTTTTGGTTAATTCACTACATTTCCACTTAGGGATGCGCCAAATAAGGCAGATCCATGGGTTGATGAGCTACTCGTCTGATTAAGTTAAAATTCTGCGTGCAAACTTATAAAAGGTTATTGAACTACACAATGATTCTGGTATCCACTCAAATATAATGGATTCAGCATTCATGGTCTCATTGCGGTCTTGATCTTGTTCATACTTACAGGAAAATGAATGCGAATAAACAGCGAAAAAGTTTAGTTTGAAAGGAACTAAATGCATCGCAAGATGAAGGCCGAAACCATAAAAAAATCACAACTTGCTGCTACGTATTTTATTTGTCAGTAACGGCACTCACCTTCTGAACTAGCGCGAAAAGGATTGACAACTTTTATAAAATATTTCTCTCTGGCGTTTTTTAATTTCATACACAACGTCATACTCTGATTCTTTTTAAACAGACCTTTTATAACGGTTTACTTGGACCCAAGCACATCCTGAAAACTCACATCGGAAAATAATTAAATTTCCGATATAATCTCCAACAATAGGTTGTAATTTGGAAATAAATGAAGCAATAAATTGCAAAATTTTGCTACAAGTACTTATTATTCCTTGTGATTCCGTTTTCATTTTATGGATGCTGTGGTCCATAAGACGGTTCTGCGTACCACGGAATGTGAAAGTTTATTACTGTCAAGATTATTTATGACTCATATCCTTTTGTAAACATCAATTCATTTCCTGCTTTATTACAGTTTCGAAAAGTTTATGTAATTAGTCATAAATCAATTCGTCAGTTATCTTTTCGAGCTTAGCGGAATATTCGTTCATAATATGTAGGTATCTGAGATATTTAAGCGAATTTTCGTGGGAAATGAAGCTATTGCAATGGCTCCAAAAATTATAAAAATCAAAAATTTCCAAACTTTCTTCTTTGAAATCCGTTTGGAGACATTCTGAAACGAATCCTAGAGTTAAACGCTTTTTCATATATATATATGTATGTCATTCCAGACGATAACTCTCCTTAGGATTGAGATACAAATTCCGTTCTTGCGCCAAAAAATCAAGCTTTCCAAACGAAAGGATTGGCTAACACTTTTGAGCTAATTAAATTGGTCAAAATTTTAAAAAATGTGCAAAAAAGTTTCTAAAAATGACTAAAAACGACTAAAAATCGTTAAAATTATATTTTTATTGGAATTTTAGTCAAAAAAGTTCATCAGCAATGAACTAGAACATAATAGAATTATGATGAAAAATGTATTTAAATTTAATTAATATTTGCTGAAAAATCGATTAAAAAAAACTGAACTGAACAGCATTTTTGGCTAGCCATCCAACATATTTTTTTAAATCGTAGAATATGATTTATAACGAGTTTATATGCCATAAAATTTGTGGTTAACAATTTCTTTGCACTCAAAGTGCTCAAATTTCAAAACAAAGTAACATAATATAATACGATAATCTACGAAAATTCGCTCATACGACCATGCTGCATGACTGGAACTTTTTGGTTTATTATTTTCAATAATGAACCTGTGTAATCGACCAATAAAAACAATTTCCCCCGAAAATTTTTTGGTTTACGTTTCAAGGTGTGTAGAATCCAAAAATCGAACAAAAAAAGCTCTTAAATAAGCTACCTGAATATTGGATCAAATTATACTAGTCCCGTATTATAAAATAACATTATAACAAACATTTCGGTCAATGATTACGAGGACGTCCAAATCCGGTTCGTAGTAGTAAATCTAAATTATCCCAGTTTGCAGATTAATTGAGCTGAATATGTAGGTAAATCAGTGCGTTAACTAGCTTAAAAAAAGATAAGAATTTATTGTAGCCTAGGAAGCGTCGACAAAATTTGTCAAACCCATACAAAGACAAACGCCAATGGTTTTAAGTTTATTATTTTCAATACTCAACCTTGGGGTAATTAACAAGAAAAATGTGTTAACCCCTCAAAAATAAAATTAAAAATCAGTCCGTCCGCCTTTCCTCTGGAACTACAGTACGATATTCGGTTCTTGGCGTCACTTTTGATCAACCCTAAAGAGAGAAATTTTACCTATAGCTCGAAAACATTCAAAATATATATATATTTTTTTTTTTCGTTCTATTGAGATAAAACTCAATTCACTGAACCTAATGAGACCACTCGGATCATTGAACGAACAAGGGCTGAGGTGTTGGAAAGGGGGAAAAGTCGTCAACACGAATATGAATCAAACGTGACTTTGACATGCAGGACTAGGCTGAACTTCTGCTAATTTCTGCTAGCTTAATTCTAATGGGATGCCTCTCATTAGACGAAGCCTTGCCTATGTGACATCGCTTTGGATGGACTTCCTCAAGACCCAAGTTTCGCTACTTGAAGAACGTTCTAAATATTAACTGCCCTTTGGGTGTCAACTGTTTTCAACAATTCCAAATGATAGATCTCTTCATTCTAATAATAAGTACTCTTTTGAAAATCTGTAAACCGAGCACTCACAGCATATTATTATGGTATACATTTTCTTTAGCTGACGTATATTACAATGGAACGTTCTGCATGGGGTGTGATGATGATTAATAATTACACCTGTCTTGTATAAGATAACAATAACTCTTCCACAACTAGCATTAGCCCTTTCTTTTCTTTTGTGAGAATGTTTTGTTATGAGAAGTAGGTACGTCTCTCTTTTTTACTGACAGGTGACGGAAGGGACATCGGCGGAGGTCGTATTGTAAGTCAAAGAGCGTACGCGAGCCTCGTGTTGTCTCTGTCGTGCGTACGTCATGTACGTGCCCTGTGTTATACAAAACGTGATAACGACGAAGGGCTATCGACTGCCTGACAAAGGGCGCACGTGGCAGGTGGAGCGGAGCGAGTTCTCCAACTCGGCTTACCTTAAAAGCTTCGCCCTTCGCTATAAGCGTCCACCTCTCAGGCTGACGTCTATTAGGCGTCTCTCATCATTCCGTAAATAGGCGACGTAAACATTCTTAGTTAAGGTTGGCTATAGTTTATCGTCGAGATGCCCCTGTCAAAACTTCCACCTGCCAGCTAAGTGAGCGTGAGCTGCTCCCAGCTGCCCCCTTGGAAATTATAAGGTCCGTGTGTATATCAGGTTTTTACCGCGATGGAAACGATGCATTTACTGCTCAGTTCCTCTCCTTCACTATACTGGAAGAGTTCTTTGCTTTTTTTTATGTTCGGTGCACGAGGTAGTAAGACTACTTCCCTATTATTTTAACTAACCTCTCACGTCTACCTTTTTTTACCGATATAAGAGTCCATATTGTTCATGTTTCCGATCTCAATGGCCGATTATATACATTTTGAAAATCATGTTTCAGATGCTCAAAGTATAATGTCGAATCCATTGTTGTTTTGATGACCTGCAGAAGATTTCAGTTATAAAATTTATATGTCAGATAAAATCATTGGTCTCTATAGAGAACATCCTGGAGGGAGGAATCGCAACTATGCTGTTTTAGACGAAAAAACACTGTAGTCTGTCTTGGTGTAGTTGCGTTTTTCAATTTCTGTTAGAAATTAATTGTGGTGTTTTACTATAAGCATCTAAGTACAGCAATACAGGAACGGTTATGGTTTGTTGTGCATTCCAATTAAATGAATTACGCTCTCTTTAACAATACACCCATGAGCTGCCCATCGAGATGCTGAAATTCTCTTGATTCGCCAAGAAATTCCTTTAGCAGTGTCCACCATTAGTACCTATTTGTTTAATATTATCTTATGACTATTCTTATATAATTATTATGTTTTCTCGCAGCGCATTGAGGTCGAAATCGAGAAAAACCTGGCCTAAACTCAAAAAACGAAATTGCTAGGAAAAAAATATTAGTCAATGGAATGAGATCTTTACTATGTGGGGGAACCAAAGGCAACGGTCAAATTAGCCGCCCGAGTTTCTTAGGTGTACAGCGACTGTTCAAAAATGTCTCCATTCACCCATTCACCTCGCATTTATTTCATAGATTAACGATCGAAAGAGGGCGTTTTATCAGTTCGAGTCAAATGCTCTTGTGAAGAAGTTTATACCAAGTTTTAGGGTTGGATACATTCACAAGAAGTAATTATTTGAATATATTAAGGCTGAAATTGTCCAACCATTATTAAGTGTTGAAAAAGTAGCTTGAACTCAACTGTTTTTTTACATGCTTTTTCTTAGGGTTTTTGTTAACTTCAATGAACTAAAAAGTTGCGAGTTGAGTCGTGTTGGTTGATGATTTTTTCTTCTTTTTTTTTTCGTAGCTTGACAAACTATTTGGCTTTCAGAATCCGTTTGAATCAGCTGCCAATATGTGCCATGTAAAGTTATGTCGATTTCTGTGATTGAAAAACATAAAAATAAGAATTACTGGATTTTATCTATTATTATTATTATTATTATTTTACCTTTTTCGCCGAATTTTGACCAAATTTGTAGTGGATAATGCAGTTTGTATTAGTATTACGTCAGAAAAAACGAAAAATTAAAGCAAATCATCATATATTATTCAGAACCTCTAGCAAATCTCAAATGGACCGGGTCTTCTTACTATCCTAATCTTAGCCCAACATCAGTCGATACCATGAATACGACTGGTCCCAAAATTTTGTTGTTGATATTTTCCCCGTGTTCAGGGTTTTTGAGAGTATTGGCCAGGCATTTCGACCACTGTGCAGCGGAAGGATATGATCCTTATAATATTTGCTAACTTTTGATCTTTAGATGCGTTCCTTCAGTCGTACTCGACTCGGATATTACATAGGTACTACATTATTGCTGTTCTTCGGTTTTATAAGAGGAGTTCAAATTGTAAAATGATTGTTGACAGCTCCATTAATGTGGAACTTTTATGTGTTATAATGCAAGGGCGCTAAGGGTCGTGCACCCCCCCCCCCCCTCCCCCCACGCGGCAAGTGGGGCCGTGACGTCATCGTGTAAATGAAATTATTCAGATACCCATCATATAGCAACTTTTTGAAAAGATCTCGTTTAGATGACTATTCAAATTCCCCCATGGTCAGAATACATCAACGTTCAACCATTTCATAAAATCCATAAAAATAAACTACCTACTTAGTTTTAGTTTTGGTTGCCCCTTTAAAAGCAAAGTTAGCCTAAGGACCGGTTTCACGTCCATTTGGTTTCATAGTTTACTTCTGAAACCGGAGAACCCCTCAGCTTACAAATTTAAGCAGATGTTAGAACGATTTTCCGCGAATACTCGATAATCGCCATTTTGGTGAATCATTAAACAATGAAGAAATGGCGTAATTTTTGAATTCCGATTCCAGTTGATGATTGAACTCGCAGTTCCATTTTTTGACGGCTGTCGTGATTTTCTCTCACAGTCAGATTTTGTGTGTCGTTATCTCTACATTGACTAAATTTCGAGGATTATTTTGGGAGGGAGTAATATCGAGCCAACGTTCAATTTGCACCCCACAGCTGATTTTAGTCGCTAAAATATTTCGTTGACTAGCTTAGGGGGCTTAGGGCTTCGTTAACTCGCTTCGCTGTTCACTAAGTTCTTAATGGAGTTTTGGGTCTCATTTCTCATTTGGTAAAATTATTCCTCCTATTCGGTAAAAACTTTGTTATGATATCTGGTTATTAAAAATGATCCATTTTAGCATTTTAACTCTCGAGTTTTCCTTGAAATTTTGTGCAGTCTGTGACATTATGTCCGAAAGCCAAATGAAATTAGGGTTTTGGCGGGGGGTCAAGGCAGTTTTCGCGACACTTTTTTTTTTGCGACCGACACTGTTTTTCTCCACACAAAATGCAACGCTCCGGCACTTTTTCTATTGATTTTTACGTACAACCAATGCGTTACTAGCGAAATGTAACTCCCTTAGTTTTCATAGCAGGAAAATCGTTCGCCACTTTTTGGAATGCTCTAATTTTATCATAACATCTCATGATCCCTAAGCCATTGTTGGGTCAAGGAAAGCTGATTTATTACGCTGTTATAAATTTTCTCCACACAAAATCCAACGCTCCGGCACTTTAGATTATTATTAACTCGAAAAGTGAAGGTTAGGTAGAATTTCTATTGAATTTTCACGTACAACCAAGGCGTTACTAGGGAAGAGTAACTCCCATAGTTTTCATAATAGGAAAATCGTTCGCCATTTTTTGGAAAGCTCTAATTTTATCACAACATCTCATGCCCTCTAAGCCATTGTAGTGTCAAGGAATGGTGATTTATTACTCTAAGTTATAAACTAATAGCGCTAAGTAACCATAATAGAATAATCTTGTGAAAAGAATCGACCATAGACCATAATTTTTTACTGGAATTCATTACTAAAGACATTACGGTGCTTGGATGTTGTTTGTGGCGTATACTAAATAGGAAAATTGATAGTTTGGACTTGATAGTTTGTTTGTCCGTTTGTAATTCCAGGTTCTGCCTTTGCCCAGCAGTCTTTAAGAATCATACAGAATATTTATGATGAACAATTGTTTTCGTGTCGTCAGATTATGAGTTGGATTCGTTAATTCAGTCCATGCATGTCTATGAATCACAACCCACGTTGTTCTTGGTTTCTTCCACCTTCTTAGCTCTTCTCATTGAGCTAGAAACGTGAAGGTGGGCTAGGTCGAGTGTGTGAGAAGTACATTTACACCTCGAGAGCTGTTTTCCCTCAGTTCGACCTTTTTTCACGCGAAAATCCTTTACCTGGACTGAAGAAACAGAAAACAGAAGTGGCACCGAGCTGTCGGGTGGTGGACGGCTGAGGGCCGTTCGTTGCTCCCCTCTCCAGAGCGGATACCCCAACAGAACCTGCCAGTCGTGTGCCTATCGTCTCGGAGTGAAGTTCTTGCTGCACCCGCAGTTCTTTTCTTCGCCAGTTTTCCTGACTGTGAGCTTCGTGTTTAAGTGCCTTTTGCCGAGTGCCTTTCTGATTCAACGTTGAAGACTGTGTTGCCGGACCAAATAATTTTAGTACCACAAGTGTTCTCTTCTTTCTCTCACCAGAGACTTGATTTATATCGATTTTTTAACACGTCGACGAAATCCTCGTTTTTGAAAACGAGGCCAAGAACTTGTCACTCTTCTGCCGGATAGAGCAACAACTCAGGTATTGAATTACTAATGCCACCTTTTCCGTCATCGTTAGATAATTTATTTTAACGATAAAATGCATCATAGTTATTCTGCAATACTAGGAAGGATTTGGTCCTCCCATGCCGGCTTTGCTACTTTGGCTACACTTGCTGAAGATCATTAGTGCCAGCTGTTGAATCTTTGTTTACGTCACATAGTCTTGAAATGGTCCCAGTTATTCTCAATTTTTATTAGTGGAATTATTCTCAATAATGAATGGATTTTTGAAGTCATTATTTCTACTCGCATTATTATTATTATTTATTTATTTTTATTTTTTTGTCGTAATCAAAAGTTGCCTAAAGCGATGCATTAACATCCTCACACTCAAATTCGAAAATTTCTTGTGGCTGAGCATTAGTAATTAATTTTCCTTATATTTTATTCATTCCTCTTTCTTGCCAACTAAAGTTGCAGCAGCCCTCCTGCAATAAGAATAAGTGTTTGTAAGCTGACACTAGTTTTCCGGTTGAGTTTTGAATGATTATCTGAAATCAGAAGTTATATTGACAACTCAATTCATTGTTTGATAGTTGTGCGATTGTACGAGTGGTTTATTTATATATATTCAGGCCTACTGCTGTGATAAGGTCCGAACATTCCTCGTGGTAGTTATAGTTTGGTTTAAGTTACTAAATATTTGATCTTTTGTAGTCGGCGCACACAAATTTAACTCACACTTGGTCTTGAAACCTATTAAGAGACAGCAATAGATTGATTAATACGTGGATAAATCATTTTGAATGATTAGTAGCAATAATTGACGTATTTTTTAATTCATTATTCCCTCTTGGATTGTAATTCTTCTTTGTTGTCTTCAATTTTACATTCTTCTAATTGGTTCTACTCATTCTAACAAACATTATCTCTTTCTACATAGGAAAGTTTTCCACCTGGACAATCTAGCCTTTATTCTTTATCATTTCTACTTGGATTATTAATTCTTCTTTGTTGTAAACATAAGTTGATTCAAAGTGGTGCATCCACATTCCCACAACTCGAAAATTTCTTGTGGCTGTGCATTAGTTATTAATTTTTCATATATTTCATTCATTCGTCTATGTTGCTTACAAAATTTGCAGCCTTCCTGCAATAAGTGTTTATATACACAGTCACTAAATGCTTCAGGTTTTACATTAGCTGACACCAGTTTCCCAGTGCAGATTGAATGATCGTCTGAAATTAGAAGTGCTGTTTTACCATTCCATTGTTTGATAGTTGTCTGAGTGTACCGTTGTTTTATTTACATTCAAAATTTTCATAACAATGCCTCATGAGGCCTAATGGTGTGGCAAGTTGAGTCTAAACATCCCTCGTGGTATTTTGATATTTTTTGCATGAGCAATTAAATTGTTGATCTTTCGTTGTCAGCGGACACAAATTTTACACTTGGTCTTGAAATCTCGTAAGATACTTAGCGATCAATTCATTATTATTCGAATAAATTAGTTGTAATGAATATTTTTGCAATAAATGGTGTATTTTTGAATTCATTATTCCCTCTTGGATTATTAATTCTTCTTTGTTGCACCAAAGTTGCAGTATTCTTTTTGTGTTTATATTCTTCCAATTCGTTCTCATACTGTAAAAATTTTTTGGCTGTTCATAAAAAAATTTTCCGCCTGGATTAATATTTTTTGTTTGTTGCAAACAAAAATTGTACCCTTCTAAGTTCATTCATCCTTAGAGTGGATTACATTCATTAAATACTTCTGGCGTTACGTTTATGATACCAGTTTTCTGGTCAGGTTTTGAAGGTGTTTTCTGGTCAGTCTGCAATTAGAAGGTTATTTTGATAAACGTTTTCCATTATTTGATAGTTTTCTGTTTCCACGGGTGAGTTTACTTACATTTCGAATTTCCCCAACAATGCCTTTTCATTTCCACTGCTCTGTACCAGCCCAGACACAAATTTCAACTGCAAATTTTTTACTATTTGATTTGCATACGAGTTCATTGGTTGCTGATTTAATAATGCACTTCTCAAATTTCGATCCATTTTCTGTACTTACTGCTCCTAATTGTTATTTCAATATTACCTACTCTTACCAAATTTTCGAATAAGTGTCTATTTCCATACGTTCTCAACGTTTTATAGTGGCTTCTACCTGTTTATTAAGACATTCTATTTGGAGCGGAAGGAGCTCCGTCCTTGCAGTATTTGTCCAGGTGTACAAACTTGGCCGAGTTCATTGCCTCAGTTCCTCCACCCTCGTGTCATCTATTGGGTGGCATCGCGCCACAAATAGTCGTGTTTGATGTCATCCTCTCAACCGAGACATATTGATATTCGACGTGAATGAATCCGCCCATTCACCGTGCTCGCAATTCTATTCCTCAATGTTTCAATTTTATATTGGATGATGACTTCATCATCAAAGCATCACTGCTTTTTAATAGGCTCCAGCACCAATAAAAAAATATTCCTGAAGTTTAGCAAGTAGAATTTATATGCTAAAACAGTTTGTGGTTATTTTCTAGGAAAATGTTTAATTGTTAAATTTTTGCGGCCACCACTAACCCTCTTGGAAAACGTATTAACAACCTCTTCTCGACGTTCCGTTTTTTAAATTATTGACAGTTGAGTTTGACCGATTGGAATTAGACTCTGTTTTCAGTTTAATCTAACCTCAGCTAACTAGGTGAAATACTCTCCAGATTTAATAAATATGTGGGTAATCATGATTAATCTATCAGTATTTTAAACACCTCTTGTTAGTATTATTGGTTGAAAAGGTCTTTTCGGGGAAAAAATAAATAAATAAAATAAAACAATAAATGGCATAAATTTTGTTTAAGATAATATCTTAAAAACCAAAATTTGATCTCTATAAAATTTGATAAATTTCAATAATAAAATGTAGGTACATTTAAATATCACGCGATTTTTTCATCTTGGTTCTTTATTCTACCCGGGGATTACGAGGAAATATATCTTTAGACCAATTCAAAGTACCTATTCGAGCAAATACTCATACTATGCGAATGTAAATGAGCGTTGGAAGTATACTCCTTTGTTCAGAGTGTTGGGTCATCCCCTAATCAGTGATTACTGCTATAAACAAATCTTTATAATCGGTGTTATCTCGTGTTTATTTCAAAGCAAATTTCAATCCGGGAATTTTGACACCAGTCGCTTCTTCTTTCGATCAGGGAGAAAGCTGCGATTGCAGGTTTCACAAATTTTAGCAAAATCATTGACGGAAAAACTATCTATTGGTAATATCCACCATTCCCAAATCAGTGGGTTTAATTTAAAAATGGCTTGTATGGAATTCACTTCCATTTGTAAATCATGATTTTCTATCCGGGTATTTTTCTATTTGGTATTCCTATTTTGTTAATATTCAGTCCTTAAAAAAGCTTCTTTTCCGTTCCTTACCTCGCATCTGGATGGATATTTATGTTGTATTCGTCATCGCCCTCCCACTCTCTTTTCTTTCGGTGGTTCCATAAACCATATGTAGGTATGGTATATTATCGCTACATATATACATCATTCATGCCCATGTAATAATCTGCGTCTATGCTTCTAGCAGGTTCAATGATGCCATATATCCCTCTGTACTGCATCACGAACTATAGCTAAAAATAATCTGTAAAATTGTTGCATCTTTTTCTCAAATGAGAGGGTAATGTTGCGTTGTGGAATTGTATTTTGAATGCTGAAAAAATTCTGTTGGACAGGAATTTGGTTTGGAGCATGGTGAAACTAATTTGGAGAATTTTGGATTTGACTTAAGGGTTCGTAGGTAGGTATCTTGTATTTTTTATCGTTAGATATTCTCATCAACCAGTTTTTAATTTCTGTTTATACACATGCGTTCACGAGGAATCAATTGTATGTGCTAAGTTGCACTTCTGATGTTTGTTTTCGAAAATTCTGCCGACCGAAAGCTTACAGGTAATGAGAATGACATTCGGAAAAGGTGTTAGGTGATTAGCAGTAGGGTTTCGTCTCTTTAGTATTCACCTGAAGTATGCCAACACCTCGTGACCGAACGGAAAGCTAATGTACCTCCTTGCCGGAACACTTCAAAAGATTCGTAATGTTTAGTCTTATATGTTAATCCGCCTCTGCTTTTCCTATACCTTAGTCCCTCCTGTAAATTATCCATAAAGTAAACATTGGACTGTTTGTTAACGTTCAGATACGGACTGTCGAAAATGACTTGCGATTTGCGTTGAAACGTTTTGTGCTGATGTCTCTGATTTGCCCTCCACAACTTTGTGTTTTTTTCCAGTCGAGTTGTGTCCATGTAAGATATTGGGGGGTTGATTTTCCAATTCTTATGGAGGTGAGTTCATCATTTACCACGGGAAAATGCTCTGGATCAATGTATGTTTTCATTTTTCCAATGCACCTATAAATTTTTCATTTGATGTGGCAGTATGGATACAACATACCTATTCTTAATCGCTAAACGTCGCGTTCATTGTCCACAGGCTGCGTATGTCAACCAACAATATCTTCGTGTCATAAATGAAATCTACCTAATCCGATCTACTCCAAAAAGTCAGAGAATTCATGAGAATAATATAATAGCTGAAGACTTTATGCTTCTTACATGAATTTTGCATTTGGGCATGCGCACACAGCTATCTTTAATCCGGAGAAATGATAAAATTCGTAGAGAAAAACAATTCCGTAAGTACATCCTGGAGTTAGGCAGATACGTTTACATACGAAAACGTACATTTCTCCTATTATGTAATGTTTTCGAGTCTGTTTGTTCTTTTGAGAGCTCCAGAAAAAAAATTCCAGCTACCTACCCTTTCCCCAAAGCTCATCGGGAAAATAGAATATTCATACCATCGTATAAGACTTTGTAGCGTTTGTATCGATAAATCGTGAAGACCGAAACGTTGTATATCCACGTCAAGTGAAGAATGACCTCATCGAACATGGAATCAAAGAGGAGGTCGTGATGACTCCATGAGTGTTCTGAAGTTGTTCGAGATACCGGCGGCGCAATCCAGGTTACCATTTGAATATTTGCAAGGTCTTCGTCTTTTCATCATTGCTTCATCACTGATTGTCACTGACTTCATCACACTGATTGTTGTAATCGTATAAGACGTCATTTTATCACCTCTATGTGCGGTGTAACAACAGCAATGACCGTAACAGAAAGCCTCTAGTAAATAATAATAGATAAGTATTGATAGTCTTGAATCGTCCTGACGATTGTACAAATTGTGTCAATCATCGCCAGCTTGAGCGGTACAGTTGTTTCCCATCCTCACCGCTGTCGTGATTGTACAGTGATGCAGCGCTAAATTCAAGAATGATCTCACCGATCGTGGCGTTCCCTTCGACTCGAGAAAGAGGTACAAACAGCAGTATAGATTGGAACCTCTCCATCTCTTTGCTGGGAGTGAGTGTACCGGACCCCGTCCCCCTCAAGTCCCAGGTCATCCGAGGGTTTTACCTGAGAGCCCTGCGTGAGGTCGTCTGGAAGGTGAAGCGGGCATGAGCATCTTCAGGAACCAAACTATTCATCTCCCCACTTCAGGAGTGGGTACTTTATTATGGTAAACGGCTATTGATGCCCATCGGACGGCCAGCACGCATCTGATTTATGCATTTGCCGGGCTACGTGTTCCCATTTTGATGTCAGGAATCATGGAGCTCATCTCACGGCATGAACAATTTGAATGGGGAATGCTTTCGAAATCCTAGTACGCACTCTGTGGATCATCTACTCACAGTTCAACTTGTGGTTATCTAGGTTGTATTTTCCTGAAAGGAACCGCAACTATTTACTTGCTGTGCCTTGATGCTCTCCTTCCTCAGAACATTTGTGATAAGCTAGACATCTATTCCACCGATGTAATGGATATTATTTTACATGATTCAGTTACGCACTTGTATAAAATCAAGGCAATACATGATTGATTGAAACATCAATTTTTGATGGTTTCGTTATTTTTTCCTGATGCACCTTGATCATATTCGTGCGTTTTAGATACTTCTTCACTTTTCAGCTTGTTGCGAAGTCCTTTCATCTTCCTATATTTCAACTCCTTGCTCACACTGCGTGTACATTGTTCATCAAATCATCATCGCATCAAATGACGTGCAACCTTCATGAATCATAGGATTTATTTACCTATTCAACCAATTACAAAAGACAGTGTGTGTTCCTAACATATTTGGAATCTTCAAGAAGTTAAATTCAATAAAAACAGCGATGTATGTCCATCTTGAGATCAGACCGGTTTTATTCCATGATCCTGTCTACAATGGGATAGCTGATCCTTTCTAATTATTCTCTCCGAGTTGTATTGAGTTCAGTTCTCAAGGTGAACAACCTTAATAATCATCCTCGATTTCATATGAGGTAATATGGTTTCGTAGCTTGACCCACCAATAAATGATAATAGCTCCATAATAAACGTGCATAATTATCAATTATTTTTCGATTTTTCTCTGTTATTCTCTGCAATTTGTTCTGTTCTCATACGTTTCATTTTTTTGTTTTACGAAATTGATTATTCCTAATCCCGTTAATTGATTAATTTTTTAATCGACCCTTTATCTAGCAACGCGAGCTGACCTGTTCTGTCATTGCTCAATACTGAGGGTGTGTGTGTGTGTGTGTGTGTGTGTGTGTGTGTGTGTGTGTGTGTGTGTGTGTGTGTGTGTGTGTGTGTGTGTGTGTGTGTGTGTGTGTGTGTGTGTGAGTGAGAGTTTGATAAAAACCAATTTATATTAGTTCAAGATGAAAGGTGGATATTGAAATTTCGTCACCTATTTTAGGTACTTCATTAGTTTTCGAACTAATTATGTCATAAAATGTCTCTCATGGGGTCTTTCATCCAGGTAGTATCACTATTTAGCAATTCCTCTGAGACAAGTACCTACTTCTTACCAGCTTTGCATGGTGTCATAAGCCTCGACTATTATCGATTTGAATATTCGTTGACATGTGGTAGGGCGCCGCCTTCCTCACATCTAATTGCGTTTCCGTGAGACCTATAAGTGGAACATGATGGATTCCAGGAAATACTAAACGAACGACAGTAACATTGGCTGTTATCAGAATCGATAATAGGTCAAAAATACATGATTAGAAAGCAATTTCTGGATTCTTCTCGATGTCACTTTTATGCTGACTTTATTCACTGACATATTTCACCATAATGGAGAATGGAGAATTTTCATCTGTTGGAATTTTACCCTTTTGACCTCAGATTCGGATTCAGGTCCGAATCGATAACAGGTCAAAAATACATGATCAGAAAGCAATTTCTGACGTCGTGTAGTTTTCAAAAACGTGAAAACTCCACAATAGCAATTTAAAGCTCAAAATACCGTTTAATTTGGACAATTCGGGTAGGAAGATCACGCATGAATACATGAACGAATAATATTATGTATTTCTGTTTAAAATACGGCACATACATAGAGTACATTTGTGTACTGGAACCCCCCCTCAAACATCGACGATCTGTAGCGAGGGGGGAGTTGCATTTACATTAAATTTAAAAAAAAAACTTGTTAGTAGGGCATTGGAGATGAGGATTTCACTCAGTCGTGCGGGAACCGTGATGTCATTGTGCAAATGAAATTCAAGAGCGGTTAGATATCCATCATATAGCACCTTTTTTGGAAACCTCTCGCTCAGATCTTTCAATTGAGCAAATTATAAATAACCATGAAAATTCCCCATTAGCTATAATGCGGTTTTATTTCGCAACAACTTTTTTTTTCCACGCCTAAGTAATTGTGAGTGCGTCTTAAGAAGTTTGAAGTTACGCAACTGGAGGCGTGGCCTTAATAACTTTCCATGACATAATAATATCATTGAATCTGTTGGAGTAACGCCGGCAGGCAATGATGTCGTTTCGTGCGGGAAGTCCGGCCCGGCCAGGAAGTCTGTTCGCCTGATCCGGCTCTGTAAGCCTCAAGCCATCACAATTAAACCTTTTCGTTAAACTGTGGCGAGATGGTAGGTATTTGCACTAGCAGTCGACACTTTTGAGTTTCGTTCTTGAATAATGAGGAATAAGTATATCTCAAGAATTGACTGAAAGGATCAGGAGTTAGGATGAAATAAAGTAAAACTTGTTTACAAAATGAAAAGAAAGTTTTAATAATATTAAGATATAAATCTTAAGAAGGTTTTAACCGAACTGAAGCCACGCCACGAAGCGCTCTAGCTAAGTATGTTCCCAATGACGCAGTAGGGTGCGTCAGAGATACCAACCTTCCGGGACGAAATATACCTGGCTCCTGAAGGATAAGCACAAATGCGTTTATCAACTAATAAATTAGTTGTGCGGGTTTTTTATGAGAAACTATGTAATATTGGCAGTCACCCTGATATAGGGGGGCCCAGGTACGCCTCGTCCCAGAGGCAAAAACCCACAGGGAAAATTTTGTCCCATTCGGGAATAAATTAAGCGAGCCTAGGTGCGCAATCGTGGATTTACATTCAGTTCGTGGAGAAAAAACTTTAACGAGGATGCCCCGAAACAGGTAAATCGGAACGCACAGGGTGCGTCAGAGATACCAACCTTCCTGGACGAAATATACCTGGCTCCTGAAGGATAAGCACAAATGCGTTTATCAACTAATAAATGAGTTGTGCGGGTTTTTTATGAGAATCTATGTAATTATTGGCAATCATCCCCGATATATATTCCTTTTGTGATTTCCATATTTTGTACAGAAAATTCAGCAAGAAAAGCAATCCTGCGGTTTCGAACGAAACATAAGTGGCAATTCGAATGAAAAGCAAGTTGTTTGATTCGGTGCATTTTTATTTATCCATCAAATTGAGTCCATCGTAACGTACTGCTGATAAGAAGAACGAGGTTTCTCAATATTTCCCAAATCGGGGTCTGTGTGTTTTACTATTACTGTTTTACTATTTAAAACCATGATAATCGTTGGTTCGTCCGCTAACCAGGTTCCTCAAGAAGTTTGAAAAACTGGTTGTCGATTTTCGGTTGATTTGACGACTCCCATCGTCGTCAAGGACAACTTATAATGCTTTTCACAGTGGTTTCAGTCGATTCTGTCTGGCAAAAACTATAGAAAACTATTCCAAACTCGATTTTCGGTTGATTTGACGACGATCGTCGTCTGGAATAACTTTTACGGGTTTTATAGTTGTTTCAGTTGATTCTGTGTGATGAAAACGATTGAAAACTATACCAAACTCGATTATCGTTTGACTTGACGATGATAGGCGTCGCTGACAATAAGTTCCTGTCGTCGGATTGTCACCAAAAATTATACACTAATTCCGAATTACACACACACACAAATGCTGAAAATTGAAAAATACTAGCCGAGTCAAAGTAAAGACTCTCTTCGTTCGTCAATAAGGAGCATTGTTTATCAAAATTAACCAAAATGGTGATACTTGAAAGCTTCATAAAAGACATCTATACGTTTTCTCATGTGTATTTGATCCTAAATACATTCATTGTAACTGTAGTGTGTGCTTTACTACGGGAGCTTCATGAAATTGTGAGCTGGGATAGCCCTTTTTACACCTTCGACAAACATTACCCACTTTTACGAGCTCAAATTGTCGTAATGGTGAACCCAGAACCTTGCGGTACTCGAGGTTCTTGAGTTGAGGACTTTCTGCCCTTCTTTCGAGTGTTCGGTAGGAAATTAGTTGTTGTTGCAGCCTAATTGCTTGTACCGTTCGCTTTGTTTCAATGGGAAGAAAAAACTCCACAAAAAATTTAGAGATTTCTTAGCAGGGATTTTCACTATTTGTCTCGGCTTTTTCTTTCTCGTTTCAATAGGTTGGAACAAAGAAAGAAGGTTATCTCTTGACCCCTTCATTTTTACGTTTCTAACAATCCGTAGGTTCAACAGAAAGTTATGCTATACATTTTTTTCGTAATCATCCTAATATATTGTTCACAGCACCACATGATGTGTTCGACATCCTCTGTTTCTGATTCACAGAAGCGACAGGTATCCGTTGTTAGTTTCTTAGCAAATATTAGTTTGGTTTTAGATTTTATCGCACCAGCAATTAGGTAATTTTGACAGAATACATTCACTAAAAAATTGTTCCATATTTCTCGCAATAATGAATTACCTACTATTTGTGAAAGGTAGATAGTACGGTATATATTCTAGTGATAGCTTACCAAGCAGGTAGGTACGCAACGTCTGTGATTAGTGAACCTTTGACTACGAGTTTAATTTCGGTGTCAGGATGTGGTGTGTCTTCTAGATTTATTAACTCTGACATAACCCTGAGTGGAGGCCTACCTTGTTTGAGATTTTGAGATTTGACTAACAAAATAACATACTTCTCATAATTTTCTACATTATTTTCTCAATTACGTTAAAACTTCGTTTTTTAATTTTAAAATATAAGGTTGCCATCCTCAAAATAATAATAGGGGCCCACCTAAGCTGCATACTATTAATGTTCTTTCGCAAAGCTGATAAGTTGTTAGAGAGTTGATGAAATCGGTGACTGGTTTTACACCTCATTCGACCACGCATGTACGAAAGTCGTCCAAGGTTTCCACCAACGCTCTGTTTCCGGCGCTAGGGCATCCTGTCATAACTATTTCAATGAAGCCAGGTCCTATACTAATCTACTATGACTAAACTTAAGAGCACACTTAACACATATTTAAAATTGTAATCCCAAATACTTGATGAATCAAAGTATAATATTAATAAATACAATAATTATAATAATGTAATTATTATAATATATATAATTATTGGCTTATGGGATTTATTCAAGTATAGGTGTAGTTATGCTGGAACTATTAACCATTTTGGAAAATTTCTATAAAGATGGATTTAGCATAATTTTCTAGAAAATCCTATAAAATCTTGCGTAAAAACCAACATAAAGCGTCCTGTTTGTAGAAATTGTATTTCTATGAACTCCATAATGCGTCCTGTTTGTAGAAATTGTAATTCTATGAACTCCAGATACTCTGTTCTATATTTTCTTTATGCCAAATACAAATTTGAACGTTTAGAGTTACTTAAGAACCGCGCTTTCCTCGAAATAGGACTTTGGGGCTCAATTTTATTACTTTTAGGAATTTAAACTGAATTTTACAGTAACTTACTGGTCTTGTGTTCTGAAGATTCCTAATTTGCAGGTCTCTACGAGTGATCAAAGTAGAGAAGAAAAATCGATGGCTTATTTTTTTTTTTTTTTTTGTCCAAGAACGTACGCTAAGTCACAATTTACCAGAAAAGTTCAAACCTTTTATTTCAGCCAAAAGTGCACTTCAGGGTTTTATACTGTGGCTATAGATTCACTGGTTTATTTGATTACAAGGTTTAAACTAACATTTAGACTAAGAAGTCTAACAAAACTCCAACTGCATCACTTTAATGTTGTGTTTATCTGCCTTGTTCAGGATCTTATTCAGCTGTATTTTCGGATTCAGGGGGTGATTAAATTTGGAGTTGAAGCAATTTTTCTAATCTGGGGGTGAGTTGGACCCCCAGTACTCTTATTAAGATATTACCCAAGCCCATGTTGCTGTTTCAAGGTAAACCTCGAAAAATTAGAAAAAACTCTGTATTCTGGAATTTAAAAGGACGTTCCTGTGTATGTTTGAGGTAGCTATTTATTATCTTATTCCCTCTATTCATTTAATACTTCGTCATTTAGATGTAATCAAAACTTGAACCATCGATGATTGAAAGCTCTTTCTTCCTCGGTTAACCTTTTTCTTTTTGGTGTTTCGGTGAGCCCTGAAGAGATTGGAAGTCTTTGTATTCATATCGCCCCTAATAGAAAAGCCACACCTTAGTCATAGTCGAGCGTTTTAGGCTCCCGAAGATTCCTTCTCACCCGTCTTCATTATTCGAATAATCCGGGCCGATGCCTTCGACATCACGTCGGCTTGTCGTTTTTTAGCTCAGCTTTGATCTCGTGGAAGGTCTCATATGATCGGGCTTATCATAAATTTCTCTCGACTCATTCTGTCGAAAGCGTTTCAATCTGGCAGCTGCCCTGAACAAACAGTTGTTTTCCGTCCGATGCTTTAATCTTCGTTGTTCGAACGTTTTTGTTGTTTCTGTGACGGTCCATTCATTCTGACGTAATTTACACCAATCTCCAATAACGGCAACAGAGAATGACAAGAGAATGATTTGACGCTGCGAATTCTTACACTAAGGCTTCAGTACTCTTATTATATTTCTGAGTAGATAAACTATCAACAGTACAAAGTAGATAACCTATCTTTGTAACGAACCATGTTTTTCTCGGTTCCTTGATAATTCACTAATGATCTGTTTATTATGACATTCTTCACAATCTAATTTAACTGTTTACCTAAATTATAGTTACGACCACCAACGTTAAATCAGCATGGAACGTTTTTGACCGAGGAAACATGAAAATTATTTATCCGAATTAACATATGAAATTCGTGATGATGATTTTTTTCTTCGACCCTCATGCCTGAACGGTTGGTTGGTCATGAATACAGAATTCCGGATGAAAGCTTCTAGATGAACGGTGAAGTTGATAGCTTAAATAATGTTGTCAATTAGGCCAGTAGTAGCCACCCTTAAGCAGCCCAGTTTCGGTATTTACAACGTAATTTCTCCATTTCCCCGTTTTTTCTTCCAATCCTGTATTTTTCCTTTCCCCCAATGCCTGCTCTATCGAATGGCTATTTTAAAAAATCGAATGCGTTGATTAGTTTTGCAAAAATCGAAGAAAAAGAAACCAAGATCTGTCGCTTGTAGTAGCCACCAAAATCTTTAGTAGTAGCCACTGTAAAGGACCAGTAGTTGCCACCCCCTGGCTACTACTGGAAATACTCATTTTTCAGGAAAACTAATTATATCACTGTGATAATGATGAAAATCTAGTTTATTTTTATGTTCTATATGAAAAAACACGAAAACTCAATATTGGCCACGTCATGGCTACTACAGAAATTCGCTAGGTTTTCAGTAGCCACCAAAATCTTTATTAGTAGCCACTGTTGGGGACCAGCAGTAGCCACCTCCTGGCTACTACTGGAACCTCTAATTTTTCAGGAAAACTAATTAGATCACTGTGATCCTGATGAAAATCTCGTTTATTTTCATGTTTAATGTGAAAAAACACGAAAACTCAGTAGTGGCCACATCATGGCTACTACAGAAATTCGCTAGGTTTTTAAGAACTGGTAGTAGCCACCCCACAAATATGACCCTAATTGTCTAAAATCCTACGTGAAACAACTTGAAATACAACAAGAAATCACCAAGGAACGTGAATAAAACGAAATTATCTCACAAAGTCCTAGAATGAAGTGAAATATTGAGGTCAACAAGGACTTCGTCCTTAATCAAAACCGTTGGTGAGGAGCTCATCTGATCAACTGGCAGTCCATCTGGGTTATAAGGCGTGTTGTTAATCACACTGGTTTCTTGATTATGGCGAGAACGGTTGGAATGCGTAGCTGACATCTCCTGCTTTAAAATGGTGCTAATGTCGAATGTCTTGATGGTGCCAAATCCTTATTTTTCAAATCTAAAGTTCATGGGTGGCTACTACTGGCAGGGGTGGCTACTACCGGTGCCTCCAACCTAATGAATTTCTTATACTCATTTTTCATATGACCATTTTCATTTGGTAAACCCTTCACAAACATATAAACCCTAACCAATTAATTTAATTTGAGGGAGTTGTTTGCTGTGTTCGCGTCGGATTCAGTACGAGTTGGTATACAATAATTGCATATAATACTGGTACAGGTACCACCCTCCTTCAAATACTGTGGTCGAATTAATCATGGAAAATCCAGGCATCCTCATTGAAATTAAATTATGTACATCATGGCATAATTGCTAATTCTGTTTGGGTTTTGACTCTAATCTCATGATTTGTTTCTTTGTTACAGGTTAGTAATCCATACCATTACATGGGATTTTCTGAAGTAGTCTAAACGTGAGTAGAAAACCTTGTAATTGGAATTTTATTGATGTTGTTGATGAATAGTAGTTTTGATAATATGCTTTGGAAAAATTTGACGTAATATACTCTTATATTTTGGATTTCAGAATAAAATAGAATATAATAGAATAAAAAACTGTTGAAATGTGTGTCATTTATAAATGACTGGGTTCATTACATGGGGTTGTTCAATTTCAGTAGTACGTTTAGTCTGTAGAAATGTGTGTAATTTATGAGTGGTCACATAATTTCGAAATCCTGCTAACGCTCGTTGCATTATCCGTATATACAGTTTCTTACGCAACACCTATTCCCTGTTGTAATAATAACTGTTTTTTTCTTCGATTTTTATTGTCATACAGAGTATACTCGATTTCACTTTCCTAACAAAGCCTTATCACTCGGCAACGTAACCTTTTCTCTTCAATGAGGATTCTCCCTAAGAATTTTTCCAATTTATTTAATAACAGCCTCCCCTTAGCAGGCCCATTATGTGGTCGTTGATAAGTGCTTGATTAATCGCGGTAAGTATAGGTACTAATAATCTCGCTTAACCTCCGTCAATACAACCAGTGTCTTGTTTAACTTGCCTTAATAGTCTTTCGTGAAGATTCGCCGGATCTCTCTTCACGTTTTCCGTTCCTCTCCCGGGATTCAGACGTAAAACTAATGAGCGGGGAGCTGAACTCGACCCTTCTCCGAGTACCATCTCAGCGCATCAGCCGTCGGAGCTCATGGGGGAAAATCTCATAACGTTGATTGGCTCCCCACTGATACGGACGTTTAACTGCTCCTTCCTGAATCATTCGCTGTAGAAAGTTTAGAGTTGAAATGTTCATCAACTTAGCGCCGATTCTTGCCGTCCTTTTTTGGGATGTGGGTTTTTCTCGCTCCTGGCATTAAATAAACATTATGGATGCTGTGAAGCGACGCGTCCTTCTCCACATCCTCCCACTTTCCTCCGGATATAATCGTAACTAATGAAATGTTTGGCCTAGAACCTAGACATGATAACGTACAGGATGTGTCTTTAAAATATACTAATTTCACCATACAACTAATTTTAACTTGATTTAGGACTTCCCTCTGAAAGTAGGTCATACAGGCAAGGATTCATCCATCGAGGGACAATCTATTAGAATTATCTAAAGATATAGAAATATCTATTGATCGGGTGGGGTTGGACCCAAACAGGAGGAGAAAAAACCAATACGTAACCGTTTCAAACCATTCTAAGACCGATTCCGCGAAAAGAACAATACATTTTTAACCGAGATTATTTTTTTATTCGATCTCGATTTCAGTCTACTTGTGCAACAAACACTGGAAATTTTAAATTTGCCGTCGATAGGGTGAATGGAGGGGCTAATCATCAATTCTTCTAGGCGTTACTTTAGCTACAATTCTCATTCGAATTTTGTGATTTTTTCCCCCCGATTATGAATTTGGTCTATTATTTTAACATATTTTTGAAATTTCATCATGGAGGAATGGAGGGGTAATAGATATACTAGTAATCTTGATTTCTCATATGATTTTTGCGACTTTTTTTTTTTTTTGTAATCGAGATCTCAGCCTAGTTATGCAATAAACCTGGAAGTTTCAAATATATGAATCTTCTGTTCATTCATTTATTTGGTTTGGATTTGTGAAAAATTGGGATTTCATTTTGATTGCGGATTGTTTTTGTGATTTTGAACTTTGATTTGTAATGGAGGACTGAAAAACGTACGTACCTAGTTCCTCCGCCGAAACGCTGTATTGCTCTTCAATTTATAGTTATAATTATTATTAATCATTATTATTCTCAGATGCAACAACGAACAGTTTGTAATGGGGGTTCACAATAATTCAGCTTGCTTACTACAATACTAACATTTTCCGTTGTTAAGAAACGTGGATTTGATATGAAAAATGTTTTTATTTTTTTTTTTTTTTATTTTTTTTTTTTTTTTAAATTAATTAGATAACTTTATTGTTTAAAAACATTACAGTTTTGATATGAAAAAAGTTGATGTAGAAAATATAAAAGGTTGAATTCTGACTTGTAATTGTCATGGAGGGTGCTCAACTTTTTGAAGCAACACCAGGAAAAGTTGTTGGGTTGAAAAAGAAAAACTTTAGCTGTAATTAGAAGATATTTTTATTTTTACACGCCACATACGGAAATAGTCCTTATCGCGTTTCCACTATCTACTTCCTTCATTGTTTCAATTGCCTTTAGTAAAGTTTGTTCTTTCCCTGGTTTGTTTCCATTGGAACAATATTTTATCTCATTGTCGCTCGTTTTATAATAGATCGAGGCTCTATGGTTCTGTTGAAAGAGTTATTTTTGAACATTTCGAATTTATTGACTAAAACTTTACTTTCTATCAAATGCATAACCTTAATTTAATCATGTTGCGCTGAATATTTATTTCTTTCCTTTATAATTGTTTACAAAAATGTACATATAAATTTCACCAAATAATTCACTGGAAATTTCTCTCTATTTATGGACATAGTCCGCGCACAGGGGGGAGGAGTCTTTTATACAGTTAGAGTGAAAAATAAATGGATGGGGAAAAAATGATGCACTTTACACTAATTAAATGCCAAAACCTAAAAAAAAAAAAAAAAAAAAAAAAAAAAAATTAAAAAAAAAAAAATAAAAAAATCAACACTTTATAAAAAAGCAAAATCATAATAACAAATTCCACAGTAATAATAATTAAACTAAGTGGAAAAACATTTTTTTTTAAATTGCGATTGAGTAGACGAAATCGTACCTAGCATTGAAGATAACAGTGTCAAAGAAGCGGAAAGAAAATAGAAAAAGAATAGAAAGAGGAGAAGGAAGGGGGAAAAATTACCAATTAAATTTTGACTGAATTATATAAGATGATAAAATCGATTTGAAATATGATTGTGCAGTTTTTATAACAGTATTATAAGTTGGACAACATAAAATTGTTCCAAGAAATCTTATCAATAGTCAATTTGGCATTGTGTAGGGTATTTTTGGGGTCGCGAGTCTAAAATTATCAAATATTGATACTGCTCTGGAAGACAAATGCTCAATTGGTCCAGATTTGAAAGTCGTGAGGAGAAGTAGTAGGTATTCTTCCTGCTCGGTCGACTTGGTGCTCCGAGCCATGAAAACAAGGAATGTTGTAATGCGAGACCTCGTCTCTTGTTCCTGTGTAGAATCTCATTGTGCTGAGATGTGGACTAAATCCGTTGCACATTCATCTCACGACGGTTTTCTTATTTTGCTCTGTGCGTATGCGCGAGTACTTGCCCTCCCATACCATCACGTATCGTCAACATATCAGAGATGCCTGGTGAAATATCAACAACTTAGTTGGATATTCGGCCAAATTCAACTTCCCTTAAATTTTGTTGGAATACTGGCAAACTTAAATTTCTGGAATTTATTCGATGTTTTCCGGTAGGTAGTGGTTTCGCCTGTATTTGGACCCTGAAGGAATGCCAGGATGGGTCGGGACAGATAACGTCATAATCATTCATCTGAGGTCCTTTTTCGCTCTGGTACTACACATATTGCTCAATTTTGGAAAGCTGTATCTTTTGAAGAAATAGAAAATATCCATATACATGTTCGAATCAATAAAACATGGTGATAGTATGTTTTAACTTATATAGGTAGTCCTTGTATATGTATTACTTGTACCTGAATGGAATCTACATTAGAATGAGCCCAATATTTCATTACCTATTTAATTTCATGTTGTTCATCCCATATTTGTAGTTCTGGTCGTTATTGATTCCTAATGATTCCGAATATTGTCCTCCTTGGATGTGAATTTTTGGAATAATTGATTTTATCAGTCTTAATCAGTTGTCTGTTTGAACTCTTGTACTAAGATGATTTTTTTTAAATTCTTCTCTTCGCGTGAAACATCTGTAGGATGTAATTAACGATTGACACGTCAGACAACCTCTTCTTAACACCTTTCTGCAGGTGTGAAAATTAGCGCCTATTATCGATGTCTCGGAGAAAATATTTTCTCTGTCAACACCTTCAACCATGAAGAGATAGCGTTTTGAGTCGGCCGTGGGCTAATTCGTGTAATGGATTCAGCTATTGACTGAGCTGTTTCATTTACTATGCACTTCATACTCAAGGTTAAGGCCAAGGTTTGGTATATGCCAAGGTATTCGAAAGATCTCACTTATATCCTTCTTGCATTTTTTGTCTATTTCCCAGATATTGTGGTCGGGTTTCTGAGACCGACTGTCGTGCTCATGAGGGGGCTATAGGGTGTAAAGGAGCAGTCCCCTAAGGAAAGTTCTGTACCTACCTACCATGCCTAGTTGTATGGAAAATGGTTCAATATTGTGTAGGCGAGATCTACTCACTCGGCAGAAAACGCAGAGTTGCTGGTACTGGAATCAACTGAATCTACATACTACATGAAAGGCTACATGGCGAAAGAGTTACAATATGTTGGGCGTTTGCCAGTTTCTGTATCGTGGGCCTTTCTTATTTTGAAGAGGTGTCTCGATTACACCCTGAAATCGATAACCTTGATTCAACACACTTTGGTTTCAACCAAATGCAGCTCAAATTGCTTGAAGAACGTTGGAAATTCTCTGAAAGATGCTTCCTGATTAATTTTTCCTCTCTCTGCAAAGAAATGTTGGTTGCCCAGCTCGGTCGACAGATATGACGACACGTTTTGTTATGTATTTATTTTATTACTTATTTTCTAATGGCTCTTCTGTGGCTCTTCGGGATAACATTCGGTGAGAAATCATCGCAATTCCAAGGGGCAAATACGTATAGTGAGAGTAATGAGAGCATTCAGAAATCGGCTCCAGCATTATGTTAATAAGAAAGGCCGCCACCTAGAATATATATTGTTTTCTAAGTATGAAGTTTAAAGCTGTTTGAATTGTTCTTTCAGGTATCTAAGTAAATTCCTTGTTTTCAACACCTAGAGTTTAGGATTTTGTATAGTCCCTCAAAATTGTACCATACCATTTAGTATTCGGTACAAATTGAAAATTCTATTGTAGAAAAGAATGTGTAACAACAATGTAGCTTTCTTTTTTCTTGTATTTAAAATTGTCTATTGGGTATTTGAGGGAAATAGTTGGTGGTTAGGTAGTCGGGTTCTCACCTACATCTTACAATACTCAAGCCATTGAATCACCACCATTATATCCATCCAAGAAGGCAATTCTTATCGTAGATTCTCATAGAATAAATAGAACAGTCAATTCATGGGATCGTGTTTTTGATCAAGAAAGGGTTGTGTTGTATCGTCCCTCCAGCCATCTCTGGAGTCCCAGCGCTCTTTGAAGTCCTCAATGATGAGTAGTCACGCAAAACTGGAGTGGCCTCCCCTTCTCTGGCTTCCAATCAACTTTCGAATTGGATCGATTTCGAATGACGATGCTCCTTTTCAAAACGCTATCTACCACGATCACGTTTTCTTGTATTGCTTCTGTTCATCTACTTTTATACGACATTCCCATGAAATACTTTCCCAGGAATCGGTGGATTTTGTCGCTGAGGATTGACGTCGACTTAAGGAATATTTTATACTGGTTCTATTTACATCTTTATTATTAGCCAGGTTACTCAAAAATTGAATGCCAAACTCATTGGCTAATCGTTGATCAATCAATTCCTGTCTTCTCACCTATCTCTTTCGCTTAATTTTTGCGTAGATTGTGGTTTTGGGGTGGGGGTTGTTCGAAAATTTGCTTCTTGCCACCAAGCAAAAGTGAAGCGATACGAATGAACAAAGGATAATTTCTTGGTAACTATGATACTTTGCTGCATCAAGCAGTTTTCAATTGTGTATCTAATGAAAGTGTTAGTTAAAAAATTAATGTGGATATGGAAATTAAATTTAGAAACACAGGATTTAATGTTTTCGTTCATCTTTATTAATCTTTTATTCAAATTATGCACCAAATAATATAACGGTAATAAATTATGAATTGTGTTGAAGAGATCGGTTTAGAGGGGTCTGAGTATTTTCAGTGGTGTGGCATTGAATAAGGAGGATGTGTATCGTGTATTTACATTGCGATGGAATATTCAATAGGGATTAAGAATGAAAATAAAGTTCCTTCAAAGATGCTGTTGAAGTGATGTCAAATCCTCAGAATGATTGAGTGCCCCCGAACTTTCAATAGGTATAAACGTCACCACCAAAAGTTGTGTGTCATCTATGAGACATATAATTCAGTGGATCAAAAGCTTGTTATTTTGATAGCTAAATTTTACCCGAACTACCTATACCAATTATAATGAAATTCGAGGGTACCTGATCTTTTAGTTTCCTTTGCACTTCTGGTTCTGCAGCTCTAAGATAGCTTATTGTTGCTTACTCTTTCATTCATCTCCAAGTAATCCAAATGGTCTTCGTTGTACTTTATATGAGAATTAAAATTTTTGAGATATTGTTTTCCCAACTTATGGATTTTTCCCACCTCAATATCTCTATAGAGTACTGGCTATTACAACTCTTTACTACTTTAGTGTTTTCAACCATCGATGTATCATGTTCAAATCAACGTATCAAATCCATTAAATATCCTGAACATCCTCTCAGACAGAAAATGAACATTAGGGTTTCATTCTATTTAACATAATCATTGTTGGGTTAATTCATTGACATCTAAATATCGTTTCCGCACCTCGATCTTACGAACATAGTCTAGTCATGAAAGTTATTGTGTAGTCGCCCAAGCCCGAATGTTTTCGTTCCTTGTGAACCAGGAAGATATCGGGTGTTGTTTGAAATAACACGAGGATCTGGATATTCTCACCACCTCCTGTGCATTGCGGCTGGTTGGACGTCTTGTGTTGAGGTTCTCTCGTAAATCCTGATCCTGTTAAGATTTACTTGACCTATTCCTACTCAACTCGAACTTCTTGTTTACATGTATCCTAACCAGCCGTCTACATCTACACGGTTCAACGGCACACATTTCTCAGTGGAGCTGGATTTGTGCGCGTTTTGTTATTTTCTTATTCAACTTACACACGTGAACCAATTGGGGTTTCAGTGTGTACATTTCGATCAGCAATGGACAGATTATATGGAATTTCTGTTTTTTTTTTTTTTTTCCCCCATCTTTTGGGGTATGCACGAATGCGGCACATTGCGGGTTTTTCAAATTATTTACTACCTTCCATTCGTTCTTTGTTCTACGTCTCACTTGACCAAGAAAAGAGAGTTGCTATTTGGCGTCTTGTAAAGATCAATCTCGCTGTTAAATTATGATCAGATTCCTGAACCGATTTTAATGAGAATTGTGAACGTAATGTTGAAGTTAGTGTTTTTTGGCTGTTCTGAATTGAAATCTCTAATTCTCTTACTCCGTCTGTTTCACGTTGTAAAACTGTCAAACATATTACAAATTTTTGAATTGTTCAGTTTTATCCTTATTTTAATTTTACAATTTTACATTCTCAACACTGAAGGGAAGTTGATTAATGAGCGTGACAAAAATTTTCCGATTTCTCCCGAATGCCCAACATAGGAACAAGATCAGTAGGTACTTAAACTGAAAAGAAAAATGTACACATATTGAAAAAAGAAAAAAAGTGCTAAAGAATCGCTAAAAATGAGGAATTTAAATTATTGGTTAACAAAATCTAGGTCTTGGTATTCACAGGAATATTGTTAGTTGATAACATTTGGGTGACATACATTGGAACGTCATAATAATTTTAGGGCTCTAAATGTGCTCAAGATAACGTAAAAATGTGAATTAAAAATCTTCGAAACCTTGGGGGGGTCTTTAGACGACCGTGTTCCTCGATTATGTCTTTTTTCCCCTAAGGCGTTGCTTAGGTCCATAGCCACATTCATAAACATTTGGTAAGATTGTTGTTCATTGATGCCCGTTCTACCATATTGCAGATGCTTGCTTCGATAACAGTGTTCTGCAGAGTCCTATGTAGCCATTAGCGGACCTGTACTTAAATGGTTGAAGACCCTAGATGGAACTTACGGGCGTTAGTGAACTCTCCTTTCTCAGCATTCGTCACATCGTTGCACCTTCCACCTACTGCAGTCAGCTGAGTGGGCGTTTTATGCTCGGCTTGACCTCAGTGCTCATCCTCCTGATCCTCCGTGCTGCCTTATCGGAAGCCTCAACCCTATAGATAACTTGTTCCTGCCTCACCTTTCAGACTTCCTTCAAGATAATTTGTTGTCCACAAATTCTTGGAGAGTGAAAGCTTTGATGAGCTCCTAGAGTGATGCTATTTTGGATTGGCAGCAATGGTAAATGTGTTTACCAAGGTTGAATATAATCAAGCGGATTGGGTGAGCAAAACAAAGTAATAGAAATAGAACGATATTAGCTATTTATTGCAAAGTCATAATGTTTTGTTCCAAGGATTTACCAACTCCAAAAATTCACTACCTAATATTGCAAAAATAAATCATTTGAAAGAGTAAAACCAATAAACTAGATGCTCCATGATAAATAACATCATTGATATTGATTATTCCAGAATGCATGCATCATAAATAATACTTTTGATGGACGCGAATTGATCATAACTTATTAGGTATATAAATCAGCTGTTCCTCTTTACCTCTCAAGAAAAAACTTTGTAATCTTTATTGAAGGGGATTGATTAACTTGTTCCTTGTAATAGTGAATTCTC
Organism: Adelphocoris suturalis; assembly: GCA_030762985.1. Lineage (NCBI taxonomy): Eukaryota > Metazoa > Arthropoda > Insecta > Hemiptera > Miridae > Adelphocoris > Adelphocoris suturalis. Next base: position 134,928,389 of record CM061041.1, on the reverse strand, counting down.
CCCTCGCATCTTATATTTGATTTGAGTATGAATATGGTTTCGTATTCGTCTATTAGGCTGTCTATGTTTCTTATACTATCAAATACCTCACACAATTTGCTACATTAAGTTTCATGCTATTATTTTATACCTACGCACTCTTCTTCATGAAAGTTGTGTGCCACTTTGAAAGTTATGCGTGAGAGTTTGAGTGTGATCTCGAAATATGTATAATTATTTCGTTGCAGATAAATACAATCTGTTCTAAGGGGTCGACTAGCAGGGGTCCTCCAACATCACGAATCCCACGAGCTTTCCCCGCGTTTTACGGATCGCAATTACCGGTGTTAACTCCCTATTCATGTTCAAAAAACAAAATAAATATCTATTTATTATATAAAAATAGAATTTACATAAAAATAATATTTAATATATTAAATATATTTAAATTAAACCTATATTTGTTGCCTCTGTGAGAAGGAAACAGAAAATGATCATATCGGTATTCAGGTTTTCGGTGTAAGATTTATCTCAGTGTGGAGCATGACATGAGAAAATAATGAATAAAACGTGGAAAAAAATCGATGGTTACAAAATTAGGAAAATTCAGTCGAAAAATTGAATCACAAGAAAACTTTCGGACTTTTTATGGGCTCCTGAAGTTCCCTAATAAGCATCGATCCAGTGGTTATTTTCGTTCTTACTTATTTTAGTTACGGCCAAAACAGTGAACGAGTTACTCATTTGCCGTCGTTAAACGGTGATAAATATGAAAATATATCATGTAAACGTCGAGGAATAAAAGGCTAGTTCCCTGGGTTATGGGCCCTCGTATATTCCAATCAGCAGATCGCTCGTAGTTCCATCAACGTTATATCTAGGTCGTAATGCTCTCAGCTATATATTTTGCCCACAGAACTCACGATGATTGAAATTTATATCTCGGCCGTTCTTATGGAGGATGCTTTGTCTCATTGCATGTTTCAAAGCTATTGGTCTTTCAGCGGGCCAGTCACGATACGGCTGATGACTTACAAAATCAGGTTAACATTGTGGGCTGGTTTCCTGTTATGAACAGTAAAATCCCCTTTCTGCAGTACTTTTCTTAATAAGCGCTATAGGCCCAGTTTGACGGGACATATTGCACCCTCATCACCTTTTCCGGTGAAGCAGTGCCATAATCTAGGTTTTCTAGGTTTTAGCCATGTATTGGAAAAACATGATGGGGTTCTAGAGCATTATCAATTTTTTGTTGACGATTTCATGAAATTATCATTTTAAACATCGTGATATTGTCGATTTTCTTGGAAGATAGAACAAAACATGTAAATTCTTTTGTTTATAGGGATTGTCGATTGAACATTAAATTCAAAAAAACAAAAGATTTAGAACCAGATAATATTATACTATTCATGTAGCCTTAGCAGCAGTATGCGTTGTAGAAGAGATTGCGCACCAAGCAGACCTTGTTGTCCTCAGCTGATGATTTTCCAACTACTCTCAACCTACATTTTGGTATGGAAATTTCGATTTTGAAGGTCAAATTACAGCATTCTCAGCATTGCAGCTTAGTATCTGTGAAAGATAACTTACAATGCGTGGAGGAGCTTTATACAACCTACCCAACAGGGACGTTGTACTCCATGTAACTAGTTACGAGTACTCATGCTCTTAGCAGTTCTTATTACAACTGCATATTTACAATATTATTCATATGTTTCATTGTTGCGCATTATTGTAGTAATGTCTATGATCAGCACGAATAGGTATATTCTCCAGATTTGGTAACCGTTCTATTTCATTGGGACGGAGTCCGTGTGTTGAGTCTATTAGTGGTCGTGCCCATAGTTAGCTAGTGTTATTGGGCCATTATGGAATCCTGCGAACTCCCAGGATTATGAGGCACGACACCGCTGCCGATCGGATAGAAACTCGAGAACGCAAAGGCTTCACCAATCGGAGATCAAACGACGGTCTCGGGGAACGCACGTTTTTACTCAATGTGCCTCGAACCAACTATTGGCCGGCAAAAATGGGATGTGTTGCGCAACAGGTTGGAGTCTTATGTCTTCACTTCAATACTTTCACAGAGATTTGTACCTACAGCCGGGCGAGCTGAGACAATCAATCATCAATTTTCACGAATAGGCCCTTATGATTGCCGACTTAGGGACTCGGTACCCGCACATTTAATTTTGGGTTTTATAGAAGAGGTTGGGTCAGTGAAAAACCGTGGGGTGCCTATACATAATAGCGAGGCATCTAAAGATCGGAGTCGAACGGATTCCTGGATTTCTCCGTTTTAAACCCGTTTTTTCCATGCACGAGAATCGGAAATCCACGAAAGTAGGAATTATCCCATCCCGCCTGCCAATCCATCAACAAGGTTGCTCAGTTCCTGAAGGAAGGTCAATTGGGTTTTATATTACGTAAACATGTGAGGACCATTATGCACCTTTTGTAAGAAAAATTACCATGATTTATTTGTCACGATCCTCGTAACATCCTTAACTATTCCCTTCGGCATTTGGTGGTGGTTTCGGTCGTATAAACAGCCCCAGAATGCAAATCCTACCAAAACACTATTTAAACCGCTGGTTCTTCAACTATAAATTCTTAACAATCAACTCTCGCTTTTTCGATATAAATATTATCTTGAAAAAGTATGAAGTTTTATGAATAAATTAACCGCCTGAGTTACGAACATTACGGAGAAGTATTATTGTAACGCCACGCCAGAGTCAAAATTCGTTAACTGGGATTAGCAGGATAGAAAAGCATCAGAATCCTACAACTCCAATACGGTTTTGCAGTTTGTTTTGAGGTTGTGCGCAAAACGTTTAATTAATACGAACAAAAATATTTAATACCTTGCTATTATAACCGTATCCATGAATCTCGAGCTATGTCTATTTCAGACTCAGCAAATTTCAGAGTGTTGAATAGAAAGCAGAAAAATCGTGAGTTACCCATAAGATAGCCAGTGTATTTAATCTATTACTAAATTAATCCTTTGAAGTATGCGAAGCCTGCACAGGGTTCGTATGTATTTTTGGACTAAACACCATTTCACACTTACAATATAATTTTACATTTGCCTGAAGAAATAACGTATTTTTCGAATGGGGATCGGACGTTGGATGTAGAAATGTCTGGGGCGTATACTGGCATAATTCGAGAGTCGTAAGTTATAAATCGAACTTCGAATTTATAAATCAGCTTCGTGGTTTGGAAAAGTAACGAAATAGGTACCTATTTTTTCTACAGGTACATTTTCATATTGCAGGACTATAGTGATGTTGATTGATATGTTTTCGCCCTACTGTTTTTCTGAAACTCCAGTCAAACTTTTAGGAGTTCTTAGCAAAAATCTTCAAAATCCAAAATGCCTATAATCTTTCACAGAAAAACATCGGTGGCGCCTCTGCAAGTTGAATACGTGAGGAAAGTTGAGTGAAGCTTCCCACCGTTTTTTTATTGGTGGGTGTGTGTGTGTGGCTCTAGATTTTTGTACGGATGTATAGGAATACTCTCCATAGTACAGAAATGATCCTTAGGGCCGTCTGAGAATAACTGCCACAAAGACGTTGCGGTGACTTTAGCAGAATTTCATCATTAGTTGTAACCTCCTAACCTCACTATGAAGAGTGTTTTTACCAGCTTTTTTGTTAGTAAGGGAGAATAATCAAAACCTCATTATCTTCAAACCAGCAGCGGTTCATGATTGTCATGATGACCTTTCCTTTTAACCTCTTAACAACATGTGGTTACTACATCCGGATAGGAATTTTACGTCAAATGTACTTCGATTAGTATTTTCTAAGCGGACGTTATTTTAGATCAATATCTTTCACGTGTGATATAATTCTGGGCATATTTTGACGGTAATCCATGCACTAAGCGCAGGATGGATCGGGTGAAAAATGGAGCCTCAGTTAGTAAGTAGAATTTAAACGAACGAATTAGTCTCTCGTCGTTGAGCGTCCATTCGTTTTTTAGGGCCTGCATTTATAGTCCTTTCTGGTCGTCACGCTCAAATAATACACTCATCCCCGTCAGCGTGTCAATGAGGCCTATTATGAAACGTCCCGTCCCTGCGATATGACAGCTGGAGAGGGCGATACACCATTATTTACTTATGTTGGATGTACGTCACTTGACAAGTTCATCCGCATCATTAGAAAATTGTGTTCGCTTCCAACAGACTCGACGAGTGAATGCTGTGGGAAGGTGTTGAGGTTACACAACTGCTCATGGAACCTCTTCAGCCCCTCACTTCCACGCATATATTTAATTATATTTGCCTATTATATGTTTTTGAATACCCTGTCCAATGTTCTATTGCGTTTAGAAATTCACTGAAAGACGACTTCGATTGACAATACATATCTGCAAGAATGAGGATGTTTGGATACATGATCATAACAGAGAGACAATTTTAATCCTAATCTTATTTAATGGGTACGAAGTTTTAAGTACTCCGAAAAATATGATGTTTCGACTGGAATTGGAACCCTCGGCTGGATGGGAGACACGCTCGAAGTAAACAAGACTTCACTCTTACTTAACTTGAATTTGCCGTATTGTATAGGTACGTATAACATGCCGTATTTCATAGTAAGTCAAAAAGTGGCAGTAATTTCGTGGCAGAAATTACGAAGGTGAGAGTGAGAGACGAAGTGCTGATGTGAGGTGAGTGACAATATGGTGAAATGAGTAGAAAATTGAAATAAAAAATGAGCTGCTATGAGATCAGATGAATCGCTTCTTCCTGGGTCCGAACCTGTAGAGAGAAAGCATGGATTCCTGATTCCCAATGTGTTTGGAGTATATCTAATATAGGAAGCATGGAACGTTGACTTCCAGCTTGACACTTGAGTCCGAATCCAGTAAAACAATTTGTTGAGAAATTGAAGAAGAATCGAGGATGCTGATGATCTGAGCTTCAACAGTATAAGATGGTGCTATGAGTCGAAGATACTGAGACCTCTTCGAAGGCTGAACTTGTGCCGCTGAAAGGGTGAAGTGAACTGAGCGCATCCCTCACTATTCCGATTGGCGATTGTCTCGCACACACATCTCACGCGCTTATCACACATGAACTTAGCGGCGCCGCGCTCCCGCATTGGAATCTTTATCTTATGATACTATAAAACTTTATCTAACTATACTATAAACTCGTTCTTACAAGAAACAAACAAATGAAATAAGAGTTGCAGCGTTAACATGAATATTGGTACATGCGTATGTCTCTTCGTGCAAAGTATAACATTATATAATTTCAATGGAATTAAATTATGTAATATCTTGTTATTCGCTCGTTTTGGTAGGAAAATGGAGTATACCTTCATTAATGCTTCAAACTCTAAGAATGAAACTGCGCCTCATGTACCTAATATTCCTCTGAAGCGTGAAATAATTTAAAGGTGCTTTAATTAATGTTGAAATGTATACAGCCGCTTAGATAATACGGACAGCAGGTATGTTGCCAATGTAATACTTGAAGTTGTTATAGCTTAGGGACTAATAGCCTCGGCTAAGTAAATAGACGGCAATTACTTGAACTGCACTGTGGGTGAAGGGGACTAGGATAGGATTCGCGGAGCGGAACACGATTTATAACGAGAAAACCTGCGCGAGCACATTAACTTATTCCAAGCGCATGCGCGGGTGTCGTGTCGCTAATGTAAGGAAACATTTTCTAGCAGCTCAGAATTGATATTGTGGGTCTTGTCATTAGTCGCCCGCGGGACCGTGGATGCTGGTCTGATTGTATGCAAAGTCGGTTACCACAGGGGCGGTAGGTACTTAATTCTAGGGTAGGTGGGTGTACTACATGCGAAACGTTGAGCAATAGAAGAAACGCTATTGCTAAGGAATGGTATTTCACTGAATATACAAGAGGTGATGAAAACAAGTCGATATGTAACACGATGTTGAACCATGAAGTAAGTCCACTCAGCCAGATGAGTTCCACTGTCAATCGTGTGAACAGTTTAAAATGATTTTTGGTGGTTAGGAGCTCCTAGCCTTGATGGTAGAAACCATTTTAAATCCAACAATTACCTCTTTTGAATTGTGAAGGGACCAAATTAGTTCATAGGTCTACCCAACTAGCTTATTACTCGAACGTTTCCAATTCGAAGTAATCATGCAATTAATTGAATGATCAATCCATGTTGGAATTCTGGCGAGTGTAATTGGTCTTGAAGTGTGTATAGGTGGGTGTATTGGTTATTCTTCCAGAATCGGGACGTGTCTAAATTATACATTAGATGTACTGTCTTTTAGGCGTTTGACGAATTCTCGTCAATAAATCAAGTAGTTATGTCTTCTGTTTTTTTTTTTATGTTGGTTTTTAAACTGTTACCTAACTTTGTGTACTTTGCGCAGTGAACCATTTGGTAAGTAGGTAGGTAGGAATATATTACTTGCACTTGCCGATAATAGTACTATAATTGGCTTAATGCTGATTTAGAAAACTAAAGCAATGCATTCTCGATATGGATTCAGATTACATTACATCATATAACCTGCATGTTTACATCCCAACCTAATCAGTGCGTAGGGGTCTTGTATCATGTAGACATCTCGATATCCTTTAAAACTCAGATTTGGAGTTTGATATGCCATTTTCTCCTCATAGTGAAAGAAAAATCATAATATGAATAAATCTTTGAAGCGAAATCACTCGCTCACACAATATTTGTCTATTCAATCTCAAAAAGTCAAGCATCATTAAGAAAGAATGAGTTCGATGAGCAGCAGCTTTTGTGCTGAACTCTGTGCTCAAATTTTAAGAAAATGTTCTGAATAAAGCGCATTAACATTCTCACAATATATTTTGGCAATGTGTTTTTTCCATAAAGTTGAACGTTGAAAATCTTTGTGCAGCTCTTAGGACTATCAAAAATTCCCTCTTGAAGGTCTCGCTGGCAATGTTGTATTATGCAGACGTAAAGTTGTATTCGAGTCGAAAGGACAAGATTATTCCTCCTACCACATATTCGTATAATCTATCGCATCACACAAGCAAATGAGTTAAAAGAGCAGCATCTTTTGTGCACAGACCTGTACTTAAAAATTAAACAAATTTCGCTAAATAAAACGCATAAGCAGGGAGAAAATGATTGAAATTCTAATATCAGTTTGATTACGCAATATCAAACACACAAAATTTGTTTGCCATAAATTTGATCGCTGGAAATTTCTGGGCAATACTATTGTCCTTCAAGATTCTCTTGAAGTTCCAGCTACTACTCGGAGGGGACTTATATTTTTGGTATTGACGTAAAGTAGTTTCGAGCTGAGAGGATGGGACGTTTCTTTCCTCCTACTGCAGTTGCATCAACGTTGGTGGAAATAGTTTGAAGTTCTAAATTGCGTTTCAGCTGGCAGACGGGCTCGAAATACAGTGACGTGAGCTTTATTTTTATGGGCTGGTTCTCGGTCTTTGGATGCCGTTTGAACGAGGTGACTCGGTTGCGTATTGGCCATAGCTTCGTTTTATGAGGATCTTCCCCGAGCTTGGAAAAAAAGGGTCGTGCTGGGGACACTCGGTTGTAGCCGGCCCACGCAAACGGATCCCATCAGCCCCGGAGCACACTTCAAAGCTCGCTCCTAGAAATAAAATCGCCGACCCGAGAGCAAGAAAAACGCTCGCGATCGTTTCCTCCCCGAAGGGAAGCCTTGAGGGCCAACGCGAAACTCCCAACAGCTTTCTAGTCGTAATGGCAACCTCGCTTCAAGGACATGGGAGGAATTATGTCGAATCATCCACTGCCACCGCGGCCACGAAGGCCATCGAACTTCGCTCTGTCGGAGCGTTTTGTCTTCGAGTGGGATTTCTCGAGGAGGCGGTGCCTGCACAGAGGAGGAATGCGGGATGTGCCGTGCTGGGTCGGCGAGGAAGAAGTTCTTTGCTGGCCAGTATATCACGTCATGTTATAAGAATTGTGAGCCTGTCCCAGCTTGTAATACTAGGGTCTTGCACTTGACCGTTGAGCAATTCCACCTGACTCCTGCGATCGTCGAAGATCATTTCGAAATAACTTTTTAAAGCCAGGCTCGGAAAATTGGTTATAACCTCTAGTTTCTGAACCAAAACTGTTCTCCTGCTTTTATCTCCGTATTTTACATCCGTGTTTTGCTGTGTAATGCAGCGCAATTTCGTCTCAGTCAGTAGGTGATTTGTAGACCTTTTTCTCATTTCATATTTTTTTGTTTGGCTAGGTTTTGGACATTCTAAACCCGTCCTCTGGGGTGGGTGTTATTGTGAACAAGAACTCGAACCTCCTCAATAAACAAAGTTCTTTATTATGGATATGTTTTTGGGTTTACGGGATTACCCGAAATCCGGTTCCTAAAATGCTGGCGCTGTAATTAATAATTGGATTTCTTTTTGCCTGGCTTACATTTAATGTGGACCTCATTCAACTCTTGGAATTTGGGACTAAGTAATAATTATAACGAATAAAGTATAACAAATGAAGATATAATTAATTATTTCATATATTATCTGGACTTACTTCCTTTTCAACCTACCAAATCGAATTTTGAAATGTGGCTCCTTTGGGATTGTTGGATAGCAAAGGAAAGATGCGTAGCCACTCTGGGGAATGAGTACATTTTGTATATGGAATACGTCACCATCAATGCTGTCAACAACTAACTAAATTTAATGTATTAGTTTCGAGAATTGGCGTGCGAGGCCAAATTTCAAATGTGCATTCATGTGATGTGACATAGCTAATCCAATCGTGGTGAGAACCATCCCCTCCCTCCACCCCTTGTTTTTTTTCTGTCGCAACCATACTTTGTAAATGAGTGAAATCAGAAAGTAGTTACTTTACGCAAAATCGGATATTCCAATCACGATATATTTATTGGGAACCGTACTAATGTTTGTTTCAGTCATATTGAAAATTGAACAAAAACTAACTATTGATCGTGAACAATCGTTGAATTGAAATAAAACTTGCACATGCGCATACACTACTATTAATTTAACGTCTTTCAAGTTCATGGAGAAGGGGGACAACTCGCACATGGTTCATGAGTTTCTGAAAGTTGTCAATGAATATGAAACTTATGCATTACGCTGTAGAATTCCCAACCCTCCCACGATGACGGCATGTAGGCTCAGCAACCTTAATTCTTGGTAGAATCGGATCCTGATTGCATCCCTCCTCCCCCAAACAACTTTATTCCATGTTTACTTTGAATCCCCCTTAATGCCTGCAAGTGTGACTGTAGTACAGTACCTACTTGTTAGAATTGAGGTACAAGGACTATGATGAGGGTGACCCATTAAAAGAACTGCGGTTGAGAAGCCTAGACCTCGCGTCACAAGGAAAAGCAATCACAATGTAAGCCACCTACTTACATGAACTACAGTCCGCGGACACTCAACAGGGTCTTTATTTAATGTTAAATTGCCTCGACCCAATTACAAAGCAAACCTAATTCATGTGTAATAAGTTACGGGTAACTAAATAATGCTGTTTCTTGGTTCTCTGAAAATTTGTGAGCGGGTTATGAAATATAAAACATGCGTTCATACTATGCTAATAAATCGTGGTTTGTAAATTTTTCTCAAGGACATTTATGTCCTGCACCCCACAGATTATTCTCACTGTAGAATACGTGGTATGTTGACGATATTGTAATAAAATGTGTTTTTATTGTACATTTGACGCAGTGGTTGTGCTCATACTAGCCTTCTGCTCTTGTGCAGTTCAAGTAGGTACTGAGTGTTGAGGGTGGTGGACCTTTAGTGCTGCCTATGTGCGAGAACTGCTTCAAAAGAAATCATGACCGCCTCTTTCTGCAGGCCAGAGGAGTTCGTCTTAGCAAGACCGTCCAATGTCCATTTTTTAAGTTTATAGAAAAACAAGGCTAGTGGCAGTAAATATTCTCTTTAATCCTACCTAGTACATAGGTAATTAAATCAAATAAATACATTTGAGAAATGGACATGGGACAAAGCCATTTTTCAGGCCTTTCCCATGGACTTAGGGCGTTCTGGGTTAGCTCAAAAGGTGCGCCTGACCGAATTCTTCAACATCATGTCCTTATTTCAAAAAGCCAAAAATTGACTTAAATTGGCGTCTCGATTTTCGCTGTAAGAGCACAGCTTGGAATTGGAATGTTGCACCGGTTTTGAGAGGTCAACAAACTTATTATTATGTTTTCAATTTTTTTTTTAAATTGGTTAAATTACTCAAATGACCAAATTGTTTGTATACCGTATAGCGTATCTACTTTTCTAAAAATGTATTTATTTTTTTTTGGACCACCCTACAGCCCACACATGTTAGGAACTCACTTTTATCATATCTTCTATTTATGTAGGTCAACAGCTCTAGTTATATATGAGAAAAGAACACAAACTTATTTAGCAATCCATTCTTTTGGTAACCTACTTACCTAGTTAATTAGGTTTATCAGTATCGCGTTAAGCGTTACACTTTTGGAGAACAAGTGGAATGAATGAATGAATGTTTATTGGCAGCAGACAACATAGCAAAGGAAGATGTACAAAATTAATAATAGGTAATATTGTCAAGATGAACAGAAATTGAACAAAATAAGTGCAATTGCACAATTGGCCGAGATTTTTTTAATGTCGAAAGTTTTAATTTATCAATCGATCACTCGAGCACTTATTGTTACTATAAAATTTGCTTGAATTTAAAATCAGTTAACAGATTTTCATCAATTTCTGACAATGCGCTTGTTGATGGATCCGATAGTCTGATCAAGGCCGAATTTTAAATGGTATCAATATTATCATCTAAGTGTCATTCCAATTCAGCATGAAATGTCAACTTGATGATTGCAGCTGGCTTCGGAGAAAATAGAGAGTTCCTAGAGATAAGTCAGTCTCAATACGGCGTGTGGTAACGAGAAACTTTACCGTCACGTCCTTAACGGATCTAGTTGTAACGCTAAATCCATGGAAGGAGGAAATTATCCCTAGGAGATTACTTGAGTCTATGGAAGGAGGTTATGTCTATAGTTGACGATTACGTTTTTTCCGGATTGCGATCCGTTAACGTATCTGTACGGAAAGATGCGTCACCGTAACTCATTGCGTCAGAGTTAAGGTGCCGGATTGTCAATACGGCACGACGTATTGTGTTTTACGGATCTACTAGGAGGAACTCTCTAATAGACTAGATTGACACTCGTGCGAGATTGAGATAGCTTTCTCCCCCAGCAAGCCTCTCGTCACTTTTTGGTCACCAACACGGTGTCGGCGGAAATTTCGGATCGTTTCCAAGCCCAAAATCTTATCCGTGTTAAAAGTTGAGATCTTATAATAGTTTCTAGAAAAATGAGAATAGAGAATGTAGTAACTTGGTATCCATTGAAAAGAGAAGTAGAAAGGTGTGAAATGGGAGTGAGAAACATGGCTTGGGGCTGCAGTAATGGCGTGCAGACCAGAATCCACTAGGAGTGTGTGGGCCCCCTCGGGGGTTGTTCCACTTGTTACTTAGTAGATACTTCTATTTTGTTCAATAGTGATAATGGTAGATGTGTCAAATCATATGAAAGACGTCAAGGTGTGTCGGTTACGAGAGGAAACGTTCGGAGAGAGCGCAGGAGTGGGTGGGATCTAGAGATAATATCCGGTGCCCTTATCTTAGTTGGCACACTTCCCCCAGTCGGCTGGCTCTGGTACCTTATCTTGTATTAAACATTATGTGATTGTTAAATCTTCGTTTATTATCATAACTGGTCCTTTTATATATTTATTTTTATTTTTTAAATTATTTAAGGTTATCTGATGACATGCATTTCATATCAGTATCTAATCGATTCAGTTGGGTATTCGCATAGTAAAGTAAACAACGATCACACTATGCTACTACAAATCGTCATTTTTCTATTATTGAAAGTTTCGTGCAGCGTGGTGTGGGCGCATTGACGGTTATAGGTAGGTTTTATTCTATTTCATTAAATTTCTTTTGGTGGGAGCTTACGTAGATATACTCGTAGTTGGGGTGGTGGGACCAGTGTTTGACACCTTAAGATGCATTTTGACTTTGACTAGCAATTAAGTTATGTTTTTTCGTTAGTTCAAACTTGAATCTTACATCTATTGCTGCATCAGGATGTCCTCAAACTAATATGCATTGAAAAAATCACTAATTCAAGTCGCAAAACATCATAAATTCGTTTTTTCGTAATTAATTTTTTGACCCAGTATTTTACAGCCAAATTTTTGGTTGTACCTGTGATTGACACCCTTTGATTGACACAGTAGTCTGCAATAAATGATTCCGTGTATCAAAAAAACATTTATTTCAACATTTTACAACTAAATTGAGTATTTGAACTTAGTTTTAACAATCTAAATATAATGTGATAATTCATAAAGAAAAAGTTGAAAATATCACCTGATGTTTCATCCCAAAATAGGTACAATGTTTTCTCGATACCATAGGCACAATACGGTTATAATAAATGATAATGGTAAACTACCAGCTTGTGAGTTGCTATGAATTTATATAAATATAAAAAATAAAGAACGAATGACAAGAACGAATAGAGATCCATATTGACAGCACTGTCAATCACTGAGGGGAGCATCAGTTTGGGAACTAGTAATTGACATTTGCATTTTCATATGTTATCTTTGATTATTTCCAAAAAATGATAGCATAAATGCAATCTACACAAAAAACTGATTGGGAAAAACCATGGGAACAATCGAATTTGAAAATGTGGAGGTCATGGTTAAGCAATATAAAATACTCACCTCGTTAGCAAAATCACAAGAAACAGCACCAAAGAAATGACAACACGTACGAGGTTCTGTTGGGTAACCTTCTCCAGATTTCACAAAACCTGCCTGAAACCTTTTCCCGCCTCTATACTTTACTGAGGAGGTATTTTGCCTCAAAATTCAAATGGACCAAGTCCTTAAAACACTTTTAAATGCCTGATTATTACTCGTAAAACTTCTTGATGACTGGGTTCCCTGTCACTCACTGGTCCCTCCACCCTATTGGTGGAAAATTATGAAGGCACCATTGATTCCGTTAAATATTTTCTTTAGGTTAGTGGTCTTGTACAGACTGACCATCTGATTTCTAATACATAAACAATAAACGTTTGTTTAATAATTTGTGCCGTTTCTAATTATAATTTTCGTAGAAGAATGAGGTCGTACGAAAAATTTTCAAAATAGTAAGTGTCCTCATAAATTCAATAAAGATTTGATAAGTGATAATTGTACAATCATACATTTATAAAATATGCCTCTTTCTCAGCTTTCGTTAACCCGCTCATGTTGAAAGTAATACATTAGGTATAGTACTTACGAATCAACTTCAAAAGTTTTATTCGACATTGAATTATAGGTACTTACTTTTTCAAATTTGATTCTTCTTCTTTATGACACAAATATACGTCCCTATCTCATGATTGTCAGCTTCAAAATCAAAAGTTCGTCTTTCACAATTAATGGAGTCCTTAATACAGATAATGATAACAGTCTATTTCTCATTGTAGATTTTATGTTTACAATGTTTTCTTTTGGTAGGTTTGTTGGTTATTTAAGAAATATACAAATTTCAACATGAACAGTGAACGAACTATCGTGTTCTGTGTAATGTGTAAAGCTCTTGAACCTGACATGTAATCATCAGTAACCAGTTGAGTAGTAATTTGTCTAATACCGATTTGTAGAATCAGATTTCTTGGTGATTGTTAATTTTGGATTAGGTCTGCTCACGATCTACTTGGCACTTCGTGCCATTAAACTGGAACTGTGAATCAAAAGGAAGTAGGTACACCTTTTTCCTACCTCCGTAATTAGGGACTAAACGAGTCAACATGAGAAAGCGACTTGGCGATACGCATGGCTGATTTCAACCTTGGTTGGACTTCTAAGAAATGAAGATGCCAAGATGACCGCAAGATATGACGGTGGCGTCACGAAGGAAACGGATATGAAAGTTGAAGTCAGCAAATGAAAACATATTATTGGCACAGTGAAAACTCCCTATATATGCCATATTATCTGATACATTTCGGGCAATTACCATTAACATTAAAGTATCATGAAAATATGTGAGGACTACTCGTAGGAACGAAAATACGATCACTATAATACAGCCTCTTAGAATGTACACTTGTTATCACAGTTATTCTCTGTAAATTGTTATGAGCATTTGAAATATATTTGATTTTGAGTGTACTGAGTAACACTTTTGCGCGATCCTATCTTTAAAACCTTGACTTACTTAGTTACCCCGCAGCTTGGTGTACAAACTTGGGAAATTCGCATCCTACGGATGCAGGATAGGAACTTGGAGTCGAAGCTCGTGGAGGATGGCTTTACCCACGGTATTACACCGTCCAGCATCCATCGAAGGAATCCGTAATTGCACCATTGACGAGCACAGGTATGAGGTTGGTGGGTAGGAGTTGATATGAACAATAGTAAGAAGTCTAAAATCAACACTAAGATCGAGAATGGCCCTCGCAAAGCTCTGTGCAGGATATTGATAGGAAATGCTACCTGCGTAGTCTCCCCTACCCTGTGACCCTCTTCGGATCAGGTGATGTGTAACGTACATATCTTGGTCTCTGCAGGGAGCTCCGTTTGGTACTGAGTTTATTGGTGAAAAATAATATTTACAATAAAGTCGGATGCTACATTAATTATGCGGGGCGTGACTTACTTGAGTTACTTGTACTCATACGTAAGCCAACTCAGAATTTCGGGACGGTTGTAAAAAATTCAACTCCAAACCGTTCTTAAACAAATGATACATCCATCCAGTAAAATGAAAATTTGAATTTAATATTTTCTCTTGTTATTCTAATCGTTCCCTATTCTGTGTTAGTTAATGTCCTATTTTATTTGCTTACTTTTCTTTCAACCTCTCCTACTGCTTCCAAAGCAGTGTTGTCGACAGTTCACAGACGCTCTCGTACCTAGATACGTTCCCTCAACGTTCGAGTGGGGGGCAACTCAGAATTTGCCTTTTTTCCTTTCGTCTGTTTGCTCTTAATACAGTATATTTTGGAAAGATCTCAGCTCTCCAGCGGTATAGTCAATATCACTTTTACGTTGCTAATTAGGGGGACAAATGATGCTTTAGGTGGATTTTGAACTAAATACGTTAAAACTTTCTGCACGAATTTACGCTGCTAAATTTACTTAAATTTCATTAAGGTTTGCTAAAATTCTCACTGACTCACTGACATGGGAGAAGTTGGGAAAATTTGGGAGCTGGCAATAAAACCCATAATTTGAAGAGACGTTTTTGGAAGACTAATTCTAATCAAATCCTGATTTTCGCAACTGTAGGTACCAGGTATTCATGGAATACTTGAAGTATTTTAATTTTTTGCATAAAACTGGCATTTTTCGTTCAAATTTCCACAGCGTTTCGCGATTATGTTACATCTCAAAAACGGATAGTGATAAAAAATTTGGCTTGACGGCGTATTGCTCTATTTTCGGCTTACTCACCCAAAAAAATTGTTCACACTATTCCGAATCCACTCTGTAGTTCAATGTAGAACATTCAGTAGTTTGAAACATATGACAAATAATTTTAAGGTTACAATGACTGATGAGTGTTTTTACATAGGAAATATGGACAAGCATGGACTAAATGGAAAAATCTGCATACCCACTTCTAGTAAACTCAACCTTTTAAACTAATCGTGTAGAGATAAAAATTTCATTAAATGTAGGTATATTTTCTTATTGTTACTTCTCATTGCAATTATTGTTTCAATTCAAAAAATATAAATATATATCTGATTTACTAATCAGCAAATCGCTTTGTGCTTTTAAAAATATCTGGAAGATTTATCCTGGTCATTTACACATTCTTTAAGTTTCAAATAGTGACAATATTTATTGTAATCAAAATCGAATATTGTGGTATTACTGCAAACGATAGGTATGTTATCAAATTTTCATATAAAAACTCACTTGAAAAAGGTCATTTTGTTAGTGTTACGTGTATTTAGTGGGTACATACCTATATTATATGCAATACATATTGCCTGTAGGTAAGAGGTATAATTTACAAGTGATACCTACTATACATCCTATTGGAGTTAGGAAAAGTTTTGGTTCAGTTGAGAATTTCATGATACTTCCCCCCCTTATTATTTTTGTCTAGCCACGCCGCTGACGGTATGATCGTATCAGTGAATTTTCCACTGATACGAGACTCCGATTCTCCGTTCGGGGTGTGGTTTCATCTTCTTCCTCGAGTACCGTCAACTCATACAACTTTGTGCACCCCGTTCAACATTGTGCCAATCTCGTTTTTTGAACCTTATGCTCTCTAACGGTAACAAACTTGAAGTTATTAGTTCGAAAAAATTCCCACGAGCAGCGGGATGGTAGAAGAGGATGCCGACGCTTCCACAAGTCTCCCCTGTGGATTTCAGTGCCGGCAAGGTAGCTCTTTCTATAGTCCACTAAAAGAGAATTGTTCAGTTGGTGCTGGGAGTCTCGATGAAAATGCGATTTCTGAATAGTCTGGTAAGTTCATATTTTCATCCCTATACTGTCAGCTACCAATTACAGTATTTGGTGTTATCAGAAGTTTGTTTGTTTCTATGATATGACCAGATATGTTAGAAACGGGAACTTAGGGGTACAACTTTGTGCCACCGTTTTTTTATTATTTCTGCAATAAAATTTAATGCTTTCTCAATGTATTTTTACAGAAAATGGGTGCTCAGAATCGGAGAAAGGTGGCTGGACGAGTTGAAGATTTGTTGGGATATTTTTGTATGAATTGTTAAGATTTTATAATAAAAACGAACAGAAAGTTGCCTTGCATTGATTTTTATATTCACCTTGTATAAAAAATCGAAAAAACACTAAAAAATCCGAGGGCAAATTTTTTTTTGTATTACATTGCAAAGTCAACATGATGATTAACAAGATTCAGACCGCCACAATGAGCCAGATTAGGTTTTTCATTTCATTATAGGCTAAAAAAGATGGTGGCTCAAAGTTGCACCTTCCTGGGGTAATGAATGTGCCACGAAAAAATAGTTCCCATTCTATTCGCTGAACAAATGGAATTTTTTCCTTAGCGAATGAAATCGGGGGCCGGTATCTGCGAATGTTTTCACCCAGAATCGAATGGTAACACTCGCAGATTCTCCCTACTTCGTTATAACCGAGTTTTACACTTTAACTAACTAGTTTTACCCTTAAAAACACATAAAATCGAGCATAACAAATAAACTAAAAATTCGTGAGTTAAAGTGTAAAACTCGGTTATAACGGAGTTGGGAAGAGCTGCATGTGTTACCATCCGATCAAGTGTAAAAAATGGGTAGAAACCTGCCCGAAACACGTATTTTCATAGAGGATCATTTACCTCGACTTCATGGAAAAAAGCCCATCTTTTTCAGCTGAGGAGTTCATTAGAATCCCACTCCAATGTCATAATTGTTACTTTCTACATGCACGTAAATAGTGCTCGATGCGATCTCTACGTGCTCAGCACCGCTTCATAGCACTCGACCTCTACGTGTCCCCACTCCATCGATCGGGGAAAATTTCACAGATAACAGCTGCTCTTGTCACTTTGTTTGTTCCTGCTATCGTTAATGGACGTCGCTTAAAAAATCCTCCCCGATGCTCACCGCGAGAGAAATACAATACTTGATGTATCGGCTAACACAGAACAGTTGTGCCCACATATGAACTAAACCTGTTATACATTTTCCCTCATGAAGAACAGAAACCGTGAAACTTGTGACCGTTGTATTAAGCTGTGCCATGTTGTTAGGATAAACTTTCTCCTGCCCTCAATCTTTCAGGTAGGTATTATACAAGAAATAGTATTAATTCTTGCGCAAACAATGTAGGCCCATAATGTCATAAAGAAAGCTACAGTTTGTTTTCCTTTGTACAAAAATGCGTTAATATTTTATTTCTATTTTTTCAGGTAAGTTCCATAGGAGTGAACTTGGCTTGGTCAGTTGGTGAGCATGATTACAATAAATTCTAAGCTATCATTTTGCATAATAAGTTCATATTAGTTCAAAGACAATTAATGTGGAGATTTCGTTTAATTGAAGTCTCGTTTCTCACCTTTGGCTATTGAATTACATAATGCGGACAAAGAAATAGTGCCCGGGCGGTTTACAAAAGTGTTCTTTCTTCTAGAAGGAGAAGAAGCTTCTAGTATGAAATACACCAAATACCAACATTTTACTACAGAAATCAAGACTTGAAATAAAATGCTTAAAAGGAAGTAACTATCCTAAAGTAAAATATCATTGAAATAAAAACGCAGTGGACCACTTATTTTTTTATTGAAAAAAAAAAAAAAATTAAAATGAGCCTTAATCGTGAACAATAGATAATAGATAGTTGAGTTAAAAGACATTGATTTACTTAGGAAAAAACAATTATTAACGTATGTATAAAAGGGGAGAAAAATCATGAATTATATAAAGGGTAAACTCTGATATCGTTGAACAATAACCGAAAATCCTTATTGGCAAGAGAAGAGCTCTTGTAATTATATAAGATGCTTGAATCAACATAGTGTTTATCCATATAGGTAAACACTTGCTCTCACTCATGCCTGCGTTTTTCCCCATTTACAGGGGAATAAATTCATTCAGTTAACTATTACACAGATCTTTAAGGTCTCTGTTAGTTTTAACTCTATTTAGTTAATGAAATTAATATTAACCTTATTAATTGAAACGAAATCCGTCAAATTACAACAAACAATTCTTTTCGAGATGGTGATATATTTCTATTGTTAACCCGTGTGGTTGATTGAAAGTTATGCCGAGATCTCAGTTATCCGCTATTTGTATATGTTACATTTTGATTGATTCCTTTTTTTAATTTTATTTAATGATGAGCCGCACCTCAACGTGCAGGAGGGCCATTAGCGGCATTGAATATAGTGTCGAAGGGGACACTGGAAGTGGCACGATTCTAAGGAGAGCTTATTCCTCTGTAATCGACCAGTGGTGTTGGGGGGGGGGGGGGGGGGGGGTCCCCTCCCAGAACAAAATGTTGGTTTACGTTTCAAGATAATATACCGAAAATCAATTTGAAATACGGAGATTATGAAAACCGCTATTCGTAATTTTTCTCCAAAAATACGAATTGTACCAACGGTTATGAAATTTGGCTAAAAAACCTCATATTGGTCGACGATGGTCCTGGAATCTCACCATGATCACCTTAACATAATGAGGGTGATAGTTGAGCCTTGAAATTTCCATCAATCAAAATTGTGAACCCTTTTTGGTCAGAATAGCGTTCTCTGATTCAATTTAAATAAAAAGTACAAGCCAACCGGGTCGACGTACGCCCATCTGTTTGCTGACAATTCTGACGAAACCTATCCAATATTACATCTTATGTGTTACAAAGGCTCGTTCTCACCCGGCTAACGAAAGAGTTGTATTTTCAGCTCAGAGAAACAAAGTAACTATGTTATTCCATCTTTTGGAGACAAAAATCGAAAAACACCCTGCCTGGGTTTTGTCACTCTCGAATGAGCACACTGCTATCTAGTGGATAAGGACTAAACTAGAATCCACCTTACCTGCGACGATAATTGGCGGTAAATTAAAATATTCCATGTAAAAAAAAAAAAGAAAAAAAAAGTTTTTTCATTTTAGTTTCCAAATCAGTTTCAGTTTTATGGTAGTCATATGATGAAGGACATATAAAATTGAAATTTTGGAAATCTGATTCATTTTCAACTCCTAACAGAATCTTTTTGCGTTTCTCATATAAATATATTTATAAATAAAAATTTTTTCTTCCAATTTTGGCTTTAAAAAAAGTATTATTTATATAATTCTTCCAAACAGTACAACACACATTCGTTTTGGAATCTAACCCTGAGTATAATCCTGATTTTAGTTTTTGTAGTTTGCCAATAGTATGACCACACGATCAGAACTCCTCCAGAGAGGAGCTGGTGACATCACCTTTAAACTACTGTTGACGCGAAGTAAAGTATGCGCATGCGAATGGGAACAGATGTAGTATGGTTGAACGACAACACAGGTTTGAAGGTTGTGAAAAAAATATTATGTCAACCAACTGCGAATATGTATTGTACATGGAACAACTATGATCTGTGCTGGATGTTTATCTATTCAGAGAACAGCAAATCTACTGTATATAGTAGCATGTGTATAGTTATTAGCCTATTTTACGTCTATTCTCAGTTGTATTACTTTATTGTTGTGGTTTTTTAAAATCCACTTTGGGGGCTAAACAGTGCTCATCACTGTACCCCTCATTTTTTCTCCCTCCGAGTTGCCAATATTCCATGATGGCGCTCCTTTTTAGTCAAGGATGACAACATGGCTCCCCTCAGAAGCGTGCCACGTCCAGTGTCCCTTTAGACACCTTGTTCAATGCTGCTAATAACCCTTCTGGTTGGGAAGCGGCTACATGAGTAATCTTTGCTACAGCAAATCTACATGAGTAATCTTTAGTTTATTGGAGCGTTTCTTGAAACTTAAATCAAATTTTGAGGTTTTCATTTGTTTGGTTCGATTACAAAGTTGCAGTATTTGGAGTTGGTAATCAACTATAATGTGTACTTTTGGAAGGGCCTTGGAGGCTCGTCTGTGGTGCGACGTGTGTCTGCCAACAATTTCGAGAAGGCCGCAGCCCCAGTGTTGGGACGGGATACCGCTAGCCGTGAGAGCGACTGCTCATATCCGACCTCTTCACTGCTATTCACTTCACTGGTTTCTCTCTCCTTTTGATTAGACGAGAATAGTTTTCCTTCCATCTGCCTTCTCTTCCGAATCGCTGATATCTCTGCCTCGCAGTGAACTGATAACCTTAATGACCAATTAGGCTCAATATTGGTACATTCCATTCCCATGAGAGTCCACGAAACACCCTGACCGCGGTTAAAATTGACCATTGTTATACCGAGTTGAATTTGCTGGGTGTCGTCCAGTACTCACTTGTGGGATGAGGGTGTTGGAACAAATATTTGGCAGTTTTCTTCGTTCATTAGTGTTGATCCAAGTACTTATGCTAGGTAGGGGGGTACAGTACATTGTAAATATTTAAGTTAAATAACCCCTGAGACCAATCTGCTGGTGTAGTTCCAGACGGGCACACCGTTTAGTGACGGAGGGCAACATGGCTCCCCTTGGAATCGTGTATTGTACTTAATTACAGTTCACGGAATTGGCATAAGTATGTAGGTTAATCCAATTACCCAGTCTTTACATACGATGAAATCGGTGTCGCCATCGGTATGGATTATACTTATAAATGATATCAACGTTCCACATACTGTGGCTTGTATGATGCCGCTGTGACTTACCTCTTTTCCACAATATGCCACTCCTGCAAAATATCTCAACATTCCTACTAATTTCAACTAAATAACTATTTCAATTTCGAATCTTATGTCCATTTAAATAAAGTAAACTATCAAGCATGTTGTATCACTATTAGATCCCTGATGAGCCACCTGATGGGTCAAAACAATTGTATCAACACCAGGAAAACTGCTGGATATTTTAATTCCCTTTCTCAGTAACTACCCCCTAATCTCTTTAAAATGGTATACGTATAATATATATTATGGTATATATAATATAATATAATTACGCTAAATAAAAAATGTATAATTACGATTAGTGAGGTAGTTGTAAGAAGCATCCGTCTTCATTAAACGTGTTTTGTGATTTTTAGTGTTGATAGTTTGTGAAAATTTTGATTCCGATCCTCAATTCAGTAGTTCCTCATTACGTATATGTGAAATACATGACTACGTGAAAATTATTAGTTTGGGCTGTGATAATAATCAATAAAATGGATGATGTCATTTATGGCACCTTCTACTCTTTTCTGTAAACACGAGTAATATTCATACCTTCCACTGGTACCTAACGTTTAATGTTTATTATGGGAATAAGCCGAGGAAAAAGTATCGGGCCTTGCATCATACCTCCTTCCCGATAGATTTCTCTACGAAATAGTAGTGCTGGCGGGAAGGAAAGTATTACCTATCACATGAAAGACCATACTTTCCACGAAGAATTTAAGAAATTAGAGAGTTCTAGTTGATCCGTAAAACACAATGTGTCGTGCGGTATTGACAATCCGGCGCCGTAACTCTGACGCAATGAGTTGCGGTGACGTACAGATACGTTAACGGATCGCAATCCGGAAAAAACGTAATCGCCTATAATAACCTTCTTCCATGGCCTCAAATGACCTCCTAGGGATAATTTCTTCCATGGATTTAGCGTTTCAACTAGATCCGTTAAAGACTTGACGTGACTTTAAGGTGCAGATCGACGGATCTACTAGGAACTCTCTAACTTTTATCCTTGATCCCCTTCTTCTGAATACTCCTCTAATCCAATCTCTTTCCGTTCATTTATGTGAATTAGGAAATTGAAACTAATAAATAATGTTTAGCTCAGAATATTTATCTCAGCTGTAGGCACTGCAGTTTTTGCAAACTGCTGTTTAGTTTTGCCCCGCAGATTTTCTATTTTGATCATTGATTCATCTTGAACAAGGTTGGCGCGACTCGACATTTTTGGTTAACAACCGAGATCTCAAGATCCTATAATAAATAATGTAAATTAAAAACTTGAAGCGAAATCCCAAAATGTGGACTCAGTTCTCAGATGGTGTATGCAAATAATGTGACTGGGTTCTGGTGAGATCTGTTATTTACAGAGGCTATTTTTATATTAAATGAGAGTAAAAGTATTTCTCTTCGCGATGTCCGTTCCCTTAAGTTGTCAGACTTTAGCCAACGATAATGATAGTATAGCCTCTTCATTATACCTCAACTGTGTGATGTTTCGTGTAACGTCGGCAATTTAGTTGTCGTCGCGTGAATAAAGACAAGAACGGTTCATTCTTAGAGTAACGATAAAATCATCAGCATGTCCGTGTTCTGTCCCTATCAAAACGTGTGTAATTTAATGAGTAGGTTCAAGAACTGCATGCGTTTTAACCTAGGGATTTTTTGTTCTTCAACAATTTCTCTCCCATTACATATGTATTTAGTAAACCGCCACTATTTCTATTATGTTTAGTACAAGTTTTGCGCATAATAAATTGGTCAAATAAAAAAAGTGCTTCATTTTTTGTTATTTGTCTCATTTATTTATATTTTAATATTTTTTAATTTTTTTTTTTAAAGCAGAGTATCATTCAAAAAGTGTATCGGCAATGGACTGGAACATTGAAAAATGTATGCACAAACGTGTGCTGAATAACGTACTTAATTTGTGTTGACAATATCAATTAATGATAATAACTAATTTTGTACGTATTAGTAGAAAAGTCATGAAAAATCATTAGTATTACCTTGAAGTTTTCGAGAACTCGATTTTCAAATATTTTAGCCCGTTATTGCCACTCTATAGGGTTGATATAAAAATCGATGCCGATGTTACTGGCACATCCTCGGCCGATGTATGATTTTTGAATCGAATTCCATTAATTTTGGCCCAGTAGTTTTGGAGAAAAGCTTCGGACAATGGACAGCTTACGTCGGACGGCCGTTTTTTCGATTTTTGGATTCTACGCCTTTTGAAACGTAAACAAACGAAGATGCAAGGAGGGGGGGGGGGGGTAATGATTTTGAATAATTTTTTTATATTTATTTATTATTTTTTTGTTTGTTTGAATACGAGGGTTGATTATTGGAAATAATGAATCTAAATCATCTCTAATGACTCCGAAATTCGACTTCTACGTAGGTGCCATGTTTTAGCTTCTCTTAGCTTCTCTCTCTCGCACGACTTTTTAGGCACTCTAGGTGGGGTGTTTTGGAGGTAAAAGAATCACTGAAAACTAGTAAAAACCATAAGTTGGGTCGCATCCCTGGTTTCGCCTACTCATTGTGAACAATAACAAGCTGTATTTTATCTCATGTTTCTGCTGCTTTTTGGTGCTTCCCTCGGGTGTAATTTCTTGAATGCTAAATTACGTTCGTGATGCGCAGAGCTTATTTCCAACTAATTGCTCCTTACCTAAAGTTATATGCCTTTTTTCCTTCTATCAATTTTGTTTGTCGTCTTCCTATTTGTGACATCAACGCTCGTGTGGTGATGCAAATATCTTTATGGTGACGTTTCATCATAAGATGATTAATTATTTTCATAAGAACGTCTCCGTAGTGTTGTTGACAGGACAATGGACCAAACTCTGATGTACAGCCTGTACCTTCCAGGTTCCATCCCCGTCCACCTTCTTGATGACGCGCGTGATTAGTTCTTTCCATGACTTAGAAGTACTCCCCAAATCATCTTGTCACTTTAATCCCGTCATTTTTCACCCCTTCAACAATTTTCCACCCAAATCCTTCGTTGCTTCAAGTACTCGCTTCTATTGTATGCATATCATGTCTTCGCCGTAGATTTCTTAGTTGCATAAGAATATTCCCCTTGTAAATCTATCCGGCCGAGCGATTATATTATTAGGCTGTACGCCTAGCCGGCTGTGTAACATGAACTGTCACCTTAGAAAGTAGTTATGAGCGGAACTGGACTCACTGACTGCAACAGAATGACTTTTAATGGTGTTTTAGGCCCTGGGCATTACCTCCCATCATGGGCGTTGGTCCTTCGTAGAACTTTCACTTTTTCCCATGCCGGCAACGAATTTTTCTTTTCCCTGACACTTCCCAACTAATCTGATCTCTGAATGAGATACGTGATTGACGTTTCTATGATACTTACCTATTGAGATCTAGTTTTTGTTAGCTACGAGATTGACTTGCCTGTCTACCATGAAACTTTTCGATACCTATCGATGACGGTGCTTACTACCACAAATGGCGGTTATCGCTTTGATCCTTTATTTCTTGTGATTTTTCATTTTATTTTTTGAATGACTCTTCAGTTTTTTTCACCACTCATTCGGCTCATCATCGTAGAAGTATTAGTCTTTTTTTCTCGCCAAGATCATAGTAATTTATTTCTCACCAACTTTTATTCAAGTTACCTAATATAACCGTAGTAAGTTTGGTATTCATCTCAACATTCTTTCAAACATAGGTTTGCATAGTTTGGGCCATTTGGGCCATGTTAATGAATAATTGAGATGGGACATATTTCGTATAGTTAGAGCTCTTTATTTTAGTTCAGTAAGGGTCATGATACAACTATCAACTATTTTTTAGGTCAGCAAACAATTGAAACGGAACTTTTTATCGTAGAGGAACATGTTTGATGTCTAAACTCGCAAAACCTAATTACTATCACTTGAAACGTTAAAAGCTCATTTTTGAGTTAAATATCTGTCTGCTGGGAGACGCTTGCCATATTGTTAAACTTAGCTGTCTTGAGAGTTCTTTGTTGTTTAGGGGTGTCGCTCCTGGGAGCCGCCATGGTGGGTGAGTCCAGACCCGGTGTTTAAAATCCTAGCCGGTTCTCATTTTGAAGACTAGTGCTTTTGACCATAGGCCAAAATTACAGTTATGGGACAAAATGCATTCATTGATGATATTTGGCATCTGCGATGCACCGTGTACAGCTACAAACATGCATAGGTCTATCTACTAGTAGCTCACTAACTTTTTGTAAATTTTCTCCATATGTCGCTATTTAATCGCAAATTATCTTATTTCATTTTTTTATCAAAAACGCGATTACACTTTTTGCTGCATCATGTTAGTTACTCGTTAGCCTTCTTTTAATTGCATCCGATGATCTGCCCTAAGTCCCACGGCTCTCCGTTCCTATTATAACCGGGTGGATTTATTAATGAATTTCTCGTGCGAAAGTGAACTCTTCCGGGTGTGAAGAAAATAGAAAACAAGCCTTGTGAGTGAGTGTGGCCCCGGCAGTGGGCACCAGCTCGTTAAATCTTATCACACCGATTTCTTGGTGAGTGAACAGTCTTCTCAACGAAACCGTCTCTGTGAATCTTGAATTTCAAACGCGAGCCCCTTCCCATTCATCCGCTTTCAAATCTCCCAGTTCCTGAGACCACTTGTTAGCGTCTTATTTGTCTCCCACCGTGGTTAGTATTACTTGTAGAGGCTCTTTTTCGAGATAAGTTATTTTTTCTCTCTCCGATCTCGCCCTTTCCATTATGCTAATCGAGTGGTTGGGCTCGCAAAGACGTGTTAACCTCAATTGAACCAGACTCATTCAATCACTCTATTTAGAGGGCGAAAAGGCACTGAGTTCATCGTTAATTTAGGGTCTAGTGTTTTCAATCTAGGAGTTTTAACGGTTGTTGAATCCCTACAAGACGCTGATGGCACAACTTGAAAAACGCTACAAAGTAATTGAAAACGCGGAACAAATAGAAACTCACAGAATGGATTAATTCACGTTTTTATTTAGAAATAGAAAGTTAAAACTTGATATCACCATTGTCAGTTTCACTGTTATCTCGATTTCCTCATTATAATAATTTCAGGATTGCAGTTCTAATGATTCCTCTTGTATAGAACTTTTATCAATTTAATAAATAAGAAGTAGTGACGTCGAATTCGTTTTGACTGATAATTGATGAATCTTTGAGAACAAAAACTGTTGTATGTCATTCACAGGTTAACAGATTCTTAAGAAATGTTTGCAATGCTGACAATATTGTCTGTTATCAGCTCATTCGCAGTTACACTCCTTTTACCATGTATTAATATAGTACTGGACCATGTTTTAGGGAATTTCCGTGAAAAATGAAGATATTGCAATGGCTCCAAAAATTTCAAAAACAAAATTTTCAAAAAATACCTTCATTGAAATCTGTTTTGAGACATTCTGAAACGAATCCTAGAGTTCAACATTTTTTTATATGTGTTTGTGCGCGCCTGTGTGTGTGTGTGTGTGTGTGTGTCTCAGACGATAACTCTATTAAGATTGAGATAAAAATTCCGTTCTTGCGCTAAAAAATCAAACTTTCCAAACGAAAGGACGAGTTCGTTGGCCAGCGTTTTTTGATCACATTAAAGTTGTCACATTTCAAAAATTGTGCTACAAAAATCACTAAGAATCGTTGAATTTATATTTTTAACAGTTTTAGTCCAAAGAAGTTTATTAGCGATGAACTAGAACATTAAAAAGTTTATGCACAAATATATGCTAAAATATATACTTAAATTTCATTAATATTAGAAAAAAAAAAGATAAAAACTGGTAAACAAAGTAAAAATCTATAATTTTATTTGAATCGCAAAATACTATTTTGAACCAGTTCGCCATAAAATTGTTAGTTATCTATTTCTTTTCACCCCAAGTAATCAATTTCTAAAACAATGTAAAGCCATATAGTACGCGATAATTTACGAAAATTCGCTCATTCGATCATGCTGCATGACTGGAACTTTTATACGTATGTACTTATTTGTATTATTGCGATGTTTTATGATTTTTCCTCTCGCACTCCCCCCTCTAAATTTGTAGAATGCTTCTGGCATCCGCTTCATATGCCCCATATGCCAATCTTTGTGGCCCATCCATGGTTACTCTCCCAATAAATTACGTGCCTATAATATAAAAGTATATTCGTATTATTATGTATACCCATAATTATGGTCCCACATTAGATAATATGATCTTCAGATTTCATAACTGCCCTGATTGGATCGTTTTTGGAGCAAAACAGTTTTGTTTCAAATCGTTCGCTGGGTACCTTTCATAATATTTCACGTTGACATAATGTACTGTGCTATCATCGAGCATCTCTGATCTCATCGCCTCAGCTAGTAGGACTGATTCATCACTTTATGTTTCTCTTATCAAACATAAATAACCTTACCGTATCCCTATTTACTCCGTACTATTTTCTTCAAATATTTACTTTTTGCCCGAAGTTAAAATTTCTCAGCCATTAGTTACATCTTTCTTATCCAAATCAACGCATACGTACTCGTATTATCAGTTCATTTCGTATAATTTTTTGATAATTTTCATCCCCTGGTTATTAGGTAGAGATTGCAGCTACCAGATGATGATCTGGGATTCTATCAGTCCAATAAAACCTATTGATTATAGAAACGCTGCAAATTATTACACAATGGTTTATTATTTCTGTGTTAGATAACCCTTCTATGCAAATCATCGGTCCATAACTGTTGAACCCCGTATGTAATTATGATCAGAAGGGTTTACACTTGTACTATTCCAAGACCCCGCAATTTTACGTTTCACAGTAAAGATGTTTGAAAAAAGCTCGATAGGTAAGGAAAGAATATAGGTTCTGGGGCCCCCCATTTGATCAGTGCGCCTCCGTTCCTCGTAATTGTTTCCGAGGTGTCCTAGAGGAGATCCATCTAAATAACCACACTGTGAGTCGAATAGGAAAGTTAGCTTCGGAGGTTCCCAAGCTGATGTGAGTCCCTCCATACTTTTTACTTTGTTGTATTCCAGATCTCCAAAAAAGAGTGCATTTCAGGGTTCAGTTTTTGAGATCTCGATTTTTGAATGCTTAGCCCTTTAATGCAATTCTTTAGGGATGACACGAATTGATGCCGAGCTTCTAGGATCATCTTGACCCCAAATGCGATTTTTAACGCAAGTTATGAAGTTTCGTCTTTTAATTTCGGAGAAAAGCCGCGGACGGTGGACGGACTGATTGTTTTAATTAATTTTAGGACTCTTCACATCTTGAAACGTAAACCGAAAAACAAAAAAAAATTCAGGGAGGGGGTTAAAATTTGTTTTTTTCCTGGTCGATTACAGAGGTTCATTATTGAAAATAATCAACCAAAAATATAATGGATAAACGGTAGATATCCTTAGTGTTTTTCAGTAAATACCTACTGTTGGCAGTTTTCTTATGACCAATTCACTCGACCGAGTCTATTTTTGCTAGTAATAGTCATCTGTTTACTCATCCAATTCTCCCTTTGAATCTGGCCGCTCACGATTGTTGGGGGTGTTCTATGACTCGGTGGCAACCTTCTTTTGAGAAGATCAAAGAGGAATCACATTTCGGTTGCCGATAGTTACGGACCTTGCAATCAAATTGAACAACGTTGTATCAATAAGTAATTTCAATCGTGAATTATCTTCGGATTAGGAGTCATAGATCATCTCAGCGTCTTTGCGATCTAAATTGACTTAGATTGCAGCCTTTTTCCAACTCAATGATCTTGGTGAGTTTCCCTTACGAAATTCCGTATGATAGTTATTTATTGGTTGTCATCTGATTGAAAAACTTGTCATAAACTTGTGCCTAGTTTATAACTAAATATGACCTCAATACCTTGAGGAGTGAGTCACACGTAACTCTAATATAAGAATTTTCATGACCAAACTCTTTGAACTTCTTTATATGAATGATTGTGCCTGCCTAGAATCAGGATTTGAAGATTGAGACAATTATTTTGATACGTGGTTCTCCCCTTAATAAATTATCTCAATATGAAAATCAAATGAAATTGAAAACATTCTGAAGTTTGGTCCCAAGGCACAAACTTTGAATTTCGTTAATTTTGAGTTTCGTTTGAATTTTCGTTAGTTAGTAGCGTATTTGATTTCCCGGTTTTCATCCAAAGGTATTGACAAATTTACATGGTCGAGACACTCCTCCTGAATGGCATCAGGTTTACCTTTTGTTTCCGCTTACATGAAACAGCACGTTATGGAAACAACATGACTAAATATTTTTTGCTCTTCACGGAAATCACTTTGGATCATGAAAATAACTTTCCATTCTAATGCTACAGAAACAAAAACCAAATTGCATTTCAATATTTTATTGTATAGGAGGTAGGGAATAGGGTGTTTTCATCTTGGCAGCTTGGGATTTTGAGATGGAACTTCGCTGAAAAATCTAGTTGGTGAATTTCGTAAGACCACAAGTAATGAAGTCAAAGTGATACTTTCCAAGATGGGCTAAATGAATAAATGTTTTTAACAAGTCAAGTAAATATTCATATAGTACCTAGTGGATATTGTTCAGTTACAGTTTTCTAGGGGAGAACCACAATATTCTCCTTCGGCCGCCTTGAATTGTTTTTGAAAATGGCTTTAATGAAAATTTTACATCAGTGTTGTAAATAGATGCTTGATGTGGGGAGAAAAACGTTGTGCACAAAAAGAGCTTTATTAATAATATTATGTGGTAATATTTAACTCAGTGTGGCAACTATGGTGCCTATTTTTGAATTTCCGCCATCTTGTTTCAAATTGAGTCAATATTCTAAGATAAAATTATTTCTCTAATTTACAAGGATATCTCCTACTCAATAAACGTAGTTGAAAACTTATCCATTTCTATGAAACAGTTAGTTTCATATTCATGTTTTAATCTAGGGGAAATGGAAACCCGTACTTGAGAAATGCACACTTTCTCCACGAATATATTATAACCTTTACTTGTGGTAATTCTGGTTTAAACGGTTTTTGAAGATTATTATACGGGTATTTCATACCGTTAGCTGGGCTCACCCGCACGAAATGGATTTCTTCATAACTAGACTCTGCCAACGAACCCGTATAATTGAATCTAGTCGTATTGAAAATTGATTTCGCTGAACAGTTGCCAGAGAGGGGGATGTGAAGATTTACTATCCCACTTATTCATATAATGGGGGATAGCGTGACAAAGCTCCATTATAACCGGACCCTAAAAAATCCCTTGCGCTACGCAAGTGCCGACTAGCAGTTAGTAATGCTTCCTGGCTAACCCCAGACAAATATTTGATGTGTCTTTGCGTCTCTCCCCTCTTTTACGGTTTTCTATAAGAACTGATACAATAGAGGGTGAGCGTTGGATGGGTTTATTGCGGTTGGACTTGGGGGAGCGTGCGTGGCAAGCGTGGTGCGTAAGACCAGGTGTTTCGGCTCAGTTTCATTGGCTTCTTCCACGCTCATCCTCCTCCTGTAAACATTCGCGATGCGGCCCTCAGCTTGCATAATGGATCGATTTCCACGTAGGTAAAAAGGTTGCACCCTTTCTGTTCTCTTCCCTGGACCCTCGTGCGTGTCTGAACCATGTGCTGCCATCTCCAGGCAGGAGTGTGAGTGGCACCTCACAATGAGGTTTTTATGTAAAACTCATTGACCCATCTGCTATTATCGGACGGCACTCTTTGTTTGTGCCACCCATCTGCATTATGGTCATGATCAACCTGGTTGAAATGGATGTTCCATTGATGGTTACCAGATCATTGCTATATTTCAGCATGGGTACATAATTCATCTCAAGACTAGGCTACGCATAATTTTCGAAAAATGCTTATTGATGATCGTGGCGATCGATCATTATGAGGTTTTTATGTCAAAATCATTGACCTATCTGCTATTATCGGTCGGCACTCTTTGTTTGTGCCATCCATCTGCATTATGGTCATGATCAACCTGGTTGAAATGGATTTTCCATTGATGGTTACCAGATCACTGCTATATTTCAGCATGGGCACATGATTCATCTCAAGACTATGCTGTACATAATTTTCGAAAAATGCATATTGATGATCGTGGCGATCGATCATTATGAGGTTTTTATGTAAAACTCATTGACCCATCTGCTATTATCGGTCGGCACTCTTTGTTTGTGCCACCCATCTGAATTATGGTCATGATCAGCCTGGTTGAAATGGATGCTCCATTGATGGTTGGTTACCAGATCACTATGCTATATTTCAGCTTGGCCACAAGATTCATCTCAAGACTAGGCTAAATACTACATAATTTACGAAAAACACATAATGATGATCGTCGCGATCGATCAGAGTGGTGCTATGCTGGATATTGATTAACCGCATTACTTTGTTGAATCGTAGTAGGTAGTTCTTCAAAGTACTTGAAAAAAATCCACTTCGAAGTTTGCCTTATAACTGCAGCGTGCTACTCTGTCCAATTCCATTTCTAACATCATTGAAATAACCGACAGCCCAATCAGTAATGGCAGAACCACCTATATTGTCAGATCCAACCATTCACTTTCTCATTTCGTCATTGTATTCTGATGTTTTGATTGGGGATTCGGATCCCTTAGATAATTATCTTGCTGTACAGATATTAGGGGTTTTACATATTTCAACGCAAAATTTGGACTAGTGATAGAGACTGGTAGTTGATCATGATTGGAACTGTGCCTATACATGGTTCGTCATGTGCATGATTCGTGTACTTTGCTCTTGTGTTTACATTACCGAATCCAAAAGCAGCTGATATCCTGCTACTTCTCTGTCCTTGCATTAACTTCCTAATATTATTGATATACTTGCTAAATGAGATGTAAGTAGGCATTTACAAGCACCGCAAGGCTTAAGGACTCGGTGTTCTTGCTCCACCAGAGCATTGCCAAAATCTTGCTTCCGCCTATTTGCTATTAGTCACGGCGACCGCTCACTGATCTACAAATCTACATAATCACACCGCATCTGCGTTCTCGTCTGGGGTATCCACCGTTACGTCTATTAAATATTGACTCTCTTTAATTTAGCTATCAGCCCTGCTATTTAAATATCCAAACATTGGGTTATTTTATTTGACTCCTATTTGAAATTATGAAATGCGATCTCGTGTTGGATTACTCTTGTCATCATTATTATTCTATGCAATATTTCTTGGATTGAGTCAATATCAGCTCAGTGAAATCTGATCTATTTTTTCAACGTAACTAAACATCTACCTAACTTACTAATCCCCTAACTCACTCTTCTTCCTCCTTCATCACCTATATAATTCTTGTATTTATTCTTCAGATACATACAGAGAGATAAGCTTAATTGAAATGATATGCGTCCATGGGTCTTAAAATCCGCAGTTTTATTTCATTCGAACTTGACATCAATAGCACTTAGTATATCGTAGAAATTGGCAGACATTTTTATTGGTTTTGATTGCGTAGTAGGTAATTAATTATTCTCATGTCCTGTGAATTTCATCACTCTACCACTCCACATCACTCCACACAGAAAGCTTGAAAATCCTTCCGATTCTCAACCAAGTCGCGGGATTTAATCTGAACTTTGGATCCGCACTCATATCATGTGAAATGTACATGTTTTTCTTCTATCTTGTAAATTTCACTCAGTCGAAGATATTAATAAGGATGTTGGAAAACGAAATCCCATTTACATTTTAAGCAATTCATTGTCGATGTTACTATCATTGGCTGTAAACGCGCCACTTCGAATTTCAAGCCCTAAGACTGAAATTAGACATTTGAATATATTTTACTATAAAATTCAAGATTCACCACATTAGGGATATTTTAATACGCCAATTACGAATGTGGGTCCAAGTTTTTTTTGCAAAGATGAAATAAATTGATGGCCCTAATGTAGTAGTCATTTGGCTAGCGTTTCGGTGGATTTCGAAGATGTACTGTGTGCAACTCGTTCATTCTTCTGTTTGTTCTTTCTCACATGAACAATATGCATATTAGAAAAAATAGTAGTTGTATATTATTGATGATGTGCTCTTCATTTTTGTCTTGTTAAAACTGTTTGTGTAATTGTGTATACGGATCTTCTCTCGCGTGTTCCGCTGTCTGCAGCGTGTTTGTATTTGTGGCAATGACATCACATCCCATTCGAGTGGGAGGTTCTCTCAGGCTCTCCCCAATAATTTATCGATAACCTGTCAGTGCGTCTAACACCCGTGAAAGAACGGACGAGGTATTAATATTCGCCGCATGGGAAGACATTATTAGTTATGCGAAACCAGCTCTCGCGAATTCGCTGCCCTTTCTCAATGATGTCATCATTCACAAAATCCATTAGTCCTAACCCCGTTATAACTATCCTATAATTACAGGTTGTGGTCTGGTCGTACATTGCCAATGTGCTTTTGTATTTTGCCATACTGGTGAACTTATCATATATATCGGCATTCGCTTTCGAAACATCAGGTATAATTAACGTACACCCATGACTCATGTTACAAGGTTTATAAATATCGTAGAGTTCTGCAAGTGAGTTCGTAGTTTTCTTATCTCCAGTATTTCCAGTATTTGTGTGTTATCTAGAGAATTACCATTATTGAAACCGTGTTGGAGCTCACCATCCATACAAAACCCAACTGTAACACATTGTATACTTGTGTATTTTCGATATCACACATTCATGTATTATCAATAAGGAAATGACGTTTTGGATTTCTGCTGCCTTCATTAATCAATAAATAATCACTTGTTTGATTTTGTGATGAAAAACTAAGGTGCGGGCGTTCGTTTCACGGAATCAAAAAGAATATTACAATCAAATCAATGAGGATCAAAAATTTAATAACAATCATTACCATATCCCCCGAACGCCGTTTTTATGAGGACATCCCTTTTGTGACTTTAATATTAATTTCAATAAATAACTGAATGCTTACTTCCAAGGAGTGAAGATGACGTGAAATACCACAGGATTTCTTCAAATGCTGTTGATCGATTTAAAAATTAGGTTAGCGCATATTTTGTGGGCGTGACGAAAACGGTTTTCGAAGTTACTTCTTTCGACCGGCCATTCTTCACACTCTAAAATGGAACGTCCAGATTCAAACCCAAAATTTTGAAACTTATTCATATGTATTGTATGTTATATATGCGTTGGCGATATCGGATCTTTCATCGAGCTCGGAAATTAAAAAAAAAAAAAATCACAAAATATAAAAATCAAGAATAATACAAGGGAGGATGATGAGTTCGAAGGACACAATTTTTAGCGTATCAGACGTGAATGTGCCAAATAAATTAAAATATTGGTAAAAATAACCCAACATGTTAAAAAAATATCGATGTATAGGTATTTATTAGAACGTTACCAATATTTGTACTTGAGTTGAGTTTTGTCTGAGGAAATTAGCGGACCCAGTTCCCAGTGATAATAAACTATTCGATTGGTTTTGATGCGCATGTTTTAATAAAACTTTCTTTCCTTGTTTTCATATATGTATTACTCCATTGAAATTTCAAATCATCGTTAGGTTTACTAGAGTGAGCAAAAATGTGATTTATAACTCATGATTGGCTCTTGCAGGCTCGTTATTATCGCATTCAAACCTGTTGGCAAATCATTCCCGTTGATGGGATGATCTCGATTCGTTTTTATTCGCGCTGACTCTCAAGCAGCATCCGGTTATGTTGGAAATCAAACAGTTTGATCTAAGGGTTCACGACCGTTAGAATAAACATATCGGCTGTATGTGCGTCTAACTCGCGGAACTTACGATTATAAAGTCTCTTGCCCCGGTCACATGTTTTCTCCGGTAACTCGAACCGGTTTCGATTTAATTAATACAGCGTTATAAAGCTGTCCAGCCACTCAATTACTTCTAGACCTCTGGGAAAACGTGTAATTGGAGCCATCAGTGTGTCAAGGGGGATCGCTCATCTGGTCAGCATTCGCGGTGGGCACTGGTTCTGTTGATGTATCGCCTGACCGGGTGGACCACTGCCAAGGGACCGTGATGAACGCCCGACTGTGGTCATGCGTCAGCACCGTCACGTGGAACTTGGATAGCGTTTTCCCCTTACTAATCAGCCCTGTAAATCAAAAGCCTATGGAGGATTTCCCTGTCATGACGTATGGCTTCTGACGTGATGAAGTCTGATGATGATGGGGCCGCACACTTTCAGTGGTGACAGGACCTCTGTACAAGTAATGGTAGATTTCTACATGAAATGTAAAACTATGTTATGGAAGGTTGGTCTATTAATAACCTTACCATTATCCTTGCTATCACCGGCCTCTTCTACAATTAGTTAATAAACACACAGGGCATACAATAAACAGGATATAAAACTAATAACAAATATATAATATAAAATAAACCGTGTATAAACTATAAAGGTACAAAGTACCTTTATCTATCAGGGTGAGCTTGGAAAATATTAAAGGGACTCTTAAAGCTCTATTGTACATCTTTTGTTAAAACTGTATGTGAAATTAGTGCTTTCAAAGTAGTAAGTTGTCAAACTTTGCTTCTTTACGATTACTCATTAATTCTTATAGCATCAATGTGATTAGAATGTTGTTAGATTCTGTTGATCCAAGAGCTATATTTCCGGCTCAGGTACTTTCAGAGCTCCGATTTCCATCCAGTAGCTCTTGAGGTTTCCGTTGTGGTCAGTTCATGTCCATTCTTGATTCATGTATATTACGACAGCTCTCTTAGTGAATAAGCTTATCACATGCGTCATTTTAACTCCGGATCTTCTCCGACTCAGATTTGATTTAACGGTTCTGTTTTTCGCTAGCTGACCAGAGGACTAAATTTCGTCTCAGCTTACCGGTCTCTGATATTCTCAGAAATCGCTCAGAAATATTTGTAATTTTGACTAAATACTTGCTGTTGATATCCGCACGAAGTCTTCCAGTCGTTATCACTCTCGACGCAAAACTGGTTCATGCGTCAGCATATTCACGTTATCTATTTATGGTTTATTCACATTCGTAAACACTCTTAATTTTTTGTCAAAGCCTTATCTCCAGACTGCTGATATATATTAAGCATCTTGCGCCATGCGGTACCCACATATTGTTTATGCAACATAAATAACATGTAATTCCTATGGAGCCAAACGCATGGATCTAAGTGGAAAGTAGACATTTCAAAGATGGCGATATGCACGTTTTCCTTGTAGATCACGTTTGGGTCACCCTCATAGAAATCAGTCGTATCTTTAAGAAACCACAAGTTATGAACAACAACAAGAACAAGGAACACGTCAATGTTCCATGCAATTAATAGATTAGATTGGATTATAGTTATTTATAGGCGCCTAATTATATGTATTCAATCGAAACGTTTAGTTGGTC
The DNA here is from genome assembly GCA_030762985.1 of Adelphocoris suturalis. NCBI lineage: Eukaryota > Metazoa > Arthropoda > Insecta > Hemiptera > Miridae > Adelphocoris > Adelphocoris suturalis. Next base: position 134,891,703 of record CM061041.1, on the reverse strand, counting down.
TACCATTATTCATCCTCGAAGTCTAATTTATTCAAATCTGTGTTGATGATAATTCTTAATTGAGCATTCTGAAGTCAGACGTTTTAGATACGGTCCCTTACAATACTGTTAGAACATAGAGAAGTTTAAGCAAATGTCACGTTTCTTATTGTTAAAATTCACATATAGGTTGAAACAAAATATTTAGGAAATGGTTTTTTATTTTCTGAACGGATGAGCCTTCTGTATAGAGATCTCTTTCCTCATCTGTTCAGTTCAAACGAATTCTTATCGATCGGCAATTCACTAATGATGTAATGTGATTCACAGTCGTGTTAAAGTTCACAATTTTTTCAATTCCAACCCACAAAAGTCGGTAGGGATGGTCGCACAGCAACCTCGGTGGAACAATTGATTCATTTAAAAACTAAACCCATCAAAATCCTTGATTCTATTGAAGGTTTCGAGATACTCTGAGGGTTCTGAATGTTCTGATTCCAGGACCATCTTCCCTTATGTGTAATTGTTTTAGCCAAATTCTGTAAACCTCGTTCAGAGATTCTGGCAAATAGTGTAGAGAGGTTTTTCTTGATTTGATGTTGAAACGTATTTATTATTGCTATTTATTGTATTATTTATTTCTATCATTTTTTAATTTAATATTAGCAATTATTTTATGTAATTATTTATTATAGAGGCAATATTGAGCATAATAAATCAAAACAATCACGAAATTGGAATGATTTACAATTGTGTTTTAAATCATCTCTACATAGTGTAATGTCACAAAAGCGCCTGTACGCGCAAAATATTATCGTTCAATATTGGAGGTTGTGCAATAATATTGAACGTGTGTTTCTGGTATTGAAAGGTGGTGCAATATATTGTAGGTACGAAAAAATTAGATATTCATTGTACAATATGGAAAAAGATTGCATCATCTATGGTGTCATATTGTCCAATGTGGCGTCTGTCTGTAGCAAACAGGCGCGACGCGATGGCTTCTGAAAATGCCGATTGGCAATATCATTCGGTTCTGACGTTTTCGTGTTCTCTCGTTCTTTTTTGAAAACTTTTGCATACCGCAATTGAAACACTGCACAATTTGGTGTCACTCAAAGATTCACATACATACTGGCAGTAACATACTGAATGTCTGTACCTAACCTTGCTCAATGTTTTGCCAATTTTCAATATCATCTTCACACTTTTCAATATTATTGCATAAACTCAATTATTGTGTAATATTATTGTACAAATATGGATTACCTTAATTTTTGAGTTTTGAGCAATAAGCACTTTTTTTTTGCATCGGCCTTCATTTCCTTTCCGCCAAATATATAAACATATATATGGAAAATGTTACAAATATGTTACTACATTACTTATCTATTAAATCTGTATAAATATTCAATCTTTCGTTACTATAAATTTAAAATAATAAGGTTGGGCTCTAAAATTGATTTTTTTAACAAAAATTAAATTATTCTTCATGTATTTTAGTACTAGCAGCACATAGAATTGTCTTTAGGTTATATGGTCGATGTAATTCCAGAAGAATATTCTCAAATGAGGTGTGCCGCACACTGCTTAACATTCCGCATTCCATGATGATATGTTCCAAAGTTTCCTCAGTTGTATGACAGAATCTGCACTTCTCGTCTTCTTCATTCATAATTACGCCGATTTTCTTCAAATAGATCCGAGTTAAGCCATGGTTTGAGCGGAGTCTACTGATAGTCCTATAATATGCACGAGTGTAGGCGGTTCTCTTTTGTGCCATGGTGTTAAGGAAATGTTTGGGAACATTTCAGCGTAATTCTGGCCAAATGGGTACTCGTTATAAACTTCTTGCCATTCCCGATTGGCCGTACGACGTGTGGACGAACAATTCTGTATATGTAGTGAGGTCCCTCTTCGATTTGTTCCAAATTCAAAGCCTCTCTAGCTGCTTCATCAGCTTTTTCATATCCATTTATATTATTGAGGCCCCTTACCCATACGAAACAGAGGTTTTTCGCTATGTTTTTGAGTCGTGCGGAGGCTAGCGCACGCAATTATATTATTGTAAGCGCAATATTATTGTACGTCCATGGACCGCTAACACATTGAAATAATGATAGTGTTGTTGAAGTTCATTCTAAAATTAATACTTGCAGGTTCCGAAGTGAAATCTTCTCTACCCTAGAATAGCAGGCTTTCGCGTAAACTACCACTTTAGTTGTTCATGTCGGTTCTTGCAAACATGACCGGAATGGAAAGTTTTGGTCGCGAGGTATGTAAGTTTGTAGTGAGGGTTTTGCTCGCAAATTATTTTAGCGGACTCCATTTTCTGTTGTCGCTTTGGAAAGTTGAGCTCGAACGTGCTTTAACGAAGCGTGTAATGTAGAGCGGTAGACCCAAAGGAACTCGGCTGGTGAAGATGAAATATATTTTATTTGAAAGTAGAGCAGAATTCCGTGAGCAGGGTGGATGCAGGGCCGCGTGCGTGAGGGTCGAGAATTGAAAGCGTGGGAAGTCGGTATTAGATAAGTGGGCTTTAATCACAATTATTGCTGACTATAAATCTTAAGTAGATAGTAGAGCTGTGAGGGAGTGAGGTATTGGAGGAGAGAGAGGGGACATTTGAGGCTTCACCCTACTGAGGGTGACGAGCTGGAGGACAAGAGATCCCCCGTTGTTCAACTGTTCATATTGGGATCCGAGGGGGACTGCGGGTGTGTTGGTGCGTCTGAACCCGATGTTGTGCTCCTGTGTGAGTGCGTGTCAAGTGTGTGGTGAGGGGCGAGGAGAGTCAAGTGCTGAGTCCACTTTGGCGTCCTCTCTTATCGTTCCAAGGAAGTACGAGTAAACACGGACTACATCACGACCAAATAGTTTGACAATCTTGAGATGAGCATAACCCAGCTATCTGGATAACAGACAATCGTTACTTCAATGTTGACTGAATTCGATCAGTGCCTTGGTTTAGGATAATGTATAAAGAGAAGAGGTTCATAAGAATATCATGCAGACTCAGGGCGATCCACGCCATATGCCCAGCCTATCTGTTCAAAATCCATAAACGAGAGGATCCTGCGTGTGACTGTGGGGAACCAAATGGTGATGCGGAACATGTGATAAGTCAAAATAGGGAAGACATGTTTAACAATCTGAAATATCTTATAAATAATCCATTTAATTACATTACACTATTACAGACTAGAAAATTGGAAATATGGTAAGAAATTTATTCATTTATAAACAGAAGCAACATAATTATGTAAACATATAAATTGTAAAATTGATTTAGTATATAAGTTATTGAGAACATAAATGTGTAACTATGTAATATTAAGAAGTGGAGAATTATTCTGTAAATAATACTATGGCGGTATGTACATAAAAACAATGCAAAAAAGGATTAAAAAAATTGACTGAACTTCTGATGCTTCCGAAATCACTTGATATTCTATATCCATTGTTTCTCCTTTTTGTAGTACGAGTGTAGTTACCTATTTAATAATTTATATTTATATAAATTTTATTATTTTACAATATACACATTTAAAATTTGCAAGATAACTCTGCACAAATTTCTTAATTATATCTATTTTTCGCTGTTTTATTAGATTTTTTTAAGCCTTATTGTTGTGTTTCACATGCTCTGTCCTATGAACACATTTTTGACAAATTGAACACTTGTTTTCGATTGCCTCAAATATCGATTCTATTTCCTAAATTTTCTAAGTGTCAATCTGCGATTTTACATTCAACTGCTAAAAGCCTTCTAAATTTAGGTAAATTAGTTTGGAAAACCCCGTCATTTCAAACGATTTTTCAATCGAAAATTTTTCGTTTGTGTTTTTGATCGGTGTACCATTATTTCCGTTTCCAGTTAAAGCATTGATTGCTTATGTATTCTGGATAATTCTGGATAATGCTCTTTATTGCGTGATGGTGATGAATTACGTTAATTCTCCTATTCGACTTACCATTGTACTCTTAGTTACGTTGCAGTTCTTTTAGACATCTTCCTTGTCGCGATTGCGGTCCATTGTGGTTATGATACTTGCGTCCTTGCATTCATGGTAGTCGTTCTGATTGAATAACTCAATCGAGTTAAGTAACTTCCCGATACCGTAACCCTAATCGGCAAACTAACCTCGGTCGCATAGTGGACCCAGCGGCCTCTGTGGGCCCGGAGAAAACCAGGAATAGAGTCGCCCGAGATGACAAAAGAACGAGGGAGTGAAGTGCAAAAGAGGTGGCCTCGATTTTTTGTTCGAAAAACTTCCGTTGAGCGATGCACGAGTGCACCGACCTGGAATGTATGGACCATGACAGCACAGTAGCATGTTTGACAAAATCTGAAGCGGTTCGGTGGCAAAATTGGGTTACCCTATTTTTCTCGGAACCTATTACCATTCTCTTCGGTTCTGATATTCTCGGGACATGGTTCAGTGGTTTTGTTTTGTTGTCCAGTGACTTGTAATTTTTTCTGCGTTCTAAGGTTGAAGAAAGCATTTATGCTTTTGAGTTGCAGATTCGTGCATTTTCCATGTTATGCATCCTTTTGCCACACATTTTCTTCCATGTCCGTCCTCACCCCAACAATTAAGTCTTCAGAACACTTTGATAGGATTCCCCTTACTCCTCCAACGTGTGCTGATATGATGGCGCCTGAGGTGACATTTCTCGGTGACTGCAACCCAGTTAAAGCTGACTTTGTTATGACTTGTAGGTGCTAACAATTTACGCTTAACAGTTACTACAAATTGAAAAATTTGACGTTTTATGTGTACGCTTATCGCTATCGTTTATGGTGTTAACAAGGTGTCAGGAGAAATTTTTGCCGTAATTTTGTCGAAAAATGCGTGTTTTGCATCGATCCCCTCGCATTCCAGTGTTCTGAGGATGTCCTGATGCAGAGGCGTTGTCTTGTAGAGGACTGTCCTCGATTTGAACGTATTCGTTGGGTTACAACACAAAAATGTCATTGATAGTTCTAAAACACTTATCATCCTTGCTCACAGTAGTAGATGTAGAATTCGAGCTTCTTTTTACACCCTGAGTTTTATGCATTTTTTTTTTAAATAATAAAAACAGATTTATGTCTGTTCTCAGTATGACGCATTCACTCCGAATGGTTGGTCTTCCTTGTACTATTCATACTTTCATCTTTGCCTTATTCCTCATTCTCCAGGTTTTTGCCTGCCGTTTATGCTGCCTCCTAGCTTCACGTTTTTGGTTTTCCGTTGGGTAAATTATCAGCAAGTATGAAAAAATATTTATCTCTTTGACAATGAACCAGAATTTCACTTAATAATCATCAGTGAAGGCAGCACTTCACGCAATGTTCACGAGAAACCAGCTGAGTGATCAGGCAAAGTAGAACAATACTGCGAAGAAGTAGTGTCTTAAAACTTAGGTTTCTCATTTTAAATATGTGAAGTAATAATAGAAAAAAGGCTGTAATCGATCAAATAGAGCCCGTGCACATTCGGTTTCTACGCGACATGAAGCGTAAAATAACAAGTTTGAGTGTTGTTCAAAAACCTACCCGCTACATCAACATAATTAGTAGGTAATGGGGCATGAAAAAAAAACTATTATTATTTACTTTACCAGTACTCGAGTAATTTTGAGGTGACCAGTAGTGTTACATTTACGGGAACGTTAGGCTGGTGTCTTGTGCCTAAACGGGTGACGTTGAATGAGGCATTCTAACGTTTGACGTTGCTAACATCCCCTCAAGGTCACACACTCCTGGGTACGTTAGGGTGACGTTAAGGGTACGTTAGTGGTCACCAAAAACTCTCAAATAAGGTAAGTAGTATTTTGAAGGTCAGTGTGGTACGTCATGGTCAGACCGCAGTCAGTGAACTGTCAGTTTATATCGAAGGTCTTTATCTCGTTCTTCCTGACCTCCTAGAGCTGGCCACTCAGTTATGCCACAGCTGTAAGAGACGATGAGTTTCATAACGTGGTAGAAATCAGTGCTTTGAACATTTGGAAAGGCTGTCACATTTTTTACCAGCGCCTGACTTTTCTTAGTTTGTTCTAAACTTTTTTCTTTCTCATGGTTTCTCACCACTTCCTAGACAGCTCTCCCGACAGCTGTGTTGTATTGAAGTTTTTGTTTTGTGACGGGTTTCGCTTACGAAACATCCAGACAGATGACGCCATTGTGGCTATAACAAAATGAACTAACATAAATTATCATACATTCTTCAATGTTACCAGTATACATTATTTTGTATTAGGTATCCAGTTTCTTGTTTAAAAGGGAGCTTGAATTGAAAGGCTTTGATCGTATGGGATGAGGTTGATACAATTAATTTAATTGTTCCTTTACTATGTATTCCAATCGAATCGAAATGCTGGGCAGCTGTAGGGCTGTATCGCTTGGTTCACATTGCGATAATTAGGTTCTTAGGTTTTTAAATTATTATAGACTATTATACTTATAGATGTTGGTATTATAGATAGGGTGTCCCCAGGAACGTTCCCACCCCTACTAAAATCGTTATTTATCGTTACTTTTGTAAGGATCTCAAAAATGACAAAACTGCGTATTGGGACTTGACATCTATGTTTTTTTTAGATGGGAACCTCCATTGCAGATCTGAATTCTACGTAAAATTTCGTTGGTGTTGCAAATATTAATAAATGAACATCACTACGAGGTTCAGCACGAAATAATACCCCAAAATCATGAATTACATGAGGCAATAGGATATCTTCAAAAACTCAGTGTTTCACCAATTTGCACGTTTTGAGTGGAATTGCGCATTTTTACAGCGGGATTGCGCCCGTTTGTGCGCACTTGAAACGAGTGATTGATCATTTCTTCATGAAATTTTACTGCAATAAAAAATAGGGGTGCATAAGTGCTCAATTTTTTTAGAGTTCAAACATTAGGTTTGACAAAAAAAAAATTACTCATTAATAACGATTATAAGCTTGGGCGGAGGTTCTTGGGGACACCCTGTATATTATGTATATAATAATGTTATGTTGTATATCTCTTTATTGTTAGTGTTATAATTTAAAAGAAGTGATGCATTTCATCTCAATTTAATGCATCCTTCCAAAAGCAAAGGCTTCTATTTATTAGCTCTGTAGAGAGATGGAAAGAGAAGGCAACAAAATACCAAATTTTCTCAATGCAATTTTCTCCTAATTAGGCTTATCACAGTTTTGAGTCGTGTTCTGGGGTTTTCTATGTTGTCGTCGGCTAGGGATCGCGTAGCTACTCTTGGATGCGAAAAAATCTTACTGTATCAGGTAAATGGGGACTAATTCATATGATTACGCAGTTCAAGGATAAGGTATTTTGCGGATTTCATCACCATTTACGGAGTATGAAACCCTCATCCGTCCTTCCCCAAACTATTTCTATGTAATAGCTAAAACGTGCGCTACACTGTTCAGGTCGTGTCTGGGTGCAGTCCTATTCAGAAAATTGTTACTCTGACTCCTCAAAAAAGTTCAACTTGTATTATTACACTTTCGTATGCCAAGGTTATGAAAAAGTTCTTTTGCTTTTGTATATCACGCCTTTATTCGAAATGTATGTAAATTGATTCAGTATCGTGATAGTCTGACATGCATGAGGACTTTTGTTCTTGATAATTTACACAGTTTCGTGGATCAGATGTGTCAACATACGCAGGAATAGTGGTCAGGGTTATGTTACATCTGATTTCAACATGTGTTAATCATGAGTACAAACTAGGTGGGTTATTCTCCGACAAATGTGGGGTCAAATATAACCTGTAACATTAGTTATTCAATGCAATTCTAATCACAAACCTTCCCAATAAATATGTCTTGTTCCGTGCTGAAAGCATGGCTATCTATACAGATCAGTTCCTGTGCTGTGTATGTCAGCTGTAATATCGGTGAAGGCGGTTTGATCTCCAAGAACGACATTTGAAAAGGTCAGTTTTGGGGTTGGGTTTCTCTAGCAAACCACCGCAACGAGGTGGAAAATGATATTACGTTTTCAGTAGGATTATTTGTCTAATTTTCTCCCAAACCACTTCAACGTTCTCTCAAATTCAAAACATAAAATTAATTAAATTCATTATTGACAATCATTCTTTACCACCATTATCCTTAAGAAACTCCAAATGGCTCTCGCAGCATTAATGTCTAAACAGTTTCTCTGCAATGATTTTGGATGGGAGATAACCAATTAGTCTTACCCGAATCTTTGTTGACTTGGCTAATTTAATTTAGCCATTTTTAACTTGAGACACAAAACACATACTTCACAAGGGGAAAAATAAGGCATTTCAATTTACCGATGTATCTGCATGTAGTGTAGAGTTTTCTTTTGGTACGTGACTTCGTCCAGTTATATTTCGATAATGCACCTTAGCCTCAGTTTGTTGTCAAATTATCAGGATAAGGGTCAAAAAACGAATAAAAGTCCTTATCGCCGAGCTTTCGGTTTATATAAAACCATTTTCAGGGCTCAAGGATCTTTCACTGTGTTGAAATATAGGACACAGTCATGGATTCAGAGTCTAGTCAATTGTCATAACAAAACAAGAAATGGTTGCAGTTGAGGCTAACAAGGGTTGGCACATGAATAGGACTCAAAAAACTAGGGGCTAAAATTGAAAAAATTGATAAAACTTTGAAAAACAGCTACTGGCAAGCATACAGAACTAAACTAAACCCAGTTTAAGCGTAGGTAGGTGATTTATTAGATGTCATTAATTTTCAGTTGGTGGATCAGCTCGTGTTAAATTCAGAAGACTATAAAAATGTAGGTGTTGTTAGTTTAATTTCTCCTCGGTAGGCGTCTATGCCTCTGCAGATATATTTAGATAATTAATAATAGACCGTTTAATTAAAGAGCCATCCAATACTGAACCTTTGTCATTTAGTTATTAGCCTATTTTACATCTAGTTTTAGTTGTATTATTTTATTTTTGAGTTTTTTTTATCCACTTGAGGGGTTAAATAGTGGTTATCACTGCATCCCTCATTCCCCCCCACCCCCCTCCGATATACCAGTGGAGTCCATGATGGCGCTTCTTTTTAGTTCAAGGATGGCTCCCCTTAGAATCGAGCCACTTCCTGTGTCCCTTTAGACGCCTTGTTAAATGCCGCTAATGACCCTTTTGGTTGAGTTGCGGCTTAAACCTTATAAATAAAAAAAAACTGTGTAATAATTCGTAGCTTTTTTTACTATAGCTTGGCTTGAGTGAAATCAATATCCTGCAATGTTCGCACCGTCAGTGTCGGGGGATTGTCGTGGACTTTGAGTGATGCACTTGAGGGCTCGATGCATCCAAGACCCTCAGACACGACAAAACCACGAAAGAAAGTCGACTCCTAAATCACGCCTCCTCACCTCACACTTGTACTCAATCCCCGAACACGATTTCATTGGGTCGGGAAGGTGTTCCCCAATTGTGTGTAGCAAGTGAGCACGATTTGTTGCGGAGACCTTAAAAGTGGCCGCTTTCACGCAGGCTGTCGCACGCCTGTCTGAGGCCAGGCATCTTCACTGTAAACCCAGGAAGGTAAAACCGTTCACTTTCTTCGGAAGATGGCGCTTCTTCCCGAAAGGAAGGTGAGGATATTGTAAAAGGAAGGGCTCCTCCCAGCGTGAATAAAAGGAAAGATGAACGTGCCACGAATTCAAGTCCCTTTCATTAAACAGCTTTATTATGGAGTGGGGTTGAATACGACTACGTTATGGGCCCTATACTATAAAAAGCTTCTATTCTCATAGTCATTCCTTGTTGAAAGCTTTTATAGCTGAAAAGTTGTATAGCCGTATAGTGTAGGAAACTTTCTTACCCTAATGTACGTCGAAGAACAACACAATCATGCTTGCAATAAAACTTAAACATAGGCCGTTTTTTATGTGTTTTACGACTTCACCTCAACTTTTATCCGTTTCTCTGCAAAACACTTTATAATTCTCATGAGAAACTTCTAAAATTATATGTTCCATGCATGGACTGGAGATCCTAATATTTTCACAACTATCAACTTCTTCAATTCACACACATTGTATCCTGGCTTGGTTACCTGTCATATTGACAAGCAGCGGCTATTATTTGGTTACGTAGTAGGAAGTTGCACTACACCAGAAGAGAACTATTGTGAGGTTGAGGATCAGGAAAATGGTGAATCGCGTTAACGAACCATGACTGAAGGTTTGTCACAAAACCTTCCCCGTGACGGATTTACCCCAGTTTCCGGCATGTTCTTCAGTTTAGTTGAACTTTAGCCAAGCTTCCAACAAATGTATTCAATCCCTTATTGGGAAACAAAGTCTTTGTCAGTTATCATGCATTTTTTAAACGCTGCTTATTATAAATTGAACTATTTATAACAGTTTCTCAGTGTATCTGTGTTGAAATTCAAGGGGAGGCTCAAGCAGGAAAACCTGTTAGCTTAATCTATTTTTCTGAGATTTTCTTTTTCAATCCAAGAGACGCAATCCTCTGATGATGGATTTGAATGCTCTGCTAATTTTTCGATCGGATTAAACCTTCATTGGTGTCCATGTATACCGAAGAATTCAAAGAAGATGCTTATAGGAATGCGCATTGGGAGACTATAAATGTGTGGATGCCGATTCCTGTCTGTACCCTGACATAGTCTACTTTTCTGCTAAGGGTTAACTTTAGAGCTCCTGTAACATATTGGAAGTAATTTCCAAATATCATTGTTAGTACTGTTGTTGATTACGGGTTGTTAGGAAAAGTGTTTTGTTGTTAAAATGAGAAGTTCGTAATTGTGTTTTTTTAAGTAAAAGAGTTGAATTGACTGCTTGTTGATTTCAACGAAAATCTCGTTAAACCATTATTCTTACGTTTTATTTATATATACGCTACACTCCCAAGATCCATCGAAGTCGTGTGTCTACGTCCTCGGTGGGCTTGGTTTTGGTTATCCCACGTGTTGATTGTCCCAATGAAGTTATTTTCTGCTGGACTGCTGGCTCAGCCCTTCGATTGGGGTTTGAGAGATCCTTCTTGAGAGCACGTTCGCCATTTCGTTTCCATGGTGCTTCTGTTTCCGGACTCCCACTTGGCGAATCACGTTGTATTTTGCCAGGGTATTGTGGGTAAACTTACTGGACCAGATCACTCGTGTTGAGATAGTTGGGCTGTTGGTACTCTGTTACTAATAAATCACTTCGGATCAGCTTCCAACAACATTTTTATCCTTATTGGAATATACATTTTTCCCGGTAATAATTCATGTATACTCCATTTATAATCAATGAACTATTAAGAAAATTAAAAACGTTACTTATTACAAATTGTGTTCTATCAGTCATTACATCAACAACCATAACATGTGCCCATATTTCCATACATAGTGTCGTTTCTGGCTCGAAATTGATTGATAGAACACAGTTATTCCATTCAATAAAATCTTAATCCTCCACAGTCAAAGCGTCCTGACGAAATTTAGTCTCCAAGTTTACCGAAAATATTCGGTACCGTGTTGTTCTGTGTATTTTTGCCTCGCCTATGGCATACTATTCCCTAGTTGGTCCTTTACGCTTATTGAATTTTAATGAATATTAATGAATAATTTAACTGTCTTGATATGTTCCACGGATTGTTCTATTATGATCAATAAGTGATATCCATGCAAATCCAAAGCAGATCAAATTATTTCTAATTAGCTTATTTTATTATGAGTGCAATACCAATGCTACCTCAGATGTGATGCTACCTCTTCTGATTCACTAGGTACCTATTAAATTAAATACCGATATTTCTTCATACCCTTGCTTGTTTGATGAAATTAGCGAAGGTTGGCAACGCTGAGGGGAGGCTTGGTGGTGAGGAACAGGATGGAGTGGAAGTTGCTCGCGTCGGGTCTGAAACGTCTCTTATATAAATGAGATTTTCATGCTAAACTTTGCAAACACGTCACGTGGTAAACCCTATGAAATCACCTAATGTTTACTAAGGAATTAAGAAGATTTCATTGACAAAGAAAGTCGATGTACCAGCCAATGCGCGTTCCCTCAGGTTGAACTCGTGCGTCATTCTCGCCAGACAAAGTGTCTCGGTTTGCTAACTCGCGCTAATGTGAACCAATTGGGCTTCGCGCCAAGATCATTTGCAGCACTCACTGCTGTCGCTGTTGCGCCACTCTCTTTTAACAAACAACATCAGACAATCCGTCTCAAAACATTTACCTCGTCGAATTTCTAAATTACATTATTAATCGGCTATATGAACTTTTTAACGAAATCCTTGTCCTAATATTGATGGAAAGCTGTAATTTCTGACAGTGTTACACCCTGTGATATTTCTTATTTTATTCCATAATTACTGTTTCTCCTACGGAACGACCTTAACTGTGGAAGGAGCTATCCTATAACAGGAACCGACATTATTAAAAAAGTCATAATACGAAAATAGTAACGAGTCAACTCATTTATTAATACCTAAAGTTCTGTACCGCTAATCTGCAGTGGTTAAATACAGGAATGCAACGTCGTTTAGACTGTATTTTCTTACCACTCAGAAATGAGAATACGAAACGTTCTTTTAGGGCAATAAACTATTTATGGTCATCAGAGTGTCTATTATTACCTCTCTGAGAGACTCATTCAATTCTCTGCATTCCATTTTATAACTTATATGTAGTGTTGATTACGGTATAGTAATTATATAGACATTTACCTAGTTTATCGTCATAGTTATCAACATTTATTCCTTAGAATGTAGTACTTTGGTGTTAGTAGGTACCTATTATATTGTTGAAAGTTTCGATCATGCTACTCGACGTTGTAAAAGTAATTCAAAGTATAATAATTACTAGGTACTGGTCCAATTGGACCTTAATGACTTTCTCGTATTTGTTTTTGCCTTATTTGTGGAGGAAGATTTAAATTCGAAAAAGTTGTTTTTTTGTTGACATTTACTGCTAAACACACGCAACCACTTTCGTCGGAATGGCAACCAAGGGTTAAGTGAGTGAACTTCCACCTACTTTAATTCGTCAAATTTAATACAGACATTTTATAGTAACAGTACAGTACTGTATTTTCTAGTAACAGTACAGTACTGTATTTTACAGTAACAGTACAGTACTGTATTTTAAAGTATTTTTTCATGCTCATTATTAAACCCTTTGGCGTTTTCTGTGACCGAGTGGTCTAAGACGCGAAGCAGGACGGACTAAGACGAACGGAAGCAGGGGATCCCGGCTTCAATTTCTGGACAGGTAACGAAATTTTCCAGTTATTAAGTACGAGTTTAGCTTATGGTTTAATTGTTTAAGATGAAGTTTATATTTACGAATTGAGATACCCTATAAATGGCTTAACTCAAAGAAAGGGAATCTAATTTAATAATCAAACCGTTTGTGGAAACAACACACAGTGAAAAACATCAGCTGTCTTATTTTTGTTTCCTCACTATAGACGGTCGGGAAGCTACGTATTAATTCGTGCAAGGGATCGATAAGTTGTCAATCCCCCCAAATCAAAATTTCCATTTGATTTTTCTTATATTATCGATGTTTTTAAAAACGACTGTAGTTGTTATTTTTCCGGATTTCATTAAACTTTTCGATAATAACGTGGGTGTCTGTTTGGTCATCTGCTGTTCCTCGTGTGTGTTTCGTTTAGGGAACTGCTTTTAATATACAAAAGTATTAGCTGTGATATTGATTTAGTGTCCTGAGAGCTTCGGCAATGAACACGAGAGGTGTAACAAAACGTGATCGTTTAACAAACATATTTAAGAAATAATGATGTGACATTCATTCATCTACGTACCAACCCCAACGACTGAGAAAATTAGCCCGTTTTCAGTATTAGGCAAAAAGTAGTTACGACTTACAACTAATAACTACAACTAAATTAGTTATACAACTACAACTATTTATCTATTTGTTAATATTTTCAGAATAACTAATCCAGTTATTCGATCAGTGACCACTAGTAACTAAAAACCAATTTAGTTGCACAATCTAGTTACTAGTAAACTAATTACCAACCTAGTTTGGGTCTTTTCTGTTATCTCCTCGCATTGACAAACTATTTTGTATGGGATTGATCGGATTGATGATCCCCAATCATTTTTACGTCCACTGTGTAAAATAGATCAGAATGCTGTGTACAGTTTGGTGGTCCTGATGCTAGCAAGCTAGCATCTAAAAAATACATAAATCAAGTAGTCAATCCCTTAGTAAAAATACAGATTAGTTGGACATACAGGTCAGAATGAATGAATAGACAATTAACGGAAATATGCGGAGATATAACAGAAAAGGCCCTCTAGTTTTCAGTCTTTATTTGCGCGAATAATAACTGATAACTAAATTTGCTCAAGAATTTACCTGTATGTGGCGGAAACATTGTTTTCTCTCCCGGAATATTAAATGTCTAAATGAACGAATTTTTTAATTTTTGTGTTTCCTATAAATGTGCCAAAATAGTGAATATATTTGGGTGTTTCGGGTTAAATTAATTTAGTTATACAAAATTTAGTTGGTACCAGCAACTAATAACTAATACGTTTTTAGTAATATACTAATAACTAATAGATAGCTTTTTTTCGTTTGACACATCACAATCGAAACCAGTCAAAATGAAACGGGAAATTTTCCTCGCGCAACATGACCTTATGTGCTGTTTTTAATGTTAAACGATAATAATAATTAGTGTTTGCATGTATTTATTAGTTCAATTGCGTGTAACTAATAACTAAATTAGTTATGCGTTACCTAAATTACCTGCGTTTAACGAATAAATAAATATAATTATCTATTAGTTATTAGTTCAACTGATTTCTACAAAATTATCTATTAGTTAAAGGATTGTATTTAGGCATAATACTAATTACACAGAAAATAGGTTATCAAATTTAGTAATGGTTGGCATCTAACTAATAACTAACAGTTATTAGTAACAGCGTCAGTTGAACTAAAAAATTAATTGGATAATTCCCCACTCTGCCTTTTCAGTAAAAATTCCATATTTATCATTTTATTAGCAGGTTTTAGAGAAGGAATAATTTCGTGAGATGGTTTCGGAATAGAATGCAGAGAATTCGCAGTCGTAAAAATAGTTTAAACATAATTTGATAAGAAAAGATGGAACGTATAAAGCAAGAAGTTCACATAGCGGTGTGAAGCTCCGTTAAATAATTTAAAATTGAGAATCATGGGTCCTCAACGAACATTTTTTCGAATGATTATCAAAATGATTCTAAATCTCCTTAGGTTTCAAACTATTATCTTTTAGCGAATTTTTGAAGAAAATTAAGCTATTGCTCTCGCCTCAAAATTTGTAGAATGTGAATTTTTGAAAAAAATGTATGCAGAAATCCGTTTTAGGCTATTCTGAATCATATTCTGAAGTTTAACGCATTTTTTAATGTATGTATGTATATATGTATATATGTATGTATGTGTCATTCCAGACGATAACTGTCCGTAGAATTGTGCTAGAAACTTCAAACAAATTTTAAAATGTTAAGGACACAAAACGAAAGTTCAAGTTCGTTGGCCAGCATGATCGGATTACATCTTCGGGTTGAAATTTTCAAAAATGTAGTCAACAATTTCAAAATAGCCTGTTATTTTCGATTTGTTGTGCGAAATAATTTTTTCAGCAGACTAACATGTGGTATATTCGGAATCAGCGTAAAATTTTCCTATAAGAACATGTATCAAGTTTTCAAAAATTTCAAAGTTGAAAAATCAGTCAAAAATCGAAATAATGCCGTTCGCTAGTTGTAAAAATCGGTAATATTTGCGCCTGAAACATTGTACAAATTCAGATTGTACTATTCTTGTGGAAGTATCCCTGTAAAACCAATCCTAGAACCATGCTGTTTAAATAATTTTGATTCCATGTTTGTCTATCAAAATCATAAACTAAAATTTCTCTACACGATCAATAGCGACTGAAATGTCGAAGATTTCTTCAAAAATTCGCTCATGGGGTCATGCTGCATGCCTGGACTTTTTTTTTTTTTAAGGTGGTAGAGGGACTTGGGCACTGTGCTTCAGTAGACCCTCCACTGCGACCCAGGGGATCTATTGTGGATTATTCGTAGACTTAAATTATAGTATTCTATTCTAAGTATACGTGATATCCAAACGACGAGTTCCAATGTATCGACGAAATATTTTCAGAAAGGCGAGCGTTTTAAAGATACGACGTATCGAGTCAATGTTTTGAATACCCTTGGTGTTGTCAGGCACATGTTTTCAATATATTGATTGGAAGTGAATTATTGGTATGACCGTGAATTTAATGTTGAGATTATGTTTGTGAGGTATCGGGTTTCTTGAGATCAATTCACACGTTCGACAGATTGGTTGGACCACCACGAATAGTTGCTTCTGTGTGACGCAGACGTGATGGGGTTCACTTGCGGTTAATACACGAGGCGGACCAGAGGTCTGCAACCCGAGACGGTCAGCAGAAAATGATGAAGAAAGACTTCATAAAAACGGCCCATTTGATGAGGCTGGCATCCAAGGCTGTTTTCATGGTTTGCTCGTTCATTTTTTTCCACCTCTCGATAATTCGTTTTTCTTAGGTACATTCCCTGGCCCAACCAGGAACATCATCATGAGAGATACGTAAGGTCCTTTGAATGCTCTCAATCTATCTACTCAACATCATGATAGTCGTTAAGAATGGTACGTTGTTCGTATTGTTCAATACGATACTCATCTAGATACATTGAAAGATTGATGTTTTATGTATGTTTGCTCTTTGTGCACGTCTATTAAATTAGTCAGATTGCGATGAAACTGATCGGTAATCATCTATAAATAAAACAATGGAAGTCTTACATTAGTCTGTTTGAACTTTTTGCACGACTATATCATTCAAATGATTTTCAAAGAAATTATGATGAGTTGATCTACGCCTGCGTAGATTTTTGGATCGAAATGGAGCTCTGTGACTAAAATCTATCCTATTTGGCCTTTGTTTCTGACATTTCTCTAAAATGGAGGCGGTTTCTGGTTACGGGTCAACAATGAAAGTGTTCAGTGTTGAGAAACCTCTGTTATATCACTGCTAGTCAAAACTGAAAGATGTTGGCTATAAAACTACAGGTGCAGAAGTTGTCAAACTTCTCAGAATAAAATTTACTTTCATAAAAAAATATTCAAATACCGATGACCAAACCTCTCATAACTCAGTGAATTATAAGTTACATGATGTTATAATGTAAAAAATTCTACTGGCTATACGCTAAGATTGTGGAACCATTGGGGAAAAAAGAAGCTAAGTATAGCTCATTGTTGAAAAATTTTACTACAGACTAAGTTATAACTGAACGAAGTTGTTTTCGGTTTGGGAAAGTTCATATTATCAGAACGAGTGGGTTGGTGATGTAGATAACTGTATACTATTAAATAATTTAGTGGGAGGTACATCTCTTGTGCCTGCGAGAAATAAGTCTACTCGGTTGATGACAGCGTTTACTGCGAATCTGATGCTGAACCACCAAAACAATCTAAATACAGATTGTGAAATGGCTATTGCAAACACAGGAACTACAAAAATAGCACGTAATATTTGTTGTGTGACAGCTTTATCGTCGTGTTGTTGGACAGGATGTGTTTGAACCTTTAGGAAACCTTTTATAATAAACGTAATCGCGCACCAGGGTAACTTTTCTTAGGGAAGTATTTCTTTAGCTGAATTGTTATCGATAAATATTACAATCACGGGATTATTTTGTAGGCAGTGGATATTTGGACTAAAAATTAAAAAGAACACTTAAAAAAAAAAAAAAAAAAAAAAAAAAAAAAAAAAAAACACTGCAGTTCTTGTTTAACATTTGTCAGCATTCGCGAGTTGACCATGACATTAATCGAAGTCACAGAGATAGTGATGCTTTCAAGGTTAGTTTCATTGGAAACATATTGTGCACACCGTACAAGGACAATGATGACATCTTGCTGAGTTTTATCTGTACTGATAGACTCAATTTGGAATTAAGGCGACGCGAATACACACATTGACAACAGTCATATTTCGTGGGTTCCATTTAGGCCAAGCACGTCTTTCTCTATCGGTGCTGTTCTATCAGATCGTTAGGTTAACAGCTCCACCCCGGCCTTTCCCTATCGCCATGAAAGTTCAGTTTTATCGGAGGGCGAAGGTTTTGGCCTCCGGTAGGTTTCATATCCCGTGAAACGGTTTGATCAATAATAGACATTACAGCTGTCCTGGATCCACACGCGGCGCATATGTTCAACCCAGTTGTTTCCCTTTTGCGACGAAGCTCCTTCAACATATTGGGCACGCAAGCTTTTGTGAAAACTTAACCGGATTAGCTCGTCTCGTATCACTTACGATTCTCCGCCCGTTGCGGAACAGTTGGGAATGATTTCAATCTGGCGTGCTTTCTGAGGGAAAATCTATTTCGTACCTCCCCTCACCAAGTAGGTGGATACTTCACAAGTGCCCTAGTTTCGAACTATGTGTCTGTCATTTATAATAGCAGGAGACCTATTTTTCTTGGAGTGGCATCTCGATGCAACTCCAATATTATTCAATATGCTCTGGAAAATTAAGCTAGTTTTGTATAATGGGTTGGAGGTGGCAGTGCATGACTAGACGTTCAACAGCTCGGCCAACCCCCCATCACCAGTGCCATCTAGATTCAATTCTTCTTCATATTCGACGTCCGTAACATCATTTTGGGCGTAAATCTGATCTGTTTGTCTAACTAATCTGTATTTTGCTAAAAGGATTGATTTAGGATATTTTTTTATTTTTGAGATGCGAGCTTGCGAGCATCCAGACCACCAAACTATAAAAATCAGTCTTATCTATTACGTAGGCCTGTTTCGTTATACGGAGGCCGATTATGGTTTGTAAGGAGGCCGATTTATTATACGGAGGCTGGTGGTGGGGGGTATTACGGTGCTCTTGATCGTCAAGTCAGTGCATGGGTCGAAATTCCTATATATAAAGTGCGTGCGAGCATGAGAGTGGCTGACAAGATCAGTGGGGGACCTTTATTGATTTTTGCATGGATCCGTTCCCCCTTGACAATGTCATCAAAATCTGATGAATATTGGAAGGATTTCAGTGTTATCTATCGAGCTGAAGGATTGCCATTTATTCAATCAAATCATACCATCAATTTTTAATCGATCTTAATGTGAATGTTTTAAGGAGTTCTTTTAGATTGTACGCATGAACATTTTGTTGATGGTGGCTACATTTAAAAAACATATATAAATGAAATTTCGCTTCTGTGAGGTTCCAAAGTCCTATAATTTGATAGTGATGGTTTCGTTAGGCTAGTGTCATGGTTGGTTCTTCTTCCGGTTTTCGGTGGTGCTTCTTTTTTATAGTTTTGGTGCTTGTTACTTCCAGGTTTTTTTTCTCGGTTTTTGCTTCGTGAATGTACCACAACTCATTACTAGCGAATTCTCTCATTATCAATGATTCGAAGGTGAATTGGTATAAGACAGTCATCTTCCCCAAATGCCCACCAATGTCCAACAGTTCGGCTAGATCTGGTTGCCGCTGGGTTCCAGTTCTGGCAGAATGCGTAGCAAATATATCCTAAATCAGGCAGTATGGCTGATCTGTATTGCTATAATGTGAGCAAACTACATATAAGAAAATACAGCAGAGTCTCTAGAACTTACTGGTCACATCAGAGCACAAGCCATTCATCTGCCAGCTCATAATAGAATCTCTTATACCAACACCTATGATGTTCCACTTGTCCTGGTTGGTTTCAAGTCGTCCTCAAATAGTTCTGGTTCGTCGTATTTTACTATGTTCAGATATTTACAATCATCATATACCACCAGTCTTTACACTAGTGTTGTTTTTCTTTTTTCCCACGTCGAATGTATTTCAGCTATTTATCACTTACATTTCAAAAGTTTCCATGCTTTTAATTTTTTCTCCTTTTTTTCAAATTGTTTATAATATAACCCCTCACTCGATGTTTACTATTTTTACTCTTTTGGAATAAATCGAAAGAGATTCAGAAGATCAAGGACCATCCTTGGCTTTTTTTAAATTTTGTTCTAATTTTGGACGACAAGAGTTATTTCCTGTCCTTTCTTTTCTTTGTTACCTTCAAATTTGTAGGTAATTAAATTTGATTGTACAAATGGAAACAAAAACTAATAATAATAATAATAATAATTAAAACAAATAACATTTAAAAAAAAAATGAATTTTTTCCCCTAATTTAATTAAAGTTGGTCCTGTAATTTGGAACAAAAGCTTCTGACGGCTTCTGTGACCGGGGTTTTGGTCATTTAAAAAGGTTCGTTATTGGGAATCAACTGGACGACACCGTCGGGATGCTCAATATTTTCTCTTGATTCTTGCTAATCTGCTTGGGTTCAGCAGCTGTGACTGGCGCATATGATTATTTGCAGTGATGATTATCCCGATTTTAATGTTTTAAAAGCAAGTTTTCTGATTTAATGCGTAATTAATTCCTCTCTTTAACTAGTAGCGTCTGGATATTGAGACTACTTCTAACCCTGAACTTTCCTTAGCATTCGAATGTTGGCGAACCTTTTTGGCTTGACGGGGTAATAGCGGCTCCACGGTGAAATACTCGTAATGTCGCGACTCGCCAAACTGCGTCTCCCGTGTTTCAGACCGTCCGGTGGTCCGAATTCCCGGCAATTACACCGCTTTTGTTGGCCTGAGCGTGGCCGGCGTGTTATACCGTTGTTTTCACCCTCTCAGCTCCACAATCAACGTCCGAGTTGCAGCACGAACGCAGCAAATCTTGAACCCTCTCATTAGGCTATCACCCTCATCCCAGCGCGGTCCCCTCTCGAGCTGTATAAGTTGACCGGCTTCGTAAAACCCGAGTTTTTTTTTTTCAGCCCTGTTCGGAATCCATTGGGTCTTCTTTACGGGCCCCTTGATACGCCCCTTATCACATTACTTCCCACACATTCCCCATTGTAACTGTTTATAACTTCCAGTACAGCCTCTCGTCATTGTTTCTCATACATTGTAAACTTAGTCCCAGTGCGCCCACTCCAAATGTAACCGTTTCTTCTTTGTCTCTTTCTCTCTAATGGCGGCTGTAAGAACTTGAACCATGAAAATAATCAGGATTAATAACATCTAGTCACAACAGTTTTTCCTTCAAGAATAGGTAGAGGTACGTGATGTCCATGTTCTCCTTCGAGAAGTTTGTTGTAGTGTGTGCTTTAGTTTATGTTGGTTGGTGTTAGTTCTTGGCATGGTAACGGACATGAAAAAATTGATAGTCGCAATACAAAATCTACGCCTCACTTTGGGACAGTCAATTGAGATTATAAAGGAGAAAAGTTGGAGGGTAGTAGAAGCCTCAATTTTCGAAGGTTGGAGTGGAGACGGAAACCTACGAATATAACGAAAGCCCTAAAATATTTAGAATGTAAACCGTATATAATGTTCGTTAACTGACAAAATTTAGATTGAAAAATAATTGGGGAAAAAAAAAAAAAATAAAATAAACGCAGTTTGCGTTAGCAGAACCAAACTTTTTGAATCGGTCAGCAGGAGCTAAGGCCCGTCATTTCATTCATCCTCAACGTGTCACTGTGAGGAGGAAAATAAAGGAGAAAATCGAGAAAATTGACACTTACATTGCCCAGTACCTCGCCTGCGAGATTTCGCGTTTTGATTACGTCACCAACATCGCGGCTTTGAACTGGCCAATTCATCTCTGATTTCGACGACATTTTTACTACAGATTTGGACATATGACGACGAAGTTCAATTCTTCTTTTTTTTTTTTTTTTTTTTTTTATAAATTTTATTGTTTATAACAAATTAAAAATTACAATTGTGAAAACAAAAATTAAATATAGTCGGGACATAACCCTAATTAACTTGATACTTGATTGCAGGAACAGCTCAAAAGCTGATTTTTAAGGTATGATTTCATACACACCCATATTATGCATGTGGATTGGGTGTGGGGCGAATCGACATTTCAGGTGGGTGAGGGTACGTCAAATTGGCCCCTATCTCAGGGGCTCCGAATTGACATAGGGGCAGGTAGTTAGGAGGACCGAATTGACATCGAAAAGGGCCGAATTGACCGGGACCGAGGGAGGACCTATCGAATTTCGTTGTAATCAGACATAACTTGTAGCACACTCGGCTTATCAGAATGGAGCCTGTAAGGTCATTCGTCTCTTGTTATCCCAGAGAGGCTCCCTATAAATTTTGAAATTTTCCAACAGGAGAGATTTTAGCTCACCCAGCTGATCAGGATGGTGCCCTTCAGTTGCTCGTCCCTTGTTGTCTCAGAGAGGCTCGCTATCAAAATTCGACGCACTACGGTGAATAGGTTAGATTTGAGCACGATTTTGCCATCACTTTGATTGATATCACGGCTCGTAGTCCACTGATCCTCACCAAATCAGCGAGGCACAAGTTCTGACATGGTTATACCTACAACATATCAAAATTTGTTCTCAATCGGACCTGCGGTTTCGGAGGAGGAGTGAGCACCAAATGATATATATATATATATATATATATATATATATATATATATATAAAATGACATCTGAAACTGAATGACTATTGTAAACATGTCCTACTCCCTTTAAAACGCGAAGAAAATGTATCCCCACCCCCAAGTACCTCCGTGCAGTGCCGACAGTTGTAATACCCCCTTTTTCTACGAAAAGTTGGGTAAAAAAGATTAGGTAGTTTAAGCAAAAGGAAATGAAAATGTATAATTCGTCAATCTTTGTAAATAATTTATTAGTTAAGTAAATGATATCTAGTGTATTAATCTAAAACAATAATTAATTAACAAATAAAACTTTTATACAAACAAAGTATTAAATTTGCTCATCGTGAAATGGGATGACGCCAGCTCCTAGGTACGAAATAATTATCAAAAAAAGTCTTGTTTCAACCCACTGATCAGACCAATATCATGAACCTCGTGATTGGATGGTTCATTACAGCTTAATCAGTATCATCAAAGTTTATGCCATCCCTTTTCCTGACAAAATTGTGCAAAAAGGAGCACATTTTCATCTCCCACCTCACCCTGAAAGTAGAACACACGGGCTAGGAGGAAAAAATGTTTAGTGTAACTCCCGGTGCTACAGGGTCTTAATTTTCAGCACGAGTTTTCCTAGAAGAACTTACGGAAAACGCACGCGTCGAATTCGCCAAGTGTGACCCCAGTCTCATGCTGTCAGGACATCCCTCAGTAATTCGATACGTCCTTACATTTCCGAATTATGTCACACGAAAAAGGAAAAGACTTCATCCATTTCTGACTTTCTTGAATTCAATCCGTGAAAAATTCTTGGGTGTTCGCATGCATCTGAGTATGCAACGTTTAGTTTCTTAATTGATTCAAAGAACGGTTCTGGAAACTGAATAATCCACAACATTTTCGCGGCTGATGTCTGGAATTGCTAACACTTGTTTGTCAACTTCCCAACACAAATTTCATTGAGATCTCGACCGAACAAAATAATTTTGCATTCACACCGTTTCAGGTTATTGCCGGATTACAGCTTGATATAATTCGCATACAACTTATTACCTGGCATAATAAAATGTACTGAACTAGGAACTAGGTAAATACTGAACCGTAAGAAAGTAGGTATGTACCTAGGTGGTGACTCCTAATGGCGCTTTTTCGAATAGTTTACTCGTAACCATGACTACAAGGAGAAATAACTTCGAAATTTAGGTTTTTAGCCTTGCCTCGATGTAAGGGTGCGCTAGTGTCGAATCTCGAGAATATCACCTGTACACACCTTGTTAAGAAGATATATAATTCCTACCAGGCCTTCGATTAGTGTGACTCGCTTCATGATAAGAAATAATTGTTTTTCAATTTCCAGCTTGCATGAGAATCCATTTATTAACCCGCAGATATCTGGTGTTGTTGGCCAAACCGTGTCATGTGGATTACGCGCTTTTTTCTCCCGTTGAAAACTCCCCATTCGTTGCCCACATCGCACCGTAATACCCAACGCGTTTTCACTTTTTTTCCCGTAGGTACCGTCTCCCATTCTCCAATATTTTCGCTTCCCTTGTACTGTTTTCTTATGTGGCTCCGTTGACGGAAAAACCTGTGTAATGGCGGAGGTGCGAAGGCCCCTCGCTGCGTTCATGAAGTGGAACACATTGTGTCCTCAGGAATTCTATTCTTCCGTTCTGTCCATAGC
This sequence comes from Adelphocoris suturalis, assembly GCA_030762985.1. Taxonomy (NCBI): domain Eukaryota; kingdom Metazoa; phylum Arthropoda; class Insecta; order Hemiptera; family Miridae; genus Adelphocoris; species Adelphocoris suturalis. The sequence continues at coordinate 134,867,568 of CM061041.1, read as the reverse complement.
ACACTGAACCATTCATCGTTCCTACGTCTACCGATAAATTGAATGTATCGGCTCTATTTTTTCCCCCAAGGGGGCTGGTCTTGGTTGGGAACAGTCTTTGGAAAACTCAAGCGTTCCATGGACATTCCGGATCCTGGTCATTCAAAGCCTAAAATTATTACATACACACCTAATTCTACAAACTATTACACCCTGTTCATTATTTCTGCGTTATAGCCCTACTGAGTAGATCCTTCTCTACACATAATTATTAAACGAAGTGCAAGGTAATCATCAATAAACTTTAGGTATATCTACAATGTTGACAATCTAGCAAGTATCTTCATATTCGATGAAGTTTAATAAAATAGAGTGAAACCTCTGACTGCGGTTCAATTCCCCATGTATAGGTAACAAAAGTTATACAACTCGATTTCTTGACGACGGAATTGAACTGTAAATATGTCAGCCCGTTATCGATTGATCCCAGAAGTTTATACAGCTATTTTGACTAAGTTCACCCCAGTTCTCATTCAAACTCGTGTTCCTGTTTTTTATTCCGGGTTTTTCGGATTCTTTGAAATTAAAGCTACGAAAAAAATAACTACTCGTATTCCAAAAGTTTCCAAGTTTTTATCATTGAATATTTCAACCCTTAAATTTTACCCCTTGGGGCTGGTTGACAGAGATACCGAGATTACAGGCGCATCCCCACCCCCAGTCGATTTACTATTTTTTGAAGAAAAGAATACAATTTAGATACCTACTCAACCAATCATGATACTGATACTTATCAGGAAGCGAGAGAAATCAGGAAGTGAGAGAAAGATTCAGAAATCGGCAGCGAGCGATGTGGCATTTCCCCACCAACAAAAATGTTGATTGCAGTGCTTATGTGAAATGTATTGAAGGCAGTTTTCAATGCTTTTTGTATGGTAAATCCTTACTACTATTTCGTTTTTAGCAGTGCGGTCAAGGCTAGAACGTGTTCTACAAAACGGAAGTTAGTGAAAGATGTCTATTTCCACGAAAAAATAAAGAGTTACAATGTTAAATCGATTCCGACGTTAAGGCCATCATCAGCAACAAACAATAATTGAACACACATTAGAAAGGACACAGCTCGGGTGGGAAGTAGGTATATCAGTCTAGCTTCCTCACCGCATATCTACGTTACATCAACGATTATGATTATCATGAAATGAGCAATTCGCTTTACAAACATTCACGATAATGAATGATTGATTACTTCGGTTATTTGTTTGCTTTCTCTACTGTGATTATTAATGTTTTCTTTTCTTTTTTTTTGCAGGTAAGCGATCTACTAAGCCTTGTAATTCAGAACCCATGACGTACTATCCAGGTATTTTAGTATCTATTAAGGTAATAGTATAGGTTGCGAAACGCAAGCACTGTATACCACGACCTAGTCATATAGAAAATGGTGGAACTTTAATGTTTTGAACTCAAGGTTTGTACAAGTACAATTGCTGGTAAAGTCACTAAGTAGGTAAAAAAGTCGGAAAGCCATCCATTGACCATCTGTAGTAACAACCTTATCGGGAACTTTCATCTATTTCACAATTTCAGCGCACTTGAAAACAACCTGGTACCGATTTTGAGCTCGGAAGACTCGTTTGGCCAGTAAACGGAAAGGAAGATCCCGCGTGTCGTAGTAGTGCAATGGAGCTGAAAGTTTCCCCCAGGCGCGCGTGGCCGTAATGTTATCGTTTAAATTAATTTCAAGAGCAGTTTTACTGGTCAGAGACCCATCATATGCCACATTTTTGGAAAGCTTTCGTTCATATCTTTCTATAGAGCAAATAAAAAATAACAATAAAAATTCCCTATCTTCGTTTGCGCGGAAAAAGAGACGTGAAGAACGTAGACCAGCGATGGAAACTCCAGTGTTTTGAGAATGAGTTTCACGCCAGCTTGCTGCACCGGTCGATAATCATTTAGAAACTAAATTCGAGATCGAGAACCAGTTAACTTATGATTTTGGTTACAGTTTTTAATCAAAGTTTTAATGGCTATCTACGTAAACTTATCCCACTCTGATATACGTTTCTAGTCCTTGATAAATCTTGTTTGATAGATCAACCTTCACTGGCTCCTTGTTCACACTTCATGATTGAGGCGTGGTCAACATTTTCTCCTATTTTATATGCTCGCCTGTTACGTGTAGCAAGCGAAACCGTCTGTGGTAGAACATGTAGTGGAATCACTTCAATTCCAGAACGAGGTGCAGATCGTGATTGTGTTTTATGTTCTTGACCCATACGCAATAGTAGCATACGTAAGCTAGCTATTTCGATTTGAATAATTTTCTCCATGGTTGACCTCTCCCACAGCTTTCCCTACAAGCCCTTTAATGAACGACAACGAAAGTCCGAGCTGCGTACGATGTACACACTTCCTCCAGTGTTTGTATAGGCCGTGATTAGAATTCTCCGTAAGAAATCCCTCGTATTGTTCCGTGATTTACTAACTCGCAACAAAGACTTGTGGGCCGTTTTTTTCATTTATTTTTTTCTTTTTCGCTGCAATAGACGAAGGGGACAACAAGCTCGGAGAAATCCCTCGACTCATTAGGCTTCTTTTATCCCTCGCTATGCCTACAACAGTCTACAGCTTCCCTGGAACGAAATGCAGCCAAGCGGAATTCATTGTTACGACGTCCTACCTACCGCTGGCACCCCACTTGTAGGTCGGCCACTGCGTGTGTGCTGATTACAGCCCTTTCACGAATTTTATTCGCCGAAAAAAAAGTAGTAAAATAACTGAGTTTCGGTTTTATAGGTCTCGAGATGGGTACTGGAACCCACCAATGTAACGGAACTTAAATCGGTTTTCTTCGAAACAATTTACCATCTGTCCACCTCCATTCACGTGTAATTTGAGGCATTTGGACTTTCTTCTTTTGGTCTTCTCTCTCTCGTTTTGGATTTCACTCTCATTTCTTATTGTCCTTTCCATCAAGTTCACAAATATGATTGGTAATATCGGATTACGGATCGGTATGAGGGTCGATTGATGGAAGGACAAAAAAAGATGCATGTTCGCCAGCGGTAAGGGCCCCTGTTAGAGGATTGAATTTATTTGCTCTTTGTCAGAATCCACTATTGATTTATTGATTATTTTTGAAATTGACTTTTGATTTACTCGAACTTCCGGCAGATGGTTGCATGCAACCATGCTGTACTGTTTATTAAGTTTAAATGCCAGTGTTACATATTGCCTATGTATATCAATAAACATATTTCTTCTTCTTCTTCTTCCACCTCCATTCACGTGTAATTTGAGGCATTTGGACTTTCTTCTTTTGGTCTTCTCTCTCTCGTTTTGGATTTCACTCTCATTTCTTATTGTCCTTTCCATCAAGTTCACAGATATGATTGGTAATATCGGATTACGGATCGGTATGAGGATAGATTCTTATAAATAATAGAGATGGAAGGACAAAAAAAGATGCATGTCCGCCAGCGGTAAGGGAGAGGTAGGTATTTGCGGCTGACAGTGCACTGACCTCGAAATCTTCCCTGGCGTTCACGCTACATTGACGCCATGGTTTTTCACTCATCGGACCATCTTCCACGGACGACCTGACGTGCCTACTCATCCTCTTCTCCCCTTCTTCGGAGTGGAATGTTTCCAGCTGATCCCGAACCACACGAACTGTTCAAGGCTTCTAACGTAGTGTTCGTGAAAACCTTGAAGAGCCGTGATTTGTATTAAAGAAACGAAAATTTTGGAAAATAATAATTTTATTCTATGTAAGAGAGTTCGTGAAAAATATAAAACGAATCTAAAACTCGGCCTACCTAATAAAAACTCAGGCTGGTGGCGTCGAAGGCGAGGATGATTCCTATGGACCACGTTGCCTATTCAAGAGATACGCAGTTGAGATTTTGTAACATCATTACATTTGGAAACTACTTACGTCGTATACAGGGTGTTCCAGACAAATGACCCTCCCTAATTCAGGAATAGATTCTACAATGAATAATTTCTGCCAACAAGTGCATCTTGTTATTCACTTCGCAGATCTAGACTCAATAAAGTGGCTATAACTCCCTTGGGGTACCTACTCTGTAAAATCAATAATACCATTGAAATGACATAAAATTTCCTGTCCTTCCCATGGAAAAAAACTGTCCAACTCGTGGGTTAGAAATGATTACACATTTGGGATTCGAGCTAGCTTGAGGCTTGTGGGATGACGAATGATTATGTCAGAAAGTAGGGGGCATGGAAACAACTCCAGTTTCTTAAACTAAGTGATAAGGGCTCATATACACGCTAAACGCAAACAGTATAGATCGAACCAAGTTTAAAAATTGAACAACGCTCAGCTCTGTCTCAGTTTATACCTTCTTGTACGCCTGGCTCTTTGAGTAGTTAAATGTAGATTATTCGGTTTCATTAGGTCAGTATTTATTGGCAACGTCACTACCAAGTTGATACAGTTCGGATTTACCGATAGAACGTATGCTGCAACACCCACATTAAGGCACCTTAGTTCGGGGAGTGAACTTGACTTTGTTGCATCGTGAATGATGATTGATACATTCTGCTCATAACCTGATTTTTGTTTATATCATCATAACCGACTACAAAACTATAATAGTTGGCCTAGCAAATATTGGTGCTTCAGAAGAAGGTATTGCCGTTCCTAGTGTCTTCGAAATGTTGGCACTGTGACTTGGGGTGGGTATTAGCAGCTGGTCAATAATAGTTTCCAATGCTTGAAATGGAAGGCGTACGTACTATCGAAAGAGCGAGCCTTCGCTTCTCTCCGGAAACTGTCCACTCACGTTGAGGAGGTTCGTTGAGACAAAGAGGAAACGGATCATGATTGTTTAAACAATCGTTTCCTTCTTAGTTCTCTGCATGGGCACGTTCCCGAGAGGCCTCTAATAACTTAGAATAACATCCGTACTTACCGTACGTTAAAGGAATGGTTAAACAGATTTTATGATACTTTGTACTTAATATCATCTGTTCAACCTCCAATTTTGCTATTACCTACTAGTTTCTTTTATTGCGTTTATATATATTTTTAAGTCACACATTGGCGGCATTGAAAAATAATCAAGTACGTTATGTGATGGGGTGTGAAGTACAAAGCAATACCTTTAGTTTACCAATTAGATTCAATTACATACAAAGCTTTTTATTCAGATTATGTGCATCATCAGGTCACAAGAAACACAACACAGGTAACAATGAAGCAAATGAAACCTGCTTCATAGCCCTATATACATGGATCTTTACCATGGAACACAATGACAAAATGGAGGAAGTAGAGAGAGACCCTTTCACATCACTCAATTTTGCTAACTTAATGACTATTGCTCTTTATTTATTATTATAGGTAACATTTTCATACTAAGTTATAGATACACTAAAAATATTCTTATTTTGAATGGTTAGGTGGAAATTGTTAGGTATTTGTACTCATAAAGTCAATGAACTGAATCAACTACGGTTTGTTTCTTCCAATCTATCCTCCAAAAAGCGAATTCGGATAGCCAATCCTTTTCAACTTGGTTCATCAGGCGTATTTCATCTGTAACATAAGTGTTAATCTTTGAAATGCATTACGGGGAGAAAGGATTTAGAATAAATTGGGATTATATTTGCTTCCATTGCTCAGCTAGCATTAAATTTATGAATTATGGAAACTATCTACGACTTAACACACACACACACATACCCCCCTCCCCCCCCCCCCCGTAATCTCGGAAAATTTAATTAAATTTTGATGAACGTTGTGGCGAATATGCGAGTTAGAGGGATTTCAGATTTGTGGATTTGCCATGGCTATTGTTGATCCACCATCTTGTTCCCTGGACAATAATTTCATCAAAGATACTGTAGAAATTATGAAAATACAATGCTTTGTTACCTTGGTAGACTTGGGTGCAAAATAATATCATTCTCATTGGCCACACTCTTTCGCGATTAATAGCACTTTGACCAATTTCAAATGTACCAACTTAGTTGATGTTGACGAGTTACCTACCTATTGTTTGTATCTTTAATGGGATTGTGAGTTAGTTGGAGTGTTTTATTTATTCTAATTTTGTTTAGTCTAGTCCGTAGAGGTTTCCATGGTGATGTTCTCTTTGTAGCTTTCTGGTAATATCCTGATCACCTACTTTCTTGCCGGGCTTACGGTTGGTTGTGTACTCGATTCGTGATCCGAACCATCTCATTCGTTTTCGGCACAGGCCCGGGAAAGGGCATCAGGGTCGTACTCAAGGCCGAACACGATCGACAGAAGAATCAATCTCGTCCATTGTTCCTATTTTGGCAGATCACTCAACCGCAAAATTCATTTCGCCGCTCATTTTACGTCATGCTTGAGTTCTTGGCGGAATGTTATCAGTCTAGCTCGGTGTATTTTCATAATTGTGAAAATACGTGCATTGCACGTTCCATGCATGGGGAGATGTACAAATTCAAGTGTAGTTTGTGGTTTCGGTTTCCAGACGGGAAAATTCCAAAACTTAATTCTTCACTAATTACCTTTACCTAGGATCTTGTGTTTAGAATTATTTCTCTTTGATTGTTTTACTCGAAGTTTTTCTTTAAATATCTGGGGTTCATGTGTGATTCTATGATATAGGGATTCACGAAATATTAATTCTAGACCTGCTACATACAAAAGGGTCTGTGGTGCTAAGTCAAATCTCTTTTTACGAAATATTTATAACGTATAACGATGTCACTTAACCCTCGGGATTGTATCAACTCCATGAAGGAAAACTGCTGGTAGTTTGTACAGAGTAGTGTGGAAAGTGTTTAGCGGTTATGCATAATCGCCTGTCAAGACTTGGGCGTGAGTGAAAGCCGAATTCCGATCGATCCCTGATAGAATATCTTCCAGGATATCTACATCATACCGCCGAGTTATCGATTCTATTTTCGTCTTTGCCGAAGGATTAGGGTCAACTAGGGGTTAAAAGCTTCTCAAGGAGTTTCACGCACTGTTGCACAGGTTTAACGCCTGGAAACCGTGGAAATTGAAGACGTTGTGGCCGTTTACCACCTCAAAAATAAGTTCAATTCTTTTCACTTTCCCAACGTCTCGTAGGGCAAAGGAAAAGATATGTAATGTTCTTAGAAAGGATTTTTCTTGAACTCTTCCTATTACGTCGTATTTAGATAAATGGACAGGGCCCACATCATCATATTCGTCATTAATGAAGCGGTAATAATAATATGTAAGTAACTATCATATAGGGAGTTCTATTTCTCCGTATTCGAGGTTGAGAAGCCCAAATTCTGAATTTAAAATGCTCGGGAAAAATCGTTCAAGTAGGCGATAAAGCGCGAGAAAGACGCTCACTACGTATGGGTCTGTAGCAAGAGAATTACTTGTATTTTCTTGCATATATATAAACGTGTAAATTTATTATTCGCATATATATATATATATATATATATATATATATATATATATATATAATTGTTGTTGACGTATTATGAACGTGCCCATAAATGGAAGAGCATTCATATTACTTCGAACGACATCCAAAATTTTTGGTTTCAGAGTTTAATAAGCGAGTGATCTAGTGGTTAATTACATGCCGCTAGTACGAATTGTTGTTGATGTATCGTAAAAAACACCAAATATTTTCTTGTTTTATAAGTTGAAAACCATTATCACTCAGATAAATTGAACACATTTTAAGGGGGAAAAATTTACGTGGTGTCATGCTATTACTAATATTATTGGTCGACCTAATTTCTTATTCATTAGTGCTTCTGGGCTGGTTTCGTAAGAAGGAGGGCTCCTATGGCTGATTGATATCAATACTTTATTATTCCATTTGGGGAGAGAAAGAAAAACCTATTTAGTTTGCCTTTAAATGGTGATGAAACATATAAGGCGATATTTTGGAAGCTACCTCGCTCATTCATGGAAATCTATTCAAGTCTGACAAAGAGCAGAAAAATACTCAGTCATGCAGCATTTCTAATGGAGAAAATTTTTAAAGGAAATTTGTGCATTACTTTAAATTAGGCACTAAAAATTTTTATAATTGAGGCCAACCATGTCCTGACCAAAACCGAGAAGACAGCCGTGTGATGAGATTGCAAAGAAAATTTTAGAACACGCTGCCGAACTCAAAAATTTGGTCAATTATAGGCATTTTCATTTAAAAATCTATTTTTCTCACCTATTTATGAATCTTGGAGATCTTGGAGTGGTCGCAGTCGACTAAGAACTGAAAAATACTTCGACTGTGACACCCCACATGCTCTTTTGTAAAAAAAAGTCATTTTTTGTTCATTAAATTGTAAATTTAAGCCTGCAATTCTGGAGCGATCAGGCTGGCCAACGAATTTGACTTGTCTTTTGCCAAGACGGATTTTCCATTCTAGAAATACTCGCGTCCACCAATGCAAATGCTTTAGGTGATACATGGGAATTTGGCGTAAGTTATAGACCTATGACGTCACTCTCGCTCCAACTTTTGGAGGTTATGATGCGTAATACATGAATATACCGTCGACTATTCTCATAAACTGTCAATGGTTATCGAATGTATTGATATTTGGTCACTTCCATCATATCGCTAGTGTGTTAGAAGCATTACGCCGTGTTTAGAGGGAGTTATCGTCTGGGAATAACTCTACATATATATATCGCCCTTCAAACCTAGTTTTAAAATTTCGAACCTTTCTAAATAGCTAATTTTTTCTTAGATAAATTTGCTAATTGATCAAAACAAACAAAATGTCTACCTTTTGCACGAGTACAACCCTTTCCTCTCGCCTTTTCGAAGTGAGGAAGCAAATTGGAAAGTGTCCACCTACAGTTTGTTAGCACTCACGTTAAAAACCTAGCGTTAAACCTTTCCACCGTGTTTGTTTAGAAACGTTTTGTTCTTTCTAGTCGGACTATGAGGGCCGACCCAACTCAAAAACTTCACACGGAAGCGATCATTCCGTCGCTACTCGTTAGGAAGTTTCATTGGTATGCGTGCCGTAATCAGATAGTGTTCACACTTCACGTCTCTCGGTCATTATAATCGTATTAACTGAACTTCACGAGGTGTAATTTGCCAAGTCTAAATCGCTGTTGTCCCTGTTAGTTCGTAATCCCGTTGTTCACATTAGATCTATATTGTCGAGGTTCACGCTCAACTACGATAAATAGACATGATATTATACGCTGTAGGAAAATGATTACCTATATGTATCCCATTCAATAAGAGGATTCTTATGATTATTCTAGTAATAAATATTACTATTGCGAATTCTGTATCCCTTGCAGGTATCAATTACTTCATTCTATTCTAAATTCAATTGTAATTTAATTAATTTTCTAAAACATCTACTAACCTCACAAAGTTCATTCAACGTTCGCACATTGGGATTGTGTGATTCGTGTTGCACGGACCCACATCTACGGTTCATTTTATCCAAATGTACCTTGTCATTTTTACCCTACAGTCCCCAAAAGACTTCAATTAAAATTTCAGCAATCAAGTTTCAAGTTGTACCTAATTAATTTTTCCCCTCAATATAACCAGCTCAATCAACCTTAATTACGTTTAAACGATTCCCGACCAACAATTTGAGCGTTTTAAATATTAATCTTTGAACATCTATCTTAACGAATAAAACTCGGCTCAACCCACCTAACTCGTTTTTTATCGTTTAATTTGTTATCGAAAGTTCTTTACGCGTGGACCCACCCCATCCTCATCTGATGTGAAAAGTTTGGCGCATGTCAGGTTTTTTTCTTAATTACAAAGTTGTTTACCCGGGCGACGTCGTTGGGGAAAGTCGAGTTGTCGATGGAGGAGTAAGTCTGGAGGATTTTAATATAGCCTATGTGCTAACCAGGGACCCTAAGAATGTCTATGTACAATTAAAATATCAGCCCAATGGGTCTAGTAGTTTTTCGTGATGGAGTAACACAAACAAGGACACCATTAGATTTTTATATAATAGTAAGATTACAACTCCCAACATTTTACTTTCCCTTTTCTAGCAATTTAACGGGCTAGGAAAGCATTAGCAAAAGAGTGGTGTACTAGTAAGCAGTGGCAGCACGTGATTGCATAGTCGTCAATAGAGTCAGAGCCTAAGATATATATGGGTGGTCTTTAGGAACCTTAGGATAACAGCTCAATTATTCACACTTAAGTGGTGAATCATACCTTAATAACAATTACACGTACATTGCTGGGAATGTCCGAGTTTGGTTTCAGATTTGTAATAGATCTTCAGTTTACTGTATCTCTGAATCCCTAAACATGATTGAAATATTTTCTGCTCTTCTCAAATAGCAGAATCTACAGATATTACCGAAAATATTCAAGGAAATCATGCCAAGAAAGACTGAGAAATGTTGGGTTTATTTTCGTTTGTTTGTGTCACATTTATCTTGACACTTCATCATCCTAATCCCATTTCTCGGAGGGGAAACAAGCATTTATGTGGGTAATAAGACTACACTAATGAGCTAAACAACGAAAAATGTTATAAAAGTGAAAATAGCTGTATTTTATCATCATTATCGAGAATATATTCTAGTTATCTTGTATGTTCATGCTAAAAGATGGTGAAAACTATTCATATCGTAACTTTATTCATTATTCATGTTACGCTATATTCATAGGCAGATGTATCTGAAAAGTGTACTTTTCCTTTGAATTTCTTGGAATTCAAACTGTGCAGTTTGTAAATGAACAGGTTTGTGACCGAAACAAACATTTTGCACCATTGTGCCAAAACCTCATGTCTGGTGCGCTGAATCCAAAAATGGAATCCATTTTGCTCCATCACCTACCAGTTTCCTTCAAAACGCAAAACACATCTCGTATTTAGCTCTTAAATACCTTAGTTTTCAACATTTTTCATCTATGGATCACACCTAAAAACTTTTTTAGGTAACGCAATAACCTCTCCAGTGTCAATCAGAATCGATTATAGTGAGAAAAAGAATCGACTGAAGACGATAATGTGGTCACAGCAACTGTCTACACCTTCCTTCTTATGGAACCCACTATTCCCACTATTAAGGGTAATAAATTTGCTATGAAATGGTAAGTGGTGGAGAAAAACGGGTGTCACTATTGGACTCAACGCCCCAAAAAACACAGAAAGTCAGGTGCAATGGTACAAAAAGTTTTCAAAAAATTGTAATTCGGTTGCTTGTGATTTTCATCTTTTTCCTCATCTTAAAGAGCGTGTAGGGGGCAAACGATTTGCCACAGAGGCGGACCTCAAACGAGAAGTGGAAAACTGGTTTCCCAGATTGGCGGCAGACTGGTACAACACCGGATCACAAAATCTGTTACCACGGTACCAAAAATGTGTAGCAACAGATGACAATTACGTGGGAAAAATAGTATGCGAATAACAAAATACCGGTTTTTTTTTTCAATTTTTTTGAAGAATTTTTGAATTTCTTAAAAATAGGGTAAACTTACTTTTGGGATGCCCCTCGCATGTTTAGTTTAATAGTTGAGTCACAATAATTAGAAACTCTGCTAGCTCAACTAATGACGAAGGGCATAGTTGTCGTAAAAAAGTTGAGAAGTAAATGGAAGTGATATTCTACCAGGAATGAGAGTTATTAAAGCATTTCCCATTTCTGGAATTAGTTCTTAATCTTCGCACAAATCAACGCCGCGCGATTCCCACGACTTCCTCCCCTCGCATCGAGTCTTATCTCCGAGCTCGATATTACATTTCTGGAACGCCTTCCGCGACCATCATCGTTATCTGTCAGCCCAAAACCCACGATGCCCCTCGCTGTCCTGAATAATTTTTCTCCGCTTTGTGAAACACTCGAAATGTTCGTAACTAACAATGGGTTCGAGCATGATGATCATTTCTTGAGAACATTGAATTGTTCAGTAGGTGACTCTGTGGTTTTCTTTGTAGGCATTGCCAATTTCTTGTTTGGTAGTCCCGTTACGTTATTGCTTCGCTATATCCGGCGATGTCGTTGTTTTCAGTTGAAGAATGATAGAACAGAATTGCTCGCGTGAAATTCTTGAAGTTAGTTTTTTTCTCTAATATTTGCAGATTCAGTCAAATAATACTTAAAATTTGGTTTCAGTTCATTGTGGGTCCATTCCACCACGGAGAATCACCAATTAATACAGAGTTGATCCAGCTTTCTCGCTGCCGTTTTTGAGGATTCAGGAATAACTCCCATTGGCGGAACGCGCCCTAAGTCCAATGATGAACAAAATACGACGAAGAAGGAAAATTCCACCTTCCTCCACCATAATCGGTCTTGTTGGTTTAGGTTTCAAGTGCACCGATTCCAAGATCTCTTGCCACAACATTTTTTTGTCATGTGTTTTTTTAACATGTCAATGACAAGTCTTGTGTAATCGAAGATTGAACTGTATTATGGAAATAGGGTGAGATAGGTTTGGTTAGACTTGAGCTGATAAGCGGTTAGTACCTACCTTTCATCAGAAAGCAATGGAATTCTTGAAGAACTATCAAGCAATGCTCCTACAACTTCGAAATTTGAGCAGCATTGAATAGAATTTCTGAGTTGTGCGTTACAAACATTTTTCTACGCATTTGCGAACGTAAACCATTTGATGGGGACTGTCAAGCGACACCCCTGCGAATCTATTCCCATCCCGAAATTTCAAACAAATAGGTAGGATCTATGGTAGATAAATATATAAATATAGGATAGTAGATAAATATAGGATCTATAGTGAATAAATTATATTAATTTTGCATGCGCAATAGCTACCTCCAATCCCTACAAGATTCATGGGAGACTCTCTAAGATTTAACCCACTGAACCTTTGGAAATTCATCACAATTGATGGAGGTTTGTGTGCTACAAGGGAGTATGTGACGCAGACGCATGTGGAGCGATTAGTTTTGTTCCGAATGGAAGGAAACGTGCTAGAATTATCTGGAGCTTTACTCGCTCGGTCTCTTGAGTTTCGTTAAATTTAGCTGTTATGGGTGTTATGAGGAGTTCTATGATGCACGAAGCTACCAGTAGTCGTGTTGTGGTGAAATTTTTAAGGAACGTTCAACTCAGCAAATCACAGAAAAAATTATCAAAATCGGATGATCGGAAGAAGTTTGCGCGTGGCTATACTCTTCTGGCAGTTGAACATGAGAACAACTTAGATCGCTTTAGACAGCTCCTAACTAATTACTTAACTAAAAATAATTTGTAGTCGAAAGTGATCAGAAGTTCTTCTGATGATCGTATAAATTTGGCAGATAGACTATTAACTATAAAACGTCAGAGTGAGGGGAGGACGATCATATAATGAAAATTATATGTTTTAAGAGTTGTAAGGAAATGGGGAGATTTCATAGTTATTTTTTATTTGCGCAATAGAAAGATCTTGACGAGAGCTTTCCAAAAAGGTGCTATATGGTAGGTATCCGACCAGTAATACGGCTCTTGAAATTAATTCTCAGGATGACGTCACGGCCTCCGCCAGCCTGGGGGAACCCTCAGCTACATTGCACTACTATGTCACGCGTCCAACCCGTTTATCAGCCAAACTAAACGGATCTAGGGGGTTTTCAAGTGCGCTGAATCCGAATCTGAGGTCAAAAATGTGAAATTCCAACGCATGAAAGTTCCTCATTCGCGCTGTATAAAATAGTTTCTCAGTGTTTTCAATCGAACAAGGTCAAACGTAGTGAAATTTGGACTGTTAAATATTCTTATACTGTAATCTATTCGTACTACATCATCGTCGTGGAATGCCGATGTGAAGGACGTTCAGGAATAGATGTCTTCGTCATACATATTTGATGTTGGAGATAGAGAGTTCCGTTTCCAAGATCCGCTGATGACCTTCCATTGTTGGGCCCGAGCTTCTCACGGCTTCATAACATGCAACCTTAAGAGTGGGATGCACTAATACCAAGTTAATAATCATAATAAAAGAATGACTGTGGGTACAAAATAAAAAGTTACCGCCAGATAGACTGGTTACACTGACTGTCTCATTTTTTAGTAGTTTTGAAGTTGGTGGTGTTGCTCCATTGTCGGAGAAGATGTAGTGGAATAATCGAAATCCTATTCATGATGTTTAATCTATGGCTGTAAGAATATTCCAAGCTTTATCATTTTCATGTGTTATGGATTTCCATTTATGTTTTTCTGCTTATCACATTCTAAGTAAGGATTTGAGTGGTGCTTGCAGCACTTAATTCGTACAATTATCTAAATTAACATACGCATGTACACCAGATTCCGAGGTCATTATTCGAGGGCATCATTAACGTTAAACGATCCGCATCTATACATTCCACAATGAGCGTGCGAAGGTAGCGAGACAACCCACCCCAAACGAGCGAAGTGAGCAACACCCCCTACACACGTTAAACCTACCCTTAGTGATCTACCGTTTCCAATCGTTCTACAAGTCCCACTTGACAGTACAAGACCATCGCATCTATAAAGCCACACTGAGCGAGCGAAGGGAGCAACGTCCCCTGCATTTTTCAATTGTAATACACCTCAAAGGGTGGGGGGGGGGGGGGGCTTGTTACGTTTCTGGACCCGTAAAAGACGATGGTGCCGTCAAAATCGCTGAAAGATGATGTCTTCCCGGAGTAACCAATATGCTCGAACTAATACAAGTAAATAGTATAATCTACCAATGTATCTTCACGTCGAAAGTAAACGGTTGATGCGTGTCGGGTTCCTCTGAGGAATCCATTCGAACTCGTGATATTCCTTCCCGAGCGGAAACATCTTCTTAGCTCTGCTGAGTCAAATATTTTCGAGCCCATGTGATTCCTCAGTCGTCCGAGGCCCCGTCAATTTCCGTTAATTGCTCCGGGACTTGAGGTTTTCCAGTTCCGGTCTTCCTCCGGCTCGAATATAAAATCGGAGATAACGCACGTTATGGCTCACGTTTCTTTTCGTTGTTTCTATTTGAGCGTGTAATTATCAAATGCATTGCGCAACTCCAAAATTGGCTTGGCGGGTCGCGGCCAGCACGAGTTGAACTTGTGAGGTAACACAGAATCGAGTGGTTTCTAGACCCATCCTGCGTTTCCAACATCTGCTGAATGATGTTATGGGGGCTCACATACTCCTTCTCTTGCAATAGGATATATTTACCCTCAGTCCCCTGAAGCAACTACCTAAAGGTTATTGTAAATAATCATTTTATTATCACGCATGGCGCTAATTGTTGTGTGTTAAACGTCCCATTCCCATTATACGTGCGTTAATTCCCATGTACGTCCCGCTGAAAAATATTGGCTTGTGTCACTTTTCATTACCACTACCTCGGTTGTCTTTAAGGTTTTTAACTATGAGATTTCGTGGGTGCTTTCAGAAAAGGTTTAATTTAATGGGTGGGTGCCAGTCAATCCGATAATTACCGAAGTTTGGTCACATACCTACATCTAGTTTCGTTCAACCCATTTCCTGACGTAACTATGTGACATTGTGATTGTTCATTGTTTGTAATTTGTTGTTTGAATCCGTTGGTTTCATTTAACAATATTCTAAACGGAAGGAAGGTCACGTTCTAGTCTTAGTTCAACAAACAGGATTGTTTACTTTGAAATCACATATTCTGTTACCCTATCATGGCTTTACCATGATGAATTCGTTATCATTTCGGGGTCATCGCTATCTTCTCTGTTGTAGTTCGACGGTATGTAGGTGTATGGGGTATCTCCGAAGCCGGCTTCATGTTCAATTACATATTCAAACAGCAAAATGGTAATGCTTTGGTCCTCTATAACTGATACGTAGATCGTAGTGCTCCAGAAACCTACTTGTTGTCATGGAGTTGCTCTGTTCAATACCCAACCATCTCTTGTTTGAGTGCCGATAATGTTCGAATAAAAACACACCAACCAAGTTACATTATCACCAAAAGCATCCTAAAAATGATTCAGCTTTCTCGTGACTCACTTTTTACGTATTTGGGACCAGCTTGAGAACCCTGTAAGATGTCAGGAACGCGGAAGATTTACACAAGTTATGTATTTCATTTTTGAGGTATAAATCACAAAGATCTCATATATCTTGCAGTTTAATTAGCGGAAATCCAAACTATGTAAAACACCCTTTCAATTTGCAATAAGCAAATAGATTTTTTAAACCAATCTATACACCTATACTACATGATATACTATAATTGTTTTCGGTTTCTAGTTGTGTTCCCTTTCTTTCCCGTGTTCTTCCTATTGCTTCATACTTGGAAGTTGAATAGCATTTCTTGGCAGCAGTAAAGGCTCAATAGTACTATATCTTCTATTAAATGCCATAATTTACCATAGTCCTGACATTATGTAGTGACGGACCTGTAGGATTCAATTAATATACTGACATTTTCCCGATCTGTTTTAATGAAATAACTTTTTAATCACATTAACGCAATCTTCCTGGTCGCTTGAGCTTTGGTCCTCGAAATTCGGATGCCTGGGAGGGTGAAGACGTGGAAGGGTGGAAGTGTTCAGAAATATATAATAGTAATGACAAAAATCAGTATAGCAGTAGGTGCTCTTCAAGCAATATAAAGGTGATTTAGTGATTGGACAAACCCTACCACTAATTAGTTACATGCTGTGCATATGTTCGCGTGTAAGTTGGCTCATAACAGGTGTAAGTTCGGATTCATCCCACGTAAATAACGTTTAAGTCCCTGAAGCCATTGCAGGTCTAATGAGTTAGTGGTTGAATGCTAATTCCCCGTGTGCTGGGCTTTCACTGCTATTTAACTGTTTAACCTTTCTTAATGAAATCCCATTATCTACCATCTCGGAGTATTACTGCGTATCTTTACGATCTCTTCGGTTGTTGGATGTTACTACATGGTGTTAGATGTACGAGATTCTGCGGCACCTCCATCTCGGCCCTTCCGGATTGCCTCTGCTGAAACACCAGCCTTGTTGAGTAAACTGAGTTGCACAACTACAATAAAATTATTGCTGCACCCGTTATTAACCCTTGAATGGAACTTCAGTCGTAGAATCATCCTCACCCAACTACCGTTTCCGAAGACGTGAACTTCATTTCCTAGGAAATTGACTTCACAAGATATTTAGTCTCCATTACTGTAGTTACACTTGATGGCTGTGCACATTTCATCATTGCATTGATGTTCAAGAACCGGAATCGCCGGAGGATTTAATTGCATCATTCATTTAATCCTGAATTATTTCGGAGAAGGTTCTTAGTTATTTTCTGTGAAGCATTGTTCTGCTGTAATGGCTCAAAAAAAGTTGGAAGCTCAGGGAAATTTGGGTTTGTTTTAATTATTTACCTATTCCAAGTATTCATTGGGGGCTTTTCAAAGCCCTGGATTTTGACACATTTCCAAACACGTCGATATTTTTTCCAAGAAAAAAGTGTGTACAAATGTCCAGACGATGTCTGCATGAAATGGGAGATTTAAAATCAAATATCACAAATACAGGATGATTTCAAAGAACATCACGTTTTTGGGCACAAAGCGTGCTCAAATTTCATAAAACCTTTTTCGGGATGGAATTGAAATTCATTGATGGCCCCGGGTGCAGGAAAAAGTAGCCACCAAGTTCGTTATTTTATTGCTACGGAAACGAAAAATCTTGATACTGTAATGGCTACGTAATCACGATAAGAGGACGAAAATTATGCTTGCTAAATAAGTTATACAAAATCATTGTTTCGTACAAAATTTTCCACATGGGTTAATACTGAGTGAATGGCACTTCAGGTTTTTGGTTAATAGTTTTCCTTTTACAGCAGTGTAATGAGAAATAGAATTGAAACAACGAATTTCTGAATGAAATAATAACGGGCTGATGGTAAAGATGGTTTTCTCTCCTTCAGTGCGTAACATATTATTTCCATATAATTCGAGAGATAGTATCTGTTCTGTCTTCGTAAATTTTCATGTTACTTTTTCGAAAGACAAACTACTTCTTTGTTGCCGTCAGTGTATTGGGAATGAGTTATTTGACGACTGTTGTATGGGATTGCATTGTCTGCCTATGCTGCTGGAATGCTCGTCTTTATTTACTACCGCATAGGTAGGTTCGTATCCTAACGTTTATAAATTTCCTCGTTTTCGTGGAAACAGCCTCCCGCGTTCCCGCGTAATAATTCCAACCTGTCCCGTTGTGCCACTGCTCTGCCGGTTCTGCATGAATTCAAGCAGCCCTTCGCCCCATGTACAGTTTGGGGCCGTGATCTTGGCCTGTGAAACTAGGAAGTACCCCTCGGTTCCTAGAAAGCTCCGGTGGTTTCTGTGTTTATCGAAGTCACGTAATGGCCGAAGCCATAATTCATCTACCATGCCGGACATTGTTCAATAATTTGATCGTTTCAGTTAATGTTTTGATTCTTATTGCTCGTGAGGACAGTACTTTTCAATGTCCTGGCTAGACCAATCAAATTCTTGTTATTTCCGAAGAAGCATTGGCTGACGTCTGATTCAGTACTCGAAGTTATTCAATAATCAAGTTGAACGGTACCCATCGTCATTATTCCACCTCATAAATCAATCATTTCCTAAAGAAAAATATCTTACCTCCATAATGCAGTTAAAATATTGGTTTTTCAATAGTAATGGATAAGTATCATATTTTAACTCTCTTTAGCTTTAATATGTTTCACAAAACGTTAGAAGTTTTTTATAGCAGGCATCAATAAAGCAATTAGATGAGAAAATACTTTCCACGACAACGCACATTCTACCCATATATACAGCAAGTAATCCATCAATTGGACAAGAGTCATGAGCTATACGAATGGCTTGGTTTTGACAGAATATTAAACATTTACTGCACCATTTGCCGTCGTTTTTCTTCCATTTGATAGCAAAAATTCCTATTGCCCAGCGATCTGAGTCGAAAGCCATCAAATACTATTCAGACAACAATAGCAGGCGTTTATATAGTTTATCATTGACTTTTTAGCGTTTCGTCATTTTCTCCGGATTGCGCAAGCGTGATTTCAGTCTTCCAATCCAAGTCTTCTCTATGAAAAATTTCCAAATCGTGCGTTCATTAAAATATACCTGGAAGTTTGATGTTCCATTTTTTTCTTGAGGTTATGCCTTAGAAAAGTTATCAATACATCTAGAACGAACGATTTTTCAAATTTCTCATATTTCTCTTGTGCTCATATTTTTAATTCTTCAGTTTTTTCATGTGTTGAACTTTAATCAAATTTCAATTATTTTGACAAGCTGTTCACGATTTCGTTCACGTTCGACTTCGTTCGTCTAATTTAGAAAAACATTGATTTCATTGATTTCTCCTCGCATAAATGATCAATATGGGAGGTATCAAACATCAATTTCACTCGCTAATGTGAGAATCTTGTGAAATTTGTTAAACCTTATTCGTCTTGAATCATGATTGCACTAAAAACTGGAGTTTTTTCCGCTCTTCTATAATGAGCTGTAACATTACCCGCAGTCCTTGAATGTGAAAACCGATACCCGCAACTGCAATTCATTTTTTAATGTATTAGCAGGGCGTTGACACTTTCT
This sequence comes from Adelphocoris suturalis, assembly GCA_030762985.1. Lineage (NCBI taxonomy): Eukaryota > Metazoa > Arthropoda > Insecta > Hemiptera > Miridae > Adelphocoris > Adelphocoris suturalis. The sequence goes on along the minus strand of CM061041.1, from coordinate 134,848,102 downwards.
TTACGATGTAATAATGATACCTACGTATTTTTTAACAAACCCACCCTTAGATTCGTAATGATACCTGTTCTAGGTGGCTTTGGCTCCATGCATACTGTGGAGAGTTTCAAAAAAAGGATTACATAACTTTCCTATGACTATTTCGATAGCAAGGGAACCAACAAAAGTTATAAATAGGGATTCTGAATCATTTGTTGCGCATAGTTTGTTGGATGGTGAGTGTACACGTTCTTCTGAGACTCATTTAGTCGACCAGCAGGTAGCTACGATTTCTGGCAGTGACTCCATAGTAATTAATCAGCAATTATGTATAGTAATTAGGTATAGATTTATAATATGGAAAATGTATAATGAACTTTGTATTAAAATTACTAGGATTAATCATAATCCACTTAATGAAGTCTTGGGGCCAAATCTCAGTGCTGCGGGTTGGATTCGTAGTTCTGTTGTTTTACATTTGTTTCCAGCCACGCCTGATTTTTATGGACCCTCCCTCTACCAGTTAGTGAGTGTTGAGAAACAGTTTACACCTGTTTTATCTGTGATCTCACGTAATTATTATATTCCCTTTTCGTAGCTGTGAGGGTTTATCGCCTTGCCCAAAGTTATTGACTGAGGCCACGTGGAAAATCCGTCGGACACGATGGAGAAGGGGGGCCATTGTTGGGTGTGCAGCCGAAACTCCTGCGTTGAGAGGAAGTGACAAATGTAATGGAGCCATGCAACCCGACAATAATACACAAAATTTGTCGGTAAAGATGATGTCGGTGGTAACAACAGATCTTGGGGCGCTGATATGGCGCGACACCCGTCACGGAACTTGGAGTTCCTCCCTCCAGGCCGACGAACATTAAAAACTAGTCATGGAAATTACCAGAGTCCTGCCTGCTCTATAAAGGTAATGATCCTTCCCCAGCACCCCTTTGTGCCCTGGTCTGTGTTTTACAATGCAAAACTACTTCCCTGTTTTCTTACTTCGTCGAGGAAGCAGCTCCCAAATGACTCTGGTGTGAAAATCCGATGTGAAATAGGCCGCCACGCCGCCATAACGTGCATACCAGTCCTGGAATCTTCGTGTGCTCATTCTTGGCACAGTAATGTCTTCTATGGTTATATTGTCACAGGCAGATGGTACTATAATTATTTTGATAATTATACTCCCTTCGGGCAAGGTATAGATCTGGTTCAATTTTCAATAAAATAAAAAGAGGGTTTTTGTGTTGAGATATTAGGAATATGTCCAAATTCTGATATTGCCACCAATTCTTTGAGTAGTCGTCTGTTTTGGTTACTGTCATACACAAACTGAAGCCACAATAGAACTATGTATTATACCTAGTCACACTTGACTGTTATATCCACTTTTTTCTCGAAAATTCTCGTTTCACTGAATTTGCTTCAGTTATTACATAGTCGTCATGCCTTGTGAATCCTTTGCATTTGTCCATTGGTCGGTGGAATCTTGAATTTATCAGAATTTATTAACATGAATCATTGTTACGTTTTGATATTCCTGTACGATCTGAGCCTTCCTCATTTTGTATCAAAGTTGCTATTTACTTACTTGAAGTTCTGAGTAATATCACTTATATAGTATATTGATCACCAAATGTTTGTTCAGCATAAAAAGGAACAGGATGCATGTTGAGTTCTCGAATACTATTTTGGCGCGCTAAGGTAGCATGGTTTCGCCAATCAAATTGATGTGGGCTACGATTCAGGAAAGGGGAAAAACGATGCGCAAAAAGGGTGATACTACAGAGCATAGCTACTTTCCGGTATGTATTAGTTCTTTCGGCTTTATCTCTACTCCTTCAAATTGATCCATTTGGAGGAATCACGACTTCAACCAACAGAATTCCCAATAGTTTTTCACAGGGATTAAGTTGTTCATGGAATCTTTCATTGTGAGTACGTTCCACATTGTCACCATCAGGAACTGCAATGTCTACTTCCTTGGCCGTCCTTCTCGTGTTTTGTTTGACCCACAAACATTATGGCAGGCCACTTAAATTTTTCGAGTAACAATAAATGAGTTGGGTTGATACTGGTTAAATTGGACTTCTTTCTGTGTAAATCCACTCATTGGCTGCACCATGCTGTGCTCATCTTTTGCAACTTTGTTGAGTTGCCTCAGGTAATGTGTGAGCACCCAGCTGTGAGGTTTTTATTCTTGATTTTATCATTTTTCACTTTATTCTACGTCAAATATAGTTAAGTAGTAGGCTACTTACCGTCTTCCATTGGAAATGTCCCTGTTTGACGTAAAAGACCCTGATATTATCAGTCCTATCACAGTAACAGTTATACAGTTGATTGCCTCTGTAGAATCGTTGCAAAGTTTTGTCATATGGGCACTTTGTTGTGAGTATGGGTGCTTACATTATATTCAATGCTCTTCTCCACTTCATTGTGGGTGGTTGTCTACATCCGGGACGTCAGGTGTAAGTGATTTCATCAATGTTTCACCACAAGAAGAAGTCCCCTTTCTTCCTTCGCTTTCAGACGCCAGATTCCAGAGCGTCAGGATGTTTAATGCATTTCGATGGAGCGATAACGCGGCGGAACGATTAATCATACAAAACTTTAGAACCAACCAATCCTCTTTGATGCGATCGATGGCGCCCACGTGGTCGGGACTAATGGACGCCCTTTTATTTCAGGGGCCAGCACGGGTGGCGGTGCCCTACGAACCCTCGTCTTTGCTTCGTCACCGCGCGAACGAAAAATTCCCCGCCATTAGTCTCCCTTCTTCAACCGAGTAAACGGATGATTTTGGGGAGGCGCTTGTAAATCATGAAAACCTACTGTGACATAACATCGATAAGTTTTCCCGGAAAACCTCCGGTTTGGCGTGTGGCGACGGTGTTTAATTTCAGAATATTACCAAATAACACTCATCTAACAGTCTGACATTTTTTGTGAGAATATATTGGGCCGCATAAGCTACCGTGAGAATATAATATCATAAGAGCAGATGTAGATAAGTGGGCACTTAGGTACTTACGAATGTGTTTTGATTGAAGATTATTTATGTCACTTCTTATTATCAACACTGGGCAGAGTTTACCACTCACGGATAGGTTCCATCCGGAAGTGTGGCAATTCGTCAATGCGTCTGATGTTATTGGAAGTAGTTGTGGGAGTACCGAATTTTGGAAGGGTGTTCAAACATCCGGTTGTGTTATCATTACGTTTTAATTGCTTGTATCTTCTGTCAATATTGAATTCCCCATACTGACCCAGATCCTCCTTAATTTTTCCTGCTTGTCAAGCGTTTCACAGACACCAAAGCTCCTTACACGACGTTGATGTTTGAATAATACACTCATAAGTCGTTACATCGCTATGAACATTATATTTTCTTATGATGCATAAATGATTTGTAATGTGCTTACACACATGATATTCGGATAGATATACATTGATATCTTACGATAGACAGTTAGTAAAAGGACCGAATAATTACCCAACGGTCTCATTTCAAAATGACGTCGCCTTAGCAGTTTTAACGTTGGTAATCTGTCCATTTCATAAGGGCATGTAGGCGTGTTTCTATACTTCCTTCTACGTTTTGTATGTTTTTCTATGTTTTGTATTTTCTATTTTCTATGTGTTTCTCTCCTGAAATACCTACCGATTTTGATGACATCTTTAGTATTGAGGGACTAGATGGTCACCTACAAACTTCATTGCCGTAGAATAAATAGTAGCGTGTGGGATCAGCAACCATGCATTTCTGATAACTTCGATATGGTCGTAATTGGTTCTTTCAACTAATTCTATACCTCCAAGTTTCAATGAGTGAGGAAGTTACACTGCCCTACCAATGTGGCAGACGTTTTTCGACTGTTATGTTGACAGTGGAGATGCTGTTCGCACACAACGAATGCTCGATCACTCCGAATCCGACTGATATCATAGTCTGAACCTATCAAGTTGTAGATCCCTTCAACCTGACGATGTCGCGGAAACGTCAGAGCTCATCAAGGGAGTTTTATAATCCATATCACGCTCTTTGCTTATTCTTCGTGATCGTACGATCACTTGGTCACGCACCTTGACTTCTCAGCCCTGTCATTACCCCACACCCTCGGTCCTCTGCCTCCCACCAGGGTGTAATTGTACGGTCGATTGATTGATATTCAGAGTGGGCAATTGCCTCGACAAAATTATACTATTCACTGCCGATGACTGGGCCCAGAGGCGGTGCTATTCTTCTTATTTTCAGCTTTCAACTAACCAACTCCAATCTGCTGATTGGATTATTTATTTATTGCCCTTGTTGACTGTAACCACATCATCAATAATTAAGAGGCTCGTGTCCTTTCTAATTGGCTACTCAAACTTTAAAACACGTGGCAAATTAAGTTAACATCTTCGCTTTGCAGGTTTGCAGTTTTCCAGCAAACGATGTTTTCCTGGAATCACCTTGATAACTCAATTTGTCTTGTTATTTCAGTGTACAGAAAAACAAAAAAACTTTCATGTACATATTTGTGTGGAACTGTAAGAACCAATTTTATTTGATAATATGATTAACTGCTCACCGAACCACATCCTGAATTGAACATTAAGGTAGTTGTTAGATTTTTTTTTTTTTTTTTTTACGGTGTTCCTCGCCAATGTGTGGATTTTTACAATGAAAATTTATGGGGATTCTAGACATGAAGTTCCAACCTTCTAACAAATTTTCGTTGAAAATATCCAAAAATTTTAAAATTAATTATATATATATATATATATATATATAATATATATATATATATATAATATTTAAAGTTAAAGAAATTTTTTACAGAAATAAAGAGGAAAATGTTTTTGATATTTCGAATTAGTCTTTGTCAAAATTAGAAGAAGAAAGAATGTTTTTGGAATATTCCCTGGAACCAATCTTGTATCCAACGTTTCATGGTTATTATGTTGGAGTTACTCAATCATTGATGTTGAGTCCAGGAGGCCGATTTGAGCCCAGTACCCACCTATGGGCCCGTTCGGACTGTTGAAGTAGCCGGTCGTTCGTTTTATCAGGCATCTTTTTCAACACCTTAACACCGTAACATTCGTCGAAGGTGACTATATATATATATATATATATATATATATATATATATATATATATATATATATATATATATATATACTAATTAAAGTTAAAGAAATTTCACAGAAATAAAGAGGAAAAGGTTTTTGATATTTCGAATTAGTCTTTGTCAAAATTAGAAGAAGAAAGAGTGTTTTTTGAATATTCCCTGGAACCAAGCTTGTATCCAACGTTTCATTGTTGTTATGTTGGAGTTACTCAATCATTGAGGTTGAGTCCAGGAGGCCGATTTGAACCCAGTACCCACCTATGGGCCCGTTCGGACTGTTGAAGTAGCCGGTCGTTCGATTTTTTAGGCATCTTCTTCAACACCTTAACACCAAAACATTCGTCGAAGGTGACTGCTTGACCGTGCGTTCTTGCATGCAGCTTTATTGGTCGTTGCTGGGACTGACTCAAGGAAGCTCTATGGTTATTCATCCTTAGATTCAGTTGGGATGCCTTCCCCACATAGAAGCTCCTTGACTGGTCATCCTCACACTTCTTGCAAATCAGCTGGTACACGCACATCCGTGACTGGCACTCTGCTGATCCTTGGCACCTGTACGTGTGGTTGGTATTTGGGGAGGTGAAATAAGAGTCCTCAATGACCAAATCACAGAGTTTGCATCTCGGTCTTTGGCATGGGTGGAGACCTCGTTGCTGCGGATTCTCACGCTGGACAGCTGGATGCCGATGCGACAGTATTTCACCAAGGTTCTTTCCCTGTCGATAGGTCATCCGAGGTGCCTCCCGAAATACCTCCTGGGTCAGTGGGCTTGACTCAAGCCCACTGACCCAGGAGGTATTTCGGGAGGCACCTCGGATGACCTATCGACAGGGAAAGAACCTTGGTGAAATACTGTCGCATCGGCATCCAGCTGTCCAGCGTGAGAATCCGCAGCAACGAGGTCTCCACCCATGCCAAAGACCGAGATGCAAACTCTGTGATTTGGTCATTGAGGACTCTTATTTCACCTCCCCAAATACCAACCACACGTACAGGTGCCAAGGATCAGCAGAGTGCCAGTCACGGATGTGCGTGTACCAGCTGATTTGCAAGAAGTGTGAGGATGACCAGTCAAGGAGCTTCTATGTGGGGAAGGCATCCCAACTGAATCTAAGGATGAATAACCATAGAGCTTCCTTGAGTCAGTCCCAGCAACGACCAATAAAGCTGCATGCAAGAACGCACGGTCAAGCAGTCACCTTCGACGAATGTTTTGGTGTTAAGGTGTTGAAGAAGATGCCTAAAAAATCGAACGACCGGCTACTTCAACAGTCCGAACGGGCCCATAGGTGGGTACTGGGTTCAAATCGGCCTCCTGGACTCAACCTCAATGATTGAGTAACTCCAACATAACAACAATGAAACGTTGGATACAAGCTTGGTTCCAGGGAATATTCAAAAAACACTCTTTCTTCTTCTAATTTTGACAAAGACTAATTCGAAATATCAAAAACCTTTTCCTCTTTATTTCTGTGAAATTTCTTTAACTTTAATTAGTATATAGTGCAGTAGCACAGTGTCCACAATCAAGTGCATATATATATATATATATATATATATATATATATATATATATATATATATATATATACAGCGAAATATTCCTCAAATACTCGTAAAATCTATCAACTAAAAACTAAAACATTCTAAAATGTATACACAAATGATCTCTGAAAAAAATCTGAAATCTTTTTTTTAATTGTAGATAATAACTTTATCTTTATTTAGAATAAGTTTTTGGCAATAACGTTAATATAATTAGCCATTTACTTGCAATATTAATTTCATCATAACCCACTCACCTACCTAATGGATTCGTAGACCGAATTTTGATTTTTTGTTTTCTATTTGATTCAGTTTTTCATTCAAGTAATTTACATGAGATTAGTAGAACCAGCTTTGGTGCAAGTATACGAGGAATGGGGGAACATAGTTTACTAACGGAAGATAACCCCCCCCCTCCCCCTTTTTCGTAGCGGTACCTACTCAAAAATTGCTGGTTGAATGTTCAAGATTGAATTTATGAATGATAACTCACCAGTTGTATTCAATTAGTCACAGTTAAGATAAGACTCACATATATTATTTCAAAAACATCATACTCAAAAATATTATGCCTAGGAGAAACTGAATATATTTTTGATGTGTTAACGCTTGATAAGTTAGGCAACATCGTTGATGTATGCATCATCCTATACTTCACACTTTGTATACGCAACACTCCTGCGTCGAAACTAATTCATATTTCACACCATCGTTTCTTGTAGGTATGTGATGATCTTCGGGTCAAGTTGCCTTGAGAGGAGTCTTGGTAGATCACGCACTGGATAACCGCGCGCGGCGAAGGCCTCCGAGAGGCTTTACCGAATGATAATGGCGTACACGCGCCCTCCAGCTACAGGACTTTCAAAATGTTTCGGGGTTAGTAGCGTGACAAGAGATTGGAAAACCGAAAACTCTGGTCGGCTGAGGGAAGACTTTTGATTGAAGCCTCCGCTGCCAACGACAGAAATCCTTTCTCGCCAAGCTGATTGCCATCTTCTGGCTCTCTCAAGTCGCCTCAGGGTGCCCACTTGGGTCTTCTCGAGCGAAATCCCCGCGGATCAATATCTGACCAGGTCAACTAGGATGCCCGAACCCTCATTTTCATGTGGTACGTAGTGCTTAGTCGATCGCAGCCTACACATTACGATTTGTAGGTCGCTCTTGGAAGTATTGGTTCGGAATGTGGTATCTGAAAGGAGAAACAACGGGCTCGTTTATAACTAGACTGAGTGTTAACTCTGTTCTTACAGGTTTCTATGTAGGCTTTCAATTCTACTCTGATAATTGAATAGTTCTCTACAATCATACCAGTTAAGATAACCTTGAACATACGGTAAGGTATACCGTACTGTACTAAAATTCATATGCTGGATGAATTACCATTGCATGTCGACATTTTGTCTGCCATGCTCTGACATTATTTGGGATTTCATGGCCCTCCTACAGACTGAGGAACTTGATGCTTGGCATCAAAATATTTGGAGTAGGAAGAAGTACCGTTGTGCGCAGACTTTAGTTGATCTATATTCCCCAGTTCTATTAGATCGTTGAACCAATAATGGGTATAGATAGAATTTGTCTATGCAAATAAAATTGCTCAATATTTTATCTTATCATGTGTAATGCTTACATATTTAATGATACATCAGGTCCCCTTAAACTCCATTTGATTTATATATTTGATAAATGTATCATTCTATGCTTTTAGAAACGAGTTTCCTGAATGTTCCCATTTCAATTGAAACTATTTTTTTTACAATTACTCGGAGGGGAGAAGGATGATGGGGCTGGGTCCTATAAGCGTCGCTAAACACGGGAAGGTCTGCCATATGAAGTGAAGTTCGCTACGGCTTTACATTATTCATAAGCACCGGGGAATGGGGCTTTCGGACCGTCATCTAATGATCTCTCCCGACAACTCTTCATCTTAGTTAGTCCATATAATGGCTTGTCATTAACCGATCATTCATTAGAGTAGAAAGGGTTAGAGGGCAACACAGTCGCTCCTACTCCCCCAAACATCTGCTACCCCTGTGGAACTATTGTTGTCACCGTCTGCCGAGACTCAAAACCTTTTGTTCTGTCAAGGATACACAAGTTGCTTTCTGGTTCCTTTTAATGAAAAGCTCGGTTCGCTCATTGTTTCCTTTGAGAAAACCGATTGGTTCAACAATCCTCAGAATCAGTGTAAAGCTGGCCAGCGTTAGAAGAGCTCTTAGAGTTGGTCGGGTCCGCGGTTTGTTCAAGTCTGTAGGCGGCGTGAGAACACAATTCAACTCTTCTGTTCCCTTTCCACAGGCTGCACGTGGAACGAATCAAAAACATTCGTTCTCTTTCGCCTGCTGAATAATGTAGTAGGTGCCATGAGTATTTAAGATAATCAGATGTCCTACGGGATATTGGAGTTCGTAAACTTATTATTTCATGATAATGTCTTCATTAGATCCTTCGGTTTGTGTCGCCCTTCTCAGCTTTCTTAAAGAGCTTTCAAGGCCCATAAAGATGAAAATCGAAAATATTTCAATTTCCACATTTTTATTTTACTTGTTTCAAATTTTATGCTGGTTGGAATAAATTTAACTTGATCATATGAATCGTTCAACATTCTAAATACCTAGTAGGTACCGAATACTTAGCTCATTGTACGTATTTTATTGTGGCTTTCATTCGTTTTTCGGTAGATGAAATGCTCTAAAACCTAGGTATACCTAATCTCCTTTCAGTTAATTTTCGTAGAAAAAAAATATTAAGTGCAACATCTACTGAACATATCAAGACCAACGGCGTGTCTATACTACGAATATTAATGAAGATATGAATTTGTTGACATCCTCCCGGTATGTAGCGCTGTGAATCACCCACAGAAAACACTGAATGTTTATTTTCAAGGTTTTCTATTAACAACATAACCATAACATAACTTATTCTTCTTCTCGTTTGAAGCGCAAAAATGCAATTCATTTTCGTTAACACAAAACGTTTCGTTTTCGGTGGGAGATGACAAGGCTAAAACACATTCTGTCTTGAAAAAAGTTCGCTCATACAATTATGTCGCATGTCGGGAACTTCTTAAATTTCACAGTGCTATCCGTCCACATGATCTTTGATTTAGTTTGAGGGCGTTGTCTTGTCAAGGATACCTTGGAAAATTGGGTTGATAAGTTACCGATTCTTTCATAATTGAGCCTGGCTTATAATGGCATTCAACCCTAATCCTGGTACAGGTTTATTTTCTCTAGATGTTCCATTACTCACAGTGAGACCTTCCCTCCGCGACCCAGTCTGCCTTATTTGGTAAGCTGGCCTTGTGGCCATTTGTGGAATCATCGAGGTTTTCGTCGAGGCGTAAAACGGGATTATTTATAATTCTGATCGATATCTCTGAACGCGTTAAGTAGAATAACAATTCGATTATCATCCTGCCAAACTTGTTTGTTTTTTGGACTGGTGTTTCTCGTCTAGTTGCACCTTCCCTAAATCACCTTGCTATATTCAAAGCTCGTGTCATTCATATTGCTCTACAACTATCTTCTCCACTAAGGTCACTCACTGGTGACAAAAACATTGAAGCAGCGTCCTGCGTCTTGGCTCATTAATTTGGGAGAGGAAGCTCGCAGCTACGTGTCTCGCTAAGCAGATACGCTAGTTTTACATCGGTTCTTTTTTCCCGACACGAAAAAACGTTCTTTTAAGTAGTCAAATGCCTGGATGAGCATGGTTGAGCCCAACTTGTTTGTCTCGGTGGGATCACTGCCCTTTACCTTCAATCACTCTTCACCTCCTGGTTCTCAGAGTCTCCAAACTCCAAATGCCTGTACAACTTTGTTCTCTAGACTGTAACCTCTTCAAGGAACTTGTCGATTTTTTCGTAAATCTTTATTCCCATTATTAAAACATATTTTTACTTTAAAAACTGAGAACTTGTGTATACAAAGATAATACGCTGCGGTTAAGCTTTCATTTCTTAAAAATTAGCAAAATTTTTTAATCGCTTCTTTATGGAAATTAATCCCTAATAATGAGCTCAGGAGCTCGTGTTAGGGGATGAGTAGCAGTAAACAGATGTTTGCAAAAAAAAAGTATACCTATATAGGTATATATATATATATATATATATATATATATATATATATATATATATATATATATATCTCGTTTAAGTTGCAACATAGCATATCTCAAAAAATGGGATATTGAGTTATGCATACCGTTGGATTCGTATATATATTCATCCAGCTGATATATATATATATATATATATAGATATATATATAAATATATATATATATATATATATATATATATATATATATATATATATATACAACTATTAAATTTAAGTTCCAAACACACTACCCATATAAATTCTTAGGTATGCCTCATTTCAAATTAAATGATGAACTAAGGATTCCTTCATATGATGTCCCTGGTGTACATGAAAGTTTTTTCATGTATTGTTAAAAATAATTGAGAAAGGAAAGTCACCTCATAGTCCTGCAATATAATGGTATCTTAATAAATGACTTCATTTTTTATTTTATTAATGTGCTTTCATCTTCACTAATTTTTGTTTTAGATGAGTGGGCAGGCTGTTGTACGCCTGCGTACGCAGATGATTATTATGACATTATATTGTGTTTATCATAGCATACGTGACTGGTAACTGGAGTCCACCATCTGTGTTCTATACCTAGGTGGTACCAGACCATCAAGTATGCTGGTCCAATAATTTGTCTCTTGAGATATTTCTACTTTTGGTATCTCTGATCTCCACAATCCATTATTTAATCCTCTTTCCGTTTAAATGGACTAAGATTCACGTTAATATGAAGATACTTGAAATCAGCACCATATGGCGTTGGAGATTTCCTTTCACCCAAAATCTATTTTCGGCATCAGAGATCGGTGGAGTTATTTTCAAATTCTACAAAAAGCAGCGTCAACCTTAACTAAGATGTCTTGGTTGAAACCAAACATCTTTCTGTTCGTTGGACATTCCATGCAGCGACCAATAGTAATTGGATCATTCGTTGCTCCTGCTCACGATTTTGAACGGTGGTTTTATATTGGTGTCCGATTACGTTTTTGGGTTTCATTTTGATATATTTTATCTTACAGCGAACTAAATCACACGCGACGAAATTGTGGAAACACGTTTCAAAACGAAAGTTAGTGAAGAACGTTGTCTATTTCCGTGAAAAAATAAAGAGTTTCAATCAGTAACAAACAGTACTGATACAATTACAACTACAATACAATAATTACTGGTACAATTGTTGTTTCTTTCTGATGATCGACGATGAAATCGATTTAACGTTGCAACCCTTCATTTTTTTCGTGGAAATAGAGAATTTCTTCACCAACTTCCATTTTATCTTCCAAGTTGATTGATGTATTTCGGTTACGTAGAAATGATTCCAATAATTTACGAATTTATGTGGACGTTGAACCTACCAATTGAAAGCTGTGGTTTTCCGGCACAAAAAGTTCGATCTGAAACAGGAGAGCGTGTCATTTCGTCAAATTTTGGGGAGCTTGGCTCTGATAGTCAATCCTAGGTCCTTTCATACATTTCTCTCATGGAATGGCTCCCAGGATTAGGTACTTTCCATAGAAATTATCGTCTTTTTTCCTAATAAAGTCAGATCTGTACGATGATTTCCAAGTTCGAACACATCCTGAGTCTGGAGTAGCTCAAGTCACAAATGGAATTGTAATGATCGAGTGGAATAGTAAAAGGCTTTGTGTCAAGGCCGGGCCACTCCATAAAAATGAAAGTCGATTACGCGCCCTTTGTGTGCCATCCGTAATGGAACGCTTTTGTTGAATATGATTCCATCATTAGGCTGCATTTGCCCAAAACGTTTTTGAAAAATGAGGTTGGTCGTTAGGGGCGAGGTGTTCGCTCCGTCGCATCCGAGTCATCATCTCGGACCATTCAAATATTACCTCCAAATTACCAGAGATTTCACTTTCTACTCTTTAACACCCGGAATTTCGGTTCAATTGAAATGGTCGAATGTGATTCTTCTATTAGATTCGAAGTCTTCGTAACATGCGAATTGATAAGTTACTGCATTAGAGTTAAGGAATTCGTCGTCTAGATTTTCTGTGTGGATCATCATATTCTGGAATTCGGAAGCTCTCTTTCTGCCTCTCTATCCCTTCCATCGTCCAACTCAACCAACTCAATACTGCAAGCCAACTTCAGCAACTATCCGCATCAACTTGTCTCCTCCAGAAGTCATCCCACATCAATCCCTTCACGAAAACCAATCCCTTCCAAACAAACACCAATTGTTGATTGTTAGACTGAGGAAGGGGGCATCGTAATTCCCGAAAGCGCTCGGAAAAAAAACTGAAAGCATTATGTGTTTCTTCTTCCAAATTCCAGAATAAAAGTTAGGGAAGAAGTTCATCCCACACCAACATATCAATCTGCAGGAAAAAAGCAAAACAAATTATTATTTTTCCTCATTTACGCACATGGAGAAGCTTTATGTTCGTCCAGAGGGTATCCCCAGAACAGGTGTTTTGTGTTTCCAAAATATTTGAAAAATTTTGATTTCATGTCAGTCGGTTTGTGGTAGGTATTTCTTTGTCTTGAGCTGAATTATACCTGAGTTAAAACTATAAGTTCAGGGAACCCCCCCCCCCCCTTTCACTCAATGGACGGCCTTCCACATGTTTTATAGTCAGTTAGGAAAATGGAATTTGCTCAAATTTGAGAGGAATTGAAAGTTCATCTTTGAATTATGTACCTCAGTAAGGATGGTCTCAATATTTTCAGTTTCTTGTGCGGAAACGTAAACTTCGAAGGCCGACAGGCGGTTTTATTTACAGTACTTTGATTGTTTCCATATATAACCACTTTGTCACCAACTAATTCTGTGTATTAGTGTCTAATAATGAAAGCTTAGTGTGTTTCGAAATGTATAAGGATTCGGTGGCGCCAGCTTCTGAATGTGTGTAGAGAGAATCCGAGGTGCGGGATGCTTAGATATCTCTCAGCTAAATTACAGTCGAAGATGTAGCAGAACAGCAAGATTTAGAACAAATGTAATGAAGTTTTGTATTTAATGTTTGCCTAGAACCCGATACATGTAAACATCTCTCATGTTTCACAGGTACTACATGTTTTTAAAAAACCTTACGCAGTTCTTCTCTTCGTTCTATCCATCATTATTACTGATAAACAAATTATTATAAAGCCGTAAACTTAAAAGGGTCGCGAAAAATAACGATCAGAGTCACTTCTTCACAAATCTGCAAAATTCAAATTTTAAACTGTCAAGGGTAATATTTTTAGTTTAGGGTAAATAATTCTCAACTCTAAATAGTCATTTCATTGAGAAGAAAAAAAAAAAAAAAAAAAAAACATTTTAGTGAAGAAACAAAAATCAAAATGTTTTCAAAATAGGTATGAAGAGAATGGGAAAAACGGATTTTTTCAAGAAAACTGCTGGACCTTGATCTTCCTTTCACGTTAAACTTCATCAACAAGTAAGGGATTTTAGGACTCAGATCCTTTTTAGCCGTCAGCACATGGTCGTTGCTTTGCGACACCTGAATGAAATCGTTCCCTCTGTATTTTGACGCTAACCTTTATCTTTCTTTGCTGCTTCGATTCGTTTCTCTAAGACCTGCAAGATGGCACCACTATCTCATTTCGGACCACAAATTGACTGATCGTTCTTTCCCGTGACCCTTCTTATATTGTTGCAGCATTTGACTTTGTCTCATAATAAAAAGTAGAAAAAATCATTCTTATAGATTATGATGGGTATGATAAACTTCAGCGTAACCTCAACTCGCACTCTGTTTACTCGTTGATAATTTGCATATCCCATAATAATTTTCAATTTAGAAAATGCTACATTATGCATTACCACGCATGATTCTATTGAATAATCGTCTCTTTAAATGCTATAAGCCATGACCAGTAAACCTTTCTGGTCCTTAACTATTCCGTCCACCGTTCAAGTCTTGCAGATTCTTCTATTGTTCGCCGATTGCATCTCTTTCGAACTATATTCTTGACTTTAACCGGTTATCTCTTCCCCACTTGCTGCCTACGGCGCGTTTAGGCCTTTCGAAGTGAATTCCAAGATTTTAATCTGGGGCAGTTACTCTTTGAGCGACCTCAGTAACTCTGCGATTCTCCTCTTGTCGGCCCGGTTGATCAAATTTACTTTCATTTTCAATAATGGTTTCATAATTTATTTTATCAGAGGTTTAGGAAAGAAAACTTTCTCCAACACTAATATGCCTTTAGCGATCCCTGATCTAAGTTCTCCTGTTACCGCTTTTTACAATTCCATGTGCATCACGTGTTGTCGCTCAGGCTTGTTTAAAACACCATTGTTAAATACGTTTTAAATGCGTGGCTTCAAAATTGACTCCCAACTCAGCTTTTGAAAGTATGTGGTTGTTCTAGATGCCGGTCAACCTCGGTTTACCTTTTTAAGTAAATTTAGAACGTTGACTTCAAAGCCTGTACCTCTATCTACCTACCACAGGCTTTTCCTGACAAGAGCCAGATACGGTATTCTTTTGTGGGGGAATTCCTCTAATATTTCAACTGTTGTTAAGATCCACAAAGAGCTTCGCGTAGTGTTGGGTTTGCCACCAGGCTCTTCCAGCCGCGGCCGTTTCAAGTCTGCAGGACATATGACGTGACCTGGAATCTTGATATTATTTGAGATCTAGATGTTCTGCAAGAAGCACAGAAAACATTTTGAGATGTTCCACCTTGATAACGAGCTCGCCACTAGATCTGGTCATTGTCTGCTTCGTATCCCCCCCCCCCCCCCCCCCCCCCGTAGTAACTCAAACCGTAGTTAATAATTGTATTCTCATGTTCCATGTTCATCAAGGAACTGTTCCAATTGTCTCTCCGATGCAGTTTTTTCGTTCTTCCTTGTAATCGTTTCTGATCAACACGGAGTTAAAAAGAACAGCCGAATTTTTTGACCTCATACATCCCGCTTAATAGGTGTGTTATGTATATTGTAAGCCTACTTGACGCTTGCCCTACCTTTTTGTTATTATTGCTGTTATAGCAATAAAGATTTATTAATGTATACTCCGGAATATTTTTTGTTGATGCTACTTTCAGATTCCACCTTTTCTTCAGTGTTCAATTTGCTCTTATTCGACCTAAGAAAATGTTCTATATTTAAATTTATCGAAAAAATCTCACGTTTCTCACAGATGTTTATAAAGTTCAAACCCCTGTTAGTCTGCTATTAGAATTAAACGACTGTAACCGTAAGTTTTGAGGAACGATTAGGTTCCAAATGGGATCCACATACTATAATTTCGTTAGATTGCTATATTTTTATCAAAGAATTGACGCTGTTTTTAAACACTTATCTCGTATTGCATCAACAGTAGGTTGTTGATGTTGGCAAATGTAGTTAAGAGGTAACATTAATGGTCGATATCGCGAAAAATAGAAATGTGAGAGAACATTCGCAAAATATGAAGGTGAGATGCAGGCAAGCCAATTGATCAAGGTAGACCAGCCATCTGGTTATGTAATTCAGAAATAATAAACCGTATATTTGAAAAGTAATTTGTAGTTGATCGCTGGAAAATATTTAAACGATGTGGTGCGAAATTGCTCAGATACTTTGCTAAGTCTGATCTCGTGGAAATGTTCACTTTCGTCTTAGAAACTGAATCTGCCTACATTGCGTGTGTATAATACAAGCTTATTAAAAGGATGGCGTTTAGAGTCACCTACTGACCACTCTTAACTGGCATATCGTGATAGTAATCAGCTGATGGGGTTTTATTGAATCATCCTGAATGACGCAAATCTCGAAAATGCAAAAAGCAGGTTTTTATCAAGTTGATGAATATGAAACGAAGAGATCTTCTTTACAAGAGAACCGGGAGACTCGAAATCCGGTTCGGTCTTTCAACTTTCGGGAAAGTGGTTTCTGTTGTCTTCCACGGCGAGAAAAATTGGAGTGTAAAAGAAAGAGTGCTTGCGGTTTTGTAAGAAACAGAGGGGCCTATACGTGATCCAGGATAGGATGCATTGTTGCGCTACGATTTTTTTTTCTGGGCAGTTCTTTCGCTCGTCTACGACGGAGGGCTTGTAAAAAGGTCCGTTGAGGATGTTGAAAGTGGTTGACCAACCAGCGTGACAACATCTTTGCCATACGACCAAAAGTCACCCCCCCTCTCCGTCCTTCGGCCTGAGCTTCGGACAAATGGGCGAAACATCGAGAAACATAATGCGTCGGAAAAGATTGGCTTAATGTCCTTCCTCCTGATGCAACCTTTTACATTTCCTTCGGCGTGACGAATGTCTCACATCACGACCCGCTGTGTCGTGGTGTACTTGAAATGAAATGATCAAGGTCGGCGATGAATGAAGGTGAAATCACGGTTGCAAGACAACCAGTTCTTCCAGGCTACCGTGTGAATCTCCAAAACATTTGTTGGATGGGGTTGAGAATAGTTCATCCAGCTACACTTGTTCTCTTTCTTGCCTTGAAATTATGTTTTCCGTTTAGCAAAATGCGAATATAGGTATGCGATATTTCCTCTAAGAAAATTAAATTGGTCTGCAACAAAACGGAAATACTAACGGTGAACCCTAAGAGAGGTACTTGGATTAACTATGGATTAATTTATGATCATCCATGTCCATTGTGGAACAAGCCCTAAAGGCCGTATCACACTTGCATTTTTTCAGCTTTTTTCTCGCATTTTTATGCTCGAACGTGAAGAAGGCAAAGTGCTTTTTTCCAAGGTCAGCTGTGAATGTTGAAGAGGAATAAGTGCAAAAACAGCGCATTCTGGCGTGATGCAGTTTTATTAAGTCTGTCAGGACGGGGGGGGTTTTCATTGAATTTTTACCTTCCCAAGGGTTTCGTTTTAGCATTTTTCGCTTTGAGGTAAAAATTTGAACATGTTCTAATTTTCCCAAGTGAGTTTAAAAATGCTCCTCCAGGATGCGCAATGGTCGAAAAAGCTGACCTTGGAAAAACGCACTTTGCCTTCTTCACGTTCGAGCATCAAAAATGTGAAAAAAAGCTGAAAAAATGCAATTGTGATACGGCCTTAAGAGAAATTTACTAAAATAAAAAGATGAAGAGAAGATAGGGGAAAAGATAAATTAATGTACTAAAATGATAATAATATGGAATATTGTAGTATCTTTTCAAATAATGAGTTTTATTTTTTAATGATGGGGATCATTGTGCGCTTTCCGATTATCATCTGACGTCATCCATTCTCTCGCATTGAGACGTGGGAACCGAGCGAGATGAGTAGAAACCTCGTGTTGGCTCATGTTTTCTCTTCCTCTAAATCCTGCAATTCAATTTAGGAGTTGATGTTGACTTGGAGGAATTTGAGTGGTTTTTATACTCCGCTTTGCAGATTAAAAAATAATAGCAGATTGGATGTCACACTTATTTTTAATTTTGTATGTTTTGTTTTTACTTGAGCCACTGAGGGTAATTTGGAGGTTGTACGCTTCTCAAATCTCCCCGCATACCTCTAAACATACAGAACCACTCCCGGTATTCATACATTTTTGTATCAACTTTTATTAATCGGTTTGGGTCTTGAAAATCTGATTCGAAAAAAGCAGACTCTTCCTCATTGAATCGGCTCTCTTTTTAGCTCTACAAATAATTAGAACGTTATCAAATATACTATTACACAAAACAATATAAGGTTTTAATATGAAGTCAGTTTCTTGGGGTTTGTACTCTATTGTTGGACAAGGGTAATTAGGTCAGTGTCAGACAAGCAATTAGCTATCTGGTGTGGGAACTGCCTAATGAGTGCAGCAGGACTGGGGAAAGATTGCAATTATCTATCGAAGGATTCCAAAGAATTGAAGTTGAATAAAAACGAATAAGTATTGCATTAGGATTCTATTCACTAAATGTAACATAATAGTGCAATCATTGCTTGTAACAAGATTTTAAAAAGTTGTGCTCTGAGCTTAAGGTTTGGTACCGGGTATTGAATAAATCTCGGTACTTTTGTACTCTTATAGTTGATTCAACTGGGTATTGAAGACAGACACTACGTTAATGATGTTTACACTACAACTGTTTCAATGATATATTTTTTAAAGCATACTCGAATTTAAGGAACATACATGTTCTAATAGATTAAATAAATAAATAGTAACAGTAGGTAATTTTATGGTTTGTGTTGCAGATTGTGCGGCGAGAAGTGTGGTCGCACGGGAAGATAGTCCGCTCGCTCCTCCGACTCTGTGAGCGGCTGAGCTGCGGCGAGGAAGGCGAAGGAAGCTCGTGGGTCCCTCGCGGCCGGCGCGTCGAGCGCGAAGACGTCGCCAAATACGCGCAAGGGCTTGAAAAGCGGTGGCAGCTCCTCTACTTGGACTGCCTCGAACTTGAGTGTGCCATTCAACATAAGACATCTACTTATAATCAGGTTGGTACACCGTGATAAGATAATAAATGAATAATTGGTTAGGTTATTTCCCTCTGGGAACAAGAACCTCAGAATAAAATCTGAGTTATGTGGCAGTGTGGCCCCTAACTGGAAAAGTCAGGAAAAATCCGGAATTGTCAGGGAATTCTTTGTGTCGGGAAATGTCAGGGAATTCAGCGAAAATCACCAAATGTCAGGGAATTTCGCAAAAACCACCAAATGTCAGGGAATTGTTTAAATGGAAACTTGGTTCAATAAAGCGTTTTTAGGTATATTATAACTTCTAAACAATCAAACTAAAACAACATACTTTATCATACTGGGTACATATTATTTCATAGGTGAGTTATACGGATAACAAAAATAGTTATCAAGAAATGTGGTTAAACTGTTCAAAACTAACAACGCTGCACGCACATAAAAAGTGAATGGATATGCCATTAGCTTCCCTGGTAACTACATCACCCATAGTAAACCATTTGTGAGAAAAATCAACTGAATATTGAACTAGGGAGGAAAAACCGAGCAGATTAGTGGATTCATCCTGTAAGAGTCCCAAAATTAGTTTGTATACATAAGCTAGGACTTCTCAGGAGGGTTAAGGAGGGGGAAATTGGCCCATTGGAACGTGGAGTCATGTGTTATAAATTCACAGAGTCACTTTCTTTGCTGTTGAGTGGAGTTTAAAAGTATACATATTAGATAGATTAAAAATCCTGATGCTATGAATTCGTCACCGACATACTTCTTTTTCTATACTTTGTACAAGTCAGTTTATACGAATTTCTTATATAAAATTTATGACAGGCTCAACTTCTACGAGTCGCCCTCGATGTGGATATATTTTTGATTTGTAACTTGTTCAGAACACTTGGCTGTCGACTTTTTCCCAGAGGTGAAAAAAACGTACAAATGTTTCTTCCACCATTAATACCTATGAGTCCAATCATCATTTGGCGTCTTCTGACCGCACGGATGTGATGATAATAGTAGTACGTCAAAATATGTAGCGAAAACATCATCGGACTTGATGACCTCGGTGGGTGTCGTGACCTACAACGTCAGCCCATCAACGGTAACATCGATAATTTATATGCATGGTTACCTGCTCATACATATGTGAGGCCTCAAGACAACAATGAACCTATCAATTTCCCGAATGCAAACACGGATGCATAGTAAATGCAGGTTCTTGCATACTGCTATCGGCATATTTACGTTGAGAATTACATTACCTACGAAGGTATTTGAAAGGTGACGCCAAATCAGGACATCTCCACAACACTCGTTATAGGTTGATAACCATTTACGTGCATCCAAAAGACAGTTCAGTACAGAATAAATTGGGTTCAACATTGCCTCAGGCATTCTTTGCGTTACCATAAAACACACAAGTTATCCGTCTATTCATCAATTCATAAAGCCTGATATTAGAGAGTTTTTGTTCTTCCCGTACGATTTTCCCACGTTAACGCGTAGAGCAGCGTCTAGAGCAAGCAACTGCAGATGCTAGCTCTTCGCGTATTTCTACACGTTTTTTTACACGTATGTACACGACTAACCAAACGCTATCGTCACGCTAAAGTCTCTTTAGTATTTCAAAGTCAACGATTCTCTTGAATTCGAGATCGAGTTGAAGAAGTTTGAAATCATTATACACTCTGCTTTATCAGCTATTTTCACAAGGCATTGAATAACTAGGTTCGACCCCAGAAAAAATTCCCATATTTCCTTGAAAACATCGGTTCTTGTCAGATCACCGTCAGGGAAGGCAGATCTAGTATAGCAGATATAGTATAAGGTTGAATCTTGTTGAAATGTGAGCTTTTTCTGTGCAAAGAAAATATTAACTATTAGTTTTGAGGCAAAAAACGTATTTTGGATATTGATATGCTATTCAAAAAAAGTTTTTGATTTTCGTTTTTTTTTTTTTTTTTTTTAAATCAATTTTTCAGATAATTTTAATGAAATTTAAGTAAATCTTTCAGCATAATTTTGTAAATACATTTTTGAATGTTCTATTTCATAGTTAAACTTTATTTGAGGAATATTTTGCTAAAAAATATAAATTTACCGATTTTTAGTCAGTTTTTCAGCATATTTTTAGGAATGTGTCCAATTTAATGTGCTCACAAAGTGCGGGCCAACGCACTCATCCTTTAATTTGGAAAGCTTGATTTTTTGGCGAATGATCCTAAAGGGTGTCTCGAACGACACATACATATAAATATATACATTTCTATGAAAAAGTGTTAAAATCCAGGGGTCGTTTCAAAATACCACAAAATGGATTTAAATGAAGGAAATTCTCGTAAATTCAGATTTTTAAATTTTTGGAGCCATCGCAATAGCTTCATCTTTGACGAAAATTCTCTAAAACAACAACTAGCTTCCCGTTTTCATCCTTTATAAAATATCAACGAAAACTTTCAAGCGTTTTACTTCTCATTAGTATACATATATACTGTCCAGCCCGTTAACATATCGCTAACTATATATCTACGGTTTAAGCTTTTAATAAAGTATTGTTAACAGTGGGAAAGCAATATTTTAAAAAACGCATGGAATGAAAAAGGAGAAATGAGATTCAGGTTTAAGAACTTGTTAAAGGAGATACAATGTTACGGCCAACACATTGGAAACCCCGATACCTTCAATTCGTTACCCAAACATGCAGGGAAAGGATGGAATTCTACATCTAAACTTCAATTAAGGGAACATCGTCGGGCCGAATACTAACGTTGAAAAGGGTTAACGAATGGCTTATTTATTCTAGAGCGCACTATTTCCAACTGAGGCTCATTAATAAAACGCCCACTTATTAATTCACGCCTCGAAGCCAACCGCCTAAATGGACGAGACAGTTCTTCCAGTGTTCAATACAACTAACATTCGATGTGTAAGCCATGAAAGTGGGCGGCAGGGTTGGAACATAGATAGTAGCTTTATTTTCATCTGTTACTTTCTAAGTTATGGGAGGAGTGTATTGAGATAGAATAAGATCCCTCTCGACTTAACCCAAATGTCACTGGCGCCTTGTATATTTCAACTATAGTGGCTTTTAGTCGAACGCTAGTAGTGACGATAATTCATCCATTAATTCAAAGTTGGTGGACAGGAACGAACGATTAAAACGTTCCAGTCCTGCAGCATGGCCATATATGTACGAGTACATTGTGTTACATTGGTTTGAAATGATCATATACGTAAACATGTCCTTCCATACGATAACTCTCCTTAGGATTGTGATAAAAATTCCGTTCTTACCCCAAATTCAAGCTAAAACGAAAGGATGAGTTCGTGAAAACTTTTTCAGCCATAAATTTTTACAAATCGAAATTAGAAAAAATCATTAAAAACGACTAAAAATCTTTGAATCTATGTTTTTTAAGCTACATTTTAGTAAAAAAAAGTTCATTATAAAATCATCGAAGAAAATTATAAAATTTTCAAATAATCATGCAGAAAAATTTACTAGAATTTCATTAATGTTTGCTGAAAATTGTCATAAGCTCTCCAAAAAAACTAAAATTTACAAATCGTTTTTGAATCGCATAATACCTGTCATTTAAAACGAATTTTGTGGCCATAAAGTCGGTTATTAAACATTTCATTGCAGTCAAAGTGCTCAAATTTCAACGAAATGTAATTTATGTAGTACGGTAATTTACGAAAATTCGCTCATATGATTCAGCAAAATTCATGATTTCAAGTAAATTTTTCATCCTAATTTTGCACATAGATTTTTTAATGTTCTAGTTAGGTATTGTTGATAAACTTATTTTGACTAATATTCTGCTTAAAAATATAAATTTAACAATTTTTATCCGTGTTTAGACTTTTTTAATGATTTTTGTAAATTCATTTTTGTTTAGCCTGTGTCGATATACCTACATTCTGTTGTCCAACTGTATTTATCACTTAGATCTCAGCTCTTGTTACGTATTGAGGTAGTAATGTGTAGGTGTTTTATTTAATTTTATTAATTTTCGTTTGGTATAGGTGAATGTGATATGTACATAATTTTGATAATGCACCATAGATTAGTTACGTTTAATAATATTGTAGACTAGTGACATGCATAGTTGGGCTATCTTAATACAGTAATATCAATCATTTTGTAATAACTTGCTGCAATTCCCCTTTTTTAACGAGAAGTTTGCCATTTCAAGACTTTTAAAATTTAGTTGCATGTATAGAAAAAGCTTTTAGAAAGTCGATAAACATTTTTGATCCCCAAATAAATTCGCTCCCTCAGATCTTGTTGTATGATCTCCAGCGTTATTAGTTACCGCCCGAGGATTACGTAATTCATAATTAAATTACATCATTGCCTCATTGAAATCAAGAGATGTGATATTTTAGGTTTATTTATTACCGGTATTATTAGGATTAGTCTTGGGTTCATGGAGATGAAATACTACTTCAAACTAATGGTACTAACGTCTGATATAAAAGTACTGATGGTTATTTTTCAAACCCTTGAACAACGTCGTGTAAATGCCTGTGGATTCCATTATGTATTCCAGCCCCCCCCCCCCCTCCCCTTCACCAAACTTCAGCTTTGGTGGTTGTTTTCAGCGACATTTCCGAAGGAATGTAGCTATTTTCGTTAAAGTGGAAAGGGGATAATTAATTTCTGAGATGGCTTATTCTGTTTGAATTATAATAAAATCCAATTTTTATTCTTTCAGTTTCATCCAGTTTCATTATTTCTGTTTGAGATTACTTTCGTTTATATAGATTTTTTTTTTTAATCTTATAGATCGTTTCAGACTTTCTAGGGGTTGTATCTCGCTATCCCGGTGCCGTTGTATAATTTATCTGGCGTTTCATTATGAGTGATTCGTCACATGGAGCTTATAACTTTTCTTTTCCTTCAAGTAGGTACACCGAGGTGCAGGCTGCAGGCTTTCACCTTTTGAGTGGAGATTCGCTTTTATCCCCTTTTTGGATCCGGGGCGTAATTGTTGCTTGGGAATGACATCATTCTCCCTGGAGAAAGTAAGCTATCGGGGCGGATACGGGAATATTTGAAAGAATTGTCCTTCCAAGTGCTATGCGTCGGGTGCTCGCATGCGGGCCGCGTAAATGCGATGGGTGCGTTGTACCGCATTTTGCTCGGTGAGCTTGAACTTTCTAATGGGATTCAACATTCAAACGATCCCCGTTCATTAATTAGGCGTTGAAAATGTCAGGTAACTGCCTCTAAGACGGCGAGCAGTAGATCATCTACGCACTAAAGGTCGAAGACACTTCTGAATGGAGGGGTCCAATCCCATATTTCACATGCGACCCTCGCTTGATTGGGGGTACGGCTCTGTGAAAACCGTTGTTTTTTGCCTTTGGCTACAATGTATTACCATTTTAATTGGCCATGTTCGACTACAACAGCTTTCACACACGCAAAACTCTAAAAAGAGTAACTGACACGTACATTTTTAGCAACCCGAGAGCGACAGTGTATCCCCACCGCATTTTGAGTCAGATAGCGAATTTGAAGAACTGTGAGAGTTCGTAATTATTCGATAATGTTGAATAAATCTACATTATGCATTATTCCCTTCATCCTTACATACTCGTACATACTGTTAGTGTGAGAAAATTCATTTCTGAAACCCCCAAGTTCCGACACCTATCTTTGAATGGTTCTGAGCGTTATTAATTGCTGAATACAGCATTTTCGTGGTTTTATCCAAGCAAAACATAAATAGCACCCAATGCAGTAGATGTTGGGACTTTATACACTTTTCTTTCTTTGACGAGCGAAGCTGTTGTCTATTGTTGTGGAATTAGTCGGATGCATATTCATTGCGTATTGGTTAATTAGTCAGGATTCAGTCAAGGGGTAGAAACACAACTTCAACAAATCTTTACACCCACTTTATTTTTTGAAACGTTTCAGGCCATCTTCAGGAAAAACCTATAACCGTAGGAACCCTATCATAAAATCCATAAATCGAAAACCCAAAGTAAATCTAAATACTAGAACATGGAAAAACAAATACATACCTTGATGGAATAAAAAAGGTCATAGTAAGTAAACATCAGTTCGAGAATCTGAACATTGCCACATTTCAATATCCAAAATTAAAAAGAAATAACCAATATACGTGTAACTGATAAGAAAAAAGGTAAATATTAACATATATCCAACAAGACATTAAAAAACAATGATAACAATAGGAACAACAGTGATATAAAACCATGGAACAAGAGTGTTGTTGTTGTTGTCGCAAACCTCTTGAATCATTGCACATAACATGAAACTACAACAGTGATCCACACACAACAAGGAAGATGAAATGGCATGGCTATGACGTGTTCCTAAACTTCATTGTCATAATTTATTCTGTTCATTCGGTGAAATTGATGAAATAAAATATAGGGGGAAAGGACAACTACAGTGAATGGGAGTAAATAAAGTGGGTGTAGAGATGAAGTTGTGTTTCTACCCCTTGGCTGAATCCTGACTAAATAACCAATACATAAGCTATTGTCTACTTGAAGTCGCATGCATTTGTCTGCATGTTTGTTGCTGCTATTTGTTCCGTTGCCACAGGCCGCAATTTCGGAGCTATCGACTTGAAAATTGTAAACGTAGATTAGACTCAGACACCCGGAATCAGCGTATTAGTTCCATACTTTTTCCAAAAATCCAAAAATTGAATCCTATCGATTTTTCTGCAAACTTGAATGAAGTTTAGGTAGGTATATTCTGCAGCATAATTTAAAGCATAAATGTCCTGGTGTTCTAGATTGTTGTTGATAAACGTTATTGAAATTTACCGATTTTTAGCCATTTTTAGTGATTTTAGAGCTAATGTTTTGAAATTTGACCAATTGAATATACCTACCCAGAATTGTTGGCCAACAAACTCATCCTTTTGTGCGCGCTGTGATCATGCTGTTTTTTCTGAATAGTTTCAATGAAAAAAAAAAGGCAAGGTTACATAGCTTTTTTTAAAAATATACAATAAGAAAATTCACCTCAAGGGCCGTATTTATTTAAATAAATAAATAAACATGAATTAATTGGTGGGGAGGAGCCCAGGTTTATGAAATGAATGAAGGAAGTTGAGGAAGGCAAAGGGGGGGAGGGAGAGAGAGTGAAAGAGAGAGAGAAGATTGGAATTGCGTCGATAAATATCGCGGGTGGTGATACCACGAAGAACTCTTGCCGAGATGCCCAAGTCGAGTGACTTCGTAGCACTTTTCCCGCACCACACCCCACTCCATGTCACGGCCGCGGCAAGGATCTTGATGTTGTTGGCCACCCCTCCTTTTAGCTCGGATATTGCTTGCCGCAGATCATTTCGATCATACTCAAATTTCGTATACCCATTCCTTTACTTGCGGACTCCAAATATCCACGAAGTAAATAAATGAAGGATCTGAATGATATCTATCAAGATTATATTGCGCTGTGTTATTTTCGGCGAAAGAGAACTAGTTAACAGAAAATTCCAATTAGTGAGAATAATACATTTTCGCTGTATTGCATCAAGCTCTTATGAGGTGAAAACGCTTACGTAGTGCCCTAAAAAGTGCCGTTTGGTTTAATAAACCACAATATATCCATGTATTACATAAATTGACGTTTCCTTCATAACATTTCTGGACGCTTTCTTAAAAACATTGGATCGTAGAATTGACTGAATTTGTCATTGATTTTTCAGTATTATCTTCGAAACTGTTTCGTTGCTTAGGCTGTATTCGGTTTTTTATTGTATGGTATCATAGTTACTATTACTCTATCATTTTTGGATTCTACATTGTTGTTAATAAATCTCCAGAACTTGTTACAAATTGTTTCAAACAAACAAAAATTCATTCGGTACCAGTTTATCTTATGACCATAACAAACCACAAAAGGAATCACATAAAAAATGTGAAATTTCCCAATTTGTCACTTTCACTTCGAAACTCCAATAACTATAAATAGAAATTACCTCAACTGATTAAACAAATGAAATTATCCTACTATCGCAGTGATTAATTAGCACCAATTGTTAATTAGTAGGGTAATGATTTTTAAATAGAATGTGGTTTAAGATACTCTTGGAATTAATTATCAAGCTTTCTTCAATTTCGTCAGAGTCATCAATCTGACGTTACGTGTTGAAGAGAAGTGGGCAATTAAACTGAAATTTATTGAAAATATTATTAATAGGAGATAAAAGATAAACCTGATTACTAACGACATCTTTCGCGTTCTTAACGCAGGCATTTGGGGCAAACATTGTGAGATGATTGCTTCCCAACAGAGTTGGGAAAAATCTTATTCAGAAATATGATTAAGATCATTATTAATAAGTATATTTTTCTGTGTATATAAAAGATTGAATTTCAAATCACATGAATCCATGATTGAATCTAAGTATCTGTAATTCGTCATAGGAATCAGGGACTAATCATTTATTAAACTTGCTGAATGTTAAAGGAAACTCCTCTGAATACAATTTATACAAACAAAATAAATCAATTTTTGAATTTATAAAATTTCAATCTCTCTAAATGTTGATGGGACATTACATCGTTATTTTAAACATTAACTTCATATTCACCGAGATGTATGATTAAACGAAATAGAATTGAGCTAATGATATTAATCACTGAATCCTGAGATTTCTAATTAATTTGTAATCATATCTGCGATAATAATTTTAATCTTAATCTTACTCTGCTTTTTCTTATTAATGAGTATTTACATTTCCTATGAGTAATAATCTAATTTTTAATATATAGATTAGCTGGATAGAGACGGAAATTGTAGTCCTTTGCATGGGCGAGGGTAATATTGGAGTTTCATACTTAATATTTTATCCTGTGAATGACCGATAACCTGTTCCGGAATTTAATGTTGGATATGAACCAACCAGGCCGATCGTGCTTTCCATATACTACTACTTTTTGTTTCTGTGAATATTTATCAAGAATGGAATCAGCTATAATATTGGGTATCAGTTT
This sequence comes from Adelphocoris suturalis, assembly GCA_030762985.1. Classification (NCBI taxonomy): domain Eukaryota; kingdom Metazoa; phylum Arthropoda; class Insecta; order Hemiptera; family Miridae; genus Adelphocoris; species Adelphocoris suturalis. Next base: position 134,820,059 of record CM061041.1, on the reverse strand, counting down.
TGTAACTAAATTGTAGTACATGAACCCTAGTTAGATTCACCACCTATACTACGATTAGTATCGTGGAAAGTTCCGTTTATTCGGACTGAACTTAGTTTGACAATAATGTAGAGTAAAATTAAACCATACGGTCGATAAATTATATAGCAACGCTGGGTGAAAAAATTTAATAAAATGAAATCTATTTTATAAGGTTAAGGAATTTAAAACAATCGCTTAATCAGAATAATTAATTTATCACGAGGGGAGAAAGTCAATCGAGTCAACCCATATCCCACAGTACGCTCATTGCCTCTTTAACGAAGTTTTTAAGCTGGTTTGAGGTCCTTGCTGATGATGGTCCCGCCCGCATGGCTTTTAAAAATCTATTTGAGCTTTAATTCGTCGTTGTTGTTCCTGGAGGAGCGATGAGGGCGAAACGTGCGAAGCTTTGAGCAGAGTTAAAGTGGATCGGATTAGATCAGACTGCAAACATTCAATTGGATAGAGATCACTTCCCAGATTTTGTTAATTCCATACAATCATTGACCGAAGAGAACGATCCCAACCTTTCTCCTCAAAATCGGTTGGTTGTTTGGTAATTTATAAGCTCTCACTTGGCGAAGATGTTTCATTATGTTGGTGAAGGAAACACAGAGAACTTAAAGATTTTTTCTATCTCAATTAACATTTTGTCAACGACAATTTAGTTAACTTTACTTACTTGCTGCCTTACCTTAAAACGCAGCTGGTATCTCATTTCATACTTCTAAATCCAAGTTTACTGAATAATTAGATTGGGAGTTCAAAAACGAAAAAGGAGGTTCTCTGTTTCTTCTTTATGTACGATGACGACTTGTTTATTTGGGGTTGAAACGCAGTTGCTTTATGGCCCATCTAGATTTCTTGGTACTTTGAAAATCTATAATGTGAATACCATCAATTGCAACGTTAATTTTATGGACAGTTCAAATAATAACAAGACTTTACAAAAAAGGTCTTTCTGTCCTTAAATTAGTTCTCCAGCTCCAACGTTTTATTAATGTCTCCATTCATCACCCTCTAACGACTCCTTCAATTTACGAATGTGGATTTTATACCATACCCTGTGTGGATCATGTTTCTTTTTAGTGTTTTCTGATCGGATTTTCATTTCCTCACTAATCCAGTACTCCTCGTCTTCAATTCACTGGATTATGTGTTGAAAATTAGCATTAGTTAAATATGCTCAAAAATTTTTAAGTCATGATAAACTGTCACGTATTAGTGTAACTGAGTAGTATGAGATTCTTGCACAAAATGCAGTATTTTCGGATGCTCTACAGTATTTGTGCGTAAGGTTCAGGAAGTTCTTTTGTACTGTCACCCATCTCTTTTCCCAAGATACGTTCATTCCGTCATTATTTATGAATTATTACAGTCCTTAGTTTGAATCAGTCACTCGGAAACGTTTTTGCGAATGTTGGTTACAAAACAGGAATATTGAATTGACAATATGGGAAACTATGCATTTGGTGCTGATATTTTCTCCCTTCGGCATCTTTCGGTTCATGAATTTTAATGTTTTGATAGTCAACCAACTTTAATGAGTTCAATAAAGATGTACAACATAAGACCACCTGTGCAGAGTGGCTCAATAATTTGGCTGCTTCTGCACAATGCACCGCGCTTGGGAATGTACATATTGTTACTTACATTGTAACCCGTATCGTCTCATCACCCATATTTATCCCTAAATTCGTTATATTTCGGTGCTAGACAGAGGCACTGGTTTTACGGCTGAGAAGGGACAAATGGTCCAGTGCTTCGTCCCTAAAGTGCCAGTGCTTTTAGCGAGCATCTCGATCACCGAACTATACACATCATTCTGATCTATTTGGCCAACTAATCTATATTTTATTAAAAGGATTGATTTAGGATATTCTTTACTTATGAGATGCGAGCTGTCGATCATCCAGACCACCAAAATACTCACATCATTCTGATCAATTTGTCAATAAGATCATCTGATCACTTCCAACATTTGTCAACGTTCACTACCATCATAACCACTGGCCTTTTGGTTTAGGATTAACTGGCGCTTTTGGGAAGCATTTGAACAATACACCAGCGCTTTTCGGTGGAAGCCTTCTTTAACACTATTTACTGTATGGATCCTGTACGACAGTACTCGGTATAAATCGTGCGGGAAGATTATACAGGGGGTAGCAAATGGATTCAGATCACGACTCGGAGTGATACATACTCGTAAGAAGACACGTGTTACATTCAAGGAAGTGCAGTCAGGTCAAAGTAATGACCCAATAGACTCGCTGCTATGGGAGTAATAAGATCACGGTCGGTCGGAGTCCTGGATTCCCGGTGAATGCAATGCGATGCCGGATGCTCGCATTATCAAAGGCATCGGCAGGTCGCGGAGGAGGACGCGGTAATGGTTCACCCTGCTCGCCTGCACCAGCGCTCCTTCAACCTCGACCTGCAACGGAATCTAGAGTAGCCGGACGTTTCGAGTTTATACATATGCAGACTCACCAACGTTGAACGTTATCTAATTATGAGTGATAAAACTACTATAGTCACACAAAAGCTGGCATGGTTTCACAACTTCCCCGAAAAATGAAGAGGAAAAGAAAAGAAAACAAGTTGGGTGTGGCACATAGCTTCCTCGTTTACCTATGAGTCTATAGATCATTGGAAAGTTTTAAATGATTTTGAAAAATGTCATAGCGGAAAAGAGTAAATCAAGAAGTAGCGTGAAATATCATAATTGATCAATTAAAAAACGTCAAAATTATACTAAATGTAATTTACGTTTATGCAAGCGCAGAATGAACTGATAAGTTGAAAACAATGAAATAGGTACGGGACCATCTACAATATAAACCGCGCATTCGCCGACAATTTCACGCTTTATAAGGAATGGCGTTGGGCCTATTTTTTACCCAATTGAATTAGGAATGCTGTAAGGTAGACCATAACTTTTGAAACTCCTGGTATTAATTGTCATTCAGGAGCAGAACTTGAGGAAACTGTGAAAAACTGATTAGTTAGAAAGAGGAGAATTAGACATTGAAAATGGTAGATAGCTACTTGGTGTTGGACCTCAACCAGCACAACCTCTCAAAATGTCGTCGAAGTATGTTGATGTCATCGTTGTTAACTTTTGCGTTTGTCCTTACATTTGCAATTTTTTCTGAGAGTAATATTGAACATCGGACCAAAATTGAAGAATTTATTATAGTTAATGGGATTATAAATTTGAGTATTCGCAGATATTCGTGTTTATTCGGCATCCACTAAATTCATACCTTGGAGACATTCTGAATAACTCTTGTTATATAGATTTCACGATTGCGTATCCTCAGAGGGGTTGATCTGGTATCGATAGAATTCGTAGGAGATCATTTTGGGACCAACATGTACAATCCCTGAAATTTTTATCAAGATTGTAGTGTAACCGATTGTAGTTTCGTCTTTAATTTTAGGGATATAGGACATAAAAAGTGACATACTGACAGAAAAAAATCGGAAATGTCCGGTTCGGTGTAAATTGTTAGTGAAATTTTTTTATATATTTTTTCCATCTTACGAATGCTTCGACTATCTCTCGAAAGTTGAATTAACATGACCCGCTTTCTAAACTTTATGCCACGTAAACAGTCCTTACCCCAAAATACAATATGGCTGGTTCATAATGTCTTCACTGAACCATTGGTTTCTCTACCACATTAATATCTTTGGGAAATCGGATTTCATTCACGCCCTAACATCGTGTTTATCGTTCTACGGGTGAGAAATGGTACCGTTTAGGAAGCTATTTCGGCACGAGCCTCGGTATGCGGGAAGCTGGGAATTGGAACACTTTCGAGGTCCGAGGGAGAACCCCAGCCTATATCTGGTTCCCCCGTTCGACATCTCGCCATCTAACCGCTCGAGACGGAGAGGGACCCGGAAAAGACCCGAAAAACTCTATGATTACTGTGATGACGTTCTACGGCGCGAAGTGGGTAGAAAGGGAGATTTCGGATGGCCCGGTGTTGAGTCGTATCAGGAGGTGGTGATGTGGCGATGAGCTTGCGGTCGCCGCAAGCCGAGAGTTCGTATTTCCGCTACCACCTATTACATTTAGATTACGATCTTTAGTGCTTCTCCCTCCCTACCCATCGCTTAGAGTAATGGCTCTTCTTCATTTGGTTGCCGCCCATGTGCCGGGACATGGTAGCCAACCTGGCGCGTTCCTTGTTTCTTTACTATAGTCTAGGTCGAGGTCGGAGTTTCGCCCTGATTCTCTAAACGGGCCCTACACGCTCAATAATATTGACAATATCAGAATTGTCAATATTATTGACGACGCTGTTTTTTGACTTCAATATCCTCATCAATAATGTCATATCCTACACTTTCAATATTATTGTCAATAAAACGTGCTCAGTACGTCTGTTCCCGCCATTCCGACAAGTGAATTTGTCTCTTTTTTGTAGTGAAATTGTGTCTTTTTTTAAGTGAATGTGCACGAGAGAAAGTTGGTTTGAGCTTCTTCGTGTTCATAGATGGTCACTCCGTACGGAGTCATTTTCGACATGACCAGGCTCAGAGTAGGTATAATAGGTACGTTCTGGCGCAGGTGCCAACACGGGGCAGGATATACTAACCCGCACAACACATGATTATGCCACTATTCCTATCACTTTAAACGTATTTATTAAAATCAACGCATGCTTGGAATGTCTAACATGTTCAGTAAGTAAAAGTAAATTATTCTTAAGCATAACAGTGACACAATATGAAACCTCTTCAATTTTTATGAATTTTGAAGTGAAGCATACTACAAATATATAATTTGACAAACTCCACCACTAGTTGGCCCATGACTAATTAATTGGATGTCCAAATGGAAGGAGAGATATTACTGTGAGCTAGTGTACAATTTTATGAAGAATAGACGACAAACAATTAAAGAAATTCACTCATGGTCAATGTAGGAACTGGTAGATCGGGTTCTTCGAGAGGTTTTAAATGGAATAATAATACCGAGAGAGTGCTGATATTTGTGATATATAAATACATATACGCATTTTCAGTTCTTAATAATCCAATTTGAGTATAAACAACACATACCTTTATTTCCCCCAATTGTATCATTAATAGTTACTGCGCATGCGCCTATGTGAAATACTTGTAATTACCTTAATTTCCACAGTTTTCATCCGATTTTGATGAAATTGTCAGTGAATGCGCGGTTTAGGTTGTAGATGGTCCCGTACCTATTTCATTGTTTTCATCTAATCAGTTCATTCTGCGCTTGCTCGAACGTAAATTATATCGAGTATCATTTTTTCGTTTCTTAATTGACCAATTATGACATTTCACGCTACTTCTTGGTCCTATGTCTTTTCCGCTATGGTTTACTAGATCATTTAACAAATTTTCAATCATCTATACATTGATGATAGGTAAACCTAGCTATGTGCCACACCCTATTCGGCAGACTTTTAACACAGAATGTGTTTTAGCCATGGACTAACTAGCCGAAAATGGAACGCGGGATGGGAACGAAATGTGTGACGGATGATTTTCACATACAACCGAGCCGTTGGTAGGGAAATGGAATTTCCGCCATTTTAATCGCACAGAAATCGTTCACCATTCGTTGGAAAGCTCTTGATTTATCACGAATTTATTTCGTATTTTTTTTCGTAGTTTCATACTATAACTATATAAACTGATGTTATAAATGAATAGTAAACAATGACGCTTGTTTGGTTGTCACTTGGTTGCGCGACAACGCAATTTTCGTAGTTTCATACTATAACTATATAAATTGATGTTATAAATGAATAGTAAACAATGACGCTTGTTTGGTTGTCACTTGGTTGCGCGACAACGCAAACACATTCTGTGTTTCAATAATTTCGTCCGAAGTATGTAAATAGAGGTAACCGGGGGTCCAGGGGGCTTGCCCCCTGGCGAGGCGCGGAGCGCCGAGTTTTCTTTTGGTTCATTGGTTTGTGTTTTGCCGATTTTTTCGTATCAAGTGTAGTTCTCTTCCAAGATTCACGGTTCGAAAGTGGTGGCACCGGCCATTCGTGTTCTTTCGGCCTACGAGAAATGCCGAGAAGATGAAAAGATTCGCACGTAGTTCCTCATTTCGCAGCCTTGAACTGCGATTTATTTTTGGACCCCGTTGAACTCTGAAGGGCCATGTGGGATCGAGCATGTGCGTTGGTCCGTCTCTCTCACACTTCATCGCAGGTTCACTTTTCTCGTCAGTCCCAGACGACGCTACATGTTTAAAATGTGAATCTTTTGTGGTAGTTCTTTAGGTTCTTCGGATGGGTTATTTATGCTGATTGAACGACTGCTATCACAAAGGTAAATAATACACTATTTACAACTATCCAAAACTGAAGTCAGTGACTTCCAATAAGTTTCTGTCATTGTTGATTCAGATTTTGTATCAGATGTATGGTATCAACTGATCGAATTAAATTGGCCAATTCGTTGGCGGGTGTGTGCCATTGGTTTCCAGAATCTCGTAGAATGTCTTCCTATGAAAATGAAAATAAACTGTTTCACAACCACAATCTGAACACATCATAATAATACCTACTTATATGAGCTTGTGTGGCAGTAATTGAGCTGTCGCACCTTCGAACTCATTTCGCATGATGGATCAATAGTCACACAGGTATTACATCCTAGCGTCACCTTGTGTTAGTTATTGGTCACGAGTTCGTAATTGAGAAGCGATGATTGTGATATTGGTATCCACGTCTATTCTTGATAGTTACTTGCAATCGAAATATCCGTGACGCAAGCAATCTTCGCACTAACATTTCATCTCAGACAAGACAAAATCCTTTTTCTTCTGAGAAACCAAGGTAATGAACTTCGTCATGTCCATGCGAATGGAAAAATCATTCAGAAGTGATACTACGGCTGAGGAACCCATCCCACAATTCAGGTGGTGATCTAACCGCTGTATCGGTGTTTTGAAACCCTACTGACATTTCATAGACGTTACGCGGGTCGAGTATTATTGCTCCAGCCTTGACATTAAGGGTTTAGTTGCGCGTAGGAGGGAAACCGATCTCTGGTCACGACCCTGTTCCCAGTGGTCATACGCCAGGAGGAAGCATAAATCCTTAGTGAGGATTTGTAGTAGCCAACCACATTATGGTTATGATTTATGGCTGTGGGGTCGTAATGCTGTAACATCTACGACGTAACAAATTTGGGTGACTGTAGAATCCGAAACTATTACATACGAAGGATCTATACAAATAAAGCTGATATATATTTATGTACATCACATCTGTCGAGATGTTGATGGGTTCAACTTAACTCACTCTCTTACATTTCCTGAAAATAATATTAGAAAAATGTGCATAACGCCATCCGTTTTTCTAACAGAAATACAATTTAGTTGTTTACGAAAAGTATCAGTTGGATCTTTGCTGGCATTTTGTATTTGACGTGATACATGCTGCGATTCGAACAGTTCATCCTTCAAAGCACTTTGGGTTGCGCATAATCCTAATGACGTTTCTTGAATTCGAAACGGAATTTAGCTCTCTTATGAATTTTCTGCAGTTAATTTCAGCTGGAAATGCTCAATACTTGGGTAGTAGAGCTAATTTAAAATCCAGGTCGAGTTGGAAATGTGTTGACTGAGGCATACATGAACAACTCTAAAGTTATTTAATTTACACTTCCAAATTTTTTTAAAGGACGTAATTCAAAAGTTTAAGACTTCCTTATTGTTAATTTATGTCGGACTAGTCCATTTAGGAACCTTCTGAGTCTAAATCCGTTCAAATTGTTTTCACATCCAAGGTGTGTGGGTTTGAGTTGGACATCAACTTGTGTTAACTGCTAATTGATATTTTCTTTTTGGAAATCCATTCAGTTTTACGCTAAGTTGCAGGAATATTAAAATTTGTGAAAAGTTTAGAAATGGGTGTTAATGCTGGAAAAGTGGATTTCTCGACCTGACGTTCTGTTCCCCCATGCCTCAAATCTCAATCTACATTAGTGGCTCTATTCTTATACGTATCGATATGTGTAAATGATTTCTACTTTTGACATGGATATGTCTTTTGGCTTGGGATCAGGAATTTTTCGCGACACTTTTTTTTCTCCACACAAAATGCAACGCTCCGGCACTTAAGATTTTTATTAACTCAACAAGTGAAGGCTATGTAGAATTTCTATTGAATTTTCACGTACAACCAATGAGTTACTAGGGAAGAGTAACTTCCTTAGTTTTCATAGAAGGAAAATCGTTCGCCACTTTTTGGAATGCTCTCATTTTATCACAACACCTCATGACCTCTACTAAGCCATTGTAGTGTCAAGGAATGCTGATTTATTACTCTAAGTTATAAACTAATATTGTTTCGTAACCATAATGGAATAATCTTGTGAAAAGAAGGCACTACATGGTTGGTATACAATTGAGTAGTAGGTACCTACTGGTAAGCATTAGGTACTAGTCATATCCATGATCTTCTGTTTTTCCCATCAAGGGAGAAATTAGAATGCTTTTCTTTCAAAAGTAAAATTTGATACACAAATTATTCCTTACTGAAGAGTTGAATCCGAAGAAATAGTTGCATTTTGCACTTCTCGAAGACTCTGAACCTTGTACATCTATCGGAAGACTAGGGTTTGTTCTTCATTACTAGATTATTAGGATTTGCTATTGTGCTTAGCCAGAACTTAATCGACTTGCAATGAATAGTACGAAATATATCCTGCGTTAGCTCCTATTGATGATGCATAGGAAGCTTGGAGCATTGACAGGAACAGAGGCAGTAGAAGGCCTTTGTTTGAATTCTTTTCCCCCGTAAAGGTTACGAGGGCTTCATCATGTACTCCGTTCCTATTCTAGAACCGTCTGCCTACGATGCTAATATCGTTGTCGTTATTAATCCCACGGTTTGTTCTTTCTTTGTCCTCACGACTTGTTCCGCTAGACGGGCCTGTATTATCGTAGGTATTATGGGATGAGGCTAGCTGTACCACCATTCTCTCTTTGCCGTGCTCGCAGATGATCCTATTGAGGCCTCAATGCGTTTGTTACGGTTTTCTCCATATGAGGCCATTCCTCAGTCTTGAAATAGACATACGTCTGGGTAGAAATACGGGAATTTCATTTAGAGCTACCAAATCAATGAAATTCCCTTAAGATCTGTTTCCGTACTTGCACGTTGCATGTTACGTTTAGACCCACCCATGTGTTTGAAATGTATCCTTTCCTGGTTTGCTTTGCTACTATATTCAAGGGTATTTTTAGTGCCAAATAATTATTTTACTTGTCCCTATGTCATCCCATATGTGAATTTTTATCAGCTTGGGAGAGTATAACCGGAACGAATATGTACAAGGATTGGTAAAGGATCTTTTACAATCAGTCGAATCGTGCCTTGTAGTGCGGTAGTTCCATTATATGAATAGAATTCGAATGAATAGAATTCGTATTGCTTTTTGTTCATGGTTTTCTTTTATAAAAATGACTATTATTACATACCTAAGATGTGCGATTTCTATGTAGAATAATTTATTTTTTTTAAACTTGATCATCATCATCTCTACTAACGGATAGACAACTCTACAAAATGTAAGGCCTACATTTAGTAATTGTACAGGATTAAAAAAAAAAACCTCGTTCGAACATGAATCCACCGGTTGGCCTTTTGAGACCATCGACATACGAGTATCATTAAAATCCGCAAGCATGTTTTGAAGTCGGTCGGCACTTAATTCAAATTCGGCCACCGGTGTGTTCCAGTCACTTGCCCATCTCTTTTGAAATTCCAACGCACTCCCCAGGTTATGTTTTGCATTTACCCAGTTTCACACGTTGCGGTTTTCTATAATCGCAAAAACATGCTTACCGTTAGGTAAGTGTGCTTTCCTATGCGTAGGCTCGTGCTGGGCTGATATCAGTGCGAATGGACGGTGCCCCTGGCCAAAAGCGATCGGAGGAATAATAACAGTAATTCGGAGCTTCCCCTCCGGTTCTCTTCCCTAACCTCGTGCTAATGAGTCAAGCGTGCATAAAGGTAATCCATACGGGGTGGGCCAATGACCTCTGCCCTCACAATACCACTACGGAAATTACTTCGCACACTTTTTTTTAAAGCCTTGTAATGACGTAAAAATCGTTCTTTCTCATTTCCTTAGTTACGCTGGAGAGGGCTATGCGTGGGTGATCGAATCGTCGCATGCCCTAGAGCTCTATGGCTTTCGTGGGAGAGAACTGTGTAATTGACTTTTATAGTTTCAACTATTATGTGGGCGTGCTGAATGGTGGGGGGCTTGTTCACAAAACCATCTGAGATGTGAATGAATCATTGTTATAGGTACTAACACTTCATATAACTGTCTTCGACATGTAGGTAGATACGCGTACTCGGTAGATTGTAGCCGTAGTACTCGGTAACTGGAAATAATCCCCAAGAAATACTCAAGGGCGAAACAAAAAAAAATCCCCCTTAAAAAATATCAAAATTGATACAATGGTAGAAGAAATAGACATTCATAGTGTTATACGCACGCTTTAATCGTACATAGTAGTATAGTCGTATCTGTAGGTCTCCAAAAGTTGTTTGGTCGTCAGCCAGCAGTCAGGAAGTCAAGTCATGTGAGTTCCTCACTCGAGGGGTCAAACGTATGTTATACGCGATTCTCCGTAAAAACACATTAACACCCTCGTCCTCGAGGAGCTGTTCGTTGTATCTGAGAAAAGGCGGATGAACTGGATAGTGAAAAACCCACATTTTTTAACATTGATACACAATTTTCTCCACTAAAAAACAAAATAAAAGTGAAATTGATTATACCGTTGGAAAGAGTATCAGATAAAGAAGTTTTGATGAGATTTGCCAGTTTCCAGGATTCTTTTTGAAGGAGTAGCAAAGTTTTAAACATTTTCAGAAATATTATTTTTTCAAAATGGTCAATGTTTCAGCTGATGTGAGCTTTTTTGATGTGAGAGTTTGAGCTTTTTAAGAACCCAAGTACACCCAAGTACGCTATTCTTATAGTAAATTTAATGCTGATACCGAAAATGTGGTTGAAAGTTCAAATTAAATGAGGCAAAGTGGGGAAATTCAAGTTTAAAATAAAAAAACACGGTAATCCTGAAAAAACCTTTAAAAAATCATATCTCGAGTACGGATTGAGATGAAAATACGCGGTTAGCGAGATATTACTACATTTCTGATGCAGATTAACAGTAGAAATTTTTCGTCACTTATCCCCTCCCACCCTGTATAATGTTTTTACCCACTCATGTCTTCATAATTATACAATAATATACCTACATATTCATTTAGTTTTTACTTTAATCTTCACGATGTATACCTAGTTAACAACCTAAGAGATCTTTCAGTTGAATTATTGCGTTCGCATTGCAATGTATTTTGTTTTACATTAATAAACAGGTTTAGTAATATTTGCGCTATTGTTTGTTTCAGGTTTGTACCACATCATCCAATCTATCAAATAAGAAATGCATTTGTAAGTTTGCATTTTTTCAAATAAATAATATACTTAAGTCCTAATTTCGTTTTAGTCGAGTACATTAATTCGTAATGTCGGTTTAAGTCGTGATTTTAATCGATTGTTGAGAAAAATAATATTCGAAACGCCCCTTTGTAATAATTAGTCGAAATCAGTAATTGGGAATCGTAAAGTCTGAGAAAATAAACATGTTTCGAAAAACTGATATTTTTGGTATTTTATCTAATATGTGAGATCTCAGAAATGACAAAATAGTATCTTTTATACAAAATAGCAATCAACTTCACTATATCATATTTTTCGTTCGTAATTTCTTTGTGTAAAATTAGATGTTGAGCAGATGTGTGTTCTACAGTGATGGGAGTTGAGCTGCTCTGCTCTCTAATTTCTCTAAAAGAACTGAACCTCACAAGTTTTATTTTTCGCTCCGAGGATAAATAAAGCTGTTAGTTTCGAACAGTTGAGTTCTGATACTACATAAACTTAGCCAATCGTGATCTGTTCCAATAGACGCCATATGGGCTTCCGTCAATATTTCCCCTCGTAGAATTGGTAATATTGGCTGAGTAAACTGATCTGATAAAACCTTCTAGTATGTGAGGTTACGGCAAAATAAACAAACTCTTATTCCACGGCATGGTGAGGAATCGTCAATTCGTAATGTGAATCATAATACGGCAGTTGGGACAATTGTGGTCTTTGGAACTAGATAATGAAAATTATATCTACTGAACGATTTCACTTTTCAGTTGTTCATTATTTTATAGATTTGAATGGTTTTTTTGAATGATTGCGTTGGACCAAAGAATTTCTCACAAGATATTATGAATATCGAAAATGTAAGATATGTATATTTTACTGTTACGTACTTGTAGAAACTGTTGAACGGTTTTTTTCTTTTTTTTAAGCTTAGATTGTTTTTATTAATTTTTTATATATTTTTTTCTCTAACTATATTGGTTCTAACAACAAGTTTTACTCACATGGTTGCCTCCAGGGTCAATAATCTGAATGCCGTCAATCTCTTGGTTTCACAGAGAAGCCTCATCTTTACATTGTGTAGACTCGATAACCTTAACAGGAAGGCAAAGGTATGAACGAATTCTCCTGAATGTAGCAAAAGGAGGGAAATGCTTTGCCCAGAGCTTCAGTCATTATTTATGTGAAATGGAATGTGACGAAGGCAAGAGATCGTTGAAATGCCTCATCGAATGATGATCAGTTTTATGATTGCTACGGCTTGATTTATGATCTCTCGCTAATGGCCCGCGGAGGGAGGGCATCCTTGATTTCCGCAAGTGAGTTGGCATCTTTCTGCTTTTCGGGGACATGCGAGAAACACATTTTTCCTGCATCATCGATCACTATAATTTTCCAAGATGGGTGCCAGAAAATATCTTAGCAGTTATGCATTAAGAAATAATCAGGTCGGTTTTCACCTGATTGCGTTATTGAATACAAAAGTGATCCGATTCCATATAATTGAAATGCATAAGCGTTAAATTACTTTATTGAGGATCCGTTACAATAATACTCTCTACTAAAAATGCAGTGGGTACATAACCCACAACAGTTAGCGTTCTGTTCAAATAATATTGCAAGTTTTAAAAATAATATAAAAATCAATTTCGGACAAAGAGGCTAAATTTCTATTGTAGAAGGAATCATTTAATAACATATTTTTACTGATGCAATTAATAATTATAAAGATAAAATTTCATTAATTGATTCGTTAATTAGCAAGTTTTAACTGTTCGAATGTTCTGCATCGTTGAATTTATCTCTATTTAGCTGACTTATCTCTATTTAGAATATTTCTAATCTCGGACCGATCTCCACTATGTCTATAATAAGAGTCTGGGTTATAAAGAGATGAAGCTGGACCTTTCTTGGAAAATCACTGCCGGTCTGGAAATGTATCGCTGTTTTCTTCCGCATTCACCTTCAGACGAGAGCCCTGGCTGAATTCCGGACTGATAAAAATATCTCTCCTCGTAGATATTTCATAAATGATTTAACGAGCCTGATTTATAGCCGACACCTCTCGGGGTCTTTACATTTCCCCTCCCGGCGTTAACAGTCCATTAGAGTCACGCGTTTTCAAAGACAAGTCTTGGCCCGTCACGAGCTGTCATTTAGCGTTAGTTTGTTGGGTCATTTGCGGTCAAGAACAATGGTCGAGATTATGCCTAAGGATTGCTTTGTGGTTCCAGGTGAGATAGAGTGCGAGACTCTAGGTGCCCTTTGTTTTCCTTTCGGAGTCGCTTGAATTGCGGAGACTTGGAGGGTTAGTCACATTCAACAAACTGAATCATAGAACTGATCAACGTGCTGATTCACCTTCTGCTAGCGTCCTAACACAGTTCAACATCCGTTGTAGTTTAGTAGTAGTCTTGAGATTGTCTCATTATACGAATTCAACCACAACTGAAGATTTAAAGATATGGATCAAAATCATGTTTCTTGCTAAGAAGGAAAACATAAAAGCAAATGTCATTGTTAGAACATTGTTGTATAGTGACGCATTGAAAATTTATTTGGGGGTCTGACTGAGGTCTGTTTTGTCGTCCATCTTCGTAAGTTCGTTCTTTTGCAGTTGGTACGTTATCAACCAATGGTTGAGTGAGTGGCAAGCCAAGCTCAAGTAGGTTCCCAAAGTATGCTGAGCTTAGTATTATTTTGCAGGGATCCTTTGAAAGCTGCAGATATTCCAGCTCGCCTGGCACTATCAGGGCGATATCTGGAGAATTAGATACATCTCGACGAGATCACAGTAGTTCGAACGACAGTTGCTTTAAAACGTTACCTGTGTTTACTGGTACTACTGAGCTATTTGGCTTCCTTACAGAAGGTGGTTCTGGGTACGCTGTCTTGCTATTGGCCAAGCTCACCAACATAGAATCAAGTGTGCCACCATATAGCTCGCCAATATTTATTGGCTTTCGCTATTGAAACAAGGAGCCCATAAGCCAAAGAGACAGAAGCTTGACAGATATTCCATTGGTGCTTCGGCGAGGTAAAGAGAACTCTCGTACAAACCATTTTCTCATTCAGCTGTAGAGTAAAGCTACTCAACGAAGAAACACAATGAGCATTACAGCACCATCCCTACTTCACCTTCGTTTGAAGAATTCTACCACTTTTAGAAAAAATCCATTTTCTCACAAACAGGAAATATTGATCTGGCCGCTAATGGGCGAAACTTTTGGATATTCATGTTGTTAATAGATTGTATTTACAACGGTAATTAGTTAAACTAATAGCTAATTAGCCTTAATAATTATTTTAGAGTTATTATTCAACTTCTCATTAGTCTTGGGGCATTAAGAAAGTTACAACTTGGTTTTTATTTGAATAATAATTGGTAGGCATTTGTCAAAATAGTCGATTTTGATCGAAGGATCTTAATCTTAATTAGCAGGTAACTTAATTGATTTCTCTTGTTCATATTTTCGCCTTAGAAGGGGTATTTAATAAGTGATGGTGAACGAGTTTGTTGTACTTGATGGCTAATAATTATAGTAATAAATAGTCTCCTGGAGTGTATGGTTGGAATGCGGCTCGCTTTAGTGAATTCTAAACTGAGCAAGGTTATGATTGGTTTAGTCTAACGTAAATACCTGTATTGTTTTGTTGCGTATTGGAAGTAACAGTTCACAGACGTTAGAATTTTTGTCTTATCTAGCAACTGTTAGACTTTACAACTTTTAGTGGTTATTGGACGTTCATTCCTCGGCGAACGAGATATTTCTTAATATTCTATTACCTCCAAAGCAATTACTTCTACGGTTCTCTTTTCCTTGGCCAAGTAGCTTGTTTTGACGCTTAACCCCTTTCACTAGGAGAGGGCGTGTTTTCATCAAAGTTATTGGGCATAGGCGAAACTCACGCATCTGTCGGAGGGCGTAGTGGAGTCAGAGGGCGAGCGGGGGCCAGACACAATCTCACAACACTAATTTGCTGGTCCTGCAGCTTCGAAATGTAGGACAACTTCTTTCTCTCCACCTCGGAGTGGCCTAATGAAAATATAATAGTGCCGCTTGCCCTACCCATCCGAGCCTTCAATTAACGATAAAACGGTGGGAAATAACTGTGCAGTTTAATTTACTTTGCAAATTTAATTTTATTATTATTACACCCCGTTCGGCCCTTAAATGTAGGTAATTATTGAGTGGTGTGGGGTTTTCATAAAACGAAAACAAATGTAGTGACTCTCACTATGCAATAATGTGGAATGTTTTAACCTATCAGAGCTTTGTTAAGTCAAGAATTCGAAATAATTCAAAATAAACGGATTCCAGCCCTCGTTTTTCTACATTCACTTTTTGAAGTTACAAAAATTTCTCAGAAATGGTTGTAGTCGACTCGAAATTCGAAAAATTGAAAATTTGGTTATTGGAATTATTGGTTTATGTCAAATAAATAATTAAGGAGTAATAAATGGAGTTTCTGAATTTTCGTAAAAAATTGCAAAGGCTCCAAAAAATGTTAAAATCAAAATGTTCGAAAATTGTCCTAATTGAAATCCGTTTTGAAGCATTCTGAAACAAATCCTAGATTTTCACGCCCGCTGTTCTTGTGCCAAAAAGTTTTTCAAATGAAAGGACGAATTCGTAGGCCAGCACTTCTTGAGCACATCCAATTGGTCAAATGGAAAAAAATGTGCTTTAAAAAATCACCAAACATGACTCAAAACTGCTAAAAATCTTGAAACTAATAATTTTTTTAAGCTGAATTTTCGTCAAAAGAAATTCATGAATTATGAACTTCGAGTAAAACATTGAAAATTTTATGTAATGTATGTTGTGTGGTGAACAATTTACTTAAATTTCATTAATATTCGTTAAAAAGTTAATAAAAAATGCCGAAAAATCCAAATCTTTTTTTGAATTGCAGGATATTATTTAGAAATTGGTTTTTGGCCATTAGTAGTTTCTTTACTTTTTACGATTTCTGTGCGCCCAAAGTGCTCAAATTTAAAACTACTTCACAATTTGGAATATGATAACAAGTAATAATTTATCACAATGAACTAAGATAATTCACGAAAATTTGCTCATACGAACATGTTCTATGACTGGATTTTTTAAATTTCTATTCCATTGTACGGTCTTCCCATCTTCACGATCGAATTGAATTTCATCTTGAAGCCTTATTTTTCAGAATTCACCATATGGCCAAAAACTTTGAAAAAACTTACGAGCGAACCTTCAGCTCAATTTTGAGGAATAGAATGAAAGCGTTATCAGCTATCATAATAATTTTCAAAGTCATAATAACGGCAATTAAACAATAAATTGAATTACCTGTTTAGAAAATAATCAATCAATCAATCCATAGATATCCAATTCAGTATTAATATGAAAGTTTAGCAAATTCGGATTGGCTTATTCAATTATTCGGTCTCTAAAGTGACTTCAAATTCGTCTTTTCATTAAAACTTACTGCGGAACTGGAATAACTGTTTTCCCATTATTGAAAATTTGTTATTTGGATGTGGACTGTAAACTTTAGTACGGCGTTAAGTTTCAAAATCCACGAAGGAAGTTAATTGAAATCGTTCACTTTGCTCATTCGAAAAATGTTGCTCGCAGAAAGACGAAGCTCATTATAGATGAGAAACTACTTGTTTTTGTGATCCTAGAAAATCACGAAGTCTTTAAAGTAAATTTAGAGTGGGTCGTGGGTGCTGTACCCACGATGAAAGGACCTTTTAACTTCCCTTCATTCCGTTTAGCTTTCCCTACCGTTAATAGTTTCCCAGAGCTAATAACTGCTTACCGTGAACGTAAAAAATCATAATTGTGGACTCGGGCTGATGGGCAGACATGGGGATGGGTTGTTTAGTTTCTATTTGTGTGAACGACTCTTCCCTAATCGGGGTGACTTGAACTCTCAAGGGTTTGAGACTTCACGGGTAAAACGCGGCTTTTATATTTAGTTTAGACGTCCAAAGCCTTGAGTCTCTCCCGCCCTTCGGATCTTGTAACTCATCGAGTCCGGCTATCCTTTTTTAACATAAATTTCGATACGTCTCTTTTAACTGCGAACCAGGGAAAAAATTCTGTCTTTAAAACCCTACGTGAGATCGTTAGTTTTTCACGTCCCTACCCCCATAAAATCGTTGAAAAACGTCCGGCAAGGATATGTTGTGCTACAGGCTCGGCTCCTCGTGCTTTAACATGTTAACATTATGTACACTTGAGCTTGCAAACATAAATTTCTAGTGATGCAAACATTTTTTATTGTGAATTCAGTCATATGAGTAGTGTTTGTCGTCTAAATGAATGAATGAAATCTTTATTTGCCGTTACAACTTTTTGCATGACAATCGTCAATAATACATTTCAATACAAAAATAAAACTGGCTTCATTTAGGTATCATCATAGATATCACAATCAAAAGGATGTCAGTTCGTTTGCATGATCAGAGTACTGTAACGTACTTAGATCGCCCCGGAGGTGCAATGGGGGCCTAAATCAGCACTCATAGAGAGAGAGAGAGAGAGAGAGGTGTGACAGTACCATAAGAGATACAACTCGTACTAATAGCATATTTATGTGCTACGCTCGGAGAAGATGATTTTCCGCTTCTCGGATCCTCATCTATCGCTTACCACAGCAATTCAACACCGTGATGAATGGACACCTGGCGCTGAAGCGACGGACGCGTAGCGCATTCTCTTGGATCTCGCGGGAACTGTCACAGTACTCTAATAAAATTCCTCAGTCAGCCCTGTAGAAAGTAGAAAAATAAAAATAAACAAACTAAAAATAAATAAGAAAACACTCAGTAAATCAATACCAGTATATCATTTTTAACATTTTGAAGGGTTCTTGGCTCTATCAGATGACATTCAAGGCCTGCTTGACCTGAGAACCAACCTCCTTTACAGTGTTAGAAGCCTAGATTTTGATGTATTCTATAATTGATCCGGGAGAGCTGTTCCAATTAGAACGCTTAGATCTTATATCATCATGTTAAAGGTGAGCTCCGAATCATTAGGCTCGAGCAATCAAGTCCACTGAATGTCCGTATTACGAAGGAGGCCTCACGAAGTCCACCCAAAGAGTTTTACCACTTTAAGTTCTTGAAGGCAACCGATTACGCTAATTTTCCTAGAATAAATCCCACAAGTTCGAAATAAAGAATACAATCCGCAGGTTATTTGCTGGAACTGGAGGCGAAATGATCGAACTTAATGATACGCTTGCGAGATCACGGGCACAATTACCGCCCAGTAAAAAAGGAAAGAGAAAGCCTAGTTGGGGTATCTGACATGTCCATCTTCGAGGTGGTACATCCAGGACTCAAAACATAATTCCATGTTAGGTTTCTATTCATGGGACGATCTTTGTGTTATTAACTCATAGATACATGTGGAGTGATATGGAACATATATGCCCTAGGTAGAAAGCGAGATCTCAGTGGATCCAATAACGGACCAGTAATCACCCCATCTTGTTTCCCTTAAAGCGAAGAACAACGTAGCAAACACGTATATATTGTTGATCATGATAATTTGTTTGCGTCGCTATTCCGATTCACAAATATCTCAAATCTACTTCTGAATGATTTATAAAATGATCCGTTCATTATGTAATTAGATTCATTTGACTTTTGGAACGGTTGCTTGTATTACAATTAAATGAGGCGGTGTGAAAGCAAGTGTATCCCTACATATCAGTGCATAATATTTTGACAGTAAAAAATTTGCGGTATAAAAAATTTTGCGATTCTCGGACATTTACCGTGATTATTATGAATTGAAAGCGATACTGATAGTGCGCGCTGTTCTCTGATAGTTACCTACTGAATTTTTCTCTCTCTAGTGCGCGCTGTTCTCTGATAGTTACCTACTGAATTTTTCTCTCTCTCCAGGAAAATAAACAGCATATCGTGCTAAGTAAATTTATCGTATGAGATAGCAAATATTTTCATGTTGCTATCTGAATCATGTATAGTTGGTGGGGATAGACTGATTTCATTATTGAACCATCGTCTTTGATGCCCTGTTCTTCTGTGGGTAGGTTGGGAGATCCATTGGCTGTCTATTCACATTCCGCTGCCTCATTTATGGCTATTGTCCTCGGATTCGCTAATTTGGACCTTGGGACGGTTACACTGGTAACATGAAGAACCCCATATTCTAGAAAGTGTTTGCACAGTTGAGACTGGGTTATGACGGAAACATGTCTGCATGTTGACTCAACGGAGTACTTAATCGTTGAGGACTGCTCAGCACTCTGCATGGTCTCCAATCGTTTGGAACTGAAGACCCTGCAACATTTCTTGTTCCTATGCCTGATGTACAGACCATGCAGATCCCACTGCCTGCAAGGGTTCATATATGACTGCTCTGATGGCAACACTATCCCCATCGAGAATGTTGAATCTGCGACCCTCAATTCACTCAACTGCTCAAACAATTGCGATAAAGTTGTCGAGATCTGCAGGTTCATCAGTTGTGTGCGCGCTGATGCTTCAATCCTCTCAATCGTTCACCTTTTCTTGTGCGTTATTTCCTTTGAACTTGCTTAGTTCTTCTACTTGAACTTTTTTCGAGTACTTTACGCAATATCTCTGGTCTCCAGTCCATTTAAAGACTTATATTATTATGTCCTGACAGGAGGCTGTATTTAATTTTCTTTGTCTCCTTCTTTTCTTTCTTACTGTACGACGAAAATATTTCTTCTCCTTACACCACTTAAATCGTATTGAATTGATTTGAAATACGTTTATGAAAGTTTCTCAAATTAGATAGCAACCATTCTGTTGTTGCAATCTGAATTTTGTACAGTCGATAGGCATTAAGCTGAATTGTTATAAATGATGCTGTATAATTTATAATGGTGTCTTCAACATGCAGACCACAATGTCGCGGCAGTGTTTGAGGTTTTCTCAACAAAATATGGTATGCAATGTGTAACTAATAGTTTTTTAGACGAAATTGTATAAGAAAATTTTATTATTGTCCATGACGTAGGTAAGCAGGAAAAACAATTTATTAAGCTCCAGTTTATATTTAGTTTTTAGTTTGCTACACAGTGTCAAATACTTTACTACGTAAAGTTCAATACATTACGTTGCTTATCTAGAATTCGTATGCTAATTCAATGACGAATTCCTTCGCTGCAAAACCACAGAAGAACGTACCTAGTATCAATGAAAGTAGTATTGAAGAAGAGGTAGCGTACGCAGAATAACTGTTACTTTGTCCCAAGGCTGCCCTGATTCTAAAGAACTTTTTCAGTTAAGAAATATATCTACTGTGGATGAATTGTGACTTTCTGAAGCTATAACTGTACTAGCGGTTACCAGTCAAACGGTTCCCCTCTTCAATTTCCAAAATAAATAAATGGTGTTGAATCCCACCTAAAAATATAAGTTCCCCATCGTTTGCAGTTGAGATTACCTATTGCAGTGTTGCTCCCTTTTATAAAATGTCATATTTTAGTTGTTACCTCCTTATAAATTATCACATATTGTATATTCACTTATTGATTGACTGTGATCACTAGTTCAGTTAAACTCTGCGTATGCACCGTTTTCTCTAAGACCTCGTTGTGGTGGTGATTACTTCTTTCGTAGAGAACGTTTTATTTTTCTTTCAATCTCCTTTATTTTCCTTGCCTCGTTTGTTACGTCAATACCGACATTAAATCTCGACTCCCGAATTACTTACTCGACTCGGAGTCTGTCACAGTTAACGAGCTTATTTTGAAGTGTAGGGGTGCCGATGATGTAATTTTTGTGCTCAGTAAAGAAAAGAGAACGTTATGGAGGCGATTTGAAAAATGAATGATGAAAAGAAGGGCGTCAGTGTCAGGTTATGGAACTCTGTAGGCAGGTGGGCGGGTTGAGTTACTTTCACGGTACAAACCAGAACAATGACAAATGACGTTTTAAAAAAGTAGGTCCTTGTATTATATTTGAAGAACCACCATTAAATCTGTGAGTCAATTTCACTGAGGGCGTACACTCTGATGAATGCTCATAAATAAAAAAGATAATTCAATTTCGTTCAATAAAGAGAGCTGCTTACATTATTCTCAGAGAGAGTCGTATTTCCTCTTCACCGGTAGGTATGTCTTCATCATGTGATCTTACGTTTATAGCCAAATAAAAATTAAATACAAACTGGGGTTCCATAATATTTTTTCTTCATATTCCTTGGATAACTGTACATTTTTCTTTATATAATATCGTTAACTCAACAAAACTTACAGGATGTATATTCCCATTTGTTGTGGACTGTTATCCCCGGCTTAATTCCAAATTTCCTCATCGATGAGTCCAATACGACCCGTCATTAGGTAGAATTTCAAAGTGATGGTTGGAGAGTTTCAACACTAAAATTGCATTTTATTTTGATCACCTCGCATTTCTCGATGATATCAAGCTACATCAGCAAGTCTCATAGCATACTCTCAAACTGTGGATTGGGGAGACGCTTTGTCCATATTATTTTTAATTATTGGTGTTGCGATTTTCTCCATCGCCTTATCACCTTCCTCTTGGTTTTCATTATGCCGTGAAATTTCCTATTATACTATTTTCTATCATTGTGATTCACTTTGAGTAGGTAGGTGTTTCTATAAATTCTATTGATTTCAGACTAGAAACGATTCTCACTACGGTTATAGTTCTTAACTGTCTTGCGTGAGGTTAAAATTAATTCACTACGTGGAATCTTGTAGTGATATCTATCGTTTCATGAGAGTATACGTTGCGAATGGTGGAACTTCATATTGCTGTACTCACCTTATGGTTAGGTCCGTATCTTTTGTGCCATCTCGGACAGTGACTGCCACTTGGCACGAATTCGTTGGAGCCCCCACCATTACCCGAAAAAAAATCAGATTAAACCCGAAAAGATCTCGTGTCCGAAACCGTGAGATCAGTTTTCACAACAAAAATCGGGACCCGCTCCGCTGACTTAGTGGGTCACAGGGAAATAATGCGCTTCGTCACATTCGTGGAGGTTCAATCAGGAAGATTAGCCCGCGGCTGGACCAACGGTGTCACATCCTGCTGGTGACCTCGGCGGCGTCGATGTACCACAATCGACAATTGCTCAGCTCTTCAATGGACTGCAGGATGCCACTACCGAAAAGCTGCAGTCTCATTCAAGCCACCAGACAAAAATGGAACGTTTACAGACCCAATCAGATTCAACGGTCGTCGCTTAATTCGTTCACTAGGACCTTGAGAATTATGAGCCCATCACTTGATAAGAAAGGCTCCATTAACCGACATGATCCATTAATACAAAAAGCCAACGAGGAACTCACAATTATTATCCATACATACTTAAAGCCAATATTCCCTTCGCTCAACTATCACTGTTATTACTTCGCTTGCTTGCTAATGGCTACAAAATGATTCTTTCATTCTGTGCAGATTTCAGCTACTTTTTCCGTGAGTAATGATTTTAGTTGTGTCCAAGGTTAGGGAAAATAAAATGACATTCAATATTTTTACCTGTAAGTTGTTGGAAGATTTTTAAACTTCTTCTTGGATTCCCTGTTGAATGTTGTAAACAAAGTTACGTTTCACTTTCCTTGTAGAATTCAGCGGTCAGCTGAAAAAGATCGATTATTCCTTATGATCCCTTTTTCGTGATGAACTTAGAGTACCTACTGTACGATGGACCCTAGCTTATTTTACTCACCTTTTCGATCGAAAGCATAGCACAAGGATCATGATATGAATTGTGAAGACCCTGTGAATGTTGACTTAGGTGTTACTTTCTCAATGCTACAAAGATAGGGCATGGACACACACACACACCCCGCGCCTCTTTTTTCCAAGAATTAACATATTCGTATTCAAGAATTTTGACACAATTTGAGATTATGTCCTTACCCATCACATGAAGTCAACGCCTCGGAACCAACTCACGATCTTGTGAAACACAATCAAGGTGAAGAAATGCTGTCGGTCACTTGATTCATTCTTTTTTGAAACGTTTCAGAAAGTACCTAATAGAATCGTACTGAAAGCAATTTTGCAAAACCCTTAAAATAGCTTCAGTAGCAAATGCAATCTGATTCACCCCACCACCCAAAAAAATCAAACATTGTAGGGCCCTGGAAGCACTGCAATTTAATTTAAGTGGCAATATCCGTGTTTTCACGTTAACATCAATAGAGGTCACGCAAGTTGGGTAGATATGTTTGTTAACACATCTTAAGTTTTTGGTTTTATACGTGACAGGTTTGCTCTTAAATGAATAAACTGATCTATAGTTTCGATTGAGTAATTTGTACGCACATTTGATCACCTTTGTATGGATTTTACATTCCGTTGAAATCGTAAAGTGAAGGTATACCTAGTTACTATCTTGTTGATCTTCTTCTGTCATTTTATTACATCAGGCTTTGATCTCCGAAGACTCGTTACAGTTATGAGTGCGGTGATCCAATGACACGGATCAGAATAGCGGTAATACGGTATTGTGTTCCGTATCACTGGATCATCGGCTTCGTAACTGGATGATCAAACGTTAGCGGTTGAGCTGCCACAACGGATTGGAACGTACCCAACGTTTCTGTCATCCTGCGCACCTGCCGCAATTCGGAGGCGCTCTCCTAGCCAGGTGGCCTGATATGGCAGGGGTCTGTACGATATTAAGAATTGATTATTATAATGAATCGGCGGTTTTACTCGTAATGTGTTCTCACATGGATGAGCAGCAATCATGGCGTGTAATTGAAAATTGCACACAGTGTTGTCTAACGCGTGCAACGAGGTGTTCTGACATCACAACATACAAGTTTATACTCTTCTTCGTGTCTACCGTCCATGAAATTGGCCTAATCATCTTCGCCGTTGTGCGAATCGCCATTTTTAGTCCGCCAATCTCATGACCTATGAGTAACTAACATGTTGCAATGCCATCTTCCTAATACTCTGATAGTGAATTAGTAAAAACAGTTTGTGAATGATTGAAAACGTTTATTTTCAATAATACGCTTTTTTAATTTACCAAACAAGAAAATGGTGTAACCGCCGAAAATTTGTTGGTCCAAGTACCAAATTAGATCGGTAAACAGATTGAAAATTAAAATGTAAAACCTTCGTCCGTGTTATTTGTCTCAAATTGGACCGAAGTTAGAATTCACACAGGACGGGCGTGTGGCGAAGACGTCACTGACCAGGCACGGACGTGGTGGTGAACCTATGCAATGCACATGGCAAAAAGGACGTAATAATCAAAAGAAGTACAACATGTTTTTCATCAAGCAGTGACGAAGATGATTGGCAGGGGCGAAAGGGCGGATTGCGCCACGTCCCTTCTGTTAACATTGAGCCATTTGTTTACATGGAAAGACGCGGAAGTGACAAAAGTCTGCGCCACGTCTTCGCCAAATTGGACCGAAGTTAGAAAATGGGGCTCAGTAATCTCAATGCAATCGAGAGTCTGGGCTTTGCTTATAATGAACTTCAAAGAGTTGAATTTGAGTGTTGCAATGTTTAGAAAATAAATGGGGATTATATATGATATAATCCCCATTAATTTATATAATTTGTTCAGTCACTGAAATAAAATTCAAAAGTTGTGGAATACCATTTCAATTAAAGAATTGGAGGATAATGAAGTGGTCTGTGCTTTCTATATGAAGGTTACACTGTTAGGTTAAGTCATCATCAGCTAAAAATAATCAGTCAATAGTAATATAAAATTGTCAGATTGGATATTAGTTTCACCAAATTTGGCTTGTGTCTGTGTACCTTATATATCTACTTTGCGTACCTTGAAATATTTTACTATAAACGGTATTATCATTTCAATCGCATAACAACCGAAAAAAGTATTGGTTTTTTACAAAGGTATTGGACAGAGCAGAACTCTGATCTATGCGGGAGGTCTTTCATGAAACATATCAGACCTATTCCTAACTTTTTTTGTTTTGAAGCTGCAATTATGCAAACTTCAACTTCAGGCGTTTTATTTTTAAAGTTTATTATTCATTCAGTTCATTCATTCATTCATGGTATCCATTTTCGGTATCGTGGACCCGAAAACATCATTCATGGTTTCGTGATTTTCCATTCGTGGATTTTCGGTACAGTAGGTTGAGCTTGGCATATTTTAAGTGGAATATCATAAAATGGACATTTAGTCAAAGTAGTACATTGTTTGCTGGGCATTGAAATATTATTCAACATCTTCAAAGCGTAATATTCCTCCAAGGTTTATGGGATAGGAGCACGGCTTGCGTCCAAATGATGCAGATATGGTGGATTACTGCAGAATGTGACACACTTCACTCAATAACCAAAGATGCTGCCAAAACGCTTAAGATCGATTTAAATTTAAACGGATCATGTCGCTAATGTGACGAATAAGGTAGGTGAGCAACATTTCTGACCCATGAATGCTGTAGACTTCTTCAATCACGGTCTGGGCCGGCTGGTTGTCGAAGAAAAGCGTTCCGCCGAGCGTTCCAGGAAGACTGCAAAAAGAACGGGGAGCCTGCGGTGCGGTCCATGAACCTAAACAGGTCACGATGTCGCGGATCCTCAGACAGCTCAAAAGAATGAGAACGAATGGAGAAAAAGTTAGCTTCCGCGTTGAGAAATGTAGAAAATTTAAAAAAAGTTAATCATTTTGAAAATTCTAAAGCTCCTCTTATAACTACAGATGCTTCCACCGTGTGCCAATCGGCCTTCATAAAATTATGCCATTGTGGACGCCTTAGTTTTCCCTATGCTTGATGATTTGAATAAGCCATGCGTCCCAATCGTTTTGCTGCTCTTGACGTTATCGCATTCACAGCAAATCCTCCAAAGAAATTTCGAATTCGTTTATCTTTGATGAGCCGCAAGGGATATCCCTAATCGTACCAAATGCCTACCAAGAATTGTTGCTTACTTTTTTGTTGATAGTTTACAGAGTGTCGTATTTTATAAAATTGTATTCAGTGCATTTTCACTCTGAATGACCCAAGAAGAAAGAGCAAGGCCACTTGGAGTTGCTACCGAGTTCCAAGATTGAGTTTTTTCATATTTCTGTAGCTGTTATTGAATGAATCTACTCGTTTTACTGTTTTTTATCAATGCCGATTTAATGCCAAACACAAACATCCACATATTTCGTTGATGGACCTCCATCTCTCGGGTTGGTATCGGCCTGCAGATTGGCTTCGAACGGAAACCTACAAGCATGTGTGATACTTCTTTAGTTTTACCGTTCTGCATTGTGTGGACACACTTTTTTATGTGTTGTGGTTACTCTTCGGTATCATCGTGGAGTTTGAAATGATTAATAAACTTTAATTTATTATGCACGAGGGCTGTTTCTATGCAATTTCATCTTACCTTGTAAAGTTGACGATCATGAGGTATTTGATCAGGTAGGTATGATGAGGAAAGTGATCGTTAAGTGATTAATATCTAGAATGATGTAATCCACTTGAGGCTGTCCAATAGCAAAAACCGAAATCTAACAATAGTTTTGTGGATATAAACACAATAAAGTTTGGAATTCGGTGAGTAGTGGAATTTCTTTTGCTAACTAGTGGTAATTAATTCTGACTTAGTCATATGTGCGCATAAATTTTTAGTAATGGCCAGGGAGAGTACACCATTTGATAATATTCTTAAGTACAGAACAATAGAATTTTATTTAACTTGCTGGAGAAATAGAATTATCCAAAGACGCAGTCATTATTGGGCCCATCGTAACACTCATAATTGTACTGTCAGTAGAGTTTAACAGGGTAGCGCTTTCGAGAATTCATATTCATATGTGCACATGAATTTTCATTTATGGCCAGGTTGAATATACCAGTTGATAATCTTCTTAAGTACAGGACAACAGAATTTTATATGACTTGCTAAAAAATACAATTATTCTAAGACGCAGTAATTATTGGGTCCATCATAACAATCATAATCCTAATGTCAGTAGAGTTTACTGATGGGTAGCACTTTGAAGGATTCGTAACTAGGATAAAACGGAAAGTGTCATTAACGTATGCGTGTGTGGTTTTGTACTTATACCACGGGAGCATGAAGGGCTGGCTGTATACTCGTTTATAAGTTGATCAAAAACATAGCGGCAGCCAAGAGCACATGTGATGTTTATCTTATCATCAGCGCAGGCCACTTCCTGAAATATTTATTAGCATCAGGGTCAGTGCCCTCTACGTCCCTACGACTTTGCTGGCTAGGCTCTTCTGGTACATATCCATAGAACGCATGGAGCAAATCATCCATTATCACTTCGACGAATTGCCGATAATTATAATAGCAGTGTGATTAATTTGGGTCTGATATTGACGGTTTTCAAGCATCAGAAAATCCTCATGATTAAATCCCAAGGATGTTCGGCTGACGGCAGTAAAAATTATATTACCTCTACAGCTCAGAGTTAATCAAATATCAATTCAGGTGTAGGGACCTAGTAAATGTGTAAGGTTGTTGGAGCATTGCGCAATGTTTGGGTTTTGAGGTATAGTTATGGCATGTCGAGGACGGCTGCTCAAATATAATTACAGCAAATATTATTGTGTATTACTCTAAAATTATGTATTGAATGTACTTCTCGTGGTGTAACAACTAATGTGTTGGTCAATAAACCGAATCGTTTTGATCTAGACAGAGATTTCGAGAGTTTTACCAAGATCTGATGGCCTGATTATGTTGAATTGGATTTCAAGGGGGCCTTACGATTCAGTGCACCGTCGATTTCAACTCAAATTTTCTATGAGCTCTGCTACCCAAAATAACAATTATCTCAACCCCGTTTATGATCATCCTTGAGAATGGAATTTTTGAACCTCAGTAAATCAAAAATTTAAATAAAAAATACTGGATTTAATTTTGGCCACTTTTCATTTCTTCTCCTTCGCCGAATTCTACGTTTGCTGTCGTGGACCATCCATTTGTTTTCACATAGATTAGGAATAAAAAACTGTCGCTCCTCTTATAGCGATCGCCTAATATTTGTTCAAACAGCCACAATATCGGATTTGGGGGGAGGGGGATCGAGATTGGAAATACCAGGTACTTCATTTTGATAGAATGTTGGCAATTTAACCCTCAGCAATGGCCCCAATTAGTACGACCCGAATGCGAAATGTGTGTCCCAAAATAACTAATTGAACAGGGTGAATTTAAATTCATGAAATTTGGCGAGTTATGTGTTCCGAATGAGGGAAATCTATTCAAAAAATTGCTACAAATATGTCAACAGTGCGTGAATTGATTTGGTTTCCATTATGTTGTTTGTTTTCGATTATGGCATTGATGTTATCGATGTTTTTTATAATTTTCTGGAGGATAATGCCAATAAACATTTGAATACTTTTGAAATCGCAACTCTGCGAAGAAAACCGCACAACCGTGTGGATTCATTTTGGAGTTTCACTGCATTAGCGATATAATAGATTCTTAATTAATTATTTTTTCGAAGAAAAAATGCCTTCAATTTGTATAAAGCCTTTCCCCGTGATTCAAACGTGAAATATCTGGACATACCACGCCGCAAACGTCTAGTGAACAAAAATACGGAAATCGGTCGAAATTAAAAACTGTATTTTTGTTTACTGAGACCCGGGGATCTCCTTCTCGAGGAAGATCATATTTTACACGGGCTTAATAGTTATAACTCATCGGTGTACTGGATGTATGGTTTTGTTAATGTACGCAGATAATTTAAAGTTATTTATTCTAATAATATATCTACTCGCAAACTAGAAAGTGTGAATGAGTGTGCCAGTGATCCTCGGCTGAACGATTTCAAACGGGTTTTACCAGACAGAATGGTCAGAAAGCTATAGCACCGAACATGTAAAAAAGTAAGTAAATTCTTCGTAGGGATATTCCCATTCTTTGGGAATTCCGTCTTACTGTCAACGCCGCGTCACCCATTTAAACAAGTTTGCGCATAAGCGACCAGAATTTGACGGCTACTTCCGTGAAAACCAAACCTTGTCGAACGAACTCGGATCGGCTACATAGAAAATTAAACCATATGAAGAAAAGCAGGACGTCTAATTTTCCAGAATGATATATCACGGATTAGCTTTAAACCGGCGTTCTTCATGCTCTACATAGTTGCATTATTCTACCCATCTTTTCAATTGCGTAAAAAAATAAATAATTGATGAGGTAGGTATCTTTATTAGCAATACAGTGATTATACAACTGTAGATTATGCAGTTCCTAATTCATTACAAGTTTGGGCACCAAACCATTACGCTTCCTCAATACGAAAGGTCAGGAGTAAGAAAGTTTGGCGTTTGAAATTGAAACATTGATGATCCTCTTCTTTTTCCATTTCTCATGAGTTAGATAAAATTTGGTTCTAGTTTTTGTGTCTACGAAATTCTTTGTCCTGGACAGAACTAGACAGAACTTTTTGCTAGAGGTAATGACAAAACAATGCTAACTTGTTATACGGAGGTGTGTGGGATTGTTTGCGTTTGATCTTAACACGCCATCCGCATGCGCAAAGATAAATTTCACGGAGGTCGGATTTCGGATGGGCCAAGTTAGCTCAAAATCGCAGATTGTTGGTACTCTGTCTTCGTGGTGTTCATAACCTTAATTCTGGTGATTCATAAATTTCTTATACCTTGTCCAATTTCAGCACTAACCGATCAATTGTGAGCTCAATCAGTTTGAGAGTCCAATAAACTAGGAATGTGAAAACATTTTTATACTCACGATTTCTATACCTTCCTATCATTCAGTATTTCATCGCATCTTACGCAACTACAGCACAGTAAATGATACCTTGGAATACTGTCTACTGTTTTGAAGGCATATATTGCCATATTTGCAGTTCTATGAAAAAGTCCAATAAAAATTCATCTAGAACGAAAGCCTTTGTGAATTGCTTCCGTAACAAGCATTTCAAAATACCGTACATCTTGAGTAGGCACTTCCTGGTCAATTACATGCTTTTTCATGCAACGGAGAACACTTTTATGAAGTTAGATGAACTTCATTATGCTCGTACATTTATGACTCTTGATTGTTCGTAACTATTTTGATTCTTTCAAGTTTGATCACTTTCACCAATGGGTGCTGCATGCCTACCACTTGTCAACATGGAATAAAATGCATGGATGTTATTGGTGTTTTGGTATGTTCTATATAGAATAGAAATTTTATAACGGCCAATGAGGAAAAAACTACTCTACCTATTTTATTTCATTATTTTCGTGTGGTATGTGCCAAATGGTTGGTAAAGGTATAACAACGTACCAACACAGTTTTAGTTGAATTACTGATTTATATTTTTATTCAACTTTCTTTAATTCGTGCTCAACGCTTTTTTTTTCGTTTTTTTTTTTTTTTTTTTTTTTAATCTCCTTTACTCGTACTTTTGTTAAGTTTCCATTCTAGTTTGATTTCATTGTTTTCCTATTTTTCATGCCGTCATGCCGCGACTCTTGGAAAACACAGCAGATCAGCAATTTAGGGTTAAAGTTAGGGCTTGTTAACTGTGTTTTCTCTTGATTTCGGATTTAATTAAGCATACTTAGCCTTTACCAAAGTTCTTGCCGAAAAATTGGCTGAAAAATGGTTCAGACCACATAAGAGGATGGCAACCGGGTGCCACTGGCCATACCCGTCTTACAGACACCTGCTTAGAGTATCGAGATGTCGTGTGAGGAAGGCAGGGGGTGATCTGTCCATCAGACTTCCTGGAGGATCGCTCATACGTTATGGACCTCCGAGTCCAGATCAGCCTTTGGGGTTTGACGATTTATCTGGACCAGTCAAGGTCCAGTCCCTGGGTATGAATCAGGGACTCTACAACGAATATAATATCTGATCATTGATATATTTTTGTACAATCTAGTCATAGTTTCATTTCACTTTGGCGATGACATACAGTAACATATATTTAGTTACTAGCCTATTCTAGATCTAGTGTTAGTTGTATTATTTTACTTTGAGGTTTCATTTTTATCTTTTATCCGCTCTAGGGGCGAAACAGTGGTCATCACTGTACCCCTTATTTTGTCCTCATCCGATTTGCCAGTGGAGTCCGTGATGGCACTCGGTTTGGTGGAGGAGGGTAGCATGGCCCCCTTGGAATTGTGCCACTTGCAGTGTCCCTTTAGACACCTTGTTCAATGCCGCTAATGACCCTTATGGTTGAGGTGCTGCTTAAACCACTAAATAAAAAATAAAAAGATCGTACCATAGAGGTAAAAACTTCATGTTTCCTCATACCTAGTGCACGAACTATGTTGTCGCTCACTACACGTTCACCAGGTCCAAGAGTTGGTACAAGCTCAGCTGAACTCGGGTTCAATTAATAATGGGATAGATATCTGCCACGAATGTTACTCTTATCAATGATTTGATTATAATGTTGCCACGTCTCCTAACTTCAAATCTAATCATTTGTGTAATTTTGGACTTACTGTAAACTGTGTTTGAAGAACATTACTTATTTGGTTCTCAGAACTTGTGAGAGAAAAATTCACGTATTCATTTTACATGTTTTAATGAAAATAGATTATTTCTAAGAAATTTAGTGCTATCCGTACTTTCCTACGATGAGGCGTTTTCTTTCCTGGTGATTTCTCAGTTTCCTGCACTGGTGACCTCATACTAAGCTGCGAGAGAGGGGTGCTTTGACCAGTGCGTAAAACTATGAAAAATCATAAAGACGAAACTAGTCATCGTAGGAAAGTACGGTAGATATCAAATTCCTTTAGATGGAAATTTGTTCCATTCAAAAATAGTTGGAAGACCTTTTTCGCACCTATGGTTAGTTGCTCATTATTATATTATGGAACTCTTATTACTAAACTGGCCTGAGAATTTTGTGTTCATCGGATGATGAATAAGTATTGACCCTACTTCACCTAGCAAAGACACCTTCGCTGTGGAACTACATGCGGATGATGGAAGTTATTTCGTTCTGTTGGTATATAAGTATTTTATGTCTCTTTTCCGAACGTTAGAAGCGTCTTTGAGACCCCCACGTACAAAGGCGGTTCATTGTGTTCTCAAGTACACATATAAGGTACCCACTAGAAAAAATAAGGAAAAAAGTGCACACCTTAAGGTTGAGCCAGATACTACAGATTGATCAATTACCTCCGCCGGACAATGTAAGAAATGAAAGAGTGCTGATCGCAAGCGCGTGGAAAATGTATAATGCAGGGGGTTGGCGTCTCGGTGACACGCTCTCTCCTCACGTTACGACGCCCCTTGTCCCCAGAGACAATTTTTTGAGTCACCATTATCAGCAGGCATTGTACGAGCTCAGATCGCAGAGATAGTCTCAAGGGTTTTCTTTCTCATTTCTTATGAGTTCACACTTTACGCGTCTCAACAGAGGCATAATGGGCATCAGTATTTTGACCGCGTAATATTTCCATTGTTTTCTTCTTTGCATTCAAATTTGCTTTTTTTAGAGGTAAATTGAAATAATTATCCTAAGGTGACCGGAAGTTTCTACGTTATTGGGATATTCTTTTGTCAGTGCTAAGAATCCCCGTAATTACAGTAGACATCACATTAGCTCGGAGATAAAATGCTAATGTACAATGATGAGAGAACTTTACGTTCACTGCGATAGTTATAATTTCTAATACCCAGAGCAATGATTGCGTGACCAACGAAGAAAAAAATTGATGATTTTTTTCAATGCATGATTTCCATATTTACGAATCTAAGTGCCAATTAGAGTTTCCAGAAAACTTTCATAAGTTGATATGTGGTTCGTTTGAAGATTATAGATTACCGATGTTTCTCTGGTTATTCTGAATCCCCCCCCCCCCCCCAGCCTTTGAATCTATGTATTATACATTCCACATGTTTCACAATTTGCATATTCAGATGTAAATTCGTCAATACATGTTTATGAAATTCTGTAAACCTACTCGATACTGAACTAAAATCCTTCGAGTTAGTGAAGATTGTGATTTCGTATTTCTATACCTATGATGGAATAGTCTCAAATTCTAATTTTTCTCATTATTGGAGATGAGGAGGCGACACTGCTGTACGCTAGAAAACCAGCAATCACAAAATTCATACATACAGAATTTTTTACTTGGCAAAGTTCTTGAAGATTTGTGTCCCAGACGCGAGTTAAGCTTACATCACGTATTTTTTTCCCCTATTTATCAAGTAATTTCTGGGAGATCAGAGTAAAATTTTGTTTTATTTCTAGATCTTGCATTAGAATACATATTTTGTAATTGTTACTTATAATGTTTTCCAATGTGAAAGCTCTTCTCTTCAGTATTCAATTCGTATACCAACTCCCACTTACATGCTGTAATATATTATTTATTTAAAGTTTACTGTATCCATATTATTCTAGCACAGAATGGCTAAGCTTGAAAGAAGCGACTTGGTAATCAAATCACCGGTTCCCGTCTTACAAGACGTATTTTGGCATTTATAGATTCCATGTGAAACGCACATTTTTACAAGCCGAATCAAAATTTTCATAAACCCAATCAACATTATACAACTCACATGCACCTTTTCATAAGTTTATGCCCCTTTATACTCAATAAATCTCCTTTGAAATGTACAGTTTTATTTGTATAAAAAGTCACGTGATTGGACAGGACTTATGAAGAAGTTAATGTAGCTTGAAAATTATGTATTTAGGTACTTGAAAACTGTGTGTGCCTGTATCTAATTCGGTTGTTATTAAAATGTTTTAATTCGTAATGTTGCTTAAAAAACTAATGATTTCTTATATTGTTACAGGTCAGTACAGAAACAGTCATCATTTTCCTAAAGTCGCTGCGCCGTAAGTAATCTAGTTAGATATTTCTAACCG
Organism: Adelphocoris suturalis; assembly: GCA_030762985.1. Classification (NCBI taxonomy): domain Eukaryota; kingdom Metazoa; phylum Arthropoda; class Insecta; order Hemiptera; family Miridae; genus Adelphocoris; species Adelphocoris suturalis. The sequence goes on along the minus strand of CM061041.1, from coordinate 134,785,767 downwards.
TCATTTCGGTTTTATCTGAATCCTTTTATATATTAGGGAAACCGGCTGACCATCGTTTTTGTTGCCATAATTAATGTATTATTGATATAATAAATAATATACACAGGGTGTCTACGGATAAGATACACCCTCCTGAATACAGCGTAATAAATTGGGACCAACTCCATTCTTCATAACTTTTTACGTAGATCTCAGGAAAAATACTTCCGCGCCCAACACTTGCGCCAGAAGTGGATGCGAATGACATAACCTTTTTTTTTTTCTTTCAAATGGAAACGCCCATTTTTTATTCGAATTCTTTATGGAATTTCTTGAAGAAATGGCTCCATTTTTTAAGTGTGGGCCCAAGCCATGCCAGTTGTATTTAATGCTTATTCTGATTCGAAGTTTGCTTAAGTTTTATACGTTCCTACATTTAAAACTAATGTTTTATCTACCTGGCGAAAATCCTTCCAAATTCAACCAACCGTTATTACCACATGATTAGGACCCAGCCTGTAGGTAGAAACGTTGTGGCAAACACAAGGAAAATGAGTACGATCTAAAGCTAGTTACCGCCTAAAGTTATGCCTGTTTGCATTTAACCCATTTCTATCTAGCCTAAGTAAGTAGTACATCAGTGTCCTAGTATTACGTAAAGAATATATAAAAGATTATGTAGTAATCATTGATCGGACTCTCACATGGAGAGCTTGATGCTTTGAGAGCCAGGCTGTGAGGTCTGTTCTTATGTTCCGCCTCGGCCAACCTATTCAGGTCGGTAGTATACGTGGCTTACTCAAGCGTTCGTCGTGAAGTGCATTATTTAAATTTCTTTTGCTCGTGGAATCGCCGTCACTCAAATCCTCTCTCTCATGTGATTTTCTTCCTCTTATGAGATCAGAGTTGTGCAACGGAGGCTTTCCTGAAACGTGGAAACTCCTTTCTCTAAACGATCGATCCATGTTGTCTCTGCAATCTGTCGAGTCGTGATCGCGAATTTCGTTGCTTCCCCGGTCTTGATCGGTTATCTTTGAAACGACTTGTGGAAACGGAGCATGCCTCTGTGCCCGGATTCGCAAAGCAAACTGCTACACCGACAGTCTTATTTGTTTTATGTTGATGTTTATCGGGTCTGAAATTCCGACTTCCTGAATTCTTGTCCCTTTACGATCTCATTTTAAGAGTGATTCTACCATTTGAGTCTCATTTCAGTTGAACCCCTTCCACACCATTCTATTATACATTCCTTTGTTCGTTGGCCGACTTCGTGATTTCAGTCAAGCATGCGACTTATAATCGAAATCGAAATGGTAGCTATTACCCACTACAGACCCTACGCTCCTTTACTGCTATTTCTAGGCATTCAGCTACACAGCTACATCCAAGCAAATAAGCCAACGTAAGCTATTTCACTGTAACTACTGAAATAAATTGAAATAATTAGTTGAAATAAAGGTCAAGCAACAGAGGAAAGTTGTAAAGAAATTCATGGGAATCCCCTATATGCTGGATGGAAATTGTGATAATGATGAAACAGCGAGTACGTAAATACCATAATACCAAATCTGTTGCAGGGAAGCTAAATAGAAATGAAAAACTACGAATATGAAAGTCAAATTCTTAAAAAGAGTATACTGATGATTCAAAAAGAAAGTTGGGTACAGCAAAGAAAATAGAATAATGGAGACATAGTTCCTGACAAATTAGTGGAAGGGGAATATGTTTCCCAAAATACGTTAGTCTGAATGCCGCTATCTCGATCCCCCTCTACTCTAGAGAATGAATGTAACTCGAAGTCATCTTGTGACAATCTGTTGGATAAATTTGTTGAGTATTTGTTCACAAATGTGAGCAATCAGTGGATCTACCATCAAAAATCCATCAGTTTATTTATCAGTGGGAATTCATGACCCGGGATGGGATTGTGCGTTTGTTCTGTTGAGCTAAGTAACCCTCCCGTAATCATCATTACTTCACGGACCGTGTGAATGACCCATTGAATAAAATTCTCCCAGGAGATTGTCAAAATCGGCTCTTGATTATTGTTTGTTGAAATTAATGGCTAACGACGTCAATTTAACTGTAGGGGTTTATACGTATTGTCCTTTTTCCCACCATTTCTCTTCTGTGGAGAATAATTAGTTTACTGACCAGCACTGATTATTCTAAAATACCAAAGCGTGCACACAATATTGGGCTGGCTTATTCGCTCGTATTGAATTCTATCTGATTGATCCGACGATGAATAGTTTTGAGGTTATAGACCCACAGCCCGTAAAAAAAGTATTCCTCCGCAAATCATGTTTATGGATGGGGAAACCAATTATGGTTTCCTCTTTAACTAGGAAAACGTTTTCTTCCTCTGTAAGAGTTGAGTAGGTAAGAGGTAGGCTGACGTAAGAACGAAAGAAGACGAATAGCAAGGTATATAGTTATTAGACAGTAAACAACTTTGCATTTCTCTAATGCATGCAACCTAGCTAAATATTACCTACCTGTTAAATACGAGAGAAGGCTCAAGAATTGACGTGAAGGGTTCTATGTCACAATGTTGCGAGGCGAGCAGGTATACATAGGTACCTACCTTGCGAGCGAAGCGAGAGCCATTTCAAATAATAAATACGGACTTTGTCCTACACATATACAGGTATACCTTGCGAGCGAAGCGAGCAACATCCCCGAATAAACTTTTCGTGGTTCCACGTAGTTTTATAAGATTTAATTTGTTTGTAAGAATTCCCAACTGAAAAAAACGTCTGCCAAGTTGGGTGGGCAGTACAACATTCCCTAATAAACTTTTCGTGGTTCCGCGTAGTTTTATAAGAATTAATTTGTTTGTAAGAATTTCCAACAGAAAAAAACGTCTGCCAAGTTGGGTGGGCAGTATAACTTCTTCAAGCGAGCGAAGCGAGCAGCATCCCCTACAGAAGTAAAACCTACCCTTAGGGATCTACCATTTGCGAGCAAAGCGAGCAACATCCCCAACATGTTTCAATTGTAATACATCGCATGTATACAGCCACACTTTGCGAGCGAAGCGAGCAACATTCCCTACATACCACACTAAACTTTTCGTGGTTCCACGTAGTTTTATAAGATTTAATTTGTTTGTAAGAATTTCCAACAGAAAAAAACGTCTGCCAAGTTGGGTGGGCAGTATAACTCCCTCAAGCGAGCGAAGCAAGCAACATCCCCTAGACACGTTAAACCTACCCTTAGGGATCTACCGTTTGCGAGCGAAGCGAGCAACATTCCCTACTACCTAATATTAAAGGTGGATATGTACTACCTCCTGAGGGGAAAATGAAGCTTTTATTCATAACACGAAGTTTGTGGTTAAGTCGAAGCAATTAGATAATGTTTCATGTCCCCATGCTGTTCTAAAACACGGAAGTATTCGTATCACTTTTACTTATCAAGCATAAAAACTTTCCAAAAATATTCATGTTTATGAGCGAGTGGAGAAGTGTTTGTTACCTTCACCAGACTCCTCGTTTCCCCAACGGACTGTGATGTAATGTGCGAGACGTTATGGAGTTGCGCGCTGCAATTTAAATTTTGTGTATTCAAGGTGCAGAATAAGAATGGTCGTCTGAGCTAACTTTCGTAAATTATCGTATTATAATAAGTTACATTGTTCTAAAATTTGAACTCTTCAAGTACAAAGAATTTGTTAACCACCATTTTATGGCAAAAAACTCAGTCTAAATAATTTCTGCGATTCAAGAAAAACTTTAAATTTGTAGCTTTTTTGAGTTTTTATCGATTTTCTAGTGAATATTTGTGAAATTTTAGTACATTTTTCAGCATCATTTTGTGCTTGCATTTTTTAAATGTTCTAGTTCATTGTTTCAGGAGGCCTTAGAACGGTTTTCAATGCAGAAAAGTTCCAAAAATTTTTATTTAAAATTTTTGGAACCATTGCAATATTTTTTGTGAAAATTCGCTAAAATTTCTCTCCTATTCCTACTATTATCTCCGAGTCTACAAAGGATGGAGTAACTTTTTGATAAGACGAAAACATTTCCGTCCTTATAAAATCAAAATACTCATCATATCATACGTTGAAGCACTTCCTGAATAATTAATTCTTTTGTGTGCTCGGCAGTATTTCGCCCTGTAACCGTAAACTCTTTTGATTTTGCTATAAATATTAATTTTGAATGATGATATTGATGGGTTATTCTTGGATTGTGTGGGATGGGTCCCTAGATGGTCCCCAATAAATGTCATCGCTTTAGAAGTGATGCAGGCCTCTGCGCAAACGTGAAATTCCTGAAACGCGCCAGGATTTCACAATATTCGCCTGGTTATTTCAGGAATCGTTTGGGTTAGGTCATAAATGGTTTTTCTTGACTGTAGGCCATTGCGAATGCGACGTTTCTTTCTATCAGTACTCTTAGCTTCTCCCATTTTTCAGCAGATTTTTCAATAAACCTTCGGCTCTGCTTTGGAATTCGTTAAGATCAGTATGTAACTTTGATTCTAGGATAACGAATTCTAAATCATTATCATCTAAACTTGATTATAGTTCGTATGCCCGAAACACGACAATTTTAATAGGCTGGTAAGATCGCTCTGTCATGGAGACCTGGCAAAAAGAGCTTCGATCGTCGAAAACATTGAAAATCGCGCCTCTGTTTCGGGGATGGGATTATCGAATCATGCCGTGATCGCTTGTAAATTGTTCTTCCTTGTGATATATTAGTTTAATAAGGGTCATGAATAAGTTGTGCTGGTACGTTTGTTATCAACCATCCGTGCCCGCTGTTTCATTTCTCTACTCAGAACACAAACCGGTATAACGGCCAGACAATCCGATCAACAACAAAAAACCTCGCATCTCAAAAGAAGGAGAGCTGGAAACGGAGCTTCAAGGACTCCCAGAAGCCCTGTTGCAGCTCTGGGAGCCGGGAAGGGAACAGATGGTTCGTGGAGAGCATGTGTTCCACACGGGACGGCGAGTCATAAATGCGTGGGCGTGCCGGGTTCAAGTGCCCCGTCTAGGCCAGAGGTCCAGACGCCGTCCACAAGGTTGTTGGAGGCTGACTCCATCCATGTACCCTTAGTATGGACGGAATTTGCATTAAGTAGGTATATATTTCTGCGCCATTTAATTCCCCTGGATGCATCAGTAGTCGATTTATGTGGTTAAGGTGAGTTTTTACCTTATGGCTGCGTAGTTAAATGAAGTAGTGTAGGTGTTTTCCTTTTCAGAATGACGGTAGACAGCCAGTTTCATGATTTGTTTATTGGAGCAACGTTCCTGCTTCCAACATTGGTGAGGCCCTAGTCATGCTTAAATTGTAGAGAGTTGTACAGAGAGGAACTACCTAGGAGGTGCTTGAGCTTCACCAATGTTGGAGGCAGAAACTTTGCTTCAATAAACAAATCATAAAACTGGCTGCCTACCTTCATTCCTAAAAGGAAAACACCTACAATACTTCAGTAGTCGATAACAAGCCTTCAAAAAACCGACTAACCGCTACAATAACGAGACGCAGTAGAACTGCGACCCAACATTGGCCCCCTCCCGACCGTACCCCGTCGGGCTACGTTCGGCTTAGATGTTTCGGTCGCGTGGTACTGTCCTGATCTGAATTACTGAATATTCTGAATGGTCCCAGCTGGTCAGCTCTCTGTTCATATTTCCGAGAGGCTTGGCATTACAGGTCGTTTTTAGTAGCGGAGTTCAATTATAATAATAACTAGCTGAAAATTATTATAAATCAATGTAACATCCCCCCAGTAGTTCATGCACTCGATGTTGATCTTCTCATTATGTTTATTTTTAGTTGGATTTTTGGTTTCGTTAGACACTCGATCCTTCTTATACCATATAACCAGTATTCTTGTTTTGTTCCTGCTAGTCAATTGTTTATAGTAATTCACGAAAATTGGTTACCTTAAAACGGAGCTACCGCTGATGGTCTTGTTGACCAAAGCGCATCATGTTTTGTCCTTTTTTTGAGTGGCACATTACGGCCTATACGTTTTATTATTATTGTATTACTAGCCGCTCCGGCTCGCTACGCTTGCCTCCACGTCCAGCCGGGGGGCAAGCCCCTCGGACCCCCCATTAAATTGCTCGCTTCGCTCGCAAAATGTGGCATGTAGGGAATGTTGCTCGCTTCGCTCGCTTGAGGAAGTTATACTGTCCACCCAACTAGGCAGACGTTTTTTTTTCTGTTGGAAATTCTTACAAACAAAATAAATCTTATAAAACTGCGTGGAACCACAAAAAAGTTTATTTGGGGATGTTCCTCGCTTCGCTCGCAAGGTATTGCTGTATATGTGTAGGAAAAAATCCGTATTTATTCTGTCCCGCCCTACGGCCCATGGTTCGGCTGGGATTAGAAAATTTTAAATTCGCTTATGCCCCCTTTCGGAAAATCCCAAGATGATCCCCCCACTCGTAGACTCCCCCCACTCAGCCGTTTGGCCGTGCATAGACACGACAGACAAACAAACAGACAAACAGACAAACAGACAGACGGAGTTTCATTCTTATAAATAATAGAGATTATTATTATTATTGTTATATTATTACTATTTGTAAAATGAACTTCATATTGTCCTACTGTGCTGTTTTGGTTTTTCGGCAATAAACATGTTTTCTCTCTCTCTCTCTCTCTCTCTCTCTCTCTCTCTCTCTCTCTCTCTCTCTCTCTCTCTCTCTCTCTCTCTCTCCGTACCCTGTCGGCTCAAACTCAATTTTCTTTGCATACCCTAGGTGAGGAATGCCTCCTGAGTCGCCTGGTACCAAATATGTAACGGTAGATCGATTCTATAAAAGCTAAAACGAGGCGTCAAAATGCATGTTTTAAAACTTTATACATTTTTCATTTTTTCTCGTTGCACCTGATTCTTTACCCACCCACGTCTAGTAGTTCTCATCTGCCAATTTTGATGAAATTTGAAGCGCAGGCCACGTTTGACCTGAAGAAGAGCCTTTTGGGGTTTTGGAACCGCTACGTCCAAGTGTTGGGAGTTGTAATGGAGGGGGGATAAATATAAAATAGCAATTTCTTCCACTTTCCCTTGTCTGATTTTGATGATTTTGATTGAGACAGACGTAGGCTAATGTCCTGCGGAACTGTCTTTCGGAGGTTCGAGCCGCTACGGCCAAGGGGGGGGGGGGGACTTGTAAGGGAGGGAGTAAATATGAAATATAAATTTCATTCAACCTGTACATTCCAACCTTTTCCTCCTAGACCTCCAAAAATGCGTGATATCCCTACAAAATGACGCTCCACGTACAAAAGATGCCATTCCATTCATTCTCTCACTTTTTAAATTTCGTGTGGGAGTGAGTTCATTTCTTGGTTTGGTATCTTTTGTACGCAGAGCGTCTTTTTGGGGTCATCAAGATGATAACAATCAATCAACGGATAGAACAAAGCTCTTTTTGCTTGCTTCATCACAATGAAACTAACACATAATCATGTCGATAACTCATGAGAGTAGAATAAAGAATAAGTGGTATATTTAAGTGGTGATTTTTGGTTTATTATTTTCTCTAATTATTCTTGTATAGTCTCTAGTTGCCCAATAAGCGATGTTGAAAATCACCCAACTAGGGTCGTCATTGTTGAGCTCCTACGTAATCTTACTCGTTCCTGTCCCGATTTTTTAACATCGTTAGATTTGTTATGTCTAGACGAATTCATGTGTAGGTAGCCCTTGTTCGTTTTTATCTCCATTTTGCCATTATAAGCATGTGTACTATAATAGTAGTATCCAGTATCTAAGTACTTATATGAATTGGTGTCGTGCGGTCTGTAATGTCACGATGTGCTTGATCAATAGTAAGAATAACGTGGAACCAATGTGCTATGATACTCTTCCATATGGAAAGGCCTTGGCTCTGTTCATTTGGGGGTCGACTTATTTCAAAAGATTGAATGGACCGGTGTTAGTATTCGTCCTTAAGAAATGTTACGCGAAGGCTTTTCAAAATATCACGCTTATTCGAAAGCCATCTACGATTCACTAGCATCCATATTCAGCTTCCTCTTGAATCCGAGAGAAGGTCGCCTTTTGTGAAAAGGCCCCAAGTACCGTTACAGTTTGCAGAGAGGTGTCAGTTTGTACGACCCAAGTGGCTGTGGGAAGTCACGCTTTCTTGACACCATCTCGCCAAATCTCTTTCTCGGGATTCTGTCCTTAAAATAAATGAGCTCGATCCCTGGATTTATCGCCCCTCTAATGTCTTCTGCCATATGGGGAACAGGCAGTACGTGAGCCTCAACTGTTACGTCATTATTATTGGGTTGTTTGGTCGTAATCTGATATGAGAATATGGGAAACTGCTGTTAATTCAAACACGAGAGTTTTGAAAGCTATACCCACCAACCCACCACTTTTCCAAATTCCAAGACAAAAGGGGTTGCTTAAACCTTTTGTAGGCCAACCCACGTTTACTCGATTCGCCATTCCCATTCTCGAAACCAGGGAAATCGACCTATATCGAAAAATATCAAGGAAGTAATACTCTGGCAAGGGTTTGTGGGTTCTAGCACACATGAGAGTCAAGGAGCCCAGAGGCAAATGTACCACTTATTTACCGTTTGTATAACACACAAAATTGATGTTACCACTCCCTGAGGTAATAAATTGCTTTCTGCCATATAAAAACAGGTGGTTTTACGAAAATCGTTTTGATTCATGATTTCCACAATGAACCTATGTTTAATTCCTTAATTTTTCCGCTCGCACAACCGTCATCCTATAGCTGGAAGTATGACGGCATCCAACAACAACCTAATCCATTTTGATTTTTTTTTACAACCCCTGAGACCATTAAAACCTTTCGAATTTCTAGTAGCGACTAACACTGCTGATGCTACCGAACTTTGAAGCACCAAAATAAGGAAGTGAGAAACCGTTAGCTGGCGAAGAGAGCACCGTTCGAAAGAGAACTCAACAAACAAAGTGTAGAAGAAGTGTAAACTTGGTAGGCATCGAAAATAGGAAAAAACAGCCATATTTCTCGCAACCTCGACAGAGGAAGTCTATATTTGATTCGGGTTTTATTGCATTCTTCCGTTTCAAACTTGAAGCGGTCATGGGCTTACAAGTTTTCTACTTTCTCTGGACCTCACTTCAGATGTTGGGTTGTTACTGTTTTCCATCTCATCTCCTCCTATTTCACAGAAAAAGAAAAGTAGAGAGTCGAACTATTGAAGTTTTCTAGTTCGTAGGTCTCGTTAATATTTCACAGTCACGTCCACGCGAAATAGACAAATGAATCTTGAATATCTAGTTATCTCTACTTTCCGATTTTGAAATTTATTGCTCTCATAAATTAATAATACGTAATAACATAAAATAACCTAATTATACATAATCATATTTTATTTAGCGCAAGGTAATTCTTCATAGGGACTTTCTCATAGTGAAACGTCAAAATGTTGCCGATGTTCAATTTCCAATACAGTGCTCTTTCTTTTAAGCACTCAAATGAACTCTTATTCATTCAGATTTATCGATTTTGCTTATATCATCAAACTAGAGCATCCGCCGCCCCTTGTTCTTCAAGAAGTTTGAAAAAAGTAGATCTTTTTCATCTCATGTTGTAGGAACCAAACAAGTGAATGTAAAAATTTCGCGACTCAAAAATTTATACTTGTCTATATTTTTGGAAAGGATGATAGATTGAGCTTTGAACAGGGTTAGTACATTCGATTCAGCATCCCTAAATAACTTATAAAACTACGAGTACAATAGACAAGTATTTTTGAGATTTCTCGATTCACATCGTCGATATCGCCGCCACATCGTGTCGGATCGGCACCAACAAATATACAGCATATCCTGAGGAGTCTACCTACCAACTTTCAAAACGTTAGCTCCGATATTGCAGCATCTATAGCGCGGAACAAACAGACACACACGTAAATGCAGGTCGAGTCAAGTAGACACACTTCGTTCGTAAAAAAGAAATGTATAAAATTTCTATCCAAAAGCTAAAGGTAGGTATTTTTCTATGACAAAATTATGAAAAATGCCGTTTTCAGAGATAAAGGCTCTCTCAGAACCCTTCAAAGATGCATATTGGAACCTGGGGGTTTCTAATATAATTTATCCACGCATAAAAAGTATCTAACGTAGTATATGATTCTTAACAGCAGATTTTTTGAAGGTTCCGAGCTTTGAAGTATAGAAACCAAAATTTCGAAAAAGGAATTTCTCTCCTCGGGTTCGAAATTCTGCTCACCTGCATAGTCCCACAGACTCATGAGAATTTATACAATTACAACTAACGAGTTGTGAAAATATATTTTTTAGTTCGGGGACCTGATCCAAGTTTTGAGGAAGTTCCCGGGAATATTTTCAGGTCGGTTGCATAACTCCCTTCAAAGTTTTAATGTGAAAACCAGTCCTTATTCTTGTTTTGTCATCGTGTCTAAAAATCATCTATGAGACAAAATAATGGACTATTCTTTGTGACTATAATTTTACATTCCATAACTAATGAATATTCGAAATTATTGAGTATCTTGAGCAGCCTACAACGGTAAATATTTCAGTCCAGGAGCCAAGGCCGAAAATAGGTAGTAATCTAAGGAGAAGGTTTGAGATTAGATTTTAAAAATATAGTCCGTTGCTAGTGAAAAAAATCATTGTCTGCCAACAACATGGCGGACACAAAATGGTGGCCTCATAAAGATGGCTTAATGTGCCCATCTTAAGGGTTTTTCTCTAATAATTCCTAAAATATTCAGCCTACAGAAATTTTTATACGAAGCATAGTTGTATGTAGAGCATAAAAATACAAAGCGATCTGACCCAAAAACTATGATTTATCTTCCAAAATAAGCGAATTACAAAAAATTGAAGATCGGGCTAATTTTGGGTCAGTCCTCTCTTCCCCTGTCTAGACTTTTCCCCTTCGAAATCACCTAACGGTCTTAATATTGGTCTGATTTAGGTTTGCCAAACTTCATTCGATTCAGGGTTAAATGCTTTCCAAAGTTCATATCGAGCAAGTTTCAGTTGAGACCCTTTCCCATTAAAGTACAAAGTAAAACGCCGTTTATGCTAACTTTATGTGTAAAATGACTTAAAATTCATGAGTTCTGCTGTAAGTCAATGGGGAAAGAAGGTCTCAGCTACAACGTGGTCGAGATGAACTTTCGAGAGTATTTTACTCTGAATCGAATGAAGTTTGGCAGACCTAAATCGGACCAATATTGAGTCCGCTAGGTGATTTTGAAGGGCAAAAGTCGAGACGGGGGGAGGAGAGGACTGACGCAAAATTGGCCCGATTGTTTGTAATTTGCTTGTTTAGGGGAATAATTCATAGTTTTTGGACTGGATCGCTTTGTATTTTTATGCTCTACAACTATACTTCGTATAAAAATTTATGTAGGATGAGTGGGTTAGGAATTATTGGAGGAAAACTTTAAAATGGTCGAATTAAGCTACATTCATGCAGCCACCATTTTGTATTCCACTGCTATTCGTGATAGCAGACGAAGATTTTCTCACTCAGAACGGACTAGGTACTAAATTTTCAAGATCTAATCTAAAATTTTCTTCTGAAATGACCACCTGTTTTCGGCCTTGGCTCCGGGACTAACATTATAAATCACTAAGTTGTAAATTAGAAGACGCGAGTCTGCTCAGCTATAAGGTTGAAATCTCCAAAATTGTGCCCTTTTAGTGGTTTCCAAATGATGGGCAGCAATTATTATATTGTCGGTTATTCTTCAATCTTCTGACTGTGTGTGATACGTGCACTATTATTATTGCAATAAGGATGAATAAACAGGCACTTGCTTATAGAAATTATCGGCACACAAATAAGTATTTAGCGGAACATATTTAGAAAATGCATAAATTTCTAAAGAAATTGCATTTCTTAGAAATTGCATGTAGAAAAGCATACCAATAATTGTACTGCAGCCATACAGTTTTTAAATCCACCTTCCCGACTCGTAATGTCCGTTTTTTTGGCTAAAATTTTCTTCTGAAATTACTACCTGTTTTCGGCCTTGGCTCCTCGACTATTATAAATTACGCTGCATATGAATACCTCGACAGATTTTGTGATAATCGTTTCATAATCCTCCTAGTTCTGTAAATCCCATGTTTCTTTTATCCCGCTTTGAATGCTGACATGTTTTGACGTTATCTGTGAACGGCTGGATTCGTTACCTTCAGAAGCTTTTGTCGTTGTTAATTACTGAACCGCCCTTCTCTCTACCTGTCCACACTAAACAGGAAATGAGCCGGCGCACTCCGCCACCGGAACCAAGCTCGAAATCCGGGGTTAACACAATATTTCTCCCTTTTCTCTTCCGCCTACAAAAAACGAGAGAAAAAAGTTCTTTCCGTCGGTTTGCCCTCCATCTGACGGACAATGCTCCGATCTAATCTCTTATCTATTTCTCCTACCACAGGGAAGGTATCATTGTTGCGCGATGTTTCTATCGCGATTCCATCTGTTCTGGTCGAGGTTTCCTGAATCGCCGAAGAACCACGCTTCTGCTGTCAGCGATTTTACTCCTAAAACACCGCCCTCTCTCTCCCGTTTGCCTGAAGCTTTTTCACAGGAAGTTTCGAAGCCAGTAATTTGTTAACAAAATAGTGTTATCTGCGCATCTACCCTTCTTTCGGGTAACTTCACTCGTCACGCAAACACCGTGTTGGATTCACTTCTTTATTACGGAAGTTTAATCAAACAAAGTTGATGAGGTTTTGATGTTTGTTCCATTAAGCTATCAAAAAAAAAAAAAAAGTATGGAGAAACACTAGGTAATCGTGGAAACGCAAACAATCGTTTGTATTGCTAGGTATGTTTGTTTCATTAAAACTATTGAGATTTATATCTTTTTACTCGACTAATTCCATGAAAAATATAGCCAGAAGAGATCAAAATCGTATTATGACATTTTATGTCTTTGCTATGGCACAAAACTAAAAAAAAACGTCACGGAAATTGAATGACGAAAATTGCTCCCGAAAATATTCTGATGATTTCCGCTTACAACCGAGTCGTTGCTGGGAAATGGTAATCGTCTCTTTTCATCCCACAAAATTCGTTGACCATTCGTTCGAAAGCACTCGATTTATCCAACCATATTATGTTAACTACTGCGAAGTGCGTGTCCAACAGCTGCGTTATGAGCATGGTTATTTGAATAATTGTGTACACTCAAGTGATCATTCTCAATAATTGATTTTGTGAACATGATTGCAACCGCTTGTCAATTTCCGATGATTTCATTGAGCTGATGTTTCGATGATTTGATTCATATCAGGTGATCCGAATATTGCGAGAACGGTTTGATTTGTGAAGGGGTGGTTAAATAATTTTAATGGGTAATTTCTATACTTTACACTCTAGGAAGCCGTAATTTTGTATGTAGCCTCTTTAGGACATTTACTTGACGATGCCCAGGGTCCGGATCAGATGAGTGGCTCTTAGAGCTTGCATACGAGTATGCAACTAAAGACATAAGATGTCCCAATGTGTTACAGACTCTTATGCAAGCGTTTCATCTTTACTTTGAACTTTGGATAGATTTGAATGTTAAAAACGTGTGCACACCAAATGCTCGAATTTTTTACTTTTCTTTCAATGTTTGTTTAGTACTGGCTCGCAATGTTTAATTGGGCACCGCTCTATATTATTTTATTAGCAGGGTTCGTTCATTCTTCGGAAATAATTGCTTCAAACTGAAAATCTTGTTTTCATGTACCCAGTCCAAAAAGAACATATTAGTAGATTGATTACAAGTCTCTCTATTTTTAAGTCAATAACATGCTTTTTTCATTGATGTTGTGCTATAGATGACTAGCTTTTAGTATATCTACCGATAGCAATAAAGTGAAATTTCACATTTTTATTTTTCGGCCTTTTAATACCTTATTATTGTGTTAGTACCTTAATCGTAGTATTGTAGCTTGTTATTCTAAACTATCCACTATTTATATACATTAGGCCTTCAACAGTTGATATAGTTATAATTTTACAGATGTTAAGCAGTACGAAGAGTTGTAAGGAAAAGAATGGTGCGATGATTTAGAACCTGGATTTATCATTTTATTAGCTTCTGAGATAATTTGCACTGGTTAAATTTGCGAAGCAAACCCATTTTCATACTTTGGATCGGTACTAATAGTCCGAAAGCCTGCAATCAAAAAGGTTTAGAAGGTTTGACTATCTTAAAATGTAGTTTTTTGCCCTCTATTAACGAAATCGATCGTCCGGCAGTCTGAGCCTGGCGCAACAAAGTTTGCACGAAAGCGCTCTTAACTTAACCGGATAGATGTTGCACGAAACACATTTGTATTGCGTCCTGAGTTGAGGAAACAGCGACAGACGATCAGGCTGGCGTCATTGGCATCACATTTCTTAAAAATTGCACTCAACTAAACCGGAAGGGTATATGGATGGAAGTTTTACTATAAAAAAATTGTATATTGCATCCTGATTTGAGAAAAAATAGTGTCAGACAATCAGGTTGGCGCCAGATCTATCAGAGTGGGCCAAAATCGCGCTCAAGTAAACCGGAAAGGTACGAGAATAATATATACTAGTGTAGTGAATATGCTAATAGAAGTTCCACTAATCAAAAGTATATTGCATCCTGAATGAAGGAAAATAGTTCCACACGATCAAATGTTCCCTTTTTAACAATTTTATCATTTTCCAACCTCAATGTAAATCTGCAGTACGTAATTACTGTGGCTGCAGCTGTGTTTTGTTCATTGTACCTCACCGCCATAATTGGCATGATTCGCATGTTTGTTGATTCGACACGGTGGATGCCTTCTCCAGTCATGATGTGATAACGATGAATAACACCGTCTAATTTTGAATGCTTCGCGATCTAGATTAGCAATGCAAACGCGATTAAAGTTTTTTAAGTTTACTCCTATTGAGGGCTTCACGCCACGCTTGGGGGGTTCATTTCGTGGATTCCTCCCGTCTCTTTCATTTCTTAAAGTCGTTCAACTAAACGAGGTGATAATGGTTATATTGTCACGAACCAGCCTAGAAGATAGCGTCCGTATTTAGGTAAACGACGAGCCCTGTCGCTTTCCCTTCTTGAACGGTGAACCTTATCTCACCACAGAATCACCTCTAAGTCGCTTATTTTGGATAACGGTGACCCTGTAAATCCCTGGACGTCCTTCTATCACAGTTACCTTTACCTCGATGTATTCCATCTCCTACCGCAGTTCTTCTTCTACGTGACACCCTACACGTAATTTGATCAATGTAATCCCGTCCGTTCGAGGGCTGTAGTCAGTTGGACTCAACACGCGGCGTTATGCGCACCTGTTTTCCCTTCGCGAGACGACCAGTCACATAAATTGCGTGTAATCATGATCGCGAGTGCATGCGACTACACGCCCATACCGCTGTCGGTTTATGTCATCTTCCAAATTATATCTTTCTTCCAGGTAGGTTATAGTTAGCCTTAAAAAGACTCATAAAATTATATAATGCACTCTCTCGTATCTCGGAGGAAATATTACAGATTTACATTGAAATTAAGATTGCAGTTTTTATCGGAAATGCACAGCTTGGTGCGATTAGCCTTTATAGAAAGCTGGATGACGACGACTTTTGATTCTCCTTCATTTTTTCAACTACCTATAATTATTTATTAGCACCTTTTTGTATACAATTATCCTTCAATTGAGCCTAAATTAAGATATTATGATGCGTCTAGAATCCAGCACCAATTGTCAATACTTATGTTTTGATCAAGTATACAGCACCGTTCTGTATATTTTATAATAATGTTGTAAAAATTTAGTGCTTGGGGTGACTTCTAACTCGGATATCCGAGGAAGTTAATCCCTACTAGATAGCACATCATCATCATTATGATATATCATATGTTATACTTAGCATATACTCAGCAGCATATTATGTAATGCACTACTTAGACTAAGTGGAATCACACTGCTCTACCGTTATAATGTGGAATTTGACGATGTGAGTCTGCCAAGTCTTCTAAAATTCGTTATATAGGTAAATCCTTTTCCATTTCCGGTACTCTGGATCTTGTAGCACTACGAAAGTCCGGACAAATTGAACCATTTGCTGTTTCACATGGAAAATCTCGAAAAAATGCCAGTAAATGTAGAAAACTTGTTTGGTAAATTGTAAGAAGTTTCACTCCGGAGGTTTTGTGTTCCATAGGTTTCGTTTCTCGTTAAAGCATATATTAGGAAGTCTTGTATATGGACAGGACCCCATGTGGTTCGACACTCAACCGTTGTTTATCACACGATGTTCCAACTTTTTTTCACTCACTCAAAACCACTCGAGCACATAGTGCACGCCATGATGCAACCGGTTCTACCCGAATTTCTTCTATCCCCTTGCCTTTTCCTCATTTACAAGAGTATAAACCCTTCTTTTGAGATAAACACTCTGTCATTGTCAGCTTTTCTTGATATCATCATAGGATTATGGTATCAGGATCATGTTGTTCGAGTAAATAGAAATTTGAATAAACCAGAGGATTTTCGATCTTCCTTATCTAAATTTGAAGATTCCTACTGTAAACTAAGATTTTTGTTAAGAACAAATTGGTTGCATGTTTAAGTAAATTAATAAAAAGGAATTCATCTTGAAATTGAGAAAACAATTACAGACACTTGGTCGTTTTCCTTTTATAGTAGAAGTATATTTCTTTATTCCAAATCAGCTACGAATTTGTATTCTCTATGTTTTGTAAGGACTAAGAGCCTGATGCGTTGTTTACAGCGCCAACCCCGCCCAATTCATGTTGCTCTGCTATTTGGTAGTGTTTGTGCACCGTGCTATCCTAGGCAATGATAGTGCCGATAAACTAGCACAACGTACAAAGCTCATAGTTAATATATTTAGTGGACTGTATTTGTTAATGGATAGATAGGAATGTACTATGAGAATCACTGACTAGATTGGTGATATTTGTGACAAGTAATGATAAATGAAATAAAGATAAATAAGTTCACCCAGTTTATTTGTGAGGTAACTTTGGCAAGGTATGTGTAGGTACATTAAAAAAAATTATTTACAAAATTAAGCTGAAAATTTTACTTGAATTTCATTAAAATTTGCTATAAAATCGATAAAAACTGCATCAAATGAGCTAAGAATCCAAAATCTCTTTTTGAATAGCAGATTTCTATTTAGAATACGTCTTTTTGTAATAAAAATAGTATTTAAGAATTTATTTGCACTCAGAAATCTCAAATTTCAAAATAATTTAACATAATAATTATAGTACGATAACTTACGAAAATTCGCTCATACAATCATGCTGCTTGACTGGAACTTTTTGTAACATGAAACATGTTTTACTGCTAATCTCCCAACCTCAAACCGTTTTCAAGTAGACATTTTTCCCTCGTTTTGTAAGCTAGGTAAATGGGAACTCTGATTTTCAACCTCTTACTGGCAAGTTAATCACGTGTTAAAAAGCTCTCAATTTATCACGTAATTTCCCCCGATGGAATTGTCTAGTCCTCGTCTCTTTAGTTCAGAATATCATCGTTGATTGTGATAAAATCTCCGATTAATGTTTTTATATGTAACCCAAATTGTTGAAGTTCGAATGTCGCCTCCATTTGGACAGGGTGAGCCCTTCCTTGTCATGGCGAGCAATTATACATCTCACACATCATACGTTTCTCCGAACCATGAAGATATAATTTCATTTTTGGAGAACCTTCAGAATAGTCCTTTCGAATCTAATACACACATAATTTCCATTTAGCCTTGGGTGTCTATCAGCGTTACCTTCGCGCCTCGCGCTGATTCTGTGACGGTGCCTTGCTCCTGAGTACAGAAAACCACCTCCCGAAAGGGTTTTTTTTTTTTTTTTTTTTTTTTTTTTTTTTTTTTTTTTTTTTTGTTTTTTTTTAAGCATGGAACATCCTTTAGCCATCACCTAACTGGGTCAAAACGTGACGAAACCGTGGAACAAAAGTAGCGCGGGATTTTTACTTTCCCAACATCCCAACAGAGTGGAAAGAAATGTCCACTTTTACTTTCCCAACATCCCAACAGAGTGGAAAGTAATGTCCACTTCTTCTTTCCCAACATTCCATCAGGGTGGAAAGTAATGTCCATTTTTTACTTTCCCAACATCCCAACAGAGTGGAAAGTAATGTCCATATTTACTTTCCCAACAGAGTGTAAAGTTGACATTTTGAAAATTTTAAAACAAACCAACTTCGATTTTTGACATGGATATGTCTTTTGGCTGGGGGTCAAGGAATTTTTCGCGACACTTTTTTTTCCCGACCGGCACATTATCTATTGATTTTTACGTACAACCAAGGCGTTACTAGGGAAGAGTAACTCCCATAGTTTTCATAGTAGGAAAATCGTTCGCCACTTTTTGGAACGCTCTCATTTTACCACGACATTTCATGACCTCTAAGCCATTGTAGTGTCAAGGAATGCCGATTTATTACTCTAAGTTAAAAACTAATATTGTTTTGTAACCATAATGGAATAATCTAGTGAAAAGAAGGTACTACATGGTTGGTATACAATTGAGTAGTAGGTACCAACTGGTAAGCAGTAGGTACTAGACATATCCATGATCTTTTGTTTTTCCCATCAAGGGAGAAATTGAAATGCTTGATTTACACTTTACAATTTGACATGGATATGTCTTTTGGCTGGGGGTCAAGGATTTGGAGAGGTCTCCGTAAAAATGTGTTCTACTTCAAAATTATCATTACTAGAAAAGGAAAACATCTTTACTCCTCTTGCATAGGTAATTTTTCTTTTGATTTTCACGTACAACCAAGCCGTTGTTGGGGAAATGAAACTTCTTTATTTTTCACCGGACAAAAATCGTTCTCCACTCGTTGGAAAGCCCTCGATTTATCACGAATTTCTTTCGTACTTGTTCTTCTATTCATGTCGTAGTTTTATATTTGTTTATGCTATATATGGATATAGTAAGCAATGCCGCTTGTTTTGTTGTCACTTGGTTGAGAGTGTAATCTTGGTTATAGTAATTGTAGACGCGCACCATAACAGAAAATAACCTACCTAGGTACTCTGTTCTAATTTCGATTAGTAAAACATTTACCTATGTCGTAGTTCTTTACTTTTACGAATTAGCAGGAAGAAAGCATGTTCCATGTTTTAGCATTTTAGCCGAAGGCTCAAGGCGGAAAGTTACCGGGGTCCAGGGGGGAGAGGGCCGAGAGTTTTTTTTTCCAAATTGTCCCAGAATATGTAGATCTTCACTATTTACATGGCAGATAAGTCCATTCTATGCATGTGTACATACACATACATGCATTTTCCCTATTCTAGCGAATTTTTGAAGAAAATTAATTTAGGTTCTTTTCCCGATTAATCCATGACCATTCAGGGGGTTTTAATCAAAGGTTTTAGGATGACGCGTAATTTCCCTTGATCATTCATGATGACCAGCTATTTTTAAAAGTGTCAGCTCCACGTGAATGATTTTCCTCGCATTGCATCAAATCGAATTTTCCACTTAACCCCCTTTCGAGATCGATTTTCGAACTCCACGCTCAAGTAACGGAGATGTCCACTCATTGATATGCTGAGCTCATCTGCCGAAGTGCGCACGTGACCCGGAACAGAGTTGTGTGTTTTTATATTGGTTTATGTTGCACCAGGAGATTAGTGAATGAGGGGCTTCAGGGCAGGAAACCTGTAATTATCCAGCGAATTCCTTTGGAGACTCACGAAATTGGATCGACCTTGATGGGCTCCGTCGAGCGGGTGACCGAGTTTTAGTCCTAAATATGGTCAGTTCAGAACCGGCCATGTGACAACAAAAATAATTACTATTTGTCTCTCACTCTTTTAAATTACTGTGAAGCAGACTTGCCGACAAATTAACTCAGTAAATTATGAGTTACAAGATTGTTTTTAAATTGTATTGGTCTAATTTGTATTTCAACTTCGATTGTTCTGCCATTAGAAGTTGAGAGTGACCAACGTCTCTCACATTATCTAGTGTTCATTTTAAAAAGTCTACATTACTACCTGAAAATGTTTGTTTCCATGCACTTTGTGAACACAACTTACACATTATGCTGTTTTCGTTTAAATATCATGCACGGTTTATTAACCCTTCATTTGGTTCATGTTTGTAAAAGCTTCATACTCAATTTCTCAATACAGTCCTTAACTTACCTTGCAAACTGATATACCTCACTTACCTATCAGGCAGACGAAATCTAGAAACCAATCAATATGATATTGTCCCCTTCTTATTTTTCAATGTTTTAGCTGAAAGTTGGCAGTGAGGGTTTTCCATCATACGTTTAGTCCTTTCCGCCTATTTTGGAACTAAACTAGTCAGGACTGCGATAAATTTCTAATTGTACCTGCGATTTAAAAAGCACTAAATTCGGTGTTGCGCACGGTTCTGAGTAAATGGCAGTGCTCCTATCTGTCATTTTCCGATGAAAGATTACAAGTCTGTTTCCGTGGGCTCTAAAAAAACTCACATTTTGTCTTCGATTACCGTGCAATTCGTGTTATGCCTCTTCGAAGATGTCATTACGAACAGAATAACTGTATTTTATATTTTTCCTGGTTCGTCCCCCGCAATGGGTTGTTTTTGCAATGAAACGAGAAACTAAGTTAAAAATAGGTCAACTCGGAAAAGAAAGGTGGAATCCCCCTTATCGTTGCAGTATTGCACTCATAGATACGGCCCATTGTTGGCCGATCTGGTGCACAATAGGGCGACGGCAGAAGCACAGCCCACCTTGCGTAACCCCCACATAACCATAATAACACGCGAAACCCCGCAAGAAAGGAAACTATGGTGCTTAAACTAATACAACCTTTCTCCAGGAAAAGCCTATTCCATAACGATGGTGTTGAAATGGGACCAGGGATCGCGAGATTATTACATCATTTATTCGGCTTTAATCCGTAAAATTTAATCACTCATTATGGGACAATTATGCCGCTTTACGTAACTGCTCCATGTTACGAGTTCGGACTATCAGTTAATGTCAGCTTGTTCTATAAAGGGGTGACTTTTCCCTCAACCTCTTGAATTCATTCGAATTATGCAGGTTAATTCGAAAACAACTGTGGGAAGGAAAATGTTTTGTGGACGAATATGACAGTGATTAAGATGGTGAAGGGAGATTATTGAATCTCTTTGTAGAAGATGGATCAAGGACCGAAGAATTCAAAAATATTTTTCGAACCGAGTGGTGTTTAGTGCCTGTCAAACATCATTATTAATCCGGCGTACGGATTTTCAAAACTTTCCGACTATTCAAGACCAATCTGATTCGAACTTGTGCACTCATTGGCATTGTGCTGCAGCCATTCATTCCCTTTCCTAATCCTTTTGATGAAGAGCAGAAGTTTTAGCTAGGTTCGATGGTCAGATATCGTCCTACACACGCGCCCGCTATGCCTATTTTAAAAAGTGTTATTTTTAAAAATTTTTAAAATTAATGATTTGAGCTGCATCTCAACGAGAAGGTCAATAGCGACTATGATACCTATTATTTTTTTGGATTTTTAGACCTTTTAGAATAGTGGTTTGGATCTAGATAACCCGTATTTATTTTTTTAAACCGATGTCACCATTCATTGTTAGAGTGTATTTATCAATTAGTTCTCCACAGTGATATGTATAAAGGAATTTCAACCGCATCTCAACAGAAAGGAAGACATCAGTGGAATAGTACAACAATCAGGCTAAAACAGGTTTTCTGTCAGTAATTTCAGCTATAGGCTTCTGCCAATTGGTCGTGGCCAGTATTTAGTATTTTGGTCCAATAGACACATATTTTCCTTGACCATTCAGTTGGGTACAACGTTGTAGATAGCTTAAATCTCACTTCAATATATATATCCATTCAAGACTAGATTTTGCAAAACTCCGAGGAAAACATGGATTTTTCCCTTAAATGGTTGAAAATATGTTGACGAATTTGTCATAAATTCAAAGGTATAATTTTAATGTTTACATATTTTCCTTCATAAGAACGAACATTACGTCTGATCTCTAACTTGCGTATGAAAACATTCCACAGACTCCGAGGTCCCCAAAATTTCGTTAAAATCGTGCGATTTTAAAGTTAATCGGGCCAGTCGTCTAAATTAGTCGTTATTCTCAATAGTCTAAATTGAGCACTTTTGGCTGTTTCATTGTTTGTAACACTTCGGTGACATTGAGTTACCCCTGCTCAGTTGATTTTTTCCTAACCTTGTCAAATTTCACGCGAGCTTTCGATGGCTTGTGCTCACTTTTTTCTCCTCTCCCTTGTCTCTTTGGAACATTTTCTCGGTTTAGTTTTTTTCTCGTCTTCTGTCAAGCTTGTTACTTCGATTCGCGATGGTTTTGATTTAGTAGTTGCTTTCCGTCCTTGGTCTCGATTCCTTGCAATAGGCTAGACCTTGTGCGGATTGGTGTAACCGTTTCGGGTAAATCGCGTTGAGAGTCAAGAAAACTGTAGCTTCGCAATCGTTGCCTTCATGGACTCACTAAAGGAAGGGTTTGTACCTAAGTGAAATCTTAATCGATTGGGAAGGCAGAATCGATTGGGTTCAACTGCCTGTGATAGTACCCTCTGTACGCCCTATCACTGTACCCTCAATAGTCCGCTATTGCTTCATCATTATTTTGGATTTAAACAGGTATTGTATGTACATGTATTGTTAAAGCCCATTGTAATGAAAAACATCATAAGAACTAAATCACTCGCGACGAAGTTGTTGAAACCAATTTCAAAACGGAAGTTAGTGAAAAACGTTGTCTATTTCCACGAAAAATAAAGAGTTACAATGTTTAATCGATTTCGACGGTTAGGCCATCATCAGTAACAAACAATAACTAAGTTAATAATAAGTTATTGTTTGTTACTGATGATGGCCTAACCGTCGAAATCGATTTAACATTGTTAGCTCTTCATTTTTCGTGGAAATAGACTACGTTTTTCACTAACTTCCGTGTTGAAAAACATCGCGCTAGAAACAAGTTTACAAGAGTAAACCATTGATTAATGTGGATAATAATTCATTTTGTTTGTAGGCTTTGATTAGCGTATTGTTGTTAGATCAGGATTGATAACTGAATCAGAAAAGTGGTCACTAACTAAAGTTTTGTATTTTTAAATAATTGGAACGTTTTGGAAACTACTTTTTTGAGATTTATTCCGAGAGGTAATTCCAGACGTCGTCCAATTTATGAACATATATCAAAACTCACAATTTCTAGCAAAACTACTAATCCATGTATTAAACAAAGAATATAATAACAATTCAGAAATAAAGTGATGATAACCATTCAGAAATGAGTATATATGCGGCCTTCGGACATACCTATTCAATCACGCGTCTTTAAGCACCTAACGGTCGGAGCATTGTGAAATATGAGAAGTGAAAGGCCGTCAGGGAACGCCCGTTCTTTAACCATAGTTTCATAGCTACCATAGTCTTTTACGCCCAAATCGATCCATGCGCATCCCTCGAAATCGCTTACAGTTTTTACGACCCTGAAACCGTCAAGATCCCCATTTTTCCTCTGTAGGTAGGTAATATTGTTCCCCGTTAAAAAACGAAGCTGGTGGTCGACCATATGCATCGACCGGATGCGTCGTTGGTGCTTTTTAAAGCCAAAGAAACAAAACCTTTGGGGTCGGAGAAAAAAAACCAAACAAAGCTAACTGGAGAAGCTGAAGATGAGAACAGAGGCCATATGGTCGAACATCATAGCGGCATAAAACGTTCGGAACGTGTTATAAAACCGGTTTGATTTGGACGAGTTTTTATTCTTTTCGCCAGAAATCCAATTTGGTTAATGAAGTAACAAGATTAAACTGTTTTTTACTTTCGCTTTCGTTGTGGCCTTGAAGCCGGTCGATGAACGTCTTGCAGTCCACGCATTTATGAGGGCAAAGTCTGGCGTGTGTGTGCATTTACACGAGACATGAGCCGATTCTGGCGGATGTGATTTAGGGCAGCAGGCCGTCTCGTATGGTTGTGGGCGTGGGGTGGGGGGTTGCTATCTGTTTGGTGAAAGCGTTGCTAACACCGCGTCTTCAGCGATCGACATCTGCGAGAAAATTGAGGGGTTGGGCAGCCAATAAAATAGTTATTACGAGTGGAAGAGCTACCGCGGAACTTGACGTTCTCACATTCTTAACGCTCTGGTAGTAATTATTGAAACATTCGCCACACTCTTATAAGGCTCACGGATATAGATTCTCCGACCCACTCATAGATTCCTGTTTGAAAGGTTCATGAGTTCACCAGACCAGCGTTCTGCTTTCGAATTCAATAAATTCAAATATTGTAATTGGCTTCTTGCACTCAGCCCGAAAGGTTCAATCATTCCACATATAATATGCCAGATGAATGTTGAAGCCAACCGTTAGCAATTTGTCTATTTCTTTCGAGCTAACCAGAAGTACGGTACAACCTACAAAATACACAATGATTGGTTTCAAACTTTTTATTCTGAACCTATTTTCACCTCCAAGCCGTTTAAGGCAAAGCTAGTTCCTCCTTCTGTGTTTCATTAGGATTGATGGAATCATGCTTTCTGGTCTTAATATCAGTGTTGTTGGGTGATTGTAAAAGAAGTTGTACAATTCTTGATAGCCTCCAATAAACCAAGACTAGTCCGATCATGGACTATGAATGCACATCAGTGCCGGTGTAATATCGATCGGCGATCTTTGTTATTGGCAATAAATTTGAGATGTTCGGAATTTTCGGAATGTAGAGTTAAGGATATCTTTTTATGTATTGTAATCAGTAGGTACTTTAACTTAGGTGTATTTAACTTCTCTAACCTAACCCCTAAAGACCTTATAAGTGTCTGAGTCAGGTAAAACAAGGTATGAAAACTACCACTCTTTTCTCAGGGTTGGTCAGGAACTGCCAAATGTTTCTTTCGGTTTTTCTTCAGCTGTATACAGTTTGTCTTGATTTGTGATAGCTAAGAGATTTCACCATTCTCTCTTCAGTAACTTGAGCCTTTAATATGAATGTTTAAGGTTCTCAGGAGCGAGCAAATTTTAATGAGCTAGGATTCGATTTGTTAAGAAACCCGGGGAAATAACCTTGACGCGACGACGGTGGGGGAGGGCCGATTCGATGAGCAGAAACCGTGGAGGACAAAAGCTACGTCCTTTTATGGCATTTCGTTCGGTATCTTTACAATGAACTGAGGAGCATCACGACTTCTCGACTATCCGACTGACTACCGGGGGTAAAACTACATGCCTACCATCCTGCTGACTTGGGGAGGTACCTACTATCTACCTATTCGTAGCTACTCGTACCTACCAACTCATACCTGCGTACCCAACTACCTACTTGGGTACTTTTGGTATCTGGTTCCATCATGGTACTTTTCTACTTCCTATGTGTGAGTTGAAGTGATTCTGTGACACGTACGTAATAGAAGCATTTGATTCTCTAATAAGTATATGAAATGAATTGCATTGGATTTAGCACAATTTCTTATCCCAATCCCATAAAAATTCTCAATAGAAACCTGCTGTACTAATATGAAGTACTATAATTTAAAGTCTTGTATTTATATTTCTGCAAATTCAATGTGCCTAGCATAATGCCAATATATTGTTCCTTTGTATTACCAGCTTTAAACTCTTTTTTCGGGAAACTATGCTCATGCGTCTAAATTATATGTTTAAGTATTAAGTATCTATTATCGTCTTTTTGGCCAATCCTTGAATGAACTGTTGCTGTTCTATTCGGGAGAGCAGTAGATGGAGGAACTTATAAACTTAATAAACTGTCTGCTACATAATTTTATCAATCAACCACTGGCTAGAAGAATCAATGCAGCAAAAATGATATTCCAAGGTTAGGGAACTTGCAATAGTTTATCAAATTCAAAATAGTTGTTGTATCAATTGTTCGGTTTCTACTGAAACACTTTAGAAAATCTTCAAGTCTGGGGGTTATCATCAGATGTTCCTTCCTGTTTTTATTCTTCCAGAATGGGGTTTTGCTTTATTGAGGAAATCAATCTCACCTAGATGATAAATCCTACTTTTAAAAATTACTTTCTTATTTTTTGTTTGAATCAAAATGATTTCCGCTTGGGGGAAAGTTGAGTTAACACAGCAAGATTTGCGAATAGCAAATTTTAGCAATTATTTAGCAACTAAGGAAAACAGGTTGCTGACCTGATTGAGAATAAATTAATATTGTAGCAATCTAATAGGTTCGAGTGTTTATGTTAATTACTATTGTTTGGCGCAGTTTTAATAACTGTTGCAGTTTTGAACGCATCCGATCGAACTTTGACCAATCAATTAATCTGATAAAAAATGCATCATTGCATTACCACTGATGAATATGTAACAAAAGGGGAAAGTGCTTTGTCCGTTCGTGAGTGTATTGAAAACAGGTGTACTGGCCTTTGGTCAGCTAGAACTGGTCAGTCGCTTCTTTGCCATTTCTGACGTCTCGTCTTCTTGTTACAGGGCTCCCCTCTGTCTGCGAATCCTGTCGACAGTGATGAGGAACCAGTAAAGAAACACAGGCGGCTAGCGGACTCTCCACCAACGTATCAGGATAACAAACACAAGGTACCTTACCCACTAAACTGTTTACATCCTGTCACGTCAAGTTTAAAAATAAAAGTTGTGTATGCATTCTTAGGGTGTCCCACAGAAAGGTTACTCCCCCCCCCCCCCCCCCCCCCCCCCCCCCTCATTTCCCCTGAATTCAGCGTAAAAAATTATGAAGAATGATGTTCTTCATAATTTTTTAAGTAGACCTCAATAAAAATACTTTCGCGTGCGCCACATGCACCAGAAGTTTAGCAATTAGCAAATTAAATGTAAAATCACCGAAATTATACCTTATATCTGCACAAAACCGAAAATCCAAATTTAAAGTCCTTGTCAAAAAGTCCGGGTCATATAAAATCAATGGAAATCTGATATATAATAAATTATAACGAAGAGGAGAATGTAAGAAGTAGATGGGAAAAAGCGTTATGCTTAGTACGACGCACAATAGGTATTTATTTTGTACTTTGTCCCGAACGAACCTTGAAGTTACAATCGGTATTTTTACCCATCTGATTTCGCAGAGGAGAAATGCCTCCCTCGATGCCGATGCCAGAAATAGTTCATTGCAAAGGTTCATTGTTGAAAAAAACTAAACGAAAACAATCACTTTAGAATTACCTAATTTGAATTTGAGTCTTAGGTACCTACCTACCTACCGAGAGAAAATGAACATAAAAGTAATCATTATGTAGGGAGACGAATAGGGAAGAGCAGACACATTGTATTATTTTTACAGCATAACCTTACGTACCTTAAATTAAGGTAATTAACCCTTCTTTTGATGGACACAAAAAGAACATTCTTACCTTAACTAAATCTGTCTTTATTATGAGAAAATGCTCATGAACTTGGGAGCACAAGGCTTTTCATTGACTTACCGTTTCCAATCCAATCCAATCGTCTTTGTAGATCTTGATGTAACCCTCCAAGGGGTTCATAACTCGTAACTTTAGCACTCACTTTTACACTAATTACGGTTCCTTTCATGTTAAACATTGTATGACAATTACCACGGAATAAGATACAGGATATAGGGCATTAAACGTTTATGAGAGACTCACAAACGTAAACAAACTGAAGTAAAATGATTTATCGGTTGGTTCACATATCGATTCTTTCAATCGTTTCCATTCGACTATGGATATTTCAATCACCACAGCACAGACATTTTTTAGTCCTTGTAAGATTCTATTAATTTTATTTTACCGTTATTCCTACTGGGACTCATACCAAAAATCAGGGACAATTGAAGACTTTTATGAGTAAGAAAACTTATTGATGGTAAGAAGGACGCAATCGATGCTACTGCATTGAATCGATCAATCGAACGTGAATCGGAGGGCTGTGAAGGTGGGGAAAGGTAGGGGCAGTGAGAGTGGGGCGAAAATGACTTTGGCTTCCAGGAGGGAAATGAGGAAGGGCGCGCCCCCCCCTCAGGAGTGGGGGAACGACATAATTTCACCACTGTTTCACTTTATAGTATCCAGCATACCATTATTTTTACTGTAGTTATTTCGCTTCTGTTGGATGGGCATTATGGGCAATTATATTATCCACGGCGTTTGGCCCTCCCTGGAACCAGCCTTGGAGTAAAAGCTTTTAAAACACACAGCATTTATACTCTTGCGAAAAAATTTCCAAAATAATAGAAACCCACCCGCTCGTTACTAGATCGAAACTTGAAAATCATGAACATGGAAACTTCAGTCCCCTTCCAGTTTATAGTACATACAGTTTATAGTACAGTATATCGTACACTTTCCGTAATAGTTTATTTCTTTTCCACCAAGTGCCGTAATACTTTCATCATACAAGGTTTCAATCCGCTGTTGGTAAGTAGGTACTTGATATACAGCCCGATTCGTATTGTAAAACATTTCCACAAATCCATAGAATTACTGAGTAGAACTTTTTGGCTGAAATGAAACATAATTTTCATGTGTTTTCAGAGATGAATAATGTGGTAAAGTTCATTTTTCGATGAGTAAGTCCGCTTTGTTTGTGTGTTGCTTATAATTTCTGAATTCTATCGTAATATTACAATATAAAGAGCGTACAAGCGTACCTATTCCTAATATAATAATATAAAGAAAATTTAAGACGCACGATAAGGAAAATAGTCAACATAGGTAAATACATAAATCATGCATTGCATGATTCTGGGATCCGTTGTATTCCAATGTGGATTTTTAGCTATAAATCACGCTAATCTTTATCCATTTTGTTTTTACTCTAAGAAGAATAGACGAATAAACTGAATGAATCTGGCAGAATATTGCTAAATTGATTCGACTCAAAAACATTTATTTGACTGAAAAATAAAATAAAATGCCTTCTCATAAATAGAGCAGCACCTCCGTTCTATGTTGATGTACCTACGTTAGAATTTGTCTTCGTATGTTGAGTACTCCCTTGGAGTGCTCCCTTTCCTGTTATACGTTCCTAAGTATTACCCTTTCAACTTCCTGTTTTCTGCTATTTTATTTTCTTAAAATTACAATTGACTAGTCTTTTCAAGGTTTTAAACAACAATGAACTTTATTCATATGATAAATCTGAACATGAAACACTAGACGTTCAACATCACGTCCAACCCCCCATCACCAGTGCCATCTAGATCCAATTCTTCTTCGTATTCGACCTCCGTAACATCATTTTAGGCGTAAATCTGATCTGTTTGTCCAACTCATCTGTATTTGGCTAAAAGGATTGATTTAGGATATTTTTTATTTTTGAGATGCGAGCTTGCGAGCATTCAGACCACCAAACTATAAAAATCAGTCTTATCTATTACGAAGGCCTGTTTCATTATACGGAGGCCGATTATGGTTTATAAGGAGGCCGGTTTACTATACGGAGGCTGGTGGTGGGGGGTGCGACGGTGCTCTTGAACGCAAAGTACATGAAACTATTATGTTAATTCCAGATGATTTAGGATTTTGATAGGAGTGAAATAAATGATACATAATTTTGATGCCGAAATACATTCCAAATATCACGCAAATAATATATTCCATTCGCGTGCACGACATAGTAAATAATATTGCTCAAATCATTTCCGAGATTCACAAAATTTAATAATTCGTCATTTGTTTAACTAAAGTAGGTAGGTAAAAAGTCATTGTTCATAGTCCGCGTATCAATTGTTATGAACGTGAATAATTTGCAATTTATGATTATGTTTTAACTATTTTCAATTTATTGTTATGTTTTTTAAAAGAATTGCATTCGTATTGTATTGTACCCAGTTTTTGGTCCCTTTCATGGAATCACATTGTTGATTAAGTCGTAATTCGATTCGCAGAATGAAGACGAATGTTTAATGGATGCCGAAGACAACACAACCCCGCTTAATGTCGACGAGGTAATGGAAGTGGAAGTGATCGCTCCGGACTCCGCAGCTACGACTCAACCGTTGAAAGAGCATCAAGTTGCCATAACGCAGTTGAGGATCTCCGACGTCTCCATCATCGCTGACGACAATCTGTCGCCTCGCCCGGAAATGCCCATCACCCTCGACGTCCTCGATGACCGGAAACTTTACATCGATGAAATTGCCAAATACACCAGGTACGTCACATCGACCTAATTGAGCTTCGTTCTCAGTGTGCGTTCTGACAGTTCTCGAACTCATCAGAACTGGGACGGGGAATCTCGGGGCGTTCCGGAACTTGTGGAACCGCGATTTTAGAACTTGGAAGTTGAATAACCTCTGTTGTTGTTTGTAACCTCACTCAACTCGTGTTACCTTCTCGTTCTCCTTTTCAGAATATTTTTAGTGCCCCTAAATATATTACTTATCATGCCCGTAAATAATACTTGACTATTACCCAACGGCAATAAAAAAATATAAAAAATTCCACGATGACTGAGGAGTATACTCGAAAAAATTGAGTTTGTTGGATGTAGACGAGATCCAACTATAGCTTCAATCTCGTCCTCATTGTCTACAAACCATGAAACGACCATCTCGAAACTATCGCTTTCCGAACTTGACGAGCGAGTTAAGAGGCGAGATTAAGAAGAAGAGAGTTGTTTACTCCACGAGATCCGAAAAATTGTGACGTCCTTGCGTTCGAGTTCTGACAGTTCCGCAAAAAACGGGGACTGTCAGAACCGTTCGGAACTGGGTTCGCAAAACACTGCAAACGCCGAACTCGGCGTTCTTGGCGTTCTGGAACTGGGCGTTCTGGCACTTCGAACGACAAAACTCGACTGCACTAGCCCAGAACCGTTCCGAACTGGCAGAACGCACACTGAGAACGAAGCTATGGTATCGTTCAGAAGTTGAACTTCAATATATCGTGTCCCCACAAAGATATCCTAGTTTAGCTATTAGTTGATTATTCACTTCATTTCAACTAGCAGTACTGTTGAGAAGACTATTGCTCCCATCAACAGTTACATTCATTTCCTCCTTCTTCCATCATATAACTCTCACGCAAGCAACGATAATATAATGTTATGAGAATGAACAGGATTTTATTCTTTCTTGCTCCTTGACATTTCAAGTTCTTGGACATTTTTTCGTAACTGTATACTGTTTTGTTTCGGCTTTGTCTTGAGGGAAACGGCATTTATTCAAAAGTAGTAAGGAGCCTACAAATAAAAAAAAAAAAAAATGAAATAATATAAAAATGTAAAATCTGTGTTTTCCATATGTACCGACGCTCCACCTACAGAACATTAAGGTTGAGATGAGGAAATTAGGAAGAGATAAGTGTAATAAATAGTAAGGTGTAGTTAATAGAAATTCTACCCTAAAAGTAGAGTCAGATAATAAAATGTACAAATTAGCGAAGATCTCATTCTGCTATATTTACTCAACTAAAACCTGCCGAATGTCAATCCACGTAATTTTGCACACCTCCCGCATGTTTTTATTCTATGTTTGTAGATCGAATAATCATTGGGGATTATTGGTTATTGATTATTCGTCCCTGCACATCGGATTTGATCAAGTCACACAAACTCAAACAAATTCGTTTTTATCCCACCTTTTTTTCCCTCCTAACTATTTTGAACTTCAACAAAAATGGAGATTCTAAGAACGTTCAAATCTGGTGTTCTACAGATATGTACCTACGTGAATGTCCATAATTACTCACTCCTTCATTAATTTGTCTATGTATTTAATCGGTACAGTTATTAACCAGCATTAACTTACACTTACACTTACCTAATGGTTTCCCCGTGATATATGACGAACGGTGTCATCCTAATCTTGGATCAAATGCCGACCATCCAGAACACTCCTTTTTTTTATTTCGCTCAGGATGCGTATAATACAGATTCATTCCAAGTAAATATGTGATAATCAGGTGTTACTTCTACATTACGTAAAGGGGTCCTTCACTCTCATGAAAGGTTACTGAGATACTGAGAAGTCCTTCCTCCTGTTATTGGCCACGGCTATTCACTTCGGAGATCTCATTACTGTAATTGAAACCCCAGTTTCTCGTTTTGATTTCGTTCCCTGATCCGCACCTGTTTTTGCGGATAGCACATTTCCCAAAGGTGCCGATATCTCCGGCCGTTCACTTTTGACTCTACAGGAATTTCCGCTTTTACGTTGCACTCGTTCATTATGCCAGTGGCTGTGAATTTAATTGGTAATGATGCAAAATACATTTTCCAATCATTTTTTGAAATACTTACTTGAAATCGATTTTGGTTGCACCTCAATAGACAGTTTCAAGATAAATCCTCAATTTTTTGAAGTATGTATGAACCGCATCTCTACTAAATTGTACGGTCGGTGGATGCATTTTGTGCTTCGCAATCCGACATGGATTTATTAAAAATCGCTGTAAATTTATATTTAGATATATTAGTAGTAAATCTTCTGCTCAGACGTTCACCGAATTCGGATGCCTGTACATGAAAGGCAGCCTCCTTTAATGATTACAGTCCCGATTAGTTAAACATTGTTCTTTTATCATCGAAATACGCTTACGTGTGGCACGTAAATTTATATTCTCTAATTATACGCAGAGCATAAGGTTGAATGTGAAATCTGCAATTTGAAGTCTGAAAAAGAGTACGGCATCACATGACGTCTTTTACGAGTATCATACGAAAGCTCGTGGAAGAGAGGTCGCTTGTAGGTAAGTACTAGCTGTGCTAACGATCAAGGTTATCTCGAAAGATGAAAATTTTCTTTAGACATTTATTACTGAAATGGCCAGAAGAAAATAGCCGGGATTTTGTGCAGGAAATTGATAGGTGTTTAGGGATTTACAAACGTAATGAATTCAAATTGCAGGTCTAAAATGTGGAAGGGAGGGTAGGGAATGAGTACCTTTGGATTTCAAAATTTCTGGAATCTTGCAGGAGATACCAATGGATTCAAATATAGGAATGATAAAAATCTACAGGTGATGCCCTACATTCATACCTATATACATTCTATTACAAGTGTCTTACAACCTATAACATTTACGGTTGAAATGCGTTTCAATTTCAATGGGATGGTTTTCCGCTCAGAATCTTGGGATAAGTCCCCAAATTACCATGACGTAATATCTTCTTTTGACCGTACGCGACCCCAACGGTCCCTGGCGCCTTCGGAAAGTACCATCGTAGGCTCGAAGTCTGGGACTAACATCTGCCTATTTATACGGCCTGGCTATTTTCTACTACCGAGGAATCCCCTACCCCGATTACGTCTTGTGGAGGGAAACTGAATGTTCTTTCACGCCCCTTTGCCTCGCTTTTAATCTTTCAGTCTCCATTCTCGCTCACTTCCGTTCGTTTATGCGTAAGTTCTTTACTGAGCGACATCAATGTGGCTTTTGTATGTTTCCATTCAATCAGATGTTTCTGTAGATTGTGTTCCAACTGCGATTCAAAATATTGCGTTCACTCCGTGACAAAATGAACTACTACACCGGAAAAATGGGATAATAATGTAAATATTTCCGCTTGATATAAGTGGGTTAAGAAGATAAGGAGTGATGAATAAGGAGGTGAGAAAATATTCAAATGCCGGCCAGTCGATGTCGTGTCGAGTTCAAGATTAGTTGGCTCGATTTCTACCCCTACAGCTGTGCTTTGTGATTTCGAACGATTAATGTGTGTTTAGAAGCGTGCTTTACCGGAGTTTAAATCTAGATCGCATAGAAGCCGCTTAGTTGTGACGTCGGTGATTAGTCACCACCCGCCACATGTTGACGCAGTGGGTGGTAAAAGGAACGAGAGCTGTCCCTTATCTGTTGCTCGCTTTAGTTGCTCTCCACCTTCAACAATATTGAGATCCTCATTATTGAGTTTGACATCACGTCTTGTTGTTTTATATAAGGGCAGACATTATCTTGCTTCCAAGTAAGTCATGCAACATCAGTGTTAATCCTATACTGTACAGAATCGGTTGTGAAAGTGTCAATTCGTATTTAGTACCTACTCACGTTCCCTTGTATAGGCACTGTCATCTACTCGTTTTCCAACTTCTGCGTGCTCTCGAGCATAGCTCTTGTTTCGAAAGCTCATTTTCACCTTTTCAACTTATAAGGGTCTCCCATTGCCGCCACAAAACCACCATATTTCACGTCGACTTGGTGCCCTAATCGTCAGTGACTTCCCTTCATTGGTTCGTTGCCCTGTGAAGTTCTTCCGTATTTGGCGCAGTGTTCCCCAGACTGTATTCAGCCTTGAAACCTTTTCTTTCAACCTTGATGTAAATGTTTCCAACAGGTCTTTGTTAACCTTTCCGTTGCACTTTTTTTCATAGTGGACTTTCTATAGTCGATTGACCCTCCCTTTGCGTCCACCTGCGTCACGCCGACCGTGACACATATAACTGACGGTGGGCCGGTGTCCGCCACTGGCTCATGACCAACATTCCGTCCTCATCACCTCCCAAGTCATTTGACGACGAAAAACCTCATCTTTTTTTCGGAAATGGCGGGGCACCAAATTCCTACCTGTCCAATTATCCTCATTCCAAATGGGTAGAACACGCAGCTTTTTCATTTCGAGTCCATTATGACTGACTGAATTATGATATCACTGAGCTTAATCATTGTGTGAAAATGATAATGCCACTATTACCTATATTATTAGTGACTAACCAATATCAATTATAAGCATTTTGATGTATTATTGATAATTTTACTATCACCGTTTTACCCAATCACTGCTTCATGAAATTTGT
Source organism: Adelphocoris suturalis (assembly GCA_030762985.1). Taxonomy (NCBI): domain Eukaryota; kingdom Metazoa; phylum Arthropoda; class Insecta; order Hemiptera; family Miridae; genus Adelphocoris; species Adelphocoris suturalis. The sequence goes on along the minus strand of CM061041.1, from coordinate 134,751,086 downwards.
AAGTACCTACATATCCTAAGTATATGACAAGATAATATCTTGGTACCTACCATGTAGTGTTTGGTATGCAAACAATATCACTGCTACAATTCTGCTACGGCTTCTGTTACAATTACTTCCTGTTCCCTTATCCAGACCAACCAGCACGATATACGTAATACAATACTCTTCTAGTTGACGTGTGGCTAAAATAATTGAATTTAAAATTTGAAAAACATACTACGGCACCATACAACAACAACACAAAACAACAAAACAAAACAACACAAACACACAACATACTACATTTCGGTTCGTTTATGCTTCCCATTCCAATCTGTTCCACAGAAACGTTGACGGAGCATTGTGTATAAATTATTATCAGCAGATAACTATATTTATCCCTACTTAATGTGTTTTCCCGACCGTTATGGAGTCTGATGTTTCCTTATCTTATCGAACGGCTCCACCAGTCCCGTCCTCACCTGCAATTGCCACAACACAAAATTCACTCACAGTATTTCCCTGGCTTAGTTGGCACTTGCTGTGAGAAACCGTTTGCTCCATAATTTGATTCTTGGTTATTCTACAAGTCTAAAGGAAATGGATATACTGAATCATTTCCACAGTTCCTTTCTGAATGTATTTTCTGATAGCTTCCAACTCCTAACAGATGAATAAAAATCACTTCTTTTAATTTTGTCTCTTCGGCCTATAATCAATAACGGAGGTCACAGTTCTCTCCTCCTCTACTTTGGTAAGTACCAATCTAAAAGTGAAATCATGCTTCCCCCACCATAGATGCGATTTTTGATATCCACCCCTCCCACCCATATTGTGATATTAGGAACTCATTTCACAAGTATTTTGTCCTGGACAATCAACATATTTCGTTTTCTCCTCTGAAACTACCACCAATCAAAGAATCATTTAGAAGATTAAGAGTTTGTAGGCATTATGTCTTTGATCTGACGAAATGTAATTTTCTATCTGTCCGCATTTCAATTTTCAGTCTCAAGCTCTCCTTATATCTCAATTTCAGTTCGTTTTTTATTCAAAAGATATTTGTACATCCATGTGAATATTCATGTAGCAAACAATAGAATAGCTCTTAGGGTCTTAACTCGATCTGAGATTATGCTCTTTTGTTGTTGCATACCAAAATATTCTCAAAAGCTGGTACTTCTACTGATGTTATAGGTTTAGTCATTGTAGAGGATACACTGACCTGATCAGTTGTGCATACTCACATCTTGGGTCGTTATTTTCTTACACAATCCGTTGGGAAATGATATGATTAATCTTTGCGAACCCACACAACTCATGCAAACGTCCGATAAACACATTTTCTGGATCGCTATTTACTATTTTAAGTTACTGTTTGTCGTAGGTAGTTTCTGGTTAATTTCCTACATCTTTTCATTTATTAAAAAAAAACTGCATAAACTATTTTTGTTGTAGGTCCGATTGTAACGGACGGGTCGGCACTTTCTACTTCATGCACAAGGATACGGACACGGAGACGGACGGCGGGAGAGGCGAGAGGGGAGCCACCTCTCCGGATGCCGCAAAAACCGAGGAGAGCTCTGAAGAGGAATGGACCTACACAGCTCAGGTAACCTATATAGCAGAATCACAACTTCAGTAGAACCTCCATCACATTATAACGGGCATAAGTCTGAACCTTCTTCGGAGACGAACTTACTATCGAATGTTTAAACATTTCATTTTCGAGATTTTTGTCGTATATGCATTGTCTCTGATGGATCTTCCCAAGGGTAAAGTCTTGTAAGTGTGAGATTCACAGAAACGTGATAGTCAGTGGTAAATTATCCCATGTAGAGCTCACAAGTCGTATCGAAAACTTCTATTGGCTCTCCTGTAAAATTCTCTCTCCTGAAATGGCACACTCGATAGATGTCTTCTGAGGTACATGAATATACCTATCGGACTGTCTCAGCGTCTAATATTTTCTGCATGGTTCCTTCTATTTGATTTTATCTCCATCTTCCTAATTTCCGAAAACTGCAAAGATAGAAAGGTTTAAGTATAAATATCAAACTTTTCATCTCAGTATAAGGAAAATTCTATGTATCGGTTGAGCGAAGTAGAGATATGACGCAACTCAGGTGTCTCGGCTGTAGAATTGAACCTACACAAAAATGTGGAGTGGCATCTGCTAAACAGAAGAAGTGTGAATTAACTAGCTCATTCATGTCAACAAGTTTGGGCTTTTTGGTTTGAAGCAATCCGGAGCATTCCTTCCAAACTAATGGACCAAATTTTACCACATATGGGAAAAAACCCCAAGTGAAGGACTGTTGAAAAATTTGCAAATAGGTTCTGGTGTGCCCTGACTCCTTGGCATCACTTTCAATAAACATTAAGGGCCAACATATCATGAACTCGAGATCTCTATATCATTGGAAATACCAATAGAGTGTTTCTGTTTGTAATTGATAGACATCTTTTCAGTGAATCCCACCAGAACCGCTGTGGGTTCATCCGTCCGCTATTCCTGATCCGCTTACTTTGGCAGGAAAAACTAGCATCAACATGTGTAAATAAAATCACTCGTAAACATAGTGAAACTCCCCTTATAAACAACGACGAACGATCAGATCACCAGCTCATATTTTATCAATGGAATTTAGTTTTACAAGAAACCGAGTTTATTATAACGTTTGTTACGTAAATAGACGGACTAGTAAATAGTAGATACCTTGGTGTTTAGTTTCATTTCATTTATTTTCTTTCAGTAGGTAGTCCAACATCCATGTTCCATGTATATAGCTTTAGATTATGATGTATATACGTAGACATAACCTCTTGTTATCTACTGACGGACTGCTGAAGCATAGATGTGTTTTATGTTATTTTGACTCCAGTAGGTAGGTGCCTCTGTCATTGTATTTATATATTATGTAGTTAAAAGTGTGTCACCGATTTCGTTTAATAACCAACCATTGCCCAGTGATCTAATACAGAAATAATAGACCTTTGTGGATTAATTAGCAGTGTCTTTAAAGGTTCCCATAGTTACTTTACTTTGTAGTTATTATGTGCCTAATCAATATTTTTATTTATTACCTAGTGAATCATAACGGCATCAAATCTAACAGCAAAACAATTTTGATGGAAAATTGTTTCAACTCTAAAAGTAGTATTCATAAGTTACTTAATTCCTGATCTGAAACATGAAAACAGGCTGGCTTATTAAGATAATAGTTTGTTATGCTTTCCTGCGTACTCTGTATTGGTTGATTCTAATTTAAAATCACAAGGGCTACGTCGGAGTAGCAAAGCATTGAAGATGAGCTCTTTTCATCATATGTCGGCTTCGTGGTAAACCACTGATAAGGACATTTGAGAAGGACATGACGTCCATACTGTCACTGAAAGTAAACAAAAGTAATTATCCAGAGATTAAGGACGTTCAAACACTTCAAACTCACTGAGTCAATGAGTCACTCAACTACCTGACGATATTGAAGTCTAAGACTCCATTGTCATCCAGTCTTCATTCCACTCATCTGGTCCAGGAATTGGTGGAGCCTTATCGTCGAATAGTAACCACTTTTCTCTTTTTCCCTGCCGCATTCTTGGATACTATCTTTTACCTTGCTTTCTTGGTGCATGTTGAAACGTTGCTCATGTCAACAACTCAAATATAATACATAATTATATGTATAGCTTGAGTCGGTGTGTTACTAGGACTAAATCGTTGAACAGTTATGGACTAAAAACTACACCTATTTGTTATCAGACTAACTTCCACTATTTCAATCGCCTTCATTACTCAATTTTAACTAATTTCCACACCCTCTTAATTATGCATTGTATTTGAATCATCACTGGTTATGAATTGACACAGTTGTAACATACTCGTTGCAATTGCGCTCTCTACCTTGACCTATTCGCCAGTGTCCTATTTGGAAGTATCGAATGGAAAGTGTCAAGCCAGAAGTAGGTTCCAACTTTCCACATTAATGGATAAATTTGATTACTTTCAAATCGGTGAACTCCAGCTTTCCTGAAAGCTAATTTTCGTAGAAAACGAAGCTGTTGCCATGGCTTTAAAATAAATAAATTATTTTTTTTTCTCCTACATTTGCTTCATGGAAATCCGTTTTGAAGTATTCTGAAACTATGTATATATCATTCCAGACGATAATTCTCTCTAGAACTGAGATAAAAAATCCCGTTTTCGCGCCAAGAAATCGAGCATTACAAAATTAAAAGCCGAGTTCGTTGGGCTGCACTTTTTGAGCACAATATTTCAGTAAAATTTCAAAAAATTTGATTTAAAAAAAATCAATAAACTTAAACCTTGAACCTGCATATTAGCTGAAAGTCTAAAATATTTTTTTAAATACCATCTTAATATTTAGAATAAGGGTTTGCCATAAAATTAATGTTTATCAATTTCTTTGCACTCTAGGTGCTCAAATTACAAAACAATCCAATATTAATAACGATAATTCTCCGTAGAATTGAGATAAAAATTCCGTTTTTGCGCCAAAAAATCAAGCATTACAAAAGAAAGGCCGATTTCGTTGGGCAGCACTTTTTGAGCACAAAATTACAGTTTTTATAATCTCCGGAAATTCGTGAAATCATGAAAGTGTATATTAGGTTCCCAGGCTTACTTTAGTTGCACCGATTCTCTCTTTGATAGTATCTCACTTCATTATTGGTCCGTTCAGCTGACTGATTTGGGTTATCAGAATTCTTCTCTCTGATGTTGACAATCAGTTTTACACAATCAGTTTCTGCAAGCCAATTGTAACTAATAATATCTATTTGGTAGGTAATGCTGTTTTTTTCTTTTAACGATGCTTGTCAGTGCCGCTTGATGATGCATTGTTCTCGCCTTTTTCGCAGACTGAATCGAATAATAACGAAGATACGAACGACCATCAACCGGAAACCGTGCGGCCTCCAAAGGAAATGATCAAACAGCTGGTGAAAAAAGCGGAAAAATTGGTACTAAATTCGCCGCAGAGAGCACACAATAAGTCATTCGTTGAAGAATGGCTGCTTCAATACCCTGAGGAAAAGGTACCTATTCGATTTATTTACTTTCCAAAAAAACTCCATGTCATGGAAATATAATTAATTAGGTAGAAAACTAATGGCAAGTAAGTATTTGAATCCAGGAGTAATTGAAAACCGGTCACCAGCAATTAAATTTGTTGGAAAAACGTTAGGGTGGAAGTACAGCATGCAATAATACTCAGCAATTTACTGTTTTTCGACGAATTTAATCATTAGCAGTCTAAGTATTTTTGTCAGTGTATGGATATGAGTAGGTAGGTACTTGAAACGGCCGTTTTGATCATCGACTTTTCTATGAAGACTTTTCCTATCAATATAATTCACGTTAAATGTTCGGGAAAAAACCATTGAATTCATAAATTTCAATTTATTCAGAAAATTTAAAATTTTCCCAATGTAAAAATGATTATTTTTAGGATTTCTTACGCGTATGTTGTGTTACATCCTCAAGCTGCTGTATATAAAAATATGGTATTATAAAATTGATACACTGCTACACGTGAAATGAATTAAATGTACTAAATGTCATCCTGTACATCATGTTTAATGGTGAATGTATTGAAAAATCTCAAATCTGTACCCCTACATACCTGACTTGGAGAGACAGAGGTAGTATTATTAGCATAATCATAATAATTAATTGCTGAATGATTCAAATGGTTCAGAATAAACTGGGAGATTTAAAAAATGTGTTTTAGTATGATTTCGTAGGTATGTAATGACAACCATTAAGATTTTTTTAAACTCATCACCCAGAATTACTTTAACGTGCCTGGTGATGGCGAAACGGAGAATTTATCATTAATTTTGAAAGTAAGAAAAAAGGAAATGCGGGTTGCTGGACGAAGCTGGGATTTCTAAGGAAAGACATTTTGGGACGCAGTGCCATAACTCGTGTTTCAGAAGGTTAAAATCAGGGATCGTACCATGAAACGTATGAATAAGCAGCTTTCTTTCTGAATGTTTATTTAGCTATAGGTTCAGTACATTCTTTTAAATGATTATAGTTAACATTAAACTTCGGGATAAAAAAATTAAACTTCCTTCCAAGTCTCCCTACGTCTACCTTCTAAACACCATTCGGCCCCTTGTTCGTGTTCATTAGCCATGTGTACAAATTTGCTATAAATAAGAAATCCAATGTTATTTTCAAATTCTGTCCTCAACACTTCATTATGTATTATTATATGTGTTTTCTAATAAAATTTCAGACTGTTGGAGACAGTTGTGACGCGAGCGGCGAGTACACGACGGAAGACGACGAGTTGGAATCGAAAATATGCGGTAGCAGCGACTCATTCAACCAAGATCTCGAGACCACGTTGGTGCCACAAGGCTCTACAGAGTCTTTGAGTACAGCTCACGACTCCTCAAAGGTATCGTGAACTACTCCTGAAATTATGACTGATTTTTAAATCTATCTAAATAATACATTCTGGTTCTGTTCCCGAACAATTTCTGATGCCCCACGTTACATTATAAACATAATTTTTCTGATTTTTCATTAAAAATCATAGTACTTCATACCTTCTTTACATACCCATATTGAAAAATAATGTTATCGAACACTGATAATTCGAATTCCCCCTTAGATGAAATCGAAAGCTTGGTCTAATAAAACAGTCTCACTAATTTGAGAAGAAATAACCTGTGCATTTTGGTTGGTTCCCTATGCGTAATAGAGAGGGTCGCCTCCATCTCTTGATCCAGAAACCCACCAATGTCAATCGATCCGTAAATAGATTTTTTTACTTGCCCCTTGCAATTCGAAACAGGTAGGCGAGTGATTCTCCGAGCGTGTAGGTACTACTTTCGAGTTTCAGAACGCACCTAGAAATTTAACTTTTTCAAACTTCTTTAAACCTAGTTTAAAAATGCTATTAAACACTCCTATAAATGTGATTACCCCTTGACTACATATCCTCATTGGTTCTTAAAACCCTGATTTCACACCCTGCCCACCTGTTTCCCCTGTAAAGGTCGTATCACACTAGCATTTTTTCCGCATTTTTTAGGCATTTTTAAACGTGAAGAAGAAGAAGTGCTTTTTTCCAAGGTCAGCTTTTTCGACCATTGCGCATCCTGGCGGAGCATTTTTAAACTCACTTGGGAAAATTAGAACATGTTCTAATTTTTACCTCAACGCGAAAAATGCTAAAGCGTAACCCTCGGGAAGGTAACAATCCAATGGAAAACACCTAGGAGCCCTAACCTGACAGACTTAATAAAACTGCATTCCGCCAGAATGCGCTGTTTTTGCAGTTATTCCTCCTCAACATTCACAGCTGACCTTGGAAAAAAGCACTTTGCTTTCTTCACGTTCGAGCATTAAAAATGCGAGAAAAAAGCTGAAAAAATGCAAGTGTGATACGGGCTTAAGTAATTTGTCCAATCTTTCGAGTGTGGCACTCTATAGAGCCTCGTCAACCCTCCTACTTGTAGTTCTATCCTTCTGTTCACTTTCCATGATCCATCTCCATTGAGAAGTCTTCATATTCCGAATTCTCCAGTAAATTAGTTCATTACCTGACTGTCAACGCCTTTGTGTTGTGTAGGTGGTTATGAGAGCTAAGAAGAAGGAAGGAAGGGGACAACAACGACCGTGGAGTGTCTCCGGAGCCATTGACGCTGCCTTCGAGCTAACCCAATTACCTCATTCGATCTCTGAATCTGCTATACACGAGATGTCAGCCACAGCGCCCTGGTAAGTCACTCTTTGGAATTAGTCACGTTAGAGTTGTCTGTGGTCCTTCCAGATGGAATATTTCTCAATTATCGCCATTCAATAATACCCATGTATTCACAGAAAAATATTTCCACGGGACTTTTTTCAAGATCTTAATGTGACGTACGAGTTGTGAATAGATTCTTCAACTGGTGGGATAGTCGTGAAAGTAGTAGGAAAAAAGTAGGTTATTTGCAGAAACGATTCATATTAAAAATTTCGTGAATAATTGAAAGAAATTCTATAATGTGTATAGGTAGCCATTTTTCAAATAGTTATTTTGGAATCACCTTGATCAGCCGAGTGATTCGTGAAGGTAGTAGCCCAAAGCATGTTCCATGTTTTATCGTTTAACTGTCAGCCGGTGTACATTATCCGTGGGGAGGGATCGGGGGTTCTTCCCAAAATACAGACACTTCCCTTGTCGTCATATTTGTATATTAATAAAAATAATGTTTCTTTACATTATTACCGATGAAATGCTTAATGGTTTGGTTGACTTTTACAGCATCAAAATGGACTCATCAATTCACACTGGCAGTACGCTGTCCTCTTCCACCGTCGAAGACACCGCTCAGACGCAAGATGGCAGCGGAGGTGGTTACAGCTCCAACTCCTTACGAAGAAGGAAAATCAAGTTGCGGAAGAGAACAACAGTGGTTAGTATTTTATTAAAAGATAGTAGAGAGTTCCTAAAGCGATAGTGAGATAGAGATGAGGCGCCTCGGACACTACTGCGCATGTGCGGGCAGATCATCTCCAATAAGACAAATTTATTTCACCTAAACATAAGACGCTTTATCCCAAACCAACCTATCTCATCTCGTCCTCCCTATCGCAAAGTAACCTTACACATCGATAACAGTGATATTAATTTCTTGTTGTATTCATGATTCATGAAAATTGTATTAATTTACTTGTTCACAAATTTTCAAAATCTGCCATTACGAAACCTTTTCGAGAATAAGAACAGAACTAGGACACTTAGAAATGCTGGAAACTGAACACACGGGATAGGCGGGAAAATCCCCTTGGTGGTTCAGCGTTACTTGAAGATACGTAGCGTCACTCTAAGATGAAATGCTAATTCGACCCTCTTGACCTTATCAGGTTACCATTCGCTGTGGCTCGCCCCAGATGATAAAATCCCCAAGTTATCGTTTAGGCACTCTCTAGTGTGGGTTTCACTTTAATTTCACTACTACTTTAATTTCACTATGATTTGGATAATTTCGTTGGTGAATATTTTCATCATTAAAGCGGTGGAAAATATAACTATTATGTTTCTAAAAGGGTAGGTACCTACCTGCGCATGCTTAATCAGGACTTTCCGGATAAAAAACAAGCTAAGAAAAATTTGGTAGTTTTCAGTTAAATTTCAGTATAAAATCACTTTAGTTTTGGTCAAATTGATTATAATAGTTGGTGTACAGTGTTAATGAAATCGTAAGACGGTAAACTCGGTTAGATGTATGGCTTGAGCACTTAAATTTTACTTGCTAAGGTCAATAATACTTTCTCAGCATTTTGAAGAATCAAAAGAATTTATGCAATCGACCAGATTTCGGAATTTCAGGTTGACATTTTTACTGGAATTCCCTCGGTACACTCAGTACAGGCACATGACTTCAGTCTTTATGTTTGAGTCTGTCTGTAACTGGCGAAGGTCGTCTACAATATCCTAGAGCGATATTAGTATCATGGAAGTTTCGAGGTTTGGTTTCGTGATGACTAAGGCATTGAAAAGAAAGTCTGCTCCTGAAATTTATAGTAAATTGAGTGACGGGAATATTAAAATAAGTTTAAAACCTCAATTTCGTAGGAATTTTCGTGGCATTTTTTCTCCGAGCGACTGTAGCATTTGGTTTCAAGTTTATTCACATCCCTTTACTCATTTATTGTTCATTGTAGTCATTTGAAATTTCTGCATGAATTGTTTTACTTGTAAAATGATAAGCTCGGCCTTTTCTAAAGTTATTTTACTTTAACGTATCACTTAATCATGTTCAGGGTCGTAAAAGCGAGTCTGGGTCGGAAGGATTGTTGGTCCACTCTGACAGCAGTCATCCTACTATTGGGTCTCCAGCCAAACTGCCCTTCCTCAAGTCCTCAGTTCGGAGGTTAAGCGCTGACAAAACCTCGGACTCTCCTCACAGACGTTTCGTTCCCCCTGTAAGTATCTTGTTATATTCCTACTGCTACATTCTTACAAGGGGGAGCACCGAGCTTCCATTGTACTAAGTCGTTGTACACGACTTTGAGCACTTAAGTATCCTGTAATGCTACTGGCATATCTCCTTTTGCAAAATATGATGTTTGCCTTTTAACAAGGCGTTGTGTATTGATGACCCTTACTAGCTTCCAGCCCCTAAAATATTTTGACAAACATGTTATAATTAGGCTATTAAAGTCGGCCTAACTTAATAACACGGAAAACAGTAATTGCTAATTTAATAATTAATCAATAATTAAATAATTTTTAATTGCTTCAAATTAGGACAAAAAGCTATTTAAATCTAGCTACATCTTATTTGTCAAGGAAATAGATAGGCTTTCTGTATGGCCCTACCCAAATTTTTAATTGCCACTATAAGATAAGAATGGAGTTAGGAACTTAGTTCCTAAAGTTACCGAGACAGCCCTAATGTCGCTTTGAGTAAATTGTCATCTTAGGATACTTCTGAAGGGAACAATGATGATTTATCATCCCAAATATTATTATCCCCCCATATTCCCAAGTGATATTACGATCTGAACTCCTGCAATAATTGTGAAAGGTGATATATTTAATGTCAAATCTGCTGAGTAATGCTTCATCATGTTAACAATCTATGACCACTAGCGCCCTCGCCTTTTCATCGTCTTGCGGACGAAAAAGGAAAGCCCCGATTCTGTTTCCGTATTTCGTCAAGTTTTTTGCTCTCCCATAATTTGTTCAATGAATTTTATTGAGTGTTGGATCCCGTTCAACATTGTTGTTTATTTCCCATAATTATTCACTTTCCTTAATTTACCACGAAGTAGAGGATAAAAGCTCGTCGGTGATTTGGATAGTATTCAAAACTAGACGTTCAACAGCACGGTCGTACCTCCCATCACCAGGCCAAAAGACTGTTAAGACTAATGAAGACTAAAGTCTTCATATTCAACCTCCAAACATCATTTTAAATGCAATTATGATCTGTATGTCCAACTAATCTGTATTATACTAATAAAAGGATTGATAAGGGATGTTTTGTATTTTTGGGATGCGAGCTTGCGAGCATCCAGACCACCAAACTATACACATCATTCTGATATATTACGTTGGCCCATTTATTATACGGAGGCTGGTTATGGTATATATGGACTATTGGTCCACGGTATGACGGTGGTGGTGTGGTATGACAGTGCTCTTGAACGTCAATTGTATTCAAATGGTGATATTTAATAGTAATAAATAGGATTGGCTGCTGTAATTTGCTTTATATTTAGTGAAGTAGCAAGTATGCTATGGACTGGACTCTAATTTCGCTGTTTTGAGGTGCTTAATTTAATATGGATTTGTTTCGGTTGGCATCATTCGAAAATATTCAAAGACATTTGGTGGTGTTGGCCTTGTTCTATGGAGCCCCAATTTCCAAATCGCTAGACGCTTACCACCACCACTGTCGCGTCTTTGTTCACAGCAGAGCTGTGGGCAGTGACACTGGCTGTTTGACACTGCTAGTTGTTGGGAGTTGGGAATTATGTGATCTTTAATGATTCACTAAGTACAGTTGGGGCGATTAGAGACACATATTCCGATGATTCTCAAATACTTAGCCTACGTATATCGCCTACACCAAGGCACAACAATGGGCTGAACCATAACTTTTATGTGGGCGACAAACCATGTGGGTATTCATGAAAATTAGTGTGCTGATGCCCTTGCGGGGAGAGTCATTGTTGATGACTCCATCACGTTGCCTATACACACTGAGGATCAAATCTCCTACATGCAACATAAACTCAATTCCATTTGGCATAAGCAATGGCAGGGTAAGGTCACTGGTCTGCGTGGTGTCCTTCAGGACTTGTGCCCATGGGCCCTTTTGTAACCCAACTTCCGAAAAGTGGTTAACCGGGTTGCCACTGGCTTTCCGAACGGAAGGATGAGCTCGTTGCCCAACACTTTGTGAGCACTTCAAATTGCAAAAAATGTGCTAAAAAAATCACTAAAACTGACTAAAAACAGCTTTTTGTTAAATATATTTTTCCCAGCATTTTAGTCAAAAGAAGTTTATCAACGATTAACCACTACATTAAAAAATTTATTGACAAAATTATGGTGAAAAATTTACTTAAATTTCATTAATATTTGCTGAAAAATTGATTTAAAAATCTGAAAAATTGCTAAGAAGTATCCAAAATCTGTTTTAGAATGACTATTTGCCAATAAAGTGGTGGTTAAGAATTTTTTTGCACTCTAAGTGCTCGAATTTCAAAACAAAGTAATATAATATAATACGTTAATCTACGAAAATTCGCTCATACGATCAAGCTGCATGAATGGAACTTTTTTAAAGTTGTAGCGAACAGTGTTTGACTGTAGGACTATGGAAACCTAGTTTTCGTCAAAAAGATCGGGACTCCCATTCATTCGCCAACCACAGTTTGTCGATCACATCAGAGGTATTTTAATCTCGTCTTTTGAATACTTCATAGTAATGAAATATACCTTATAATTTTTAATCGCCTTGACAGTGTTCTTCTTTCCGAATAAATATCTGACGCTAGGAATAAGAGGACAGGATGCTGGTGAACACCACTCACCTTTGTTGTAGCACCCTTCCAGCCCATTTTTCTAGAGTGTCCTTAAACGTCCACAATTATTAAGAAGGCTTACGAAATAATTGTCACCGTCATTGCCACGTTTGTTTCCAGCATTCTGATGAACTTTGTCTCTCAATTTTTAGGTGGAAAGTCCGACGAGTTGCAGTTCTACTTCTTCCGATGCCGAGAGCGACGTTAGTGTCAAAATGCGCAGAAAGATCTCAGCGATGCCCTCGTTTAAAATCGGTCCTGCTCACACGCTGTCAGCCTACGCTATGGACAGAAAACCCGTCCCAGTTTCTAATGACAGCTCGTACTCCGAACAGGCCTGGGATAATTATCAGGTAGATTGCTTACATCGATAGGGTTAGTCAATTGGATGTCCTACCCTTATGATAGGTGCCGACTCTTATCTATATAAGTGAATCTTCCGAATTCCAACGGTCGTTATGGGGTGTTTTTTGAGCATCTTCGCTTATTCTTGTCGATGAAAAGGTTGAACTATGCATAATAAATATGTTTTTTGTGTGATTAGAATAAGATGGGGAATTTTCATATGTTCGTTGTACATAAGCTCTCTTTACTGAGGTTTACCAATATTAAATCCAATCCTCTTCGTGGAATACGTAAAACACTCAACATTGTTCAACCGTAAAAACATTTTTCTCGTTGCACATTTTTAGGAACCAAGCATGATATAGAAAGTTTCCATAAGAATGTCCCTGGTAAGTTTCCCTAAGTCTCTTGAGAAAGTAGTTTACTGGCTCCCTGGTTAGCTTATGACGGTTACTGCTACAGGACACAGACAGTGCCAGGAAAAGATCCGTAGTTCTATGAAAGATTGAAATGAAATCCTCCTCTTCCAAAACATCACACTCCTTTTAGAATTCAGACATTTTAGTAGAAAGTCACATTTTCATTTTTAAAATTGTCACATTTTTTCATTCATGTTTCAACTATACCGAACAAGAGATTCATCCGTCCAACTCTTCATGTACTTCAATTATCCTTTAGATTGACGGTTTTAATCAAATCAGGAATGATGTCTTCTGTATTTTGGAATCATTATATTAAGTCAAAAATACCTTGAAATGAGATTTATTATGTTGTAGTAGGGGGTTACGTATGATATCATTCCGATTTATATTTATCAGCTTTGCCATTTATCGCTTTTTGGGAAGGACTTACAGACATCGTTAAACTTGGTGGGGAAAAAAAATGGTGAAGTCACCTGTTCCAGAAAAACTCCACTAAGGATTTTGAAATAACTGTAGTTCTCATCTAATTATGATGAAACCATTCGCTGGAACTAGAAAGATGAAGAAGAAAAGTATGAGCTATGAACTATCGTGAGAGTTCAATGATATCCAAATCTGTTATTTCAGGTTTTGTGCTATCCAAGGGAGTAGGGAATTTAAGTAAAAAGCGCCTAATGCATAAGGCGAGATTGAAAAAAAAGTATTGCCTTATTTAGTCGGGCAAGTGCAGTTTAATTTTTGATTCATGGTAATAAACCTTATAACTTTCTCCGTATTTATTAACGAATTCCCTGTTTTTCCATAAACCAAATTAGGTTTTCTCTCAAATTCAAGGTGTCGTATCTTGATACGGCTAAATCATGGGTGATTTGATTTCTGGTTGGCAAACCACTGAATTTAACTGGGAAATGCCACAATCACATTCCAATCTCATAATCACGCTAAAATTTTGTTTTCTATGTGCAGGAGAAGTACATGTCTGAACCGTACAGTGAGGAACCGCCTGACTCGGAAGCCGCTCGGCGACTCCTCGAGTTTGGTGACGACTACAGGAATTTCCTGGATAGTCAGTCTGACTGTGCGTCGTCCAGCTTGGGAAGGAACACATTCCACCGGAGACCTCGTAAAATTCAACACGTGAGTTTGTCAAGGAGTATTTCACCAACTTCAGTTTTAATTTCTTAGATCTTGATTGTTAGATTTTATTGCAGGCTATTTTCTTTGACGGTTGAGTCTCATTAATGTTGATGAAGACGGTTAAAAATAGGAAACCGACTGATCAAAATCTTAAAAAGGATGATTTCGAGATTTTAAGCCGAATTTACTGCAGTTGTTCCAATCGTCATTCGTCATCATGTCACTTTTCGAAAATTGTAGTTTTTACGTATTATCTACTTCTTTAATTTTGTATTTATAAACTTAGATATAACACATAGGTAGGTAAATATTACTTAGGTAGTTGCGAGCCTGTACAATATTATACAATATCGAGCACAAATCAAGTGTAAAACTGTACTGTGGAAAAAAAAAAACTGAAAAACTTGTACTCATTTACTGTAAGAATTCCTAATTGGTGAAAGAAAAAAATCAATTTTTGTTAAATGTCTAACGCTTTACGAAAATTTATTATTTATATTAACTCAGAGCATGAATTTATATAAACAATAATATGTTTTTAAATAGAGAACTTTTGAGTAGGTATGCTACGTTTTCCTTGTAGGTATAATACATGTTTGTATTCCTCGTAAAACAAACATTTGGTATATCCACTGTTCTAAATTATATTCTGCTACGAATGACGAATAATGCAGGTTTTAGTAGCTTTTCGTCATTTCAAGTGATTTCATGAGCGCATGATTATTTTGGAATTTGTTCCTCTTTTCTGTGGATTTAAAAATTGCTGTCCTCATCCTTATGCTATCCGAATCCTCCTCATCCTTCTAACGTGATACTAAATTTTTAGAAGAAAACTAATTTTTCTCGATTTCAAATTCCAATATCAAGAAAGGCACTTTCTTCTTGGGGAAACGCGTGAAATCTCAGCCCTAAAGCAGATGTCTATGAGATAATTTTTTTAGAAACTGGTAGTTATGATTTTATTTTATAGACGTTGTCTTTGAATACGTATTCTCTCTTAAAAATTATACCTCACTTTGATGATACCTCACCTAATTGCCGGTTTGTGATGTATATGAGTAGTTCTCCCTTCTCGATTCTTGTAACTGCCGCATCTTTGGGTAGTTCCTGGGCTTTTCAGGTTTCAGAATATCCTTTGGGTGCGCAGGCTAATCAGGCCTTTGAAGTAGTAACAACTCCATTTCCATCACATACTTGTCAAAGTTTTTAAATACCAGATAATGCTTTCTGCTTGTTATATTTGTAGAAATTAGTATGTGTTCATTCATCGCACTGAACATTGTACGTAATGCATTGACTATTCCTGTTCGTTATTTTCACGATGAGCCAAAAGCTGAAAAGAACGATGAAAGCTCATTACCAGTTTTATTAATTATCTTTGTTCAGCCTGCAATCGTCTTTTTTTTTCAGATGGGAGAGACTGACAGTGATCTTGACGATATCTGGAACCTCATCAACCAGTCCAAAGATCGACTCCATTTCTCCGAACAGGTCTTCAAGAACCAGTTGTCCCGGGCGTCACCTCACCTTGTTTTGGCATCGGATTTCGTAAGTATTTTTATGCAGTTGAACACGGTTTTTCCCTGAAATAATGTCTCAAAGACGGTTGTACTTTAATGGTTTTTCGCGCACAGGACGCTGATCGCCACTTAACGTCTATCGCTGATATAAATCTTCCATACATTAGGTGTAATGCTAATCCAGGTCGGTCACTTGCAAAAAGGCTTAAGATCAAATTTGTCGGTCTCTGGACGCCCATCTTTTGTGAGGAAAATAAACAGGCATTGAGTATCTATTGAGAATGTCAACAGTTTGATATAACAATTTTATTAGGATATAATGATAAGTGACTCGATGTCAATCAACAATCAATACGAGCTCAATCGTATGATGTATCAGCTCATTATGAATTCACTGCTTTGTCATTCGAAGGGGTGAGGAGGAAAATCATGGGATTTATTCATGCGGTCATATTTTATCTCAACCTTGCCCCGTAATTGGAACAGTAAAAACTATTCTCGGTAGATAGAATTCCTAAAAACTGTAAAAAATGAATTTCCCATTGAATTTAGTGGTCACATAAATTAAAAATTACAGATGAATCATTTACTAATGTTTGTTCGTGTGTCTTTTTTCAACATTACTTGGTATGTTACTACTACTGAATTTAATCATAGTTCGTGGATTATGTGAGGCCTAACATACATTTCGATTAATTTTTTACTTATTCCCAAATTCGTTGTATGTATGTTTTTATTTTCAGGCTGAACTTGTGAGTACGTGTAAGGACAACGTTAAGGTTCTTAAAGTCGTGTTGGAGAATCTGGAGGATGTCACGTCACTCATGTCTGAACAAGAATGCAAAGAGCTGAGAGGTGAGTGTTGTCATTATTCTTCCTTGTTCTTCATTTGAGGTTCGGTATATTCAAAATTTTTGTCAGAGCTGTCCAAAATGAAGACTCAACTGCATACACGTATTTTTAATGTTACAATTTCGGTTCTGAAACTTGTTTCGTTTAACCTATTTCACAAATTAATTCGCCGCATCAATTCGTTACAGATTAAATTCTTCAAAATGAAGCGCATGATTGTAAAGTTGGTATTTGGAAACGCCGTCTGAATCCACCAAAAATTTCTTTATCATTCTCATGAATTCTAGAACTATGGCACATCTCACGTGATGTGGTTTTGACGGGTTTCTCGCATTTGATCAATAACATTTGTCAGAGTTTTTATCAGATAAATAAACTCAATATCAAGATTGAAATATCATTCATACAGTGAATGCGAGATTCTCCTATTCGTTGATACCTAGATACATCTATCTTTTTCGCACTGATTTTTAACCTTCAGAAGTTTGATTTTTTTATCTTACTCTTGATTTGTCAGCCACTTATTAAAGAATTTCTTCCCTGGAAATAGTTATTGTGCATAAAAAATCCTTTTCGCCTCATTGTCATAACATTTACTCCTGACGATGTGTGACCAAGGGACCGAAATAAAAAATCCATTCTTTTGTCGAAAAATCGAACATGACCTACAAAAGGATGAGTTCTCAAAAGTGCTCAAAACATAAAAATAAGTGTCTAAAAACACTAAATAAGCAAAAATGGGGAATGTATAATTTAAATAAATTTTTAAAGGGGAATATTATTTAGAAAACGTTTTTCCACCATATATTGGAACCCTAGAAATTTGGAACTAGCCCTCAAATTTATATAATGTGTTTCTTAAAATGTATGATTTTTGAAAATTCTCATTATTGGGGCTATTGGGTATTTATTGACGTTCAGGAAAATTTAACTCTGCTTTTAAGCTCGAAAATAACCATTTCAAGGTGAATTCTATAATCAACCACGTGATAGTAGAGTGGGAGTATCACGTTTAGTAGAGCTCTTCGAGACTCAAAATTAAGAGTTTAAACAATCACGAAAAGTTATAAAACGTATGTAACATAGTTGTAGTGACTCTCGGACTTTTCTCCTGTCAGTTTCATCGAGTTGAAGAGGAGCTGAGAGCCAAAAATAGATACAATTCATGACAAAATCAATACTGGGAAGGTCATAACACCTTCTCTCCAGGCCTCTCGCCAAGTATTTCCCAATTAGATTGTTAATTAAGGTAAGGAATGGAAGACAGAGGGTCGGGAGTGGGTTGGTTTCAAAGGTCATAGTACTTAGGGAAATTCTGGAATCGTCGAGATTGTAGCTTTCAAGCAAGAATTTCCTCTCAACACAATCTATAAATTACATCTAATAAAATAAACAATCTATAAATTACATAATTCGTCCGTGTTACTATCAAGTTGATATTCGGATAGCGAAAGGCGAGGAATATTTCTTAGTTTGTCAGGCACACGCCTTGATGTTTAGCTAGGGAGATAAATATGAATTCATAGTTCGAATCGCCTTACAAATAGCGTCTCTCACTATCAGTGAATAAGTACGTGTCGCTATTAGCTAAAGCACATAGTTGAACTAACTAATCGATTTTTCGAATTGTGTCTCTCCTTTGACGCACTGTGCAGCGTCTCGTCAGCCAGTCATTGTTTTCTGTACTTCTTCTTCACATGGATTTGGATTTTACCAGAAAACAAATTTTCGAATATCAGAGAAATTCATGTATCCGTATATGTATACGTGTATACATATCCGCACTATCTGTAGTTGATGAGCATTCCGATTTCTGGAATGGGCTGATGTACCCAAGAAATCAGCTTACCCATAATTTGGGACCTAAACCAATTTATTAAGTAAAAACCGCGGTATTGGAGAGTTTCTAGAGATCCGTCGGTCTCAATACCACGTGCGGTTACGAGAGACTTTACCGCACCTTAAAGTCACGTCAAGTCCTTAATGGATCTAGTTGTAACGCTAAATCTATGGAGAGAGGAAATTATTCCTAGGAGGTCATTTGAGTCCAAGGAAGAAGGTTATTTTAGACGATTACGGCGCCGGATTGTCAATACCGCATGACGTATTGTGTTTTACGGATCTACTAGGAACTCTCTATTAATTTGCACTTTACCAACTTTCCTCCAGTCATTCCTGCGACTACTATTGACATGATCATTGTTTTAGTGAAAATAATAGCCGATAACGCCAATTCCATCATTAAACTCTGAAGGGTCTATTAACAGAATTATTCTGGTTTTACACCTACAGCTCCTACACAAACACATTCAAACGTGTTGGGAAAGTGCTTTATACGTATTGTGGTAGTGTTTGTCAGCCAAACTTCGAAATCGTTTCACCTCAGCAACTGCAATTGGAGATGGTTAGTTTCAAGAGCAGTGTAATTGACGAGCCACACTGAAAAATTTGGCCGAATTATAACTGGTGACTGTAATTCGTAACTGGTGACTGCCAAAAATGATTTCATTAGAACTAGTAAAGTATTATAGAATACGTCAATGCCGACTGCCTTTTCATGGGCTGTTACTATAGCGTTGACCATTTTTCCTGAACCCTTTGAATTTTTGTCAAATCAATGTTTGTAAAGAAAATCCCATATTGAATCCCATAACCCGAAAATTGAGCAAAATTTTATTTTTTCATAATGTATATCTCACCCGTTAAATATGTATCGCAAGAGCTCTTTTTATGGAGATTTCTTCAGATGTGCTGATACCTCGCCCCAATACTTGAATTTTAAGTACTTTCTCAACAACCCGAAGTATTGGTGGAAATGTTAATTTAAGCCAAATAGTCTGCGAGGCCTTATGGCCACTGCTCAGTCGATTTGCATCACTCTTGGGGTACTTATTGTTCTGAACTCCACTGTGTTGGAACTGCTTCGGACCTATTAGCTGTGGTTTGCTACCGCTAACATCGGATTTAGGTTGTTTTTAGCAATCTGCCTTGAAACTATAGCTGTAGGCATATTTTCATGCTATGAAATCCAATTTTATTTTTGTAGATTGTTAATATTTTAACTCTGGCATGGATGCACCAAAGATATTAAGTAGAGTCGAAACAGGACTAGGAAAATTATTTACATAAAGTTTTGTCTAAGTTTACGTATTTCGGAAACTATGTGAAGCTTGGGTTTCCTGTTTATTTGCGAAGAATTTACTGTGATTTTTGTACGGCAGTGAAATTTTAATACTTAGAATACGTTCATATGAAATATATCACGTTTTTAACTTAGTATTGTCATTAAAAACTTTCCTTTCGTGGGGCTATAGACCCGTAGACAAAACCTTAATTTCGTTCACAGAAATTGTGTATATCATTGACGTTTAAATATACTAATTCGGGGTGTTTTTCAAGGGGAAAACATTTTTGACTTGGTTAAAGTAAAGGCTGACCAGAAGATGGAAGATGTTTTTTATCGTGCTTTACACACCCAGGGAGAGGCAGTACGATTGTTATTTACTGAGGCCTCATAAAGAAGAATCTCGATCCTACCTTTATACCAAATAAAATCTTCAAATTATTTAACCCTGTTGTGAATGAAAGCTTTTCTAGTATGTTTCGTGTTTAATATGTGGAGATGTTGAGTGTGACGGACTTCACTTGAAAAACACATAGGATACACGTTGAATATTGAATAGTTAGTGATATTGGAGAGGATATATTTCATTATAACAAATTAATACGCCAGCCTTAATCGGTGTGAGGACTCATTATGTGAATCCATCCTTATCTTTTTGACCCGATATTGAGCTTCTCCCAATTTTCTATCTATTAAATAGATAAGTTATTTTGGGGTTGGGCTATGAGTTTTGGTGGGTGTCAGTTTCACTGGAACCTAATTTCCCAAAATTCGAACTTTTAGCTCTCAGATTCTCCCCAGTTACCAAGCAGTTTTGCTTTCATCTCTGAGATCCTTCTCAGTTTCTAAAATGTTTGCTTTTGACCCTCCGATTCTCCCTAGATTCAAAAATTCGTGCCGTTTGATTCCAGATCCTCGCCCGTTTTTAAAAAGTTTTGCTGGGATCAGATCCTCCCCAGTTTCTAAAATTCTTGCTTTTAGCCCTCCGAGCCTCCCTATATCCAAAAATTCGTGCCTTTAGATTCCAGATTTCTGGTTTAACCATTGAAATGTTTTGAATAGTACAGGAAAAATGTAGAAAATACCTTTTTTCAACTTCCTATAATCCCATCACTAACTTTCAGATTTGTTTTTAGTTGATTTGTATTCAATTTCAAAACCGCCCAATAAATTTATCACCATTGTGTTATCTTCACGTCTGTAGAAAAGTGTCCAACCCTGTATATAATTTGAAAAAAATGCTCAAGTATTTATTATAGGTACGTGGAATTTCATTATACCTACCTATATCGAAAATATATAAACCAACGTGATATATGTCTAGGCCACTAAATTTGGAATTACTTATTGATTACGGCCTAATTTCAACTAAAAGTAATAGAAAATGAGAGGCAATAAAAGCATTACAAATCCCCTCCCCAAACCCTGTGGATTGTACAATTTTCCCTTCAAGATGTTGTCATCTAGGTGCAGTGCAGATGCACAATCTATTTTCGGGGTTGAATCAGTCAATGTCGACCAGGTACGACGTTATTTGTCGTCACCGCTCCGCTCCTCCCCTGCAGGGTCCTACCTACAGTGGCGTAGCTAAGCCATTTCTTATGGAGGGGCAACAGTCGAGGATTTCATTTTATTTTACAGTTTTGCTATTAATTTCTAGTGCATGTTGCTGAGTATACGAAGAATTGATAAACTGCCAAACGTTCATATAAGTAGGTAGGTGCTCAATGGCTTTTTGTAATGATCTGAAATCACGGATGCTTTCATATTCATACACCTACCTGTAGATTATAAAAGCATAATACTACTTAGAAAAAATATTATCCAAATATCTAATCAGAACGTGAAAAAAAACGATAAATACGAATAGGTACCTACTGCTGAATTGAGGAGCACTAGGTTTATTATACTATTATTCTAGATTTAGGTACTGCATGCAAATTCATATAACTATAGTGTTACTCGGTAATTGTTTACTATTACTTTGTCACCTCCAATCGTTTTGATACTAACATATATTGTAGTGGAAAGGTATATAAATATAAAGAGATAGTATTTGAATGCCGGAAACATGTTTGAGCCCGTGCAAGATAAGCAGACCTACATGTCCGACTAATCTGTATTTTTACTAAGGGATTGACTACTTGATGTTATGTAATTTTGAGATGCGAGCTTGCGAGCATCCAGACCACCAAGAATGCAGAATGCTGTGTATAGGTTGGTGGTCTGGATGCTCGCAAGCTCGCATCTCAAAATTACATAACATCAAGTAGGTAGTCAATCCCTTAGTAAAAATACATATTAGTCGGACATGTAGGTCAGAATGAAGTGTATGATATCTCTGCTTATCTTTCACGGGCTCAAACATGTTTCCGGCATTCAAATACTATCTCTTCATATTTCTAAACCTTTCCACTACAATATATGTTAGTATCAAAACGATTGGAGGTGACAAAGTAATAGTAAACAATTACCTGTTACTCTTTATTAAGAGCGTCTCAAGACCGTTTGGCAACCAGAATCGTATAACAATAATAGTAGTTGTGTTTTACTAATTACATTCTTTAATTGAAGCTGTTAGGTACTGAAGTTGGAAGCGTAAAATTATGAATTTGGATATATCCATACAACAAAATTCTGCATCCTCTATAATTTATGGAGGGGCTCTGCCCACCCTGCCCCTCCTCAAACTACGCCACTGGTCCTACCCCACACCTACGAACAGAGAGAATAGAAAGATACATTTCATTCTATACTCACTGGCAATAGATTATATCTTGTGATATACGTGATATATGCCTAGGCTACTTAATTTGGAATCACTTTTTTTTTTTTTTTTTTGAAATATTTATTTATTTTTTTTTTTTTTACAAAGGTAAAAATTCGTTAACAGAACAATCAAACAATAACAAGATAACTAAAACTTAATCGTTCAACCTTGGGAGAGCAGCTCCATCCTCCATCCCTAAGGACCTCAACCTCCTCCGTGTCCCACGTATTCTTTGCGAAACTGCTTTCAGTATGGCCATTTGAATTTTTACTCTGGTCCACCCCAAGACTTGTGGGTAGGGTCGGCTCCACTTCCTGGCAAGAGTATGAGATATCCTTTTCACAAACACGTGGAATTCATCGTGCAGCGCTCCATCCACTGAACATCACTTATTGATTATGGCCCAATTTCAACTAAAAGTAATAGAAAATGAATTACCAATCCCCCATCCCCAAACCCTACGGATTGTACAATTTTCCCTTAAAGATGCTGTCATCTAGGTGCAGTGCAGATGCACAATCTATTTTCGGGGTTGAATCAGTCAATGTCGACCAGGTATGACGTTATTTGTCGTCACCGCTCCGCTCCTACAGCGTCCTGCCCCAACACCTACGAACCGCCGCACCCCCTTCTCCTTCCTCCACAGCAGACTCGTCCTTGCCCGACACCAGTTCGCACTCTTTCACGTAGCGCGAGAGTGGGACCAGTCGCTCGATCTTCGACCCAGTGATCGTTTCCGAGTAGATTTTCGATTTCGCAGACCCCCAAAATCGCGGTGTTTTCAAGTGATTGTGATGGGTCAGAGACCTAGACAAGATGTGGCCGTTCAGACGGAAGTCGTTGCCTGCACTGGTATATTTAACTTGATTATCTCATCAATAATATTGTAATGATGCGCACATTAAGCAAATTTGGTCAAGTTCGCTCACGTTTTGACAAGTAAAAATATGTTCTCTGTCTTGTCACCAATCATTATTATTTAACATACCTACATGTTAAATACCTACAAGCATTCATAGATAAACGCAAACATACACACAAGGTTTCTTGGAATATATAATATATAGGTATGTATATATACTTGGAAAATATACGTCAAGTTCATCCTCATTCATCATCATGAATTCATTGATAGTCCAACTTCAGGCATTGCTGAAACAATTATACTTCGGAAGGTCTATTTGTGACCCCGTATGTTGTCGGATTGCCACTCTACAAAGAAATCTTCTAATGAAGTTATGTCTTAAACAGAGTTTTCATACATTTGCGTTGGAATTTGAAAGAAAACTTGCCTCGTTGAAGTAAACAGTAAATACCCCAGTGAAATTGGTTACTAATTGATACAAATACGAATGGGAATGATCATTCCTACCTCTTTCTTCTGATTTGGAGTGGAATAATCTATGCAGAAACAAACGTAAACTTGTGGCGGGCGACATTGTAGGTCGACATATCATTCCTTATGTCGGGGTGCGATAATAGTTCATTAATCAGAATACTTGCTAACTCATAGAATAAGTGAAAGAATTAATATTCGTAGCTTCGGGTCTTGATGTAAAAAATGGTATGGGCTCTTCCTTGACTGCTATAGATCATGTAGTTTAAATGACCTAATCATTATCTACAGTAACTTGTTTACCATAGCATCTTTCACAACATGTTGTTCAATTGCAGCTCGTCAACGTCATTATGTAACTCTTGTGTTTACGATTACTAATGGTTGTCTATCTACGTTTGCTCGTTCCTCCCTATTGTTCACCTTTTCGGTTTTTGTTGCGCCCACTTCCTACCGCTCTATGAATATATTAGAGGATTGCAACACGGTGTTCTGTGTTTAGAATTCTCAACATTTCTGCATTTCTCTCGAAAATTATTCTAAATTCTACAGTAGCCCTATTCCCTTTCACAAACAAGATATTTCACAATGTTCTTGAACGTCGTATCAACCATTATCCCTTTCAAATATGATTCCCTAATCTGTTATGTAGCTTCTTAAGATATGAGTACCCAAGCCCTCTTTCAAGGACGTGTTGTAGAGTCAGAATTTCAATTGTACGGTATTATACCAAGTTAATCCGTGATCTCGCCTTAATCCCTAACTCTCGATAAATTCTCAGTAGACGTTTATTGTAGTCTCATGATTTTCACTTTTTCGTTGATTGGTTTTCTGTCGTACATCGATAGAACAATAGGATCGGCAGCGTTCTTTAAAATACTGAATACCTTGACAGTACATTCTTAGCGTAGTAAGTGCCCAAAATCCACCGTCATCTCAAAATCCTTAAAAGTAAAAAA